>JARQOD010000002.1:317662505-317704885 GCA_033576555.1 Oophaga sylvatica
GACTTTTACAATGTTCACATAAATTCGTTATAATCACTGCTGATATCTAATGGGTAATTTCCCTTTTGTGATTCTCTCTGATCTACTGTGTAGTTTCAGGTATAACAAGTTGCGATCTGTCTGCACTACGTAACGGCAAACTATAGAACTGCCTTAACCTTTCTATGGATCTGGCAAGCGTACTGATGGCGGGCGGGTGTGAGTCAGCTTCACCAGGGGATCCCATAGTATGGGCGCTGCTTCAGATGATCCATCTTGAGGTTCCACAGGTTGAGGTGTTGCTGGGATGGGTAACTCCTGAACGGGCTCAACTGGCACCACAGCACAACTGGAGGTAGAACTTCCTCTTGTGGCTGATAAAACTGCAACACTGGAATTATCACAGCATCTCCCAGTCGGGGCCAATCCGCAGGAAAATCTCCCAGATCGGTGTGTAGGACCTCTTCCTTTCTTTCTCTTTGATTGAAGACAGGGTTCTTTTCACAACTCTTTAAGTGTTCTGGACACAACTTCAAATGATCTCTGGACACAGTGATTGTTGTTCTTCCTCCGTCTTTACTGACGACACAAACTTTTCTGTTGTCATATTTAGAATCTTGTATGACGTAGGGTTCTTGCTCCCACTGATTATCCAGTTTATGCATCTTTCTTTTTCTTTTTAATACTACCTCTCCAGGCATCAGAGGCTTGGCAGGAGCATTTCTGTTGTAAACATCTTCCTGTTTCTCCCGTGCCTTATTAAGACTTTCCTCCACACAGATTTGTACTCTTCTGTATTGCTCTTGCCGATTGACGTCCCAGTTCTCCACGGCATCGTCTGCCTCCGGTTCTACCACTCCAAGTTCTAAATCCATTGGTAGTTTTCCAGGCCTTGCTCTCATAAGATAGGCTGGAGTGCAGTTAGTTGAGCTTACAGGTATATGGTTGTACAAATCAACCAAATCAGGTAGTAAATCCGGCCATCGATTCCTGTCTTCCAACGGTATGGATCTCAACAAGTCAAGGACAATATGGTTCATCTTTTCACAAAGACCGTTGGTTTGAGGGTGATATGGTGTTGTTCTTATTTTCTTGCACCCGTACATATGACAGAATTCCTTGAATAAATCAGCTTCGAAAGCAGGTCCCTGATCGGTTAAGACTTGCTCGGGATACCCATGCGGTCTGCAGAAGCTTGCTTGAAAGGTCTTCGCGGCCGTCACTGCGGTCTGGTCCTTCACTGGAACAACCACCAGAAATCTGGAGTAATGGTCCACCATGGTCAAGGCGTATGAGTATCCAGATCTGCTCGGCGACAATTTGACATGGTCCAGGGCCACAATCTCCAGAGGACGAGTCGTCCGGATAGGTTGCAGGGGGCCTTTTGACTACCGTAGTCCTTTCTTCTGAGACCACAGGGTACACAGTTCCGACACCACCTCTCGACGGAGCTGCGCATCCCTACCCAGTAGAACCGGCATCTCAACAGGGTCTCCAGCTTCCTCCAGCCAAAGTGTCCTGCTTGATCGTGGTACGCTTCCAACACCATTGGGACGTCTGCCTTGGGGACCACGATTTGCCAGACCATTTCATGGGTTCTGGGGTTGACGTATCTTCTGCACAACTTCTCACGGTATAGGAACAACCTGCTTTTCTCGTTCCACAGGAGCTTGGCTGACATAGGTGCATCCTTTTCCAAGGAGGAACCTTCCTGTTTTAACAACTCCTTGATGCGGCTGACCACTGGATCACTGTCCTGAGTCTCTTTCCAACTATGATGGGGTAAAGGATTTAATGTTGCACCATTCTGCTTTCTGTGGACTCGATGCTCGTGGACTACCCCATTTCGATGGAACGCGGGTAGCTCAATTTCTTCCAGGTCGTCCGATTCTTCTTCCGTGTCAGAGTCATGCGGCCTTCGGGACAACGCATCAGCATTAGCATTCTTTCGACCTGCCCGGTACTTGATAGTAAACTGGTAATTGGACAACCGAGCCATCCATCGCTGCTCCATGGCACCCAGCTTGGCGGTTTTCAGGTGCGTTAACGGGTTGTTGTCTGTGTACGCCGTGAACTTATTGGAGGCCAGATAGTGCTTAAATCTTTCAGTAATGGCCCAGACCAGCGCCAGAAACTCTAGCTTGAAGCTGCTATAATTTTCCGGATTCCTTTCAGTTGGCCTGAGTTTTCTGCTGGCATATGCGATGACTTTTTCTTGTCCATTCTGCTTCTGACTGAGAACGGCTCCCAACCCTTCATTACTGGCGTCGGTGTACAACAGGAACGGTTGGCTGTAATCAGGATAGGTTAAGATCTCATCACCTGTCAGGATCTCTTTCATCTTTTGGAATGCTTCAGCCTGTTCTTTACCCCAATTAAAGGGAGGGTTTCTGCTCTTTAAGGATTGTCCTACCAGGAGGTCCTGTAAAGGAGCTGCCTTCTTCGTGTAATCTTTCACGAATCTCCTATAGTAACCCGTTAGTCCCAGGAACTGTCGCACTTCCTTAAGGTTCTTCGGCTCCGGCCACTTCTGGATGGCAGTGACTTTCTCTGGGTCCGGCGCTACTCCTTCCGAACTGACGATGTGCCCCAAGTATTGTACCTTCTGCTTGAGTAGATGGCATTTTGAGGGTTTCAACTTCATCCCGTACCTGGACAGGGACTCAAACACTTCTGCCAGGTGCTTCAGATGGTCCTCATATGTCTTGGAATACACGATAACGTCGTCTAGGTATAGCAGCACGGTTTCAAAATTGAGATGTCCCAGACAGTTTTCCATCACTCTCTGAAATGTTCCTGGGGCACTACTGAGCCCAAACGGCATTCTGTCGAACTCACAGAGCCCCATTGGGGTGGTGAAAGCCGTTTTCTCACGATCCTCCTCAGCCACAGCCACTTGCCAGTAACCACTAGTCAGATCAAGGGTAGAAAAGTAGTTAGCCGTTTTCAGAGCAGCTAATGATTCCTCTATACGTGGTAGCGGGTATGCATCCTTGTGTGTTATGCGGTTCACCTGCCTGTAATCCACACACATTCTCATACTACCATCTTTCTTTTTAACCAGAACTAGAGGGGCTGCCCAGGGGCTACAACTATCCCTTATCACCCCAGCTTTCTTCATATCATTCAACATTTCTTTAGCTTTCTGATAATGAGCTGGAGGTATGGGCCTATACCGCTCTTTGATGGGAGGATGATTGCCAGTAGGGATATGATGTTGTACTCCCTTAATTGTCCCAAAATCAAGTGGATTTTTGCTAAACACTTGGGCGTACTCTTGCACCACCCGTAATACCCCTTGCTTCTGGTGAGCGGGAGTGGTGTCCGTCCCAACATGGAGCTGCTGACACCATTCCGCCACCTGAGTTGCTGGGTCATTGTCCTCCGCTATTTGACAGGAGTCTAAGGACTCAGCCGGGAGAATAGAATTATTATCAACAGCATGAAGTTTAGCAATGGTTGCATAACGGGGTAAATTTACCTCATCATCTCCCCAATTGAGAAGCCGTACCGGTACTCTTCCATTCACCACTTCTACTACTCCTCTAGCAGTCATAAGTGTAGGTCTATGTTCTGAATGGTGGGGTTCTACTACAGCTTGGTAATTCTGTCCTCTCAGACCTATGGCTGCCCTGCACCAAATGATCATTTCACTCATTGGGGGTATCACAATAGGATCTGAGTCAGTGACCCGTACATTACCAATTTCGCCGTCGGTAAGCTTCGCTTGCTGCTGACACACCAGGGCCCGGATCTCTCTTTGGATTACTCCTCTCTGCCTTGGTCGGGCAATCTCAGCGAGCTGTTGGAGCAAGAACACAACTTCTCCCAAACAATTACCGATAATGTTAGTACCCAAAATGATATTTAAACCGTTCTCCTCATTTACAGTCTTTACTACCAGAAGCCCTTGGTCTTTCAACTCCTCTCTGCCCACCTTTACATCTACACATTTTGTTCCGAGTACTTCTACAGGAAGACCATTCGAAGCATACACAGTAAAGTCAAGGCTCGGAGGTTTAAGACTGTCCATTGACCAGTACTTGGTATATAGAGCATCAGGTATGAGGGTCACCTGGGACCCAGTGTCTAACAATGCTGGAACAGCAATACCATCTAGAATAATAGACAGGTAGGGTCGCCCGCCCACATACCTGCGGTTCCAGTCTAGGGGGCCTGACGGGTATTCTCCTGGGTGTTGGCCCTTGGACCCAGGTTCTGCCCGTTTAAAGGACACTGTGTAGACAGATGACCTTTCCGGTTGCAGCGATAACAGATGATCTCTCGACGAGAAGGGTGTTGATCAGAGGTTGCTCCTGGGGGTGGCGTTGTCCTCCTCCGGGGGGCGACGTCTTCTTTCTTCTCCGGTGCATCCACGGAACATCCTCCGGGCAGTCAGCTAACAAGATCTTCCCTTCCTCCTCTTTCCGCAGCTGTAGGGCACTCATCACAGCGGCCAGATTTTTAGTCAGCTGGCGCACCTCTGAGCGCAGACAGTCCAATTCACTAGGAGGTGTCACCTGCGTTTTGGTTTCTGCCACTAGCGGGGAACAGGGGGTTACTGCCGGTTCCAGAGTGACTTCACCCTGATGATGTTGGGTGGACACCTCAGGTTTGCCCAGGGGCCGCAGCCCTTTTATTGCCATGTCCTTTAGGGCATCAAAGGTAGCATCCGGATGATCTAAGGACCACCAATTTACAGTTCTGCGTTCCTCTGGGGATCTCAATCCCTGTATAAATTGTTCTTTCAGCATTCTATTCTCGTCGATAGCATTTAAATTGTTAATTTGCTTGAGGGCTCTCAGGGCTCCCTGTAGTCGGCAAGCATAGTCCCGGATGCTGTCACCTGGCTGTTGTGAACAGTGATGAAGGCCATCCGGAGATCCGTTTCTGTGCGGTCTTCAAATATGGCATGTAGCTTAAGGAAGATCGCAGGTACCGACTCCTGATCAACGGTATCCCAAGTCTCCACTTCCCTTTCAGCAGCGCCAGTTAGCTGCCCTATTAGCACAGCAGCTTTTTGTCTCTCAGGCATGGAGTACATTTCTAGGATGCTGCATAACTTCCGCTTGAAGCCTGCTAATGTGCCTGGCCCACCGCCGTATTGGGGAAGCCATTTCGCCCCAGGCATATATGGGAGCGTTAGTGGCATGATCGGGACTACCGGACTGGGTGCAGGGCCTGCGCCTCCATCTGGCGCTATAATACCAGACGGTGCGGGATTGGGGCCTCCGGCCGGGGCCGCACTGTCAGCCGGTTGTTGTTGACATCTTAGCGCCCCCTTGGTTAAACGGAGCCTACCGGTTTCAGATGCTGCTACTTCACAGGCACCGCAGTGAGAACAGGACCTTCGTCGCAGGCGCTCTGATGTCAGAGCGTTCACTTCCTGTTGCAGGACCTGCCGATGAGTCAGAGCCGGGGGCGTGTCCAAGACTTTGCGCGCTCTTTCAGGTACGCCCACCTTCTTCTCCAGCGCCTGAGGGCGCGAATATGGCGACAAAAATGGCGATTTTGGCGCCAAAAGTGCAAACAGTCCTTTTTCACAAAAACACTCCACAGGCACACAGGGCTCGCAATGCTGCAAGTTTCGTATCCTGTTCGTGACGCCAAATTTTTGTGTCGACCCGCCACCACAATTGTGGGTTACCAGGGCAATGGGGTACTCAGAGCCGAGCCCGTAGAAGTCTATGGGGATTGTCACAGGTAGCTGTGGCTCGGTCTGTGGCCCTGGCGGTCTGGCGTATGTTGGGGGAATATTTACAGGGATTGATTTATGTACAGTTCGTGACGCCACCTGTAGTATTCTGGTAATTTGTACCAGCGCTGCTGTAGATCTCTGAGGGGATGGTGAGGCAGCTAGATGTCGGGTCCCCTACAGGTGGGACTCTTCCCTCAGGTCGGTAGTTAGGTAGGGATTGTGCAGGCATGCAATAATAACTCAGTCTCACACAGTCAACGTCTTTCCATACCTTTACTTGCAGGATGATAAGGCAGGTCCCAGGGAGGCTGATGGGGTTGATGGAGGATGATCTTTGAGGCAACAGCTAAGCAAGTTAGGGGCCTCCTTTACTGTCCAATGAAGCTGAGTACGACCAGCCTGAAGCGTAGTCCTCTCTATGATTCCAGCTAATCTTTAGCTGTTCTGCCCAGTCAAATTTGTGTTAGAAGCCTTCCTGCGAGGGAGCTGAATCCTTTTCTTGTCGTGCACAACTCAAAGTCTTCACACCCCCTGACTCCAGCTACGTTCTGACTATAAAGGGGCTTGTCTGCCGCGACCTAGGGTCCGGTAGATTCCTGGTTTTCTCTTCACTATGCTGTACAATAGTGATCCTTCGGTCCCCAGTAACCGGTTGCAACGTGCAGGACTTTTCCAAGTCAAAAGCACTTTTCCAATTACCTTCCTTCCACTTTGCCCTTCGCCTTGCTTGTCTCTTAATAGATAGTTCAGTCTTTCTTCCAGTGGGGCACAGCTCTGACTAGACTAAGGTGTATACAGACACCTACACCAGACTCCACTTTCTGAACTGATGATAGACTTAAACTGGACACGTCTACTCTGTCCAAGGACAGGAAACTGACTTCTCACTCTGAAGTCCGGACACTGACTGACTAAAAATCACTCCCTTCCACACCCCTACTGGGTGTGTCAGAAGTGTACATGATGTCATGAAGAGACCTTAACTGTTACCTCTCCACTCATCCTCCTGGTATTGTGTACCAGGGCTACACATATACATATATATATATACATACACATATAAATACATACATATATAAATATATATATATACACACACATCGTATAGTTCATCAAAAGTATGGTGAAAGGTCCTCTTTAAAGGGGTTGTCTACTACTAGGATAACCCTTCTTAATCAAAATGTTTGGCCCCGATAACATAATAAAGCCTATACTTACCTCCTGTGACGTGCCATTCCTGCGGTGTTGGCACTCGCTCTCCCTGGGGCTCTTGTGCGATATGGTGACACGTGACGCCTGCGCACAATCAGCGCTGGTATGACTGTCTTCGGATGTTTTGAGCATAAAGATGAAGTCCAGGCTGCAGCTGATTCCTGGCTTCTTCCTTCTCAAAATGTTCAAAGGCAGCGACAGCGATGTCAGCGCTGATTGGGCGCCGGAATCATGTGTCACAAGACCGCACTAGAGCCCCCGGAAGAGTGAGTGCCGACACAGGAGGTGAGTATAAGCTTTATTATGCTATTAGGGCCTAAAAAGGGGTATGAAATGAAGTTGTCCAAGTAGTGAACAACTTGATTTATTGCTACATTATTATATGAGCGATGTCGTTATTCTGGATGAATGTTAAAAATAGAACTCTAACTGCTCTTTTTTTCATTTTATAAGCACAGAATTCCTTTAACGAAATGAATGTTAGCACTGAAAACAAAATTTAATGTGAAAAAGCAATTAAATCAGTGAATTCAAGCGAAGGCAGAGCTCAAATGTTTATTCCACTGAACACGCATTACATGTTCAGCAGTATACAGTACACTACAGTTTTCTACAAACTGTAATTTCATGAAAACAGCACGGAAACTGTGTATACATAATTTATATCCTTTGAGAGGATTTATCTAAGCCAAGGCTATGGATTCCTATTTACAAGAGAACCTTGAAAAATGAGGTGCTGGCTTTCACATAAATTGATACATGCAATTGTATATTTTAGGCTTAGTGAAATGCATTTATTTACGATGTTCTTTTATAATAAAATTTTAACAGAATATAACTTACATAATATTTGAATCAAAGGCAGCAGTCATCTATATTGCAGCAAACCTGAAAATGTCACAGTCAAGACTTATATGTCATTTAAAAATCCTGCTCACAACTGTTAAAACTCCACATTTCATACACTCATGACCTTAGGAAATAGCATATACAATAAAAGGGGAGACACGACATTGCTATTAACCCCTTCACGACCTTGCAATTTTTCATATTTAAGTTTTCGCTTTTTGATCACCTTCTTCTCAGAGCCATAACTTTTTTATTTTTCTGTCAATATGGCCATGTTAGGGCTTGTTTTTGCGGGACGAGTTGTACTTTTGAACTACATAATTGATAGTACTGGACAATTGGGAAACAATTCCAAGTACTGTGAAATTGCAAAAAAATTGCAAGTCCACAATTGTTTTTTTTTAACCATGTTTATTAAATCCTAAAATTTCCCTGCCATTATGATTCTCCAGGTCATTACGAGTTCATAGACACCAAACATATCTAGGTTCTTTTTTTATTTGCTGTAGGCAAGCCTGCCTTGGCTCCAACTGAGGAGCAAGAATTCCTGCTCCTTTTTGGGGCTGTTAACCCAACCCCCTGGGTTAACCCCTCCTGTCCCTGTCTCTAACATACAGGCAATAACCATAGTGAACATTATCAAACATTACAAACACATTACATTACAAGTACATTACATTACAAGTTAACACAGATCACAACATAGGGATGAAAGAGTAATACATTATTACACAAGGCATAAGAAATACAGACATTACTGAACAGGTACACCGTCCGGGTACCACATAAAATGCATGGGCTCAGCACATGGGAGAGAGGGGCAGATGAGGGTCCCTGCCACCTCCTTACAGTGACATGGGGGCGAACTCAACATCTAGAGGAAAGATGGTTCAATCAAAATCACAGACAGCGACAGAGAAGTGAGATTAAATGATCAAGGAGGGCCCGGATGGTTTTCTTGAAAAAATACACGCTATAGATTATTGATACTAGATTCTGTGATGGCCGTTGATCCAGGAAACTAAACTGATTGCCGTATGTAGAGTCAGGAAGGAATTTTTACCCTAATATGGGGCTATTAGCATCTGCCTCATGGGGTTTTTGCCTTCCTTCTGGATCAACATGTCAGATTATAGGTTAAACTCGATGGACTTATGTCTACCTTCAACCTTAAAAACTGAAAGCTATGAAATCCAACTGTAAAAGAGTGTCATTCTGCTCTTGACATTAATAAATTATGCTTTATAATTGGTTTTTAAGCAGAAACACTGAAATCACTCCTCAATAGCAAATACAAGAAAGAAATGTAATTACCCTCTGATGTTTGGTAGCTTCAGGATACAGCATGCAATCACAAAGGCCAACAAAAAGTAATCATAAATGAAACTTCACATTTCTGAGAGATAGAACCCGGGGTAATAATCTATAATGTAGTGTAGACTCATTTAAAGTATGCATTTAATATTTAAAGACGTATCCCAGTGGTAATCATACTAGATCATTGTGTTTTATTATTAATATTACACTCGTTTCAACAGCTCAAACAAGACGTGTACCAATAATATGGAGCTTTCCTGACAAGTTTTACTAATATTGATAGCAAAACACAGCTACAGTAATGTTCTATCAGTCATTACTACCACAAATCAGAATGATCTCTACACTTGCAGCTTAAAATTCTAATTCCATATTATGTCAGACTCATTAGACTACTTTGTTCAGTTGTTTTTGTTCACCTTTATTTCTGGCTTTGAATGTGATCCTTTCATTAATTAACGACACTTTTGGACTTTATTCAGCAGTGTAATCACTTTTGTTATTAACCCCTTTACCCCCAAAGGCGGTTTGCACGTTAATGACCGGGCCAATTTTTACAATTCTGAACACTGTTCCTTTATGAGGCTATAACTCTGGAACGCTTCCATGGATCCTGGTGATTCTGACATTGTTTTCTCATGACATATTGTACTTCATGTTAGTGGTAAAATTTCTTTCATATAAATTTTCGCCAAATTTGTGAAAAAAACCGGAAATTTGGCAAAAATTTTGAAAATTTCGCAATTTTTTAACTTTGAATTTTCATGCCCTTAAATCACAGAGATATCGCACACAAAATGCTTAATAAGTAACATTTCCCACATGTCTACTTTACATTAGCACAATTTTGGAACCAAATTATTTTTTGTTACGAAGTTATAAGGGTTAAAAGTTAACCAGCGATTTCTCATTTTTACAACACCATTTTTTTGCGGGGACCACATCACATTAGAAGTCACTTTGAGGGGTCTATATGATAGAAAATACCCAAAAGTGACACCATTCTAAAAATTACACCCCTCAAGGTGCTCAAAACCACATTCAAGAAGTTTAAAAACTCTTCACAAAAAAAAATATTTCAGGTCCAATTTTGTATTTTCCCAAGGGTAGCAGGAGAAATTGGACCCCAAAGTTATTGTGCAATTTGTCCTGAGTACGCTGATACCCCATATGTGGGGGGAAACCAATGTTTCGGCGCATGGCAGAGTACAGAAGGGAAGGAGCGCTGTTTGACTTTTTCAAAGCAAAATTGGCTGGAATTGAGATAGGACGTCCCTAACCAGTGGAAACCCCCAAATCCTAACTCCAATCCTAACCCCAACACATCTCTAACCCTAATCCCAACCCTAACCCTAGCCCTAACCCTACCCTTAACCCTAATCCCACCCTAACCTAGCCCTAACCCTAACGCAAACCCTAACCCTAATGGGAAAATGGAAATAAATAATTTTTTTTTTATTTTATTACTTTTCCCTAAGGAGGTGATAAAGGGGGGTTTGATTTACTATTTAGAGCTGGTTTTTATAGCGGGTTTTTATGATTGGCAGCTGTCACACGCTAAAAGATGCTTTTTATTGCAAAAAATAGTTTTTGCATCACCACATTTTGAGAGCTACAATTTTTCCATATTTTGGCCCACAGAGTCATGTGAGGTCTTATTTTTTGCAGACGAGTTGACGTTTTTATTGGTACCATTTTTGGACATATGACATTTTTTTGTTCGTTTTTTATTACGATTTTTGGGAGGCAGAATGAACAAAAACCAGCAATTCATGAATTTCTTTTGGGGGGGCCTTTATACTGTTACGCATGTGGTAAAATTGCTAAAGCGATTTTATTCTTCGGGTTAGTACGATTACAGCGATACCTCATTTATATCTTTTTTTTATGTTTTGGTGCTTTTATAAAATAAAAACAATTTTATATAAAATCACATCGCGCTGTTCTGAGGGTCTCAGGGAAGCACGCAGGGAGGCCCCTCACTGTGTGATGCTTCCCTATGCCACCGGGACACTGCGATCATGTTTGATCGCAGTGTGCCAGGGGTTAATGTGCTGGGAGCGGTCCGTGACTGCTCCTGCCACATAGTTCCGGGTGTCGGCTGTGATAATCAGCTGACACCCGGCTGCAATCAGCTGCACTCCCCCGTGAGCGCAGCTGATCACATATGACGTACTATCCCATCCACAGTCATATGGGCCCGGGTCACCTGGACGGGATAGTACGTCAGATGTCAGAAACGGGTTAAATATAGTCATGGTAAGACTTTAAAGGAAATCAGTCAGCAGATTTCTGCTATGTAAGCTGAGAGCAGCACAGTATAGGACCAGACACCATGATTCCAGTGACGTGTCACTTCTTGGTGCTGTGGTTTCAATAAAATCAGTGTTTTATCAGCAGGAGATTATCACTAGAAGACTAATTATGTTGTGCTTTTTAGTCCTGCTCTGCTCGGCACAGCTGTGGCAAAAACTCACTGTTTTGCAATCCTCATCGCTATCTCCCATAGAGATGAATGGGAGTCATGAAGGAAGCGACCGTGGATATTCAGCACAATGTTGACACGGCTGTCTGTGCCAAACTTCTCCTTGAAGATCCGCCATGTGAACTGGCCATAATAATTATCCCATATGTTGTGTATAGAGGATAGTATTCAGTTACTGAAATATCCCTTATAAGACAGGCAACTGTACCTTATTGCAGGCAGACAGGCAGCAGTCAGTAGGGTTAAATTTACTAGTACTTAGTAGTTCGCAGGCAGCAGACAGAGAAGGCCTCCAACTTCACACTGCATGAGCAGAGAAGGGGGCACAAGAAGAGAAACAGGTGGGAGGGCCAGCGGGTGGGCAAATGTGAAGTTGGATGGGGAAATGGGAGAGTGGGTCCTCAACGCCTGAATATAATGTGCCGCAAGAGCCCGAGGCCGGGGCAAGTCGGCAGCTTAGGAACAGAGGGCGGGCTGGCAGTATCTGATGTCACTAATGTCAGATGTAGCCAGCCCTTTCTGTTGCGGACATACAGTGAAAGTAGCTGCAGCTGTGAGTTACTGGGGCCCCGGGGATTAATAAAGCAAAGTAAAGTAATTACCCCGGCCACAGCTTGCCATGTAGTCTGCCTGGCCCTTTATGCAGTGGCTCAGCTGTGCTGCCACAGTGCAGGATGCGCAGTATGTCACACTCAGGGTCCCCCCTCTTTGCTTATGCTCACCGGGCCCCATACACCCTTAAAGGCAGTAATGCCCTGATGCCAATCAGTGATGTGGGCGGGGTTATACAGAGCTCAGCACTCATACAACTGCTAGATCTGTACTAGAGAAAACAGTGATTATATCAAAATGATAGAAGACTAGTAAGTGACCCATTGCTGGAATAAGGGTCTCTGTCACTACATCATGCTGCGCTCACATTACACAGCCTGCAAAAGCCTGGTAACAGATTACCTTTAAAAGAAACCCCTGTGTATTATGGTACTAGACCCATACTCCTTTTCATCAATACCCTACGTTTTTGTAACATACACACGGAAGATAAAAAGGAAGTAGGGTACAAAAGTAAGAGAGTAGGATTGTAGTACCAAATTACACAAGGTTTGTTTATAGTCTGTTCCTGTGAATATACAGTATATAGGTCTATACATTAACTGTAGACACAAAATTCTAATGTCATGATTCCTCCTATTGGTGTGTCTGGATACAGTGATTGACAATTCCGTAGTCCAATCTAGGGCAGGGGCATGCTTCAAAGTAGGTGATAAGGTTTGGTTATCTTCTAATAATATTAAACTGAAAGAACCATCAGCGAAGTTGGGTCCTAAATTTATTTTCCCGTATGAGATTCTGCAGATAGTTAATCAAGTGTCCTTTAGATGAAAAGTTCCTGCGACTCTCCACAGCCCAAATATGTTACACAGACAGATCCTTGCTGAAAGAGTTTTTCCTATCAATGTTTTCTTCCTTGTCCCCGTCTCCTCCAGTTTCTGTCGATGACAGTTTGGAGTAGGAGCTGCAGAGGATTGTGGATGCACAAAGGGTCACAAATTCTCTCTAATTTCTCATTCTTTGGGGAGGCTAAGAACCTGTGGAGAGATCCTGGGTTTCGGCTCGTTCTGTGAAGGCTGATGGTCTGGTCAGGGCCTTCCATTGTAGGTTTCCTGGGAAACCTATAATCCGGTGATCCACCTGGAAGAGGGGGTACTGTCACGAGTCCTCCTACCGGTGTGTCAGGTTGCAGTCAGTGACAGTTCAGCAGTCTAATCTACGGTAGGGATGTGCTGATCTGTCAGTATGGAGATGGAAAGCTGAGTCGTCCATTTGGAGGCTGGGGCATGCTGAACTGTCAGGGTGGTTGATTGACATCCCAGCTGCCCAATCAGGGCCAGGATGGAGTTTTCTCTACGAGTCTCCTGTTCAGAGTGATTACCTGAATATTTAGCTGTCTCTCTGTCTCCAGTTAGTGCCAGTTGTAGCTTTAAGCTTGGTGGTGTCTGCGTGCCTTGTATTTCTGTTCTCAGTCTCAGATCTATTGTTACCAGACCTTTGACCTTGCTTCTGACCATCCTTTTGTCTAGTCCCTTTTCCTTGATCTGTTACCTTCCTGGAATTCTGACGTCAGTCTGTGACCTGACAACGCCTTGGTCTTACCCCTTTGTTTATAATGAGTTTTCTCGTTTTTTGACCCTGAACCTCTTGACTATCTAGCCTCACTGCTTGTCCATAAGTGACTAGCATCACAACTAGATCCTTGTAAAGTTGCTTACATTTTGACTTTGCTTGCACTGAACAATGTTTAAAATAGTTGCCAAAAAAACTGAACAAAAAAAAAATTTTGATACTGGCCATTTATATTGTGCAAAAATACGTTATGTTAAAGAAACATTATATATACCCCAAAATGTTGCCACTAAAAATACAACTGGTTTCGAAAACAAGCTTGCATACAGTGGTGTCAATGGAAATAGAAAAACAATCATGGCTCTAAGGGTGCGTGCACACATTGCGGATTCTGCAGCGGATCCGCAGCGGATTTGGCCCTGTGGATCCGCAGCAGATTCTGCTGCGTTGTACAGTACCATTCTAATCTATGGAAAAAAAAAACGCTGTGCACATGCTGCAGATTTTTCCGCGCAGATTTAAATCCGCAGCATGTCAATTCTTTGTGCGGAATCCGCAGCGGTTTTACACCTGCTCCATTATAGAAATCCACAGGTGTAAAACCGCAGAAAAGCCGCAGTAAATCAACAATGAATCTGCAGGTAAAACGCAGGTCATTTTACTTGCGGATTCTGCAGATTCCGCACGGAAAAATCCGCAACGTGTGCACATACCCTTAAAAGGTGACAATGAAAAAACATTTCCTTTTTAGTCTCCTCAATAGGGTTGAGCATTCCGATACTTCCGATACTTCGATACCTGAAATCCAATGTAAGTCTATGGGAACAAAATATCGGAAGTAAGTATCGGAAGTACTTCGATATTTTGTTCCCATAGACTTACATTGGATTTCAGGTATCGGAAGTATCGGAATGCTCAACCCTACTCCTCAATGTAAAAATCATTTACTATCGACCTACCATGTCCAGAATTAGTGCAGTTCATTTCACCATCAGCACCTGCATTAAGCGGTGTCATGACAGGTCAGGTATTTGGTATAAGTACCGTAATTAATCCCTCTGGAAAATAGATCCACCATTTTGTTTATACGGTGAACCTGTAAATGCTGTGATTACATCTGTGGTCACACACTTATTATAGGGATCAGTTAATCATGTGCTTGGCACAATGCCCAATTATAAATGCACTGCACTGCACTATCTTTTTATGTATGTACATGTGAATGTGCTTGTACACAAACACTGGAAACAGACACATTTTGTTGCAGACACATTAATGCAGAGCATCTGATCTTATATAATATGTGACAAAATTACAGTTTAATAACAACATAACATTTTAAAAAAACAAGTTGAAGAGTATTGATTTAGTTCTGTAAATACACTAGAAAATGTCACCACTGACCTTGCAAGCCGCGATGTGCTAGAAAGGTCAGTCAGATGGATAACACTGTAAGAACTTAATAAAAAAAAAGGAAATCCTGCCTTTTCAGTCAGTGAGGGAATATTTTATTATGTAAAAATATTGCATGCTGTGCAAAAAGTTGTATGGCAACCAATGCATATAAGGCTAAAGTAACACGACCGCACCTTCTCTCATCCGAGAAAATCCGTCCGATTATGCCAACTCTGATTAGAGTTTGATCACCGTGTGATCATAGTGTGATACGATTTTCTTAGATGAGGAAAGGATGGACAAAAAAATGTCTCCGTCTTCTCCATTATGTCAGTCCGTGAAAAACGGATGTCATCCGAGTCTGGTACAATTTTTTCTACGGACTCACTGACTTACATGGCTGAGTGCGATCTGAATCAGATCAAACTCAGGCATGCAGTTATTTTTTCCTCGGAGAAATTCTGCCCGAGGAAAAAAATAGAAAAAGTGCACGGCCCCATAGTATAACATTAGTAGGCGTGAGATCCGATGTTTTGTTGGATTGAACTCGGACCAAAAATACAGTCGTCTGTAGGAGACCTAAGATGTAGTCACAAGAGGTAGAAGTAGAGCGGTTATACCTGCGTCCTAGTCAGACTCGTATCTGCCCCTAGGCACCGGAGGTCCGGTGCCTAACGCAGCAGGTTTCAGGGGGCCGCACCCGGGTCGAGATAAAAAAAATATATATACTGTATTTATTTTTAAATATACCTCCATCCTCCAGGCTCTTTAAAAAAAAACAGTGTCTTTCTGGAGGAGGGAGTGCCGCATTCATATGTATTCGTGTCTTTAAGACACAAGTACAAATGATCCTCCCTGCGCACTGGCACTTCTGGGGTCAGTGGAGCTCCAATCAGCTCCCTGACCCCACGTGCGGCGGCATACGCACACTGCTGATGTCACAGCAGCGGAATAAGGAGACATCATCACGCTGCCGACATCAATGCAGAGTGTAGCAGAGGAGGACATGCAAGGTTCTGGAGCTGGTATGCGCTCACAGAGCTGAAGATGCAGCCTGGTGGGGGGGCACGCTTCAGCATGGAGAATATAAGGAAGCAAAGTATGGAGAACATGAAGCGGAGAAGCACGATATGGTGAAGATGAGGGGGGGGAAGCACAGCTTGGAAAACATGGAGGGGGAAAGAACGGTATGGAGAACATGAGGGGGAGAGAACAGCATGGAGAACATGAGGGAGAAGCATTGTATGGAGAACATGAACGGGGAAGCACTGTATGGAGAACATGGAGGGGGAAGCAAGGTATGGAGAACATGAGGGAGCAGGAAGCACAGTATGGAAAACATGGAGGGGAGAGGAACGGTATGGAGAACATGAGGGGGAGAGCACAGCACGGAGAACATGAGGGAGAAGCACTGTATGGAGAACATGAACGGGGGAAGCTATGCATGGAGAACATGGAGGGGGAAGCAAGGTATGGAGAACATGAGGGAGCAGGAAGCACGGTATGAAAAACATGGAGGGGAGAAGAACGGTATGGAGAACATGAGGGGAAGAGCACAGCACGGAGAACATGAGGGAGAAGAACGGTATGGAGAACATGAGGGGGAAAGCACAGCACGGAGAACATGAGGGAGAAGCACTGTATG
Organism: Oophaga sylvatica; assembly: GCA_033576555.1. Lineage (NCBI taxonomy): Eukaryota > Metazoa > Chordata > Amphibia > Anura > Dendrobatidae > Oophaga > Oophaga sylvatica. The sequence continues at coordinate 317,679,210 of JARQOD010000002.1, forward strand.
GAGAACATGAACGGGGGAAGCACTGTATGGAGAACATGGAGGGGGGAAGCAAGGTATGGAGAACATGAGGGAGCAGAAAGCACGGTGTGGAAAACATGAGGCAGGGAGGAAAGCATGGCATGGAGAACATAGGGGCGGAAGCAGGGTATGGAGAACATGAGGGGGACGGACCGTATGGATAAAATGAGGCGAGGGAAGCAATGTATGGAAAACATGAGAGGGGAAACAGTATGGAGAACATGAGGGGGAGGCACAGTATGGAAAACATGAGGGGGATGCACGTTATGGAGAACATGAGGGGGGAAGCACGGTATGGAGAACATGAGGGGGAGATCAGTATGGAGAACGATAGGAGGACTCGGGATGGAGAACATGAGGGGGGAGTTTGGTATGGAGAATATGAGGGGGGAACTCAGTATAGAGAAAATGAGTTGGACTCGGTATGGAAGACATGAAAGGGAGGGGGCCTTGGTATGGAGAACATGAGGTAGGGAGCTTGGTATGGAGTGGGGACATGAGGGGGCTGCATGGAGTGAGGATATCATAGTTCACAAGTGAAGAAGGTGTTGTGGGTATAATTCATTACGGAGAGGACAGTGTGGTGGTTTTCGTTTGAGGGGGTGTTGTGGCTGTAGGGCAGTGTGGTGGGAATATTTTATACTATATAAAATGTACTTTCTAATATATATAATACAGAAATCATGTTAAGGGGGGTCCCGCTTTAAACTTGAACCAGGGCCCATCAGACTCTAGTTGCGCCCCTGGGGAGAGTCATTGTTGTGTAGTAAATTCAGGAAGTGCTGATATGGAGAAGAAACAAGTTCTAGCAATTTGGCCAAAGGAACACATTCGTACCTGCACCAAATCTGTATTTACGGTTGCATAGACTGAGAGTTTTATAGCAGAAACACTTTTTTCTTTTTACTTTATCGCTGTTATTCATTGACTAACAGCAAACACGTTATCGGAGATCAGAAAATCCGGTCCTTATCATGTTCTTCAGGGTCTCAGCTACCCCCAGTAGCCAAGCTCCCAGTGATTTTCTGACTCTGGGGGGTGCTAAACCCTTATTCCCTTAGTGGACAGTATTTTAATGCATATCGGTGGTCATTAATTGAGTGTGGGGAAGGAGCGAAGGCCGGGGTGCAGGACAGAGAGGGGTGAGCGGCGTCAGTGACTGACACTGCTCCCATGTGAGCCTGTGCCCTGGCTGTCCCTGTGCTGAATGTCTATGGCTGGGGAAAGCACTGGACGAACGCAGGTCTTCAGGTCAGTGAGCCCCCCTCAGAGGCAGAGTTCTAGGCAAGTCCCCACCCTGCCTACCCCTCATCCTGCCCCTGAGTACATCCATTATCAGTCCATGGGATATTATCTTCCTCTGCAGTATTTAGGCTCCATCCTATAATGGACCTGGAGTCTTCTCTGTTCCTGCACTGGCTAGACCAAGGCAATAGTGTGCAAGATGCAAGGAAGTTTGTTGAGCGATAACCTCCTCCATGGCTGCACCAGCCATCACAACTCAGTCTGGTTGCTTATCCTGGCAATGAAGAGGAGGACTGGGGAGCCAGGAGGAGGAGAGACACAGGAGAGTCCCTGCTGCTCCACACATAACATAGTGACACCGCAGCTGCCAAGTATGGTAAAAGCCACAGCATTACTGTGTACCGTGCAAGCAGACACTACCTGAGGCTAAGTGGTGTCTCTCAGGGGCGGCACAATCATCCTGCTGCAGGATTGGCCGCCTCCTGAGAAACACCTTAGAGCACTGCTCTCATGACAGAAGTGGCCTTGGTCTCATGTGTTAAAATACGCATGTGACTTTTCTAAAAGCATAAATCAGCCTGCACAGACATCAGTGACGATTGTACAGGCGTTATTGTGACCTTTCACTTCCGGTACATTTGACAGCTTTCTCTCCCAAATACTCCCTACACTGGAGTACTTGGCTTGACTGATCGCTCCTGTATTCTTTATGAGAGTATCACCGTAAAAACAAATGGATCAACAGTCAAAAATCAGGCATGTCAGATTCTTCTCTATCCTGACAACATCTGTCGAAGGAGAGTTGTTTGCATCCAACATTATTCTAATGTGTATGGGGGTCTTTAGAAATAACCAAGATAAATGTATCAGACTAGATGGAGGCCTGATGCTATCGCATCGGGAGGGCGATAATATCACAATGGGGGCAGGTTTTGCAGCGTTGAGAATCTCTCCCCCATGTGCTCACCCACCTATCCACTCTCTTTCCCCAATATGCTGACTTCTCCCGTCTGTGCTCTCTTCTTTGACCTGTCTACCCCATGTGCTATCCCTCTTGTCTGCTGTTCTCTCCTTCCTGTGCTGTGTTCTCCTCTCATGTGCTGTCCCGTTTGAGCTATCTCCCCCCTGTGCTCTGTCTCTCAAACCCCTGTGTCTGACCGTGTACAAAACATACCACAGCTCCTGGGCAGGGGAGGAAGCAAAAGACAATACTAACATTACAGCATGAGATCGCAGAGGATACATTTTGTGAGGTAAAATATTGTTTAAAACCAGTCAGTGAAATATTTTACCTCACAAAATTAATCCTCTGTGATCCCCTGCTGTAATGTCAGTATTGTCTTTTGCTTCCTCCCCTCCCCAGGAGATGCGGTATGCTCCGTACACGGTCAGACACAGACAATTTTTAAAATGAACTTTCGTTCATGGAAAAACCCCTTTAATGTGACCGGCCTTTTTCTGCCTGTAGACACGTCGCGCATCTGCTGCCGGGATCAGCCGAATGATTCACTGCACCTGCGCGGAATTCGCGCAGGCGCAGTGAGACAGTGTTCCGCTGATGGTACCGCGCAAGAGGCTGCGTGAGTGTGTGAGTGACTGTGAGTGTGACTGTAAGAGAGTGTGTGAGTCTGAGTGTGTGTGTGAGTGAGTGTGAGAGTGTGAGTGTGTGTGTGTGTGTGTGGTGCGTACAGCGTATAGTGTGTGTGTGTGTGTGTGGTGCGACGGTGTTCCGCTGGTAGTACAGTGCAATAGGTTGGTACCAGCAGCAGTTTCCCTATTGAGACACTCATCACTTGGGTGTCCCAATATGGCGGTCGGTGAACTTCCACCGCTTGGAATACTGGGATATGGTGACATCTGGACAGAACAGGAAATGAAAACATTACAATGCAATTATATAAATAGATTAGAAATTTCACCAATTGTCATAGCAAAAATCACAACAAAAGTCACAACAAATAAGGAATGGTTTCAAGCACTAAAAAATATACATGGTTTTCAAACTGAAAAGGTGGATAACAGTTTTACAAAGCTTTTTTTGATGTATATAACATATAGATGCAGCAGTTTTAATGGCCAAGGTCAATAAAACAGTTTTGCTTCCCTGGAGATGATGGCCACATTTTGGAACATAACCATAGAAAATGAGACATGATTTTTATATACAATACAGAAGTCAGAACACGTAAGAGAGTTATGACAAAAAGTCAGCAAGCCTTTTAAAGAACCTGACATCACACATGTGTAGATTCCAAAATATCAATTTATCCTTTCCTATGACATACGGTCAGGGCCGGCTCCAGGTTTTTATGGGCCCCGGACGAAAGAGTCTCAGTGGGCCCCTTTAACACAGACCACGATTTATGATGCACAGATACTGCAGAGAAATATGGGTATAGCACAAAACCAAACACTTCACTTCTTCCATTACATGAGTAATATCTATTGTAAATTGTACAATAGCTCAAAAACCGCCAAATCCTCACAGAGCACAGTACAGACTGGACAGTACAGTACTCCATACAATATTATGGGCACCACATAGTCCGCCATACTGTATTATAGGCCAAATATAATGCTCCATAAAGAATATTGGACCCCAAATAATGCTCCATACAGGATACTGGTCCCCATATAATGCTCCATACAAAATATGGAGCTCTCCTCTGCACTGTGCTGCATTCTGCACTGTTACGACTCAGGAAAGGGCGCTGTGGAAAGACTCCCCATCATCATCATCATTGTCTCCCCATCATCATCATCATTGCCTCCCCATCATCATCGTCTCCCCATCATCATCATTGCCTCCCCATCATCATCGCCTCCCCATCATCATCGCCTCCCCATCATCATCGCCTCCCCATCATCATCTCCTCCCCATCATCATCATCATTGCCTCCGGCTCCTCACCACCATCACTGCTTCCCCCCACCACCATCACACATACAGCACCACACACAGACAGCACCGCAGCACTCTCTCACATACACACACACACACAAAGCACCGCACTACACACACACACACTGATACACACAAATAGACACACACACATACAAACACAGACACATACACGTCACATCTCACCTGTCCGGCGCCCGCGCTCTCTCTGGCACAGCCGGCCGCTGAATGATTACGTCATTCAGCGGCGCTGCTGTAAGAGGAAGCGCGGGCGCCCTGCAGGCGTCCCCTGGAGCCCGGAGCTGCGGAGGCACGGGAGAGGTAAGTATTTGGCAAGCGGGGGAGCCCAGTGGCGGCGCTGGTACCGCTCTCATCCGCTAACGGGCGCTCGACGGCGAGTGGGCCCCCCGCCTGCTCAGGGCCCCGGCACTTGCCCGGGTATGCCGGGTGCTGACGCCGGCCCTGCATACGGTAATAAGTACCAAGGCCCCAATTCATTAATCGGTTTGACAAAACTCTAGAATAAAACTGGTTGAAATGGCTTTTACAATTTTTTGATTATAAAAATATTAACTATGTGCCCTATATTTTTTTACATTTGTTACTATTTATTAATTTACCACAGCATGCCGACGCACTGTGTTTTTATTGTAGGTTATATTTGTTAGTTGATTGTCCTAGAGTACATGAGCATGTGCATGTCACATTTATACTAATGTATGCTGGCCCTTGTTTTTGGTTTTGCTTAACATGTTGCAAACTTTTTGTGCAACTCAAAGTTGCACAAATATATTATGACATTTAACATGTAAATGCCAGTCTCGGCCAACTCTGACAACTTGTTGAAATCTGGCATGAATTACAACAGAAATGTATGCCAAACCTCGACTGGCATATATACTGTATATCTGGAAGTGGTGTTTAGCAATTGAAAGATGAGCCAAGTATACTGAAAGACACACACGTCTTAATGAATTTGGCACATCTCACACAAGCGCCTTCTTCATTAAAGGGAATCTGTCACCCCAAAATTGCCATATCAGATAAAGATATGGCTGAATAGTGAGTCCCATAACAAAGCTAACGGTAGGTATCATATATCCTGATACCCCCGTTTTCATATAAAAATACCTTTGTAAAGTTGGTTATTTTCGGTGTCAATCACGGTGGTCAGGTCAGGAGGGCGGCGTTTTTTCTCTTCTCCCCCCCGCTCCTCGTCATCAGTTGCGTATCGCCGTCTATGACAGATTCCCTTTAAGACTGGCATACAAAATACTAGTCTTAATGAATCGAAGTCCTGTAAGGGAGGGACAGGACTGTAGTCGTGACCTGAATTACTGCAACATCTATGTCTAGCACTTCCCCTACCTGAAACTGTATTCTTCTCTTCAGCGTACCTGCATCTCCAAGTTCAGACGACGGTCCCTCTTTCAGGCAACCCTCAGTAATGAAGACACAGTCCAGGATAACTTGAACATTCTCTTTACTTAACACTTCGCATGTTACATCCACAGTTGGCACATCATGGATTTCACTTGTTTCCTGATCTTTCCCTGCTTTGCTGTCACTTCTGTGCAGTACACGCCAGTACCGGACCGTACTACAGTCATGGCCAAAAGTTTTGAGAATGACACAAATATTATATTTTCACATGATCTGCTGCCCTCTGGTTTTTATGTGTGTTTGACAGATGTTTTTATCACAGACAGAAATATAATAATTGCAAACATATGAGTAACAAAAGCTTATATTGACAGTTAGAATGAGTTAATGCAGCAAGTCAATATTTGCAGTGTTGACCCTTCTTCTTCAGGACCTCTGCAATTCTCCCTGGCATGCTCTCAATCAACTTCTGGACCAAATCCTGACTGATAGCAGTTCATTCTTGCACAATCAATGCTTCCATTTTGTCAGAATTTTTAGGTTTTTGTTTGTCCACCCATCTCTTGATGATTGACCACAAGTTCTCAATGGGATTAAGATCTGGGGAGTTTCCAGGCTATGGACCCAAAATCTCTATGTTTTGTTCCCTGAGCCATTTAGTTATCACCTTTGCTTTATGGCAAGGTGCTCCATCATGCTGGAAAAGGCATTGTTGATCGCCAAACTGCTCTTGGAGGGTTGGGAGAAGTCGCTCTTGGAGGACATTCTGGTACCATTCTTTATTCATGGCTGTGTTTTTAGGCAACACTGTGAGAGAGCCGATTCCCTTGGCTGAGAAGCAACCCCACACATGAATGGTTTCAGGATGCTTAACAGTTGGCATGAGACAAGACTGGTGGTAGCGCTCACCTTGTCTTCTCCGAATGAGGCGTTTTCCTGATGTCCCAAACAATCGAAAAGGGGATTCATCAGAGAAAATAACTTTACCCCAGTCCTCAGCAGTCCACTGCCTGTACCCTTTGCAGAATATAAGTCTGTCCATGATGTTTTTTCTGGAGAGAAGTGGCTTCTTTGCTGCCCTCCTTGAGACCAGGCCTTGCTCCAAGAGTCTCCGCCTCACAGTGCGTGCAGATGCACTCACACTTGCATGCTGCCATTCCTGAGCAAGCTCTGCACTGTTGGTAGCCCGATCCCGCAGCTGAAACACTTTTAAGAGACGGTCCTGGTGCTTGCTGGTCTTTCTTGGGCGCCCTGAAGCCTTTTTGGCAACAATGGAACCTCTCTCCTTGAAGTTCTTGATGATGCGATAGATTGTTGACTGAGGTGCAATCTTACTAGCTGCGATACTCTTCCCTGTTAGGCCATTTTTGTGCATTGCAATGATGACTGCATGTGTTTCTTTAGAGATAACCATGGTTAACAGAAGAGAAACAATGATGCCAAGCACCAGCCTCCTTTTAAAGTGTCCAGTGTTGTCATTCTTACTTAATCATGACAGATTGATCTCCAGCCATGTCCTCATCAACACCCATACCTGTGTTAATGGAGCAATCACTGAAAAGAGGTTAGCTGGTCCTTTTAAGGCAGGGCTGCAATGATGTTGAAATGTGTTTTGGGGGATAAAGTTCATTTTCTAGCCAAATATTGACTTTGCAAGTAATTGCTGTTAAGCTGATCACTCATTATAGCATTCTGGAGTATATGCAAATTGCCATTAGAAAAAGTGAAGCAGTAGACTTTGTAAAAATTAATATTTGTGTCATTCTCAAAACTTTTGGCCATGACTGTAGATTGCTTCCCAGTTCCTTCCAGGCCTGACCTCGCTATAATGACATTTCCTACAGCCTGTTTTGCCCCAGACATGAATTCATCAATCATTACGTTTGGTGACCACTGGTGAAGCATCCAGCCCGTCTGTACCGATCCCGTCGAAGTACCAACTCCTTTCATCTCATTAGTCCAGCAACTTCTGCCCTAAAAGCATTGGCCTGGCAGTAAGACGCCACATCTTCCTTCTCTGTACAGGCCCACTAATATGATATACAGTGGCCATGGGTAACATGGGCTGCAGCACTTGAACGTTGTGTGGTTGACGGCTGTCCGGGCCTAGAGCCCATGTGGACACTTGGGCACTCCGGCCCCGTCTGAGCTAACTACCTAGAAACTTCTCACTACTATCCGGCAGCCCCTCCTACACTTAACCCTCTATAAACATCCTATCAACTATTCCTAACAGTGCCCACTAGTATGCCCCCATCTAGTGGCCCGCAACAGAACTACACTTACCCAATGTATAAGAACTATATACTAAGGTGCCCTCCTTTAGTGTCCCCAATAGAAAGCACCTAACTTTCCCTAAACTGTACACATCACATATATTATAAAAGAACACAATGCATATACAATTATTATACATAAAATGGTAACACAATAGGGAATATGGCAATACCATTGCTATGTGTGGTAATACATGTTCCATGTAGCAGTACCATCGAAATATTTACAACGACACACAATAATTATTACATGTAAACATTAAGAACACTTAAGGGGGGCAGGGCAAGGTAGTAATACTGATTCACCCCCTTACAGTCCTACTAGTATTAAACACACAAGGTAGTAAACATGACATACAGCATATTATTACGTTCACATAGTCTAAGTGGAGTGTAAACCAACAATTTGTCATAGTACTTGAAGGGAACCTGTCAGCAGGACTGTGCATAGTAACCTACACACAGTGTCAGGTCAGCGCCGTTATACTGATTAAATTGATACTTTGGTTGATGAAATCAATCTTGTGGTTGTTGTTTAATCCTTATTCTTAGTTTTTAGTTAATGATATGCTCGTGCCCTAAGGTGGGGTTCATGCATGTGGTGCTCTGATTAGGAATTCATAATGCAGACTGCTGACAGGTCACTGATCCCACACTGACCTGCCCTAGTTTACATAATGAATATTATATACAGTATACATAATGAAAAAAAAAAACCTTCTGTAGGCCAGAGCCAGCCTTGGCACCTGTGCTGCAGCATAATCGCATGTTTACTGTGTATATAATTATTATGGTTGAAGTTATCCGGATACTAAAAATAAATAAAAAATCAATTTAAAAATGGCGCTCACCGCGCCTGCGCAGTAGCAGCTATCAGCAATCGCCAATGGCTGCTAGTGCGCAAGCACCGGTGGCGCCATCTTGCTAAAGAAAAAAAATATCCTTACCCAAGATGGCGCCGCCGAGCCTGTGAAGTGGCAGCGGAGAGTGCCATTTTCAAATGGATTTTTATTTATTTTTTTAATATCAAGATATCCTCAACCATAATAATTATAAACACAGCACACATGCGATTATGCTGCAGCGCAGGTGCCAAGGCTGGCTCTTGCCTACAGAAGGGTTTTTTTCATTTTCAGTATGTACATATAATATTCATTATGTAAACTAGGGGGCAGGTCACTGAGGGATCATTAACTCCAAACTGAAATTAAAGATTAAACAACCACAAGATGGATTCATCAACCGAGGTATCATTGTAATCAGTATAATGGCGCCGACCTGACACTGTAAGTTACTGTGCACAATCCTGCTGACAGGGGCCCTTTAATATTATCGTTTCTCAACATGTTGGAATATGCTTGATGTAACAACTTCATTCCTGTCTATGAGTGTTTAGTTACTATATTTGTATTCTGTCTATAAAGTTAGAACAAAAAAAAACTCCCAGAGGCTCACACAGTAAGAGCATGTCACTGTAATTCCCGTGTCTGTGTATGAGAGAAGCAGCCTGCTGTAGATGCTGCACAGACAGAGGCACACAAAGTATTTATTCCTGATCTATTAAGCTTATCATATATTGTTCCTGCATAAAGAAGCTCTGCTGTCACACGCTTGGAGAGTATCCTGAATAATCCGCTGCCAACACAACTTTAATATGCTGATATAACATTCTGAGTCTTTTATTGAAGCATTTTACTCTAAATATTCAATGCTAAGTGACAAGAGTTGACAGAAGTTCTTCTCTTTGACTTACTCTCATGTTTTCGAGTTAGAAAGGAAACTACAGAAATCAGAAACTGCCACATCTAAACTATGCAGCTCTTCTCCAAGCAATCCTCTGAGCCAATTTGCTGAACCACGTATGCTCACATTTAGGCCTTGGGTGCTTTAATGTAAGGGGATTTGACAGCAAGTTCTGGAAGGCACTGAAGTGCATATCTTAGACTAATGTGAACACAAGTAAGCATTTACCGAGCATCTGAATGGTACCAATTAAGTTCTGTAGTAATGCTGCAAATGTAGGCCATTGGTTTGTTGATGTAAAGAAAATGTGACAAGCTATGAGTCCAAATTGTTATACATTAATATGTTTAATTTAACAATATATAATTATATATATATATATATATATATACAGTGTATATAAATAATAATACAGATATATATTAGACATGACATGATGTTTTAAAATTTTAATTCATTAAGTTTCTCAAATTTTTACCGAAAATGTGATACGCAGCAAATCGATTTGGCACAAATTGCAAATATCACATAGCCTCTAAATGCCTGGACAAGACATGTGTAACAAGCTTTTAGAACTGTACTGACCCCATTTTGAACTCTTTTACACAAACAACCATAGAAATGTCAACGATCTCAACACGTGTGCTAAAGGTATACGGATGATAACTGGTAATAACCAACAGACTGTTTAATAACACACTGCATTGACAGACTTTTAAAAATGTAAAAATGGTTACAAAATGAGCCCTTTGGGAGTGGCAGATGAATTCCATGTTGGTGTTTATACATAGGTGGTGTACATAAAAGAAGCTGCGGCCTTTTGACAAGCAATGGTCGAAAAATTATTTATTTGGTGTTGTGTTTTATAATGAAGAAACTATAGCTTTTTAACAACTTTCAAAAAATTATCAATTTTTGGGAGCAGCAATAGCTTTGCTGTTTGGAAACAAAAGAAGCAATGACTTTTTTTTAATAAGAGATCCAAAAATTATCCACATGTCGGGATCACTAACAGTTTTGCAAAATTAAAAATCAATGGCTTCTGAGAAAGCTGTGCAAAAAATATATTGTTTTTGGAAGCAGTTTAAAGTTTATTTACACTGTACAGGGTAGGGTTCCCTTCAGATGTCCATTACAGCTCTTGAACAAAATTGCACAAGCAAAAGATATCTGCTGTCTATTGGTAGTGGCAATAGCCACCCAGTGTAGAATATGAAGGGATAACGCAAGGAAGTGTCAAGCTGTGTAATACCAGCACTGGCAGCTCCAGCTGCAGCAGTACAGTATAAGTACAGAGAAAAATTGCACTAGCAAGAGATGTTTGGCTGTCTATTGAGAGTGTGAACAGTCACACAGTATAGAATAAGATGGGACCAGCAAGGAGAGATCAGGTCGTGTAAGGCCAGCGCTGGAAGTCCCTGCAGCTGTAGTACAGTACTATAGAACACAATGGACAAGCAGGAGATGTGTGCTTCCTATCAGCAGTAGCAGTGGCCAAACCACATAGAATATGATGGGACAGGCATGGAGATGGCTAGGCATGTAGGGTAAGCTCTGGCAGCCCCATTTTTTTATACACATTTTGTGAGATAGATTGTCATAGTTAAAGAAGTCTGGAGTTTGGTCAATTTTTTTGTATGTTTTAACATGGTTATCCCCCCTTCCCAAAGAAATAAAAAATAGTATAGTCACTTGTGGCATGCACACTTTCTCTGAAAGTCACTTCGTTTAGATTTTTTCTGCCTAAGAAATATGGTGTTAGCTTGCTATTTTCTTGTACATGAATAATAAAGAAATGTATAATTTAAAGGCAGCAACATAGCTGCCAGCTACACCAAGTCACTGTGTTATCAAACATACTGACACCTACAGAAAATTCTTACATGCCAATGTATCCTATCTGTATCTGCTCCTATCAATTGAATATCTGTATCATTCACAGATTACTACACTCATCTTCATTTCTTCAGTTGTACAACACACAATGTGTGTAGCATTTATCCAATATTTTATGTCTTTCTCTATCTCTAAGTAGCAATAGATTCATTAGGTATATATATAATACACAACATCCACAACTATCTTATTATATCTAATACATGGATGTGGATGTAAGTTGCCACGCCAATAATCGTATACAGCAACCAGAAACAAAGGAGTTTTTATTGCAAAAATGTGAATATACTTTATTAGTTTAGACCATAAAATTACATACAAAATATATAAAAATAGAAAAGCGAATGACAAAGAACCACGTTCCCTGGTGACATATGACAAATATAAGGCAAAAAGTGCAAGTACAGTATATAACACTATATCCTATCAAAGAGGGGCAGGGAACCTCAAATAAGAGTGCTGGTCAATGGTGAGTATAATGGTATAACACATACTTGTCAACAATGGTCACTTAAAACATCTATTAGCCATATGCCAGTGTGATAACATCTCTCCAGTGAAGCTACAATACACAAGACGCAAATCGCGTGTAGGGGTTTATATCCCCTGGTGACAACCACCTTCTATCATGTGTAAGGGTGCAATACTTGTTTGAGCTATTTAAGATCACACAGGAATATGGCTAATGGATGTGTTAGTTGTCCATTGCTGACAATTATGTGTTATACCCTTATACACACCATTGATCGGTTTTGCGTCCTATTGGGGTCGATTAACCCCTTAAATACTGCTGTCAATCGCGACAGCGATATTTAAGTTGCTACAAGGGGGTACAAGATACCTAAGTAACCATCGGACCCCCACGATGAGAATTGTGGGTCCCGATGGTTACCATGGTACCTTGAGGTGATGAGTTCAGGGTACGGTGGCCTGTGAAATTCAGCTATAGGCCAGGGTCACACTTTTGAGAAACTCGCACGAGTCTCGCACCTCAATACCTGGCACTGTCGCCTGCACTCGGGACCGGAATGTGCAGCTGCATGTATTCTTATGCAGCTGAACGCTCCGGTCTGAGTGCCGGCGGCAGTGCCAGATATTGAGGTGCGAGACTTGTGCGCGTTTATCGCAAGTGTGACCTCGCCCATAAGCTGAGTCTCACAGGCACCATCAGTGAGACACTGACTGCTCTCAGTCATTGCTGTACATGAGTACAGCAGTATATGAGACAAGTGATAAAAGTAAAAATTATGCATGCCCACAGTGAAAAAGTGTAAAAAAATGAAAAAAGTAAAATAAAATAAAACTAGCTTGGCCCACACGAAATTTTCGCACATTGGTCATCGGGGGCGCAGGCAATTTCAGGAAAAGCAAGCTGGTCAAATGTAAATGTATGTAATGTATGTAGTACAGTTCATATAGCGTCTTGTGCTTGGGTGCGATGAAAACACAGGAGTCACAGGTTTGATATAGAAAAGTCCTGTATTACTTCATACAAGTTGGCAGAAATAGTCACACAGTTTGCAGACACAGAAACAGGAGACACAGCAGGCCAGAGTAATCCAAGCTCAGCAATCACTCTCCAATACAGATTCAGGATCTTCTTCTCTGTTACCGTAAGTCCATGCAAACGTGGGTCTTTCAAAGAGCAGGGTTCAGAGTCCACAAGTGCTTCAGAGTTCCTCAGTAGGAATAGCTGGAGTACAAGGTCCAAGGCTTACAGGAGTCAAGTCACAGGTTCACTGCAGGCTAGATTCTGAAGCACTGATTGCTCAGCTGTGGCTGCTTAAGAAGCAAAGGAGAGAATCAGGGCGGGAACATGCAAGCTGGAAACTCCATTTTGACTGAGGGCAAGATAGCTGCAGCAAGACAGAAAGTAAAATGGCTGACGAACAAACTGAGTTTCAGGAATATATACATAGAACCTTACATTACTCCCCCCTTAAGGACAACCTCCGGATGACCTCAGACCAGGCTTGTGTGGGTACCTCTGATGAAACTGACGGAGCAAGCGAGGAGCATTAACGTTATTGACCGGTTCCCATGAGTTGTCCTCCACTGGGTAGCCCTGCCATTTAATCAGATATTGTAACTGATTTCTATACAACCTGGAATCTAAAATCCTTTCCACCACAAATTCTTCCTGACCATCGACTAGCACTGGGTCAGGGCAAGGAGAGGAACGTCCAGGAAACGTATTGGGTGTCGCAGCCTTTAGTAGGGATACATGAAAGACAGGGTGGATTCTCATAGTTCTGGGCAGTTGAAGACGACAAGCAACGGCACTTATAATTTTACTGATTTTATAGGGTCCAATGTACTTATGTCCCAACTTAGACGATGGAATCCTTAACTTAAGATTTCTGGTTGAGAGCCAGACCAAGTCTCCTACCTTGAAAGCTGGTGCAGGTTTACGAAATTTATCTGCTGCTTTCTTGTACCTTTCTTGAGCCGATTCCAGATTTTCCTTTAGAAGATCCATATTCTTCTGTAAAGACGTGATTCTTTCAGCCACTGCTGGTAAAGGCGTTTCTATGGGAAATCGTGGTAGAATGTTAGGATGATAACCTAGATTAGAGTAAAAAGGAGACTGTTTAGTGGAGGCACTCTGAGAGTTGTTATACGAGAACTCAGCTAATGGAAGTAGATCCACCCAATCATCCTGTAGGTGGCAGATAAAGCAGCGGAGATACTGCTCCAGGGTTTGTTTGGTTCGTTCGGTCTGTCCATTAGTCTGGGGATGAAAAGCAGAAGAAAGGTTTACTTTAATGTCCAATGCTGCACAGAAATTTTGCCAAAACCTAGAAGTGAATTGCACCCCTCGATCCGAAATAACCTCATCCGGTACTCCATGTAAGCGAAACACATCTTTAATCATCAAATCTGATGTCTGTTTTGCAGTGGGTAAGCCACACAAGGGATAAAATGAGCTGCCTTTGTTAGACGGTCAACCACCACTAGAATGGTGTTCTTCCCCTGAGAGGTTGGTAACTCCACAATGAAGTCCATAGAAATGGATCCCCACGGGCGGGACGGGGTGGGAAGAGGCTGTAACAGACCAGTTGGTGAGGAGCGAGGTGTTTTGCATCTTGCACAGACCTCACATGAAGTGACATAATTCAAAACATCCTTCCTGCAAGTGGGCCACCAAAAGAAACGAGAAAGAAATTCCTGTGTCTTTAGAATTCCTCTATGCCCAGCTATCTTGGAATCATGAATGAGTTGCAATACTCTTAATCTGACTGTTTCAGGAATATACAGACGTTGTCCCTGAATCCACACACGATTCTTAAAGACAAGACTTACGTCCCTTGGGGGTTGTGCCAAAAAGGAATCCGCATGGTATGCTTCCTTGATGTCCTTAAGTAGGTCTTGATTATGAATTACTCCTAGGAATCTAGAGTCAGGAAGAATAGTCTTAGGAGGAGTAATTGGACGTGTCTCTGCTGAGTAAATCCTAGAGAGTGCATCAGCCTTTCCATTGCGCGATCCTGGTCTATAAGAGATGATAAAATTAAATTGGTTTAAGAAAAGATTCCAGCGAGCCTGGCGAGGAGTCAGGCACTTAGCCGACCTGATAAACTCAAGGTTACGATGGTCTGTCAGGACGACTATTTGCTGTGCAGCTCCCTGAAGAAGGTGTCTCCATTCTTTGAAGGCGGCAATAATGGCCAACAACTCTCTATTGCCCACATCGTAGTTCCTCTCAGCCGAAGACAACTGCTGGAAAAGAAGGCACAGGGATGCAAGACATTCTTCTCACCTGTTCTCTGAGAGAGTATAGCTCCAACGGCACAGTCTGAAGCATCCACCTCTATTATGAAGGCAAGCTCGGGGTTGGGATGTACTAGGATAGGTGCAGTGGTAAATTTATCTTTTAGACGGGAAAATGCTTCCTGGGCTTGGGGAGTCCAGGAAAACCTAGACTCTTTCCGGGTAAGTTGAGTGATAGGTGACACTACCTCAGAGAAATTTCTAATGAAACGTCTATAGAAGTTGGCAAACCCGATGAAGCGCTGTACCTCCTTCACATTTCTAGGACTTGGCCAATCCTTGATGGCTTGGGTTTTGCTTCCATCCATACTAATTCCTTGTGTAGACAGTACATACCCCAGAAATTGAATTTCGGTCCTATGGAATTCACACTTTTCAAGTTTGATGTAAAGATGATTTTGTCTTAGACGTTCCAAGACCATTCTCACATGTCCATGATGTTCCTCTGTGGAGTTAGAAAAAATTAGAATATCATCCAAATAAATTACCACGAATGTATCTAGGAGATCCCTGAAGATGTCATTCACCAAGTGTTGGAAAGTGGCTGGGGCGGTACTCAGACCAAAAGGCATAACTAGATATTCAAAGTGTCCATAGCGTGACCTGAATGCAGTCTTCCATTCATCCCCAGGTCTAATACGGACTAAGTTATAGGCCCCACGAAGATCTAGTTTAGAAAAAATTTTGGCATGTCGCACTCTCTCCAATAACTCAGGGATTAAAGGCAATGGATAACGGTTTCTAATAGTAACCTTATTGAGTTCCCTATAGTCTACGCATGGTCTCAGAGATCCATCTTTCTTCTTTACAAAGAAGATGGGTGCACCTGCAGTAGATGAAGAGGGGCGTATGAAGCCCTTGGCTAGATTTTCATCTATGTAATCCTTTAAAGCCTTTAGCTCGGGCCCCGCCAGGGGGTAGATCTTACCAAAAGGTATCTCTGCTCCAGGCAATAATTCAATTGGACAATCATATGGACGGTGAGGAGGAAGCTGGTCAGCGTTCTTCTTGTCACATAAATCCACATAGTCCTGGTATACAGCTGGTAGTTCAGGGACTGACATGATTCCTTTAGGAACAGAGCAAGCTGAAACTTTTGGACTCATCTGTTTCTCTGGAAAGTGTAATTCCTTGGTCTCCCAGTTAATGGTAGGATTCTGAGCCTGCAGCCATGGTAGCCCTAGAATAATGGGAAAGTGGGGAGAAGAGATAAGCATAAAGGACAGTTTCTCTTGATGATCTTTACCCATAAGAACCCTCAAAGGCTCTGTTTCCTGATCCACTGGTCCAGAGGTCAGCAGGGAGCCATCCACAGTTTCCATCTGTACTGGAGTAGCCTTCTTCACTGAACGTATTCCCTGTTTCAGAGCAAAGGAGACATCCATAAAATTTCCACTTGCCCCTGAGTCGATCATAGCAGAGCTAGACACCCAAGCTGAGTCAACCCAGAGTTTGATGGAAAGAAAGCAATGAGAATTGTTTTTTTTACAACTCAGCTGGGACACCGCTGAGGAAACTTGAAAAATGGCAGCGTTTACACAGTCAACGTCCTCAGAGGTAACGGAGTTTAAGTCCGAGAAATCAAGATCTGTTGCTGCAGATCTCTCTGGAGCCTGAGGCTCGGACCTGACAGATCCCCTCTCGCAACACTCACAATGAATGAGTGCTGCAGTAGTCTTACGAGAACGGCTGGGGCAGTTTATAATGAAGTGCCCTGACTTACCACAATAGAAACATAGATTCTCCTTAAAACGATGTTCCTTGCGTGCATCACTAACCCGTCGTTGTAAAGAGTCTACCTGCATGGGTTCAGGTTCAGGTTCCCGTGTAATCCTACTCAAAGGTTCCTTAGCTGGAGAGGAAGGTAGGAAAAGGTTAGTACGATTGCTTTCGAACCATCTCTCTTGCCTGCGTTCAGTCAGACGAGTATCAATACGGATGCAGTAGTTAATAAAGTCACCTAACGCAGTGGGAGGGTCGGCACAAGCAAGTTCATCCTTAATCAGTGGAGATAACCCCTTTCGAAAAATAGATTTTTTGGCGGAACTGTCCCAGGTGGTATCAAGGGCCCATCTCCTGAAATCCAAGGCATATTCAGCTACCGAGTGCTTACCTTGGCGCAAAGCTAACATGGCTGCTTCAGCTGTTGCACCTCGATTGGGGTCATCAAACACCTGCCCCATGGCTGAAATAAAATCATCAAGGTGATTCAAACAATCATCCTCAGTCTCAATCAGAGGGTTTGCCCACATTAAAGCCTTGTTGGTAAGCAACATAATTATAGTAAGCACCTTAGATCGTTCAGTGGGAAATTGTGAAGCATGTGCAGAAAAAAAAAGATTGCATTGATTAATAAATCCCCTGAATTTCTCACGTTCACCGCCAAAACGAAAAGGGGGCAACTTGGGAATCCCAGCACTCAGGGCTACGGCAGGAGCCTGGATTCGCCCCTCTAGAACCTCAATCCTGGCTCGCAAATCCTGGGTAGTCTGTCCAACCACTTGCAAATTGTGATTATTGAGGTCCTGTAGATTTGTAAAACGGGTCTTTATATTCTGCAAATCTGCAAGGATATTATCAGTCACTCCGCAAAGTTCCTTTATGCGGGCCTCCATTTTCCAGATCTTTTAAGACAGGATTACTGGAAGAAGAGGAGAGAAAAAAAACAATAGTGTTCACCTGTGGCAACACTGCAGAGAGAAAAAAAAAATTAAGGGAACTGCTCACCTGGAATGGTTGTGAGAAGTCACAACCACTATCATCACAGAAAGTTTCAACCAGACATCTGATATCCAGAGTTACAGCAGACAAAAAAGAGAAAAGAAAGGAAAAAAAAAAAACAATAGTGTTTACCTGTGGTAACACTGCAAAAAGAAAATACTTAAGGGAATTGCTCACCTGGAATGGTTGTGAGAAGTCACAACCACTGTCATCACAGAAAGTACAACCGGACATCTGATATCCACAGTACAGCAGACACAGCCTTCCAGACCCAGCAGACACTAACGTTTTGGCTTCAGAATCTTGTAATGTATGTAGTACAGTTCATATAGCGTCTTGTGCTTGGGTGCGATGAAAACACAGGAGTCACAGGTTTGATATAGAAAAGTCCTGTATTACTTCATACAAGTTGGCAGAAATAGTCACACAGTTTGCAGACACAGAAACAGGAGACACAGCAGGCCAGAGTAATCCAAGCTCAGCAATCACTCTCCAATACAGATTCAGGATCTTCTTCTCTGTTACCGTAAGTCCATGCAAACGTGGGTCTTTCAAAGAGCAGGGTTCAGAGTCCACAAGTGCTTCAGAGTTCCTCAGTAGGAATAGCTGGAGTACAAGGTCCAAGGCTTACAGGAGTCAAGTCACAGGTTCACTGCAGGCTAGATTCTGAAGCACTGATTGCTCAGCTGTGGCTGCTTAAGAAGCAAAGGAGAGAATCAGGGCGGGAACATGCAAGCTGGAAACTCCATTTTGACTGAGGGCAAGATAGCTGCAGCAAGACAGAAAGTAAAATGGCTGACGAACAAACTGAGTTTCAGGAATATATACATAGAACCTTACAATGTATTTCATGAGATGATGAACACAGACATGTATTTATAGATGTAGATTGGTAATATAATAAATTGGTTTGATAAGTAGAGGCCAAAATATGTCTTCCGGTTGAGGTGCCACCTGCAGGTCATTGTTTCTTTCTGCAGGTTTATGAAAATGAATGTTTAAACTGTATGTAGTGATAAAATCGTGGTTTGTTTGGCTCATTTCTTGCTGAAGGGGGCAAGTTTACCTTTCAAATGGTGTATCATTTGTGTGTGTGGGGCGAAGTAATCAGCGAAAAAGCAGTGCATGTTTACAAATGTGTTTGCATATGTGACTCACCATTTGTGTGTGTGGGGCGAAGTAATCACCGAAAAAGCAGTGCATGTTTACAAATGTGTTTGCATGTGTGACTCACCTGCAGTGAAGTGTGCAATCCTCCAATGTGCCTGAAATAGGCTGGGCAAGCACTTGGGCAAGCTGGAAAGACCCAAAGGCAAATGTTTGGATTTGTTTGTCATGTCTGTAAGCAGCTTTATGGTAGTGTGCTGCCACCTGCAAGGTCATTTGACCTTTCAAATGATGTATCATTTGTTTGTGTGGGTGGAGTATGAACGGCGCAAGTGTGCAATTCAATAGGCAGTGCATGTTTACAAATGTGTTTGTGATGTCTGTAAGCAGCTTTGTGGTAGTGTGGTGCCAGCTGCAGGTCATTTTTCCTTACTGCAGGTTTATGAAAATTAATGTTTAAACTGTATTTTGAGATCAAATCGTGAATGTGTGGTTTGTTTGGCTATTTTCTTGCTGAAGGGGGCAAGTTTACTTTTCAAATGGTGTATCATTTGTGTGTGTGGGTGCAGTATGAATGGAGATACAAAGTAATCACAGAAAAACAGTGTTTAGAAATAATAGAATAGATATGTAACAAGATTAAAAAAAACACAAAGTGCAGCACTTCTGATAAAACAAAAATAAATAAAAAAAAGTACACATAATTGGTATCGCTGCATCCGGAACGACGTGCTCTATAAAACTAACATGTTATTTATTCAGTTTGGCAAACACAATAAAAAAAACACGCCAATAATCTCGCTTTTCGTTATATTAAGGCCCCTTTCACACATCAGTTTTTTGCTATTAGTCGCAGTCCTTCGAATTTTGATTTGTTTTTTTCCTATCGACTTGTATTAGCGACGGATGGCCTCACGTTTCATCCGTTGTTCGCTGGATCTGTTGAAAATTTTTTGTACGTCGGCCGGAGACAACAAAGTAACGTTTTTTGTCTACGTCGAAAATCGTTTGCTCGAATGGAAGCCTATGGGGCCGGATCCGTCAAATGACGGACTGCGGCGATGGATTCCGTTTTTTTTAACTGAGCATGCTCCAATTAGGATCCAGTTAGCCAGCCACCAATTAGGAAAGGTATATAAACCTGCCAGGTAGGGCTTCAATCATCCATGTCCCAGCAAGCAAGCCAGCAGGAGTCCAGCCAGCGGAAGTCCAGCCAGCGCGAGTCCAGCCAGCCCGACACAGCCTGGCCTACCAGCGACACAGCCTGGCCTACCAGCCACACAACCAGGCCTACCAGCCACATAGCCAGGCCTATCAGCGACAGAGCCAGGCCTACCAGCGACAGAGCCACGCCTACCAGTGACAGAGCCACACCTACAGGTGACAGAGCAGGCCTACCAGCCACACAGCCAGGCCTACCAGCGACACAGCCAGGCCTACCAGCCATAGAGCCAGGCCTACCAGCGACACAGCCAGGCCTACCAGCGACAGAGCCAGGCCTATCAGCCACACAGCCAGGCCTACCAGCGACAGAGCCAGGCCTACCAGCCACACAGCCAGGAATACCAGCGACAGAGCCAGACCTACCAGCCACACAGCCAGGCCTGCCAGGCACACAGCCAGGCCAGCCAGTCTCAGTATGTCTTCTTCTGGAAGCCCTCCCTGACATCATCAGTGAACTGAGGTAAATATATTTTTTTTGTGATGTTAACATTTTTTGTACACATAACCCTGTATGCATTAATTCTTGTTTAATAGGAAGCTGCAGCATCAGAGGTGCTTCCAGAAGGAGATGGACGGGGTGGAGAAAGACCGGGAGCGGGCTCGCAGAGTGTAAGCTTTTTAACATGCATCGCAGAAACAGATCATCATAGACATCACAGTACACCCAACACATAAAAAAACAGATCATCACAGACAACACAGTACACACAACACATAAGCCTAGATCCAAGCACATGTTTTTTTTTTTATGTCTTCCGATTCTGGGGCTCAACGTAGAGGTCCTCTAAGTGCCTCCCAGGGTCGTAAACGTGAGCGTCAGGGCAGTCAGCAGAGAGTAAGTACCTTATTTTTGGACTTTTTGTTTTTTTGGATTTTTCAACTTCATGTGGATGATTTGAGTGTAATGTTTTAGTTTTTTGTCTTTTTTAACAGGCTTCACAGCGTGCTCCCGACTGTGAAGGTGAGGAGGCAGGTCTAGACATCGACCTCCTTATCGACCTAGTCCGAGAGCAGGAGTCGCTGTGGAACATGGGAGACCACCGCCACGCTGATGTTGTGACCCGTCGGCTCTAGGAGGAAGTGTGCCACGAAGTTGTGGAAGATTAGGAGGACCTTGATGCTCGGGTCCATAATCAAGCGTGTAAGTATTCACAGTTCAGTAAGTTATGTTGCAGGATGTAATGTTTTGTATACTAACCAATTTGTGCTTTCACTTAACAGGGGACAGAGTTATCAAGCGGTGGCGGTCACTCAGGGATCACTTCAAGAGGGAGTTCAACAAAGAGATGCAGGCCCCGAGTGGATCGGGAGGATGCAGGAGCTCCAAGTATAAGTATGCTAGAGCTCTGTCGTTCCTCCGGTCGACTATGTTGAGCAGAAGGTAAATATTCCCCACCCCATTTACTAAGTAAAAATGTTTACATGTGTAATCTTTTTTTTGTTTGTTTCAGCCAGGGCCAAGCAATAGCAATATATTTATTACATTTTTTTTCTTTGTACCACCGCACCGTCTGCAGCACTTGGGAGCCTGCAGAGTTGAACCCTTCTGGAGCGATCCCACAGGAGTCCGCCACTGGGGACCACTCCGACAGACCCGACCCATCTGCACCTTCCCTGCCTTCCCTCACACCTGGTCCCTCGGTCCCATCCACCAGCGCTGGAGCATCTTGGCAGACATCATTACATAAAGCTGCTGGTGACGAGGTAGCTTTTCCTTTAATCCACCCCTCTGACACTGTTGCCACCTAAGAACACCTTTGGGTTCTGGGCGGCAGCGCCAGATGGTCAGGAAAAGAACTATGCGCCCGAGTTCTTGCATCTAAATGCATCCTTCCAGAACTCACTGAAACTGTTGTCCGAGCAAATGAGTGCTGGATTCAACCTCATGCACAACAATATGCTTGAATTGAGCACGAATCTGGATAGGATGCATTTAGATGCAAGTAAATAGCCCAATCATTCCTTTTTCCAGGCAGTAGTCGAGCGCATAGACAAGCTATCTCCAGACCAGCAGATGCATGTAAGGCAGGCCTGCCAGTTTGCTCTAGCACAGGTTAGCTCCCAAGCCCCTCCACCCGCCCCGGTACTTCCTCCCAACCTGCCCCCCCTCCAGCCACTGTCCCTCCTCCCCCTCCTGTACAATACTAGCTTCCTGCCCCGTATCAGCCTCCTGCCCCATATCAGTTTCCAACCACAGCATCTGTGCCTCCACTCCCTGCCCAACCTGTACTCCCTGCCCAACCTGTACTCCTGCCCACTACCACCAGTTTCCTTCCACACCCATCATGCCCCAAATACATCCCCCTTCTCCCCCACCACCTCTTCTATCTCCCAATCCCTCCACTCCACCCCTCAAACCTTACCAAATCCTATCCTACTCCCATTTTTTTGTCCACCCATCCTCTTGGTTTCTCCACCCCTTCACCTTCTGTTTTACCTTCCGATCCGTCACCACCACAATCCGCTCTCCATACTCCCACTGTCAAAGTGGTCTGATCTGTCAGCCCCTCCCGTACTATCTCCACCCCAAGTTATATTAATTTATAATTATAGAATAAATAAAAATATATTTTTTTTATAAAAAGCTTTATTGTGTTTCATTTATTTAATGATGAGGTACAATACTTTGGGTAACAAGGTACAATACTTAGGGTAACAAGGTACAAAAGTTTGGTTAATAGAAAAAAATCATGGTGTAATCACAAATATGAAACCTGCAGTAAGTTTGGTACTCCAACAGACATTATATCAAAAGACAAAGATATCAAACCATCTCATCCTGCCATTCTACTCTTCCTTGAGGTGAAATAAAGTACTCTGCAAATTTGTCCCTCATTCTTGAAGCTGCCAAAGGACTTTGAAAAGTAATATTCTGATAATCATACAAGGAGGTTTCTCCCAAATTGTCATCCATGATAATCTGTTCCTTGCATATTAGGAAATTGTGCAGGACCACACAAGCTTTCACCACCTTATCCACAGTGTGAGTCTTCAGGTTAATAGCGGTCAACAGAACTCGCCATTTGGATGTGAGAATGCCAAAAGCACACACAACCATTCTTTGCGCTCGTGTTAAGCGATAATTAAACACTCTTTTCGTTGGCGTCAAGCCACTACTTGCGTATGGTTTCAGCAGGTGAACGCTTCATCTCCAACACATACAAACAGCATTGGTGGCCCAGAGGTTTCAGGAAGCGGTCTTGGTGGTGGAAAGTGAAAGCTGTTTCCATATAAATGACACCCCATTGCAGACAATTTAAATACTTGAGAGTCACTGGAGCAGCCATAGGCCCCAATGTCAACCACTATGCACTTGTATTGTGCGTCTGCAATAACCATAAGCACGATGGAGAAATATTTCTTAGAATTAAAATATTCAGAGCCAGATGCAGCTGGTTTGACGATCCGAATATGTTTACCGTCCACTGCACCAAAGCAATTGGGAAACTGACAAATCTTTTGAAAGTTTTCAGCAATGTCCAGCCAACTCTCCGTTGTGGGATGTGGGATATATTCCTCATGTAAACAGTCCCACAATGCACGGCAGGTGTGTTTTACAATCCCAATATGGTGGAAATCCCGAGTCAGAATTGGAAATGCAGTGAGGAAAGGGATTCGCCAGTTGCGAGGAATCTGTTCAAAAGGCAAGGCAATAATTACTACAAACTACCAGCAACAACATTACAGTTATAAGTCTGCTTTAACAGAAGGAGATACAATATAAATGGCTTACTGAAGAGTAACCATCAAATGCTCCGCCGGTGAAATTGAGAAGTGGCAATAGGTGTCATTTCTACGGATGAGGTCTCCAACACGTGCAACCAAAATCTCAAAGTTTTCCGCTTTCATCCGAACATAGTTAAAAAACTTCTCAGGTTTTCCTCTCAACTCCATATACAGTATAACGTAGAATACACCCCATGTGTCATTCTCAGTGCACTGATTGGGTGGATCCAAAAACGACGCGGTGCAGACACAAGATGCGCTGTCTTTCTCGCTCCTTTTCAAGAACGATCGCTTCCAAACGAAGCTCAAAAGTAAAATCCACATAGATCTTCACAATGTTTGCTCACCTTCCATTTTTGCCACTTGCTCTACAACCTGTCAAAGATGGGGTGTAGAAACACTGTATAAATAGGTTTTCAGTAGCCAATAATGTCATTGGGCGTCTTTAAAAACGGATCCGTTGAAAAACGGAAGAAACGGATTAAAAAACTGATGCAACGGATCCGGGTAGCGGATCGCTAGTCGGATCCGGCGAAAAAACGAATCCGTTGCATCACTTTTTCACAATCTGCAACGGATCTGACTGATGGCAAAAAACTGATGTGTTAAAAGGGCCTAACTCCTAAAAAAGAAAATAAAAGCAATCAAAAGTTATATGAAAAAAAAATGGTACAAAAGAAAATGCCAAAGCATCTCGCAAAAAACAAGCCCTAACATGGCTCATTCTGCAAAAAAATAAAAAAGTTACAACTCTCAGAACATGATGATGCAAAAACAAAATCATTTTGGTAAAATATTGTTTTTAGTTGTAAAAATAGCAAGCATAAAAAACCAATATAGGCTGGAGCCACAGTAGCGATTTTAAATTCGGTCCGATTTTGATGCATGAGAGTCGGACGAGTGTAATGCAAATGTCATGTGAGTGTCATGCGTTTTTTATGCGAGTACAATCCAATTTTTCACACCTAGCATCCGATTTACTCCGAATGCAGTGTGATTGCTATCAGACTACAATGCGATCTTAACATGAGCTTTTACATAGAGAAATTCTCTAAGTCATTTACACATCATTTTCAAAGGAAACATTTCAAAACACACAAATAGACAGATAGATAGATAGATAGATAGATAGATAGATAGATAGAATAAAAGCCGTTAAGTCATGTGCCGCATACAGTTAAATCACAGAAGAACAGGTTAGAATAGAATAGATATATACACATAGAATACATATATACAGCTCTAGCAAAAATTAAGAGACCACTGCAAAATTTTCATTTTAACTGTGGTTAGTTATAACAAATTATAATGATTATCCTCCATCCCCTAGTCCAATGACCAAATACTCATCACACATCTTCCATCCCATAGTCCAGTGCCCATATACCCATCACACATCCTTCATCCCATAGTCCCGTGCCCATATACCATCATACACATCCTCCATCCCATAGTCCCGTGACCATATACCATCATATAATCCTCCATCCCATAGTCCGTGCCCATATACCCATCATACTATCCTCCATCCATAATCCCCTTTACCATATACCCATCATACCTATCCCCATCCCATAGTCCCATGCACATATACCCATCACACATCCTCCATCCTATAGTCCCATGCCCAAATACCACCACACATATCCTCCATCCTATAGTCCC
>JARQOD010000002.1:317704985-317931867 GCA_033576555.1 Oophaga sylvatica
ATCATCAGTGGGCGGGGCATCACTCACTACCCATTGCTTTTATCACCCCTCCTGGAATGGATGTCATCGGGGGGTGCGGTACAGTTACTTCTTAGTTTCCTTCATGTCATCAGGCTATTTAAAGACGTCCTTGATCCATGGGTGATAGAAGTATGGGGAGTGATTCGCACCGGCATTCAGCTTCGCCCTGCGTGTGAACAGTGAAACAAGATGTTGTCGGGGGGCGGAGATTGAAGCAGGGTGAGTGAAACCCTCCACAGCTTTTATCACCACCCTCAAACAAATGTTTCGGGGGAGGCATTGGTGTAAACCACCCTGTTTTTTGCCCCCGTCTTTGAACTTTTTAAGGGTGATGTAAAAGCTGGGTGGCAGCGCTGCTGTCCCTCACCCTGCTTTAGCCCCCCCTGATGAATGTAATTTCACGTAAGAAGCTGCAAAGGGGACAGAAGCAAGTGCCGTGCTGAGTCACTTCTCCCACAGCTTCTATCAAGCCATGCGCTGCTGCCGCTCCCTGATGACATTCTTGGTCCAGGAGGGGGATGTTACTGCAGAGAAGGGTGCGCCCAGTCTCGATAATGCTTGTTTGAAATTTTCTCAAAAAAATGTCACGGAAGTGAACCAAAAAATAAAAAATTAGGATTAAAGTTAAACAGGGGAGAGTGTATTTATTTTATAAATTATATTTACAATGTTCTTAAGGTTTTAAAAATGAGATTTAGAAAGGACATTTTAGTATTAGACCACCTTTAATCCAATATGAGTTATCAGCGGTTTTAAATTCTATAATCTGGAAAACAAATGTTGGAAATCCTGATAATTTGATAATTGCCACATTGGCAGGGAAAGGCTTAGGATGAGTTCGGAGTCCTTATGGGAAAACGCATGGAGAAGTAAGGTCAATATGTTTCCATGGATCAGAGGTGGGAACAGCTAAAGGGGCAAGGTTAAGAATTTATCATTAAAAATGTTAACCAGTTTGGGTTTCCAACACAAAGTACTTGATGATGGATTTTGGAATCTAATTGTCCCTACACAAACAGAATTTTAACCAAACCGAGCTGCTACATCAAGGCAGGCTACCGGGAATTGACAACAGTAAAAACACGGTTTATCTTACAAGAAAAATTGAAGAAAAATATGGCTATACCAAAGTAAAAAAAAAAATTTACCATTTCCTAAGAAAAAGTAAAATTACAGAAATGTTTTGATCACAAATCTTACCTAGGACAGTGATTAAAAAAGACTCTTCAATTTCACAAAGGATCCAGGTGGTCTTGTTAAAGGATTCTAAAACATTTGCCTATCTTGGATGACACTGGTTCGAACAGTATCAGTGTGTGATGTATGTATGTATGTATATAAATAACAATAATATACCAACACTACCGTATTACAGTGTTCCAAATATTATGCAAAAAATTTTCTCAGATTTTCCCAAATGACTTATGAATTTCGTCATTGTTATTCCAGTCAAATAAGCTTAGAGACATTGAAAGGTTTTTGTCAAACTGCCTATGATAACGTATATTTTTTAAAAAATAAAACAACCCCAAATGCATCAAAATGCATGTTCCAAATTTTATGCAAGCAGAGTTTTCCCTTTTCATTTTAATAAAGAAAAAAAAATGGTCATTTTTGAAATTTAAGCTTTGCGGTTATTACAAAATGAAATCAAAAGTTTTCGTCAAAACTTTATTTAGGTGATGTTAAATTTGGCAATAGGACCCCTTGTTGAAAGGAGCTTCTGAAACTCCTCTGTCCATTGAATTTGTCAGGTTTTGGATGGTTTCTGCTTCAATTGTTTTGCATGAGGACAGAATACCCTCCCAGAGCTGTTGCTTAGATGGTGAACTGCCTCCCGCATCATAGACATCCTTTTGATGATGCTCCAGAGGTTCTCAATGGGGTGAGGTCAGGGGAGCATGGGGGCCACCCATAAGTTTGTCCCCTTTTATGCCCATAGCGCAGAGATGCAGATGTGTTATGTGGCAGCATGAGGACGGTGCATTATCATGCATGAAATGATCTTGCTGCGGAATGCACGGTTCTTCTTTTGACATGGCGGAAGTGCTGTTTGAGAAACTCAATATACACTATGGAGTTCATCTTTACCCCTTCAGGGATCCTAAGAGGCGACAATCTCTTCCCCTGATTCCAGCCCAAAACCATTATTCCACCTCCTCCTTTGTTGGCGCGTAGCCGTGTTTGCATGGGGTGTCCATCAACCAGCCATCCTCCCTCCATCCATCTGGGACCATCGAGCGTTGCACCTGCACTCATCGGTGAACAGAACGTTTGAAGTCAGTCTTCATGTATTGTTTGGCCCACTGGAGCCGTTTCTGCTTGTGTGCAGTGGTTAGAGGAGGTCGACAGGATGGCTTACGCACAGTGCAAACTATGAAGGACCCTGCATCTTGTTGTTCGGGGGACGTTGGGGCACCAGCAGCTTCAAAAACTTGTCTTGCTGCTATGACAAGGTATTTTGCCTGCTCTTTTAACTGACGTAATGGCTGTAGGAAAGTGTCCTCAATTTTCCCTTATCAGCACGCACACGTGTGTACTGTGAATCAGCTACATACTTCTTGATTGTGCGATGTCACGATGAGTGTCTTGGCAATGTTGATTGTAGTTCATGCCTTGACACTAAACACTCCACAATTTGTTTCTCTCAGCAGCCGACACATCCTTTTTCTTTCCCATTTTGGCAGAAAATGTAGGCTGCTTAATAATGTGGGACAGCCTTCTAAGTGTCTTTCATTGGACACACCTGCCAAATAATTGCACAGGTGTCTGCAATTGCTTACAGGTATAAGAGCCCTGACACACATCACCATCAATGAGTTTAGTGACAAACAAAAAATTTTTTACCTTATCACTCCTAAACAATTTTTGCAGAATAATTTGGAACACGTGTATATAATATATGTATATATATATATTACACACTAGATGGTGGCCCGAGGTTTAAGAATAATGCAATGAATACACAGAATTTTCCAGGTAAAATATTTACATTATTTAAATGTTATTGCTATAGAATGCTCTCTAACATTAGGTTCTGTGACAGTCACAGTGACGTTGCTAAGGCCGCGGTGGGTATCAAGGGATGTGCCCGACCCCCCCCCAGCAACACCCACATCCATCGGAGGCAGATGAGCAGAGAGGTCGCGACTAGAGTTGAGCGAAAACAGGTCGGTCAGATTCAAAAATCGTCGACTTTCGCCAAAGTGGGTTTCGCCGAGCAAAACCCAAACCATAGCGTGAAGTCAGCCATGCGGTCGTCGACCTGAGCGCCAAAGTCGTTTTCCCAGAATGCTTGCAAGCGCCTTTCTAGCAATGAGCCAAGGACGCACACTGTGGGCAACGAGATGAAATGGGCAGCGTCCACCACCTCTTAGAGAAGGGCATTGCAGTTTTTGGTTGCTTTGTGTGGCGTCACAGTTGGCTATAAAAGCCCTGACCGCCGACCTCCATTTTAGTTTTGCCGATCTTAGCATAGGGAGAAGGTTACTGCGCTGTTTATCAGTAGGGAGAGAGTTAGGCAGGAAAGAAAAGTTATTCTGTGCTTGTGCTGATAGCAATTGTGCTGTACAGTTAGTGTGCAGTGACATTTGAGGAATTTGTTGTGTGCAGCAGCGCTTGTTATTAGGCTGCCGCAAGTGGACAGGGGAGGATTTCTTTTGTGCAAGCAGAGTGGGTTATAGGTGTCTGTTAGCTGTATTGCTGTGTTGTACATGCTGTGCAGACTGCTTTTTACACAGCACAATTACTTTTTATTCTTTTTTTTCTGCACAGTTACGATATTATCATTTTTTCCCACACCGTTAGAGCTGTACGCTCCTCACACACTACTGTGTACCGGCTGGTATCACGGACAAATACATGCTGACTATCTGTGTGTGACTTGGAAATCTATCGGAGATTTACAATTACCCCTTACTTTATACACCTGTTTCTTCAGATACAGTACCCTTTTTCAGCTTTTTTATTGTGGTCTAATCCTTACTGAAGCCTGTGAGCGTCTGTGTGTTACTCCAGAAATTCTATACGGGATTTAAATTTACCCCTATACTATTTACATCTGTTTTTCAGATACGGTACCCTTTTTCAGCTTTTTATATTGTGGTCTAATCCATACTGAGCTGTGAGCATTGTGTGTTACTCTGGAGATCTATACGGAGATTTTCAATTTACCCCTATACTATATACACATGTTATATTCAGATACAGTACCCTTTATCAGCTTTTTTATATTGTGGTCTAATCCATACTGAGCCTGTGAGCGTCTGTGTGTTACTCGGAAATTTATAGGGATTTACAATTTACCCCTATAATATATACCTGTTATCTTCAGATACAGTACCCTTTTTCAGCTTTTTATTCGTGGTCTAATCCATACTGAGCCTGTGAGGTCTGTGTTTTACTCCGGAAATTATACGGAGATTTTACAATTTACCTCTATTACTATATTACATCTTGTTATGGTTAAGGTGTGAGGAGAAAAAGCAAAAAAACGGCAATACACCAGAGAGGCTGGAACCTATTGGATTGCAGTAACCTGAACTAACACACAACTAGAGGTAGCCGTGGAGCGTTCCTAGTTGATCCTAGACGCCTCGTCACAGCCTGGAGAGATAACTACACCTAAAGGCAGAAAGATGAAGCTATCTGCCCCGGGCAGATCCCCAAAGAAAATAGGAAGCCCCCAAACATGTAATGGCGGTTAGACAAGAAGAAGCACGGACACAGACAGAAAACAGAATGAGCAAACGCTGGGGCCCAATCTGTCTAGACAGAAAAGTACAGGAAAGAATTCTGACCGCAATCCAACAAAAAACCCTAAAAAAACACCAACTCTTCTGATTGCAAAAAACCTGAGATCACACGATCTCCACCACCTAATCAGATCTCTAGTGTAACAAACTAAGCCGCAGCCACTGAAAAAACAGGAAAAAGTAAATGAACAAATAACAGTGGCTACAGATAAACTGAGAGGAGCACAGGCCCCAGGAGCGGGTCCGGCTAACCTTCACAAAAGTGCAGAAAATTATGCAAAAAGTAAGCACAAAAAGAAAAGCAGAAAATATCTTATCTGAAAGCAGCAGATGAATGCAAGACTCCAGGAAACTTCCAAATGAACCAGGAACCACAATTGAGACAAGAACAATTGATCACGGCGACCATCATGGGAGGGAACCTCCCTTATATCAGTCCAGTCAGCGATCCCTGATTGCCATTCCTCGCTGCAAGGTTCAGTACTGTCTGCAACCACCAGAGGGAGCCTCTGCTCAGAAACCATCTCTAGCACATTCATAACAGTAACCCCCCTTGAGGAGGGGTCACCGAACCCTCACTTGTGCAACCAGGCCGATCAGGATGAGCTCGGTGATAGGCACGGATCAGTTTCCTAGCATGGATGTCCGAAGCAAACAACCAAGAATTGTCCTCCTGACCATAACCTCTCCACTTAACCAAATACTGGAGTTTCTGTCTAGAAAAAACGAGAATTCAATATTTTCTCAACCACATACTCCAGGTTGCCCTGTTATGATTTGGTAGCTGAGGAGAGCAGGCAAAAAAGGCAATACACCAGAGAGGTTGGAATCTACTGGATTGCAGTACCCTGACTAACCACCACAACTAAAGGCAGCCGTGGAGCGTTCCTAAGTTGGTCCTAGACGCCTCGTCACAGCCTGGAGAGTTAACTACACCTAAAGATAGAAAGAGGAAAGCTATCTGCCCCGGAGCAGATCCCCAAAGAACACAGGAAGCCCCCAAACATGTAATGGCGGTTAGACAAGAGGAAATACAGACACAGACAGAAAATAGTATGAGCAAACGTTGGGGCCCAATCTTCCTAGAAAGAAAAGGATAGGAAGGACACTTACTGCAATCCAAAAAACCCTAAAAAAATACCAACTCTACTTATTGCAAAAACACCTGAGATCACACGACCTCTACCACCTAAATTAGTTCTCTGGTGTAACAAAACTAAGCCGCAGCCACTGAAAAAACTGGAAAAGGCAAATGAACAAATAACAGTGGCTCAGATAAACTGAGAGGAGCACAAGCCCCCGGAGGGGACCTGGCTGACCTCCACAGAAGTGCAGAGAACAATGCAAAAAGCAAGCACAAAACTAAAAGCAGAAAATATCTTATCTGATAGCAGAAGATGCAGGCAAGAGTCAGCAAGCTTCAAAGTGAACCAGGAACCACAGTTGAGACAAGAACAATTGATCAACGGCAAACATGATGGGAGGGAACCTCCCTTATATAAGACCAGTCTGTAACTCCTGATTGCCAATCTTCACAATCTTCATTGAATGGTTCAGTACCGTTTGTAACCACCAGAGTTAGCTTCTGCTCAGAATTCATTTCTAACACATTCACAATAGTACCCCCCCATTGAGGAGGGGTCACCGAACCCTCATTTGGGCAACCAGGTCGGTTAGGATGAGCTCTGTGATACGCACGGATCAGTCTCCTAGCATGGATGTCCGAAGCAAACACCCAAGAATTGTCCTCCTGACCATAACCTCTCCACTTAACCAAATACTGGAGTTTCCGTCTAGAAAAACGAGAATCCAAAATTTTCTCAACCACATACTCCAGATTGCCCTCAACCAAAACAGGGTCAGGAGGCGCAGCCATAGGAACCACTGGCTCGACAAACCTCTTCAATAAGGACTTGTGGAACACGTTATGGATCTTAAATGTCCCTGGAAGAAGTAAACGAAAGGAAAAGGATTAAGAATCTCCATGATCTTATAAGGTCCAATGAACCTAGGCTTAAACTTAGGAGATGCAAAACTCATAGGGATATTTCTTGAGGACAACCAGACCAAGTCCCCCACTTCAAACCAAGGACCATCAGTCCTATGCCAGTTGGCAAACCGCTGGGCCCTCTCCTGAGAGAGGGACAACCTCTCCACTACCTGGTCCCAAATCTGCTGCATACGCTCCACAACAGAGTCAACACCTGGACAGACAGAAGCTTCCGTCTGTCCCGAAGAAAATCGAGGGTGAAACCCAAAATTGCAGAAAAATGGAGACATCAAAGTGGCAGAGCTAGCCCTATTATTAAGAGCAAACTCAGCCAAAGGCAAAAAAGAGACCCAGTCATCTTGATCAGCAGACACAAAGCATCTCAGATAAGTCTCCAATGTCTGGTTTGTTCTCTCAGTTTGTCCATTGGTCTGAGGATGAAAAGCCGAGGAAAAAGACAATTGAACACCAAGTTTAGAACAAAAAGTCCTCCAAAATCTGGAAACAAACTGGACTCCTCTGTCAGACACAATGTTCTCAGGAATGCCGTGTAACCGAACCACGTGCTGAAGGAACAAAAGCACCAATTCAGAGGAGGAAGGCAACTTAGGTAATGGCACAAGATGTATCATTTTGGAAAACCTATCACAAATCACCCAGATAACGGTCATTCTCTGAGAAACAGGGAGGTCGGAAATGAAATCCATAGAGATATGGGTCCATGGTCTCTTGGGCACAGGCAATGGCATCAACAAACCACTAGAGCGAGAGCAAGGCTTGGAGCGAGAGCAAGTCCCGCATGACTGCACAAATTCCCTGACGTCACGAGACAAAGTAGGCCACCAAAAGGACCGACTAACCAAGTCTCTGGTACCAAAAATTCCGGGATGACCGGCCAACGCGGAACAATGAATCTCAGACATCACACTCTTTTTCCACCGGTCTGGGACAAACAATTTCCCAATAGGGCAGCGCTCGGGTTTATCCTCCTGACACCCTTCCAGAGCCAGTCTCAAATTGGGCGAGATGGCGGAAAGAACTACACCCTCTTTCAAAATAACAGCAGGATCAGATAACTCAGGAGAGTCCGCAAGGAAACTCCTCGAAAGGGCATCCGCCTTAACATTCTTAGTGCCAGGAAGAAAGGAAACCACAAAATTAAAACGTGTGAAAAACAAGGCCCACCTGGCCTGTCTAGGATTAAGTCGCTTGGCTGATTCCAGATAAACCAGATTCTTATGGTCCGTGAGGACCACCACCTGATGTTTGGCTCCCTCCAGCCAATGTCTCCACTCTTCAAAAGCCCACTTCATGGCCAATAACTCCCGATTACCCACGTCATAATTACGTTCAGTTGGAGAAAATTTTCGAGAGAAAAAGGCACAAGGGTTACTTTTAGAGGTCTCTGGATCTATTTGGGACAAAACGGCACCTGCCCCAATTTCAGAGGCATCAACCTCCACCTGAATTGGCAGAGAAACATCAGGCTGCCGTAGAACAGGAGCAGAAGTGAATCTCTGCTTAAGTTCCTGAAACGCAGAGACTGCCTCAGGAGGTCAATTCACCACATCAGAACCCTTTTTGGTCAAATCAGTCAATGGTTTAACAATACCGGAGAAATTACCAATAAATTTACGATAAAAATTGGCAAAACCCAAAAACCTCTGAGGAGCCTTTAATGAAGTAGGTTGGACCCAATCACAGATGGCCTGAACCTTGACCGGGTCCATTTCAATAACAGATGGAGACAAAATGAATCCCAGAAATGAGACCTTCTGTACGCCAAAAAGACACTTTGATCCCTTCACATACAGTGCATTCTCTCTCAAAATCTGGAACACAGTCCGAACATGTTTCACATGAGAGTCCCAGTCATTGGAAAAAATCAAGATATCATTCAAATAAACAATCAGAAATTTATCCACAAAATCCCTGAAAATATCATTCATGAAGGATTGGAAAACAGAAGGAGCATTAGTGAGCCCAAAGGGCATCACTAGGTGCTTAAAATGCCCCTCTGGGGTATTAAACGCCGTCTTCCATTCATCCCCGTGCTTAATTCGAATAAGGTTATACGCCCCCCTGAGGTCAAGCTTGGTAAACCAACTAGCACTTTTCACTCTGGAAAACAGGTCAGAAATCAAGGGTAACGGATATTGATACTTCACCGTGATCTTATTCAAGAGACGATAATCAATACACGGCCTCAATGAACCATCCTTTTTGGCCACAAAGAAAAAAACGGCGCCCAAGCGTGAAGAGGATGGTCTGATATGACCCTTCTCCAATGACTCATTGATCTAAGATCGCATAGCATCGTGTTCAGGTACAGACAAGTTAAAAAGGCGACCCTTAGGAAATTTACCACCAGGCACTAATTCAATAGCGCAATCATACCTCCTGTGAGGGGGCAAGGATGCAGATTTACTTTCACTAAATACATCCGAAAAATCAGTCAAAAAGTCAGGAACATCCTGAGACTGGGGAGAGGCAGAAAAAACAGGAGCGTCAGTATTAACACATTGGCAACCCCAACTGGTCACAGACACAGATTTCCAATCCAAAACAGGATTATGAGACTGTAACCAAGGGAAACCCAGTACAATAATGTCATGCAGATTATGCAGCACCAGAAATTTGCAACTCTCCTGATGATCTGGTTCAACCCTCATTATCACCTGAGTAGAAAACTGGGGTATATTCTCCGCCAAAGATGTAGAATCAATGCCCAGTAGGGGAATAGACTTCCGCAGGGGTATCATGGGAAACCCACAACATTTGGCAAAGTCAAAATCCATCAGGTTAATAGCTGCTCCTGAATCAACAACAGCCTGAGCAGAAAATGTGGACAGGGAGCAAATCAGGGTAACAGTCAACAGAAATTTAGTCTGAACACTACCCAAGACAACTGAGCGTGCAAAACGTCTTCCCCACTTAGGGCAGACGGAAAGAGCATGAGAGACATCACCACAGTAGAAACATAACCCAATGATCTTTCGAAACTCATGACGCTGAGCCCCAGAAGTCACTCCATCACACTGCATGGGCCCAGGAGCTGGCTCACAAGGCAACACCATCTCACGCATACCTCTGCGCTCACACAATCCTCTGTCAATTTGAATAGCCAATGACATAGAATCATTGAGACCAGAGGGGACAGGGAATCCCACCATAACATCCTTTACATTCTCTGACAGCCCCTTCCGAAAAAGGGCTGCCAAAGCATCATCATTCCATTTGGTCAGGACTGCCCACTTTCGGAATTTCTGACAGTACAACTCAGCGTCTTCAAGACCCTGATTTAATGCCAACAAGGTTTTTTCAGCTTGATCAGTGACATTAGGTTCATCGTACAATAACCCCAGAGCCAGAAAAAATACATCAAAATCATTCAAAACAGGATCCCCAGGTGTCAGGGAAAAAGCCCAATCCTGAGGGTCGCCGCGCAGGAGAGAGAT
Source organism: Oophaga sylvatica (assembly GCA_033576555.1). Classification (NCBI taxonomy): domain Eukaryota; kingdom Metazoa; phylum Chordata; class Amphibia; order Anura; family Dendrobatidae; genus Oophaga; species Oophaga sylvatica. The sequence continues at coordinate 317,715,209 of JARQOD010000002.1, forward strand.
TACAATTTCAACCTGCTGTGCTGCGCTCCCCGAGGACTTAGGTTTTAAGGCAAAAAACAACTTACAGTTATTTTTGAAATTCAGAAATTTAGCCCGATCCCCCAAAAACAAATCTGGCATGGGAATCCTAGGTTCCACACCCGGCAACCTAGCAAGATAGGTAGCAATACTCCGAACCTCAGTGGCAAGCTGATCCACACGGCCAGTGTAATGTATGTAGTACAGTTCATATAGCGTCTTGTGCTTGGGTGCGATGAAAATACATGAGACACAGGTTTGATATAGAAAGTCTTGTATTACTTCATACAAGTTGGCAAAAATAGTCACACAGAGTGCAGACACAGAAGCAGGAGACACAGCAGGCCAGAGTAATCTAAGCTCAGCAATCACTCTCCACAACAGGTTCAGGATCTTCTTCTCTGTTACCGTAAGTCCATGCAAACGTGGGTCTTTCAAAGAGCAGGGTTCAGAGTCCACAAGTGCTTCAGAGTTCCTCAGTAGGAATAGCTGGAGTACAAGGTCCAAGGCTTTAGGAGTCAGGTCACAGGTTCACTGCAGGCTAGATTCTGAAGCACTGATTGCTCAGCTGTGGCTGCTTAAGAAGCAAAAGGAGAGAATCAGGGCGGGAACATGCAAGCTGGAAACTCCATTTTGACTGAGGGCAAGATAGCTGCAGCAAGACAGAAAGTAAAATGGCTGACGAACAAACTGAGTTTCAGGAACATGTACACAGAACCTTACATTACTCCCCCCTTAGGGACAGCCTCCGGATGACCTCAGGCCAGGCTTGTGTGGGTACCTCTGATGAAACTGACGGAGCAAGCGAGGAGCATTAACGTTATTGACTGGTTCCCATGAGTTGTCCTCCACTGGGTAGCCCTGCCATTTAATCAGATATTGTAACTGATTTCTATACAACCTGGAATCTAAAATCCTTTCCACCACAAATTCTTCCTGACCATCGACTAGCACTGGGTCAGGGCAAGGAGAAGAACGTCCAGGAAACGTATTGGGTGTCGCAGCCTTTAGTAGGGATACATGAAAGACAGGGTGAATTCTCATAGTTCTGGGCAGTTGAAGACGACAAGCAACGGCACTTATAATTTTACTGATTTTATAGGGTCCAATGTACTTATGTCCCAACTTAGACGATGGAATCCTTAACTTAAGATTTCTGGTTGACAGCCAGACCAAGTCTCCTACCTTGAAAGCTGGTGCAGGTTTACGAAATTTATCTGCTGCTTTCTTGTACCTTTCCTGAGCCGATTCCAGATTCTCCTTTAGAAGATCCATATTCTTCTGTAAAGACGTGATTCTTTCAGCCACTGCTGGTAAAGGCGTTTCTATGTGAAATCGTGGTAGAATGTTAGGATGATAACCTAGATTAGAGTAAAAAGGAGACTGCTTAGTGGAGGCACTCTGAGAGTTGTTATACGAGAACTCAGCTAATGGAAGTAGATCCACCCAATCATCCTGTAGGTGGCAGATAAAGCAGCGGAGATACTGCTCCAGGGTTTGATTGGTTCGTTCGGTCTGTCCATTAGTCTGGGGATGAAAAGCAGAAGAAAGGTTTACTTTAATGTCCAATGCTGCACAGAAATTTTGCCAAAACCTAGAAGTGAATTGCACCCCTCGATCCGAAATAACCTCATCCGGTACTCCATGTAAGCGAAACACATCTTTAATCATCAAATCTGATGTCTGTTTTGCAGTGGGTAAGCCGACACAAGGGATAAAATGAGCTGCCTTTGTTAGACGGTCAACCACCACTAGAATGGTGTTCTTCCCTTGAGAGGTTGGTAACTCCACAATGAAGTCCATAGAAATGGATCCCCACGGGCGGGACGGGGTGGGAAGAGGCTGTAACAGACCAGTTGGTGAGGAGCGAGGTGTTTTGCATCTTGCACAGACTTTACATGAAGTGACATAGTTTAAAACATCCTTCCTGCAAGTGGGCCACCAAAAGAAATGAGAGAGAAATTCCTGTGTCTTTAGAATTCCTCTATGCCCAGCTATCTTGGAATCGTGAATGAGTTGCAATACTCTCAATCTGACTGTTTCAGGAATATACAGGCGTTGTCCCTGAATCCACACACCATTCTTAAAGACAAGACTTACGTCCCTTGGGGGTTGTGCCAAAAAGGAATCCGCATGGTATGCTTCCTTGATGTCCTTAAGTAGGTCTTGATTATGAATTACCCCTAGGAATCTAGAGTCAGGAAGAATAGTCTTAGGAGGAGTAATTGGACGTGTCTCTGCTGAGTAAATCCTAGAGAGTGCATCAGCCTTTCCATTGCGCGATCCTGGTCTATAAGAAATGATAAAATTAAATTGGTTTAAGAAAAGATTCCAGCGAGCCTGGCGAGGAGTCAGGCACTTAGCCGACCTGATAAACTCAAGGTTACGATGGTCTGTCAGGACGACTATTTGCTGTGCAGCTCCCTGAAGAAGGTGTCTCCATTCTTTGAAGGCGGCAATAATGGCCAACAACTCTCTATTGCCCACATCGTAGTTCCTCTCAGCCGAAGACAACTGCTGGGAAAAGAAGGCACAGGGATGCAAGACATTCTTCTCACCTGTTCTCTGAGAGAGTATAGCTCCAACGGCACAGTCTGAAGCATCCACCTCTATTATGAAGGCAAGCTCGGGGTTGGGATGTACTAGGATAGGTGCAGTGGTAAATTTATCTTTTAGACGGGAAAATGCTTCCTGGGCTTGGGGAGTCCAGGAGAACCTAGACTCTTTCCGGGTAAGTTGGGTGATAGGTGACACTACCTCAGAGAAATTTCTAATGAAACGTCTATAGAAGTTGGCAAACCCGATGAAGCGCTGTACCTCCTTCACATTTCTAGGACTTGGCCAATCCTTGATGGCTTGGGTTTTGCTTCCATCCATACTAATTCCTTGTGTAGACAGTACATACCCCAGAAATTGAATTTCGGTCCTATGGAATTCACACTTTTCAAGTTTGATGTAAAGATGATTTTGTCTTAGACGTTCCAAGACCATTCTCACATGTCCATGATGTTCCTCTGTGGAGTTAGAAAAAATTAGAATATCATCCAAATAAATTACCACAAATGTATCTAGGAGATCCCTGAAGATGTCATTCACCAAGTGTTGGAAAGTGGCTGGGGCGGTACTCAGACCAAAAGGCATAACTAGATATTCAAAGTGTCCATAGCGTGACCTGAATGCAGTCTTCCATTCATCCCCAGGTCTAATACGGACTAAGTTATAGGCCCCACGAAGATCTAGTTTAGAGAAAATTTTGGCATGTCGCACTCTCTCCAATAACTCAGGGATTAAAGGCAATGGATAACGGTTTCTAATAGTAACCTTATTGAGTTCCCTATAGTCTACGCATGGTCTCAGAGATCCATCTTTCTTCTTTACAAAGAAGATGGGTGCACCTGCAGGAGATGAAGAGGGGCGTATGAAGCCCTTGGCTAGATTTTCGTCTATGTAATCCTTTAAAGCCTTTAGCTCGGGCCCCGCCAGGGGGTAGATCTTACCAAAAGGTATCTCTGCTCCAGGCAATAATTAAATTGGACAATCATATGGACGGTGAGGAGGAAGCTGGTCAGCGTTCTTCTTGTCACATAAATCCACATAGTCCTGGTATACAGCTGGTAGTTCAGGGACTGACATGGTTCCTTTAGGAACAGAGCAAGCTGAAACTTTTGGACTCATCTGTTTCTCTGGAAAGTGTAATTCCTTGGTCTCCCAGTTAATGGTAGGATTCTGAGCCTGCAGCCATGGTAGCCCTAGAATAATGGGAAAGTGGGGAGAAGAGATAAGCATAAAGGACAGTTTCTCTTGATGATCTTTACCCATAAGAACCCTCAAAGGCTCTGTTTCCTGATCCACTGGTCCAGAGGTCAGCAGGGAGCCATCCACAGTTTCCATCTGTACTGGAGTAGCCTTCTTCACTGAACGTATCCCCTGTTTCAGAGCAAAGGAGACATCCATAAAATTTCCACTTGCCCCTGAGTCGATCATAGCAGAGCTAGACACCCAAGCTGAGTCAACCCAGAGTTTGATGGAAAGAAAGCAATGAGAATTGTTTTTCTTACAACTCAGCTGGGACACCGCTGAGGAAACTTGAAAAATGGCAGCGTTTACACAGTCAACGTCCTCAGAGGTAACGGAGTTTAAGTCCGAGAAATCAAGATCTGTTGCTGCAGATCTCTCTGGAGCCTGAGGCTCGGACCTGACAGATCTCCTCTCGCAACACTCACAGTGAATGAGTGCTGCAGTAGTCTTACGAGAACGGCTGGGGCAGTTTATAATGAAGTGCCCTGACTTACCACAATAGAAACATAGATTCTCCTTAAAACGATGTTCCTTGCGTGCATCACTAACCCGTCGTTGTAAAGAGTCTACCTGCATGGGTTCAGGTTCAGGTTCCCGTGTAATCCTACTCAAAGGTTCCTTAGCTGGAGAGGAAGGTAGGAAAAGGTTAGTGCGATTGCTTTCGAACCATCTCTCTTGCCTGCGTTCAGTCAGACGAGTATCAATACGGATGCAGTAGTTAATAAAGTCACCTAACGCAGTGGGAGGATCGGCACGAGCAAGTTCATCCTTAATCAGTGGAGATAACCCCTTTCGAAAAATAGATTTTTTGGCGGAACTGTCCCAGGTGTTATCAAGGGCCCATCTCCTGAAATCCAAGGCATATTCAGCTACCGAGTGCTTACCTTGGCGCAAAGCTAACATGGCTGCTTCAGCTGTTGCACCTCGATTGGGGTCAAACACCTGCCCCATGGCTGAAATAAAAGCATCAAGGTGATTCAAACAATCATCCTCAGTCTCAATCAGAGGGTTTGCCCACATCAAAGCCTTGTTGGTAAGCAACATAATTATAGTAAGCACCTTAGATCGTTCAGTGGGAAATTGTGAAGCATGTGCAGAAAAAAAAAAGATTGCATTGATTAATAAATCCCCTGAATTTCTCACGTTCACCGCCAAAACGAAAAGGGGGCAACTTGGGAATCCCAGAACTCGGGGCTACGGCAGGAGCCTGGACTCGCTCTTCTAGAACCTCAATCCTGGCTCGCAAATCCTGGGCAGTCTGTCCAAACACTTGCAAATTGTGATTAGTGAGGTCCTGTAGGCTTGAAAAACGGGTCTTTATATTCTGCAAATCTGCAAGGATATTATCAGTCACTCCGCAAAGTTCCTTTATGCAGGCCTCCATTTTCCAGATCTTTTAAGACAGGAGTACTGGAAGAAGAGGAGAGGAGAAAAAAAAAAACAATAGTGTTTACCTGTGGTAACACAGCAGAGAGAAAAAAAAATTAAGGGAACTGCTCACCTGGAATGGTTGTGAGAAGTCACAACCACTATCATCACAGAAAGTTCACCCGGACATCTGATATCCACAGTTACAGCAGACAAAAAAAAAGAAAAGAGAAAAAAAAAAAAAAAACAATAGTGTTTACCTGTGGTAACACTGCAGAAAAAAAACACTTAAGGGAATTGCTCACCTGGAATGGTTGTGAGAAGTCACAACCACTGTCATCACAGAAAGTACAACCGGACATCCGATATCCACAGTTACAGCAGACACAGCCTTTCCAGACCCAGCAGACACGTTTTGGCTTCAGAATCTTGTAATGTATGTAGTACAGTTCATATAGCATCTTGTGCTTGGGTGCGATGAAAATACATGAGACACAGGTTTGATATAGAAAGTCTTGTATTACTTCATACAAGTTGGCAAAAATAGTCACACAGTTTGCAGACACAGAAGCAGGAGACACAGCAGGCCAGAGTAATCTAAGCTCAGCAATCACTCTCCACAACAGGTTCAGGATCTTCTTCTCTGTTACCGTAAGTCCATGCAAACGTGGGTCTTTCAAAGAGCAGGGTTCAGAGTCCACAAGTGCTTCAGAGTTCCTCAGTAGGAATAGCTGGAGTACAAGGTCCAAGGCTTTAGGAGTCAGGTCACAGGTTCACTCCAGGCTAGATTCTGAAGCACTGATTGCTCAGCTGTGGCTGCTTAAGAAGCAAAAGGAGAGAATCAGGGCGGGAACATGCAAGCTGGAAACTCCATTTTGACTGAGGGCAAGATAGCTGCAGCAAGACAGAAAGTAAGATGGCTGACGAACAAACTGAGTTTCAGGAACATGTACACAGAACCTTACAGCTGAGTAAATCCTAGAGAGTGCATCAGCCTTTCCATTGCGCGATCCTGGTCTATAAGAAATGATAAAATTAAATTGGTTTAAGAAAAGATTCCAGCGAGCCTGGCGAGGAGTCAGGCACTTAGCCGACCTGATAAACTCAAGGTTACGATGATCTGTCAGGACGACTATTTGCTGTGCAGCTCCCTGAAGAAGGTGTCTCCATTCTTTGAAGGCGGCAATAATGGCCAACAACTCTCTATTGCCCACATCGTAGTTCCTCTCAGCCGAAGACAACTGCTGGGAAAAGAAGGCACAGGGATGCAAGACATTCTTCTCACCTGTTCTCTGAGAGAGTATAGCTCCAACGGCACAGTCTGAAGCATCCACCTCTATTATGAAGGCAAGCTCGGGGTTGGGATGTACTAGGATAGGTGCAGTGGTAAATTTATCTTTTAGACGGGAAAATGCTTCCTGGGCTTGGGGAGTCCAGGAGAACCTAGACTCTTTCCGGGTAAGTTGGGTGATAGGTGACACTACCTCAGAGAAATTTCTAATGAAACGTCTATAGAAGTTGGCAAACCCGATGAAGCGCTGTACCTCCTTCACATTTCTAGGACTTGGCCAATCCTTGATGGCTTGGGTTTTGCTTCCATCCATACTAATTCCTTGTGTAGACAGTACATACCCCAGAAATTGAATTTCGGTCCTATGGAATTCACACTTTTCAAGTTTGATGTAAAGATGATTTTGTCTTAGACGTTCCAAGACCATTCTCACATGTCCATGATGTTCCTCTGTGGAGTTAGAAAAAATTAGAATATCATCCAAATAAATTACTACGAATGTATCTAGGAGATCCCTGAAGATGTCATTCACCAAGTGTTGGAAAGTGGCTGGGGCGGTACTCAGACCAAAAGGCATAACTAGATATTCAAAGTGTCCATAGCGTGACCTGAATGCAGTCTTCCATTCATCCCCAGGTCTAATACGGACTAAGTTATAGGCCCCACGAAGATCTAGTTTAGAGAAAATTTTGGCATGTCGCACTCTCTCCAATAACTCAGGGATTAAAGGCAATGGATAACGGTTTCTAATAGTAACCTTATTGAGTTCCCTATAGTCTACGCATGGTCTCAGAGATCCATCTTTCTTCTTTACAAAGAAGATGGGTGCACCTGCAGGAGATGAAGAGGGGCATATGAAGCCCTTGGCTAGATTTTCGTCTTTGTAATCCTTTAAAGCCTTTAGCTCGGGCCCCACCAGGGGGTAGATCTTACCAAAAGGTATCTCTGCTCCAGGCAATAATTCAATTGGACAATCATATGGACGGTGAGGAGGAAGCTGGTCAGCGTTCTTCTTGTCACATAAATCCACATAGTCCTGGTATACAGCTGGTAGTTCAGGGACTGACATGGTTCCTTTAGGAACAGAGCAAGCTGAAACTTTTGGACTCATCTGTTTCTCTGGAAAGTGTAATTCCTTGGTCTCCCAGTTAATGGTAGGATTCTGAGCCTGCAGCCATGGTAGCCCTAGAATAATGGAAAAGTGGGGAGAAGAGATAAGCATAAAGGACAGTTTCTCTTGATGATCTTTACCCATAAGAACCCTCAAAGGCTCTGTTTCCTGATCCACTGGTCCAGAGGTCAGCAGGGAGCCATCCACAGTTTCCATCTGTACTGGAGTAGCCTTCTTCACTGAACGTATCCCCTGTTTCAGAGCAAAGGAGACATCCATAAAATTTCCACTTGCCCCTGAGTCGATCATAGCAGAGCTAGACACCCAAGCTGAGTCAACCCAGAGTTTGATGGAAAGAAAGCAATGAGAATTGTTTTTCTTACAACTCAGCTGGGACACCGCTGAGGAAACTTGAAAAATGGCAGCGTTTACACAGTCAACGTCCTCAGAGGTAACGGAGTTTAAGTCAGAGAAATCAAGATCTGTTGCTGCAGATCTCTCTGGAGCCTGAGGCTCGGACCTGACAGATCCCCTCTCGCAACACTCACAATGAATGAGTGCTGCAGTAGTCTTACGAGAACGGCTGGGGCAGTTTATAATGAAGTGCCCTGACTTACCACAATAGAAACATAGATTTTCCTTAAAACGATGTTCCTTGCGTGCATCACTAACCCGTCGTTGTAAAGAGTCTACCTGCATGGGTTCAGGTTCAGGTTCCCGTGTAATCCTACTCAAAGGTTCCTTAGCTGGAGAGGAAGGTAGGAAAAGGTTAGTGCGATTGCTTTCGAACCATCTCTCTTGCCTGCGTTCAGTCAGACGAGTATCAATACGGATGCAGTAGTTAATAAAGTCACCTAACGCAGTGGGAGGGTCGGCACGAGCAAGTTCATCCTTAATCAGTGGAGATAACCCTTTCGAAAAATAGATTTTTTGGCGGAACTGTCCCAGGTGGTATCAAGGGCCCATCTCCTCAAATCCAAGGCATATTCAGCTACCGAGTGCTTACCTTGGCGCAAAGCTAACATGGCTGCTTCAGCTGTTGCACCTCGATTGGGGTCATCAAACACCTGCCCATGGCTGAAATAAAAGCATCAAGGTGATTCAAACAATCATCCTCAGTCTCAATCAGAGGGTTTGCCCACATCAAAGCCTTGTTGGTAAGCAACATAATTATAGTAAGCACCTTAGATCGTTCAGTGGGAAATTGTGAAGCATGTGCAGAAAAAAAAAGATTGCATTGATTAATAAATCCCCTGAATTTCTCACGTTCACCGCCAAAACGAAAAGGGGGCAACTTGGGAATCCCAGAACTCGGGGCTACGGCAGGAGCCTGGACTCGCTCTTCTAGAACCTCAATCCTGGCTCGCAAATCCTGGGCAGTCTGTCCAAACACTTGCAAATTGTGATTAGTGAGGTCCTGTAGGCTTGAAAAACGGGTCTTTATATTCTGCAAATCTGCAAGGATATTATCAGTCACTCCGCAAAGTTCCTTTATGCGGGCCTCCATTTTCCAGATCTTTTAAGACAGGAGTACTGGAAGAAGAGGAGAGGAGAAAAAAAAAAACAATAGTGTTTACCTGTGGTAACACTGCAGAGAGAAAAAAAAATTAAGGGAACTGCTCACCTGGAATGGTTGTGAGAAGTCACAACCACTATCATCACAGAAAGTTCACCCGGACATCTGATATCCACAGTTACAGCAGACAAAAAAGAGAAAAGAGAAAAAAAAAAAAAACAATAGTGTTTACCTGTGGTAACACTGCAAAAAAAAAAAAAACACTTAAGGGAATTGCTCACCTGGAATGGTTGTGAGAAGTCACAACCACTGTCATCACAGAAAGTACAACCGGACATCCGATATCCACAGTTACAGCAGACACAGCCTTTCCAGACCCAGCAGACACTAACGTTTTGGCTTCAGAATCTTGTAATGTATGTAGTACAGTTCATATAGCGTCTTGTGCTTGGGTGCGATGAAAATACATGAGACACAGGTTTGATATAGAAAGTCTTGTATTACTTCATACAAGTTGGCAAAAATAGTCACACAGTTTGCAGACACAGAAGCAGGAGACACAGCAGGCCAGAGTAATCTAAGCTCAGCAATCACTCTCCACAACAGGTTCAGGATCTTCTTCTCTGTTACCGTAAGTCCATGCACACATGGGTCTTTCAAAGAGCAGGGTTCAGAGTCCACAAAGAGAATCAGGGCGGGAACATGCAAGCTGGAAACTCCATTTTGACTGAGGGCAAGATAGCTGCAGCAAGACAGAAAGTAAAATGGCTGACGAACAAACTGAGTTTCAGGAACATGTACACAGAACCTTACAGCTAGACAACTGTGCAAACTCCATTGAGAGAAAAAAAAAATCCTCCTCAGCACCCAGAGATAAAGAGGGAAAAAATGCAACAAACAGAAAAAAAAAATCTCTGACAACTTTGACAACTTTTTTTTCTTTCCACACTATTTTTCCCTTCTGTGAGTACCATATAATTTTCAGTTTTGGCCGGTGATACTGTTATGTTTAGGTAGCTGAGGAGAAAAAGCAAAAACGGCAATACACCAGAGAGGCTGGAACCTATTGGATTGCAGTAACCTGAACTAACCACACAACTAGAGGTAGCCGTGGAGCCTTCCTACGTTGATCCTAGATGCCTCGTCACAGCCTGAGAGATAACTACACCTAAAGGCAGAAAGATGAAAGCTATCTGCCCCGGAGCAGATCCCCAAAGAAAATAGGAAGCCCCCAAACATGTAATGGCGGTTAGACAAGAAGAAGCACGGACATAGACAGAAAATAGAATGAGCAAACGCTGGGGCCCAATCTGTCTAGACAGAAAAGTGCAGGAAAGAATTCTGACCGCAATCCAACAAAGAACCCTAAAAAATACCAACTCTTCTGATTGCAAAAACACCTGAGATCACACGATCTCCACCACCTAAATCAGATCTCTGGTGTAACAAAACTAAGCCGCAGCCACTGAAAAAACAGGAAAAAGTAAATGAACAAATAACAGTGGCTACAGATAAACTGAGAGGAGCACAGGCCCCAGGAGGGGACCCGGCTGACCTCCACAAAAGTGCAGAAAATTATGCAAAAAGCAAGCACAAAAAGAAAAGCAGAAAATATCTTATCTGAAAGCAGCAGATGAATGCAAGACTCCAGGAAACTTGCAAATGAACCAGGAACCACAATTGAGAAAAGAACAATTGATCACCGGCGACCATCATGGGAGGGAACCTCCCTTATATCAGTCCAGTCAGCGATCCCTGATTGCCATTCCTCGCTGCAAGGTTCAGTACTGTCTGCAACCACCAGAGGGAGCCTCTGCTCAGAAACCATCTCTAGCACATTCATAACAACATCTGTTATCTTCAGATACAGTACCCTTTTTCAGCTTTTTATATTGTGGACTAATCCATACTGAGCCTGTGAGCGTCTGTATGTTACTCCTGAAATCTATACGGAGATTTACAATTTACCCCTAAACTATATACACATGTTATCTTTAGATACAGTACCCTTTTTCAGCTTTTTATATTGTGGTCTAATCCATACTGAGCCTGTGAGCGTCTGTGTGTTACTCCGGAAATCTATACGGAGATTTACATTTTACCTCTAAACTATATACACCTGTTATCTTCAGATACAGTACCCTTTTTCAGCTTTTTATATTGTGGTCTAATCCATACTGAGCTTGTGAGTGTCTGGTGTGTTACTCCGGAAATCTATACGGAGATTTACATTTTACCTCTAAACTATATACACCTGTTATCTTCAGATACAGTACCCTTTTTCAGCTTTTTATATTGTGGTCTAATCCATACTGATCCTGTGAGCATCTGTGTGTTACTCCGGAAATCTACACGGAGATTTAAAATTACCCCAACACTTTATACACCTGCACGCTTCTGATACAGTACCATATATCTGCTGGTATTTTTGGTACATTTTCCAAAACATGAGGAAGTATGGTGGAAGAGGCCGCGGACGTGGGCGGGGGGGGGCCATCTGGTACTGATGGTGGTGGTGGTGCATCTGCTGGTAGTGCCAATAGCACCTAAGGCAGGAGGTGTTGAGCCTGCGTCATCGTATGGCTCCAGAAGGCCTGGAAGGCTCCCTTTTCTGGGAGTAGGTAAACCACTTTTAAAGCCGGAGCATCAGGAACAGGTTTTGGCTTACATTGCCGAAACAGCCTCCAGCTCTATCGCCTCCTCTTCTGAAGTTTCAAAAAATGCAAGCACTGAGTCGTCAGTGCAGGCTCCTAGTCAGGAACGACACCTTTCCTTGTGTCCTTCACCCCCACCAAAAGTGAAGGATGGGGCAGGCCACACTTCAGATTACTCCATGGAGCTCTTTTCACATACCATGCCTGGGTTATCAAGTCAAATCCCGAATTCCCCAGTCTAAGATGAATCTGACATGGAGTGCACTGATGCACAGCCACTGCTAGATGATTCTGCTGGTACATTGACCCACAGCTCTACATTGCCCTCGCAGTCTACTGAGCCAGAATCTGACCCTGATGTTTCAAGTGCCCCTCCCCGCATACTATACCACCTTACACGGTGACAGAGAGGAAGGTGCAGATGAAATTGAAGAGGAGGTGATGGATGACACAGTTGTTGACCTGGATTGGCATCCATTGGGGGAACAGGGTGCCGCTGGCAATAGCTCAGAAGAGGAGAAGGATCCGCAGCAGGCATCGACATTGCAGCAGCGGTGATCTGGCAGGCCCTTAGCTGTCCAAAAACGTGTTAAAAAACAAAAAGGGTTGCAGGACATCTTGGCCAGACGGTCCAATTAGCAAAGCATGCAAGCCCTGAAAATTTATCCCATAGTAGGAAGAGTGCAGTGTGGCACTTTTTTGACCAAAATCCTATTGATAGGGGGCGGAGCCTGGACGTGCATGGAGAAGGCTTGAGCCACAGCTCCTCTCCACACTGTATCCTGCCTAAGCGTCTATCTGCTTTCTAACTGCTGGTGATGGGCAAATCTGACAAGATTAATACTGGGTGCACCCCCAGGAACACTAAGACCCCAAAAACACAGCGGGGACTGGAGGCTTTCCTGCTGAAAGGCTCAGCTACCTCAGGCTCCCAGCTACCAGACATGGCGTCGGTTCCCGCCACTGACACAGATTGTGAAGGTGACTCCACTGATGATGGGAGAGCCCTGAAGAACCGTTCATCAGGTTCAGAACAACTGACGATGCGTAACTTAAAGAAGCTGCCCGTTCAGACACATGCTCCGATCCGTGCAGATTTGCAAGATATAAAGCAGGAATTACTTAAGATGGGTAACAGAGTGGAAGCCCTGGAAACTGGCCATGCGGCCGTCCTGCATTACAGCCATGTCTCTAAGACTAAGCTACAGTCACAGCATCGACATTTGAATACTGCAATCCTCCAGCTGGAGGACTTGGAGAACCGAAACAGATGATCTAATCTACGTCTGAAAGGCTTACCTGAGTCTGTGCAGCGTGAAGACCTGGAATCCACTGCCAAAGTTCTCTTTTCCTCCCTGCTTGGCACTGAACGGGGGCAGAATATTGAAGTAGAACGGATCCATCGCGCCCTGAAACCACGGCCGGCTGAGGGTAATCCTCCCAGGGATGTAGTATGTGGACTCCTACGCTATGTGGATACCGCCGCAGTCCTGTCTGCTGCACGGGAGAAGGGCTCCCCAACTCTGGGTGAATATACCGTGGACTTTTACCCTGATCTATCGCCGGCGACACTAGCAAAGAGGCGTCTGGTTAAACCTCTTTTGGATCATCTTAGGACCCACAACCTGCCTTACAGATGGCAGTTCCCTTTGGGATTCTGGTGCTTAAAGGAACTCTTAAAGTCTCAATTCGCCATCCTGATGATCTGGCACAGGCTTGGACTAAGCTTGACATCCCTCCAGTAAAAGTTCCGTCCTGGCTGCCGATTCCTGATGAAGAGGACCTGCCACAGTTGCCTGCCGTGGACATTTGGAGCACCCCCAAAAGGAAGAATAAGTCTGCAAGAAGTCGGCGACGGGACACCGCTGAAATAGAGTGAGGGTTGCCGGCATTAGTTCCGTCTGCTGTGCTGCTCTTTATTTGGTGAGCCTCACTCACAATGAGCCCATCGACCCGGACACTCAGGGAGGGGAGTTTTTCTTTTAGGTCCCTCTTATTCTCCGGCGGCAGGCGAGGACCCTCTGCATCAGCCTGAAGTTGGCTGCTTGCTGCTTCTCCTGACTGGGGCTGCAGGGCTCCTCAAAGTCTATTTGCCTTGCTCGCAGTGGCCCGGTGAGTGACACACATTCATTGCTGTTCTTCCTATCTATGCCATGGACTTTATCCTCCTGCTAGTACTGCTGCTTACCAGTGGTTGTTACTGTTATTTTTCTTTTGGGGTTTGCTGTTTAACTGAGTGCGCAATATGTGTTTTACAGTTTAGGGGTTAACTATTCACTGTTGTTTTACTGCTGTCACAGTGTTATGGTTCATTACCGTGTGCCTATTGCTACACCTAATTTGCATGCGCATAACGCGAGCAACATTTACACGCGCATAACGTGAACCACGTGTTCATTTGCGCGCGGGACCATTTGCTATCTTTGGGCGCGCCACAGCCCACAGTTCACATTTTCTTGTTTGTTACTTGTTTGAGCACATTCATAGATACTGAGGGTCCTACTATTGCTATTTGCGCGTGAACTGATCACGTTTTACCAGCCGCTTGAACTGGTTTAGAGTGACTAATGACTGCACACGCACATTGATTCCCCTGTATTTCAGTTGCATTTATGCGCGAGTCCCCTTCCTCTCCGTGACGTGATCTCCCTAATTAGGTTGCATCTCCAGACGGCGCCCCCTCCCCGTGTTACAGTGCCTTGGTTGGTGCTCTTGGCCAGTTCTGTTAGATTACTGGACGGCCTCGCGCACCTCCCCTCCCTCCCCCCCTCCTCCCTTCTCGCGCAGGCGCTCCCTGTGGAGACGGGAGGAAGATGAACTGCCTTCAGTTACAAGTGTTGGCTGGGGTCCATCTTTCCTCCATCTTTCCTTTGTTTGCTAACATAGCTTGTCTGTTTGCCTGTCTCAGCACCCCCTGCTTCAGGCAGACGGTGCGGTGCGACTAGGTTCTTATGGGTGGTTTTTCTTTTTATACCGCCCCCGGTTTGACTAGGCTGATGCCCATTGCCTGCATCAGACCTATCCAGACACTCCTCAGGCATGTTCAGTGGAGATGCCTCGGGCTCTGGATATTTTTTCAGGGCTTGCGGGCTCCCCATTCTGGCATCCCATCTTTGAGGAGCTCCTTTTTTCAAGTTCAGAGTTCTTTTGGTTACTCCTCTTTCTCTTCACCCCTTCCCTATTCTTCCTTCATACTTTCCTTCCTCACTGAGCCACCAGTTTGTTTTTTCGGATCTGTTTCACCAGTTTTGCTCAGTAACCGGCCGTTCTGATGGCGTCTAGAGATAAGGTGACATTTTGTACCTTCACCGTCAAGGGCCTAAACGTTGCACAGAAGCGTTCCCAGGTCTTTCGCTTATTACAAAAAGAGAAACCTGATGTGGTTCTCCTTCAGGAAACGCACTTCAAGGAACAAGCAATCCCCAACCTCACTAGATTCCGGTACACCTCCTGGCATCATAGCTGTAATGGTTCCCACGCTTCCAGGGGAGTAAGCATTGGCTTTAAAAGAGGATTACCTTTCAAGGTGATTGCACACCAGATGGATAGCGAGGGTAGGTTTTTGTTTCTGAAGGTGGCGCTGGGTGCGATGAAATTAACGATTGCTAACATTTATGCCCCCAATGTAGATCAGGCCTTGTGGCTTCCTCAAGTACTCACCTACCTGTCTGCTTTTGCTGAGGGTACTGTGGTCCTTGGGGGCGACATCAATGTCTCGCTGAACCCTCTGCTGGACACATCCCACCAGCGTACTTCGGTGTCGTACCCCAAATTGGCCAAAATCAAACGGTCCATAGCTGATGCTTCCCTGGTAGACACTTGGCGTGTCGTGCACCCAGCCAAGAGAGATTATACATTTTATTCGGCAGTGCATGGCTCCTATCACCGCATAGATGTTTTCTTGCTTTCACGGCATTCACTACCTTTCATCTCGGCAACCCGTATTGGCTGTATCTCGGTATCTGATCACGCCCCAGTTTACCTGACCCTTTCCCTACCCGCGGAGCTGGGCTGCAGCTTCAACTGGCGTTTAAATACGTCGCTATTAGATGACAAGATTACGGTAACTAATCTGGCCGCGAAGCTACGTACCTTTTTTAGTGAGAATGATAATGCCGATATGCTATTGCCAACATTAATGGAGGCACATAAGGCCTTTATCCGAGGCGAATTCATAGCCTTGGGCTCCTATATGAAGAAGAAAAGATTCCAGGAACTTGGTACCCTCCTACAGCGCATCACTTCCCTGGAGCGGACCCATAAGGAAACGAGAGCCAGGCAGACGCTGAATGAATTGATAGAAGCACGGACTGCTCTCCGAAGCTTTCTTAATATTAAAATCGCGAAATCAATGCTGTACACCAAGCAGAAATTCTATGCATACGGTGACAAAGGGGGACGTATGATGTCATCTTATACGAAAATGACGCAGGATAATTGTACCATCCAGGGGGTGAAGAATGATTCTGGGGCTCTGGTCCTCACTGCACAACAGATTGGTGAACAATTTAGTTTGTTCTACGAGAAATTGTATAATTTAACCCCTGACAGAGATTCAGTACAATCAGCTGCTCATGATACTGCGGTCCAATCCTTCCTCGACTCCTTAACGTTACCGACGTTATCTGCTTCGGACAAGTTGTCTCTAACCGCGCCATTCTCCAGCGGGGAAATTTTGAACGCCATTAAGTCGACTCCCACCGGGAAATGTCCAGGCCCTGATGGACTCCCCATTCTATATTATAAGAAGTTTAGCGAGATTTTGGTCCCCTATCTGGAGAAATGGTGCAATGCCCTAGCTTGTGGTCAGAGCTTCCTTTACAGGCCCTGATGGCTCACATCTCGGTCATACCGAAACCGGGGAAAGACCCTACAGCCTGCGGAAGCTATAGGCCCATATCACTGCTTAATGCAGATTTAAAGATTTGGGCAAAACTATTGGCGAATCGATTGCAGGCCCTCCTCCCCAACCTAATTCATCGCGACCAGGCGGGGTTTGTCCCAGGTCATGAAGGCAAGTTCAATGTCCATAGAGTGCTTAGTTTATCGTACTATGCGAGACGCCGATCACTTCCGTTGGTGATGCTGGGTACGGACGCAGAGAAGGCCTTTGACCGCGTTGATTGGGCCTTCATGCGCGCGGTTCTCCTCAAGTTTGGCTTTCCACCAAGTTTCGTCTCTGCGATTTTTTCGCTATACTCGAAACCCTCGGCTGCGGTTAAAGTCAACGGGACCTTCTCGCGGTCGTTCAGGATCGTCAACGGAACAAGGCAGGGTTGCCCCCTCTCCTCGTCGTTGTTTGTCCTCTGTATAGAAACCCTATTGCAATCTGTCCGTCAGGATCTACAAACGCATGGTATTGTGGCAGGTGGCCGACATCACCTCATCGCGGCCTATGCCGACGATTTATTGTTTTTTCTATCCGATCCTCTTACAACATTTCCCCTGCTCCTCGATAAATTTGCCGTATTTGGCTCAATATCCAATTTTAAAATTAATTTCGCTAAATCGGAAGCAGTGAACGTCACCCTATCTGGGACAAAGGTAAGAGAACTACGGGATCTCTTCCCTTTCCGCTGGCCGGACTCCGGGATTACCTATTTAGGCATCAAGGTAACTGGTGAGATACGTACTATCTTCGACCGGAATTATTCCCCATTGTTGGCCTCCATTAAGTCCCAACTTATCTCTTTGAAGGTGCCATGCATGGCTTGGCTGGGAAGGAAAGCTTACCTAACCTCCTACGTTTTACCGAAGCTTCTGTATCTTTTGCAGGCGGCTCTGATATGTGTTCCACAAACGTACTTCCGGCAAATTAACCGCCTTTTTAGGAATTTTCTGTGGAATAACAAGAGACCCAGAATCTCACATCAAACCTTACGTAGACCACGCTCCCAGGGAGGTATTAACCTCCTGGACCCGTCGATTTATTACGAAGCAAACCAGCTGCTTCGGTGGCTGGACTACTGCAAGCTAAAGGGCAAATCAGATTCGGCTGCGATTGACCTGGAGTCCCTGTCATATGCGGAGCAGGCCTCCTTCTGGATCCCGAAGACGTTGATGCCTCATCGTGTGGTGGACAATCCCATGGTCCAGAGCGCATTGTCCACATGGTGGAGGTGCAGCTCTGACCCACGTCTGGCACCCTTTCCCTCGCCGCTGATGCCGACCGCTTTTTTGCCTAAGGCGGTGGGCATCCCATTGGTAGACCCAGTTATGGTTTCCTTATGGAACAGATTGGACATGCCAATTTCCTTCCGATTCCCCCAAGGCTTTGTTCCTTCTGCGGCGAACTTGGAGGAACTGATGCTGCCTAGGAAACTTAACTTCATTCAACTTGAACATTTTAGGCTGATTTGTCATCAATTCCTGCGAACGCACCCCTTGTCTTGGGATTGTACACCTTTCGAACAACAACTTTCGTTGCCTACCCCTCCAAGAAACTCCCTCTCTCGCATGTACGCTGAAAGAGTGCTGGAACCACAGATACCAAGGACCTCATACCTGGAGGCGTGGGAACGTGAACTACATTGCTCATTTACAGATGAGGAGGTGTCCCAGATTTATGCCCGTTCACACGGCTTCTCCCGCTGTGTCCGCCTGAAGGAGAACTCACTGAAATTACTTACCCGGTGGTATAAGACTCCGGCCCTACTGTTCCAATGGGGGGTGACTCCGACCGGCGCTTGTTGGAGATGTGATGGAGACCTGGGAACGCTTTCACACCTTTGGTGGGATTGCCCATTGATAAAAACGTTTTGGACAGATGTTGAGGCGAGTATCAGATCCATTTGTGACCCTACATTCTTATTGACGGCCCCACTAATATTTTTGTGGTTATCGACCCCCACATATGTGCCCAAGAAATCTAAACTTAGTACGCAACTGCTGATGGCAGCTAAATTGGTAATCCCCACGTTGTGGATGGACAAGACTCCACCTAGTAAATCTTTGTGGCTAGCTAAAGTAGATGACATTTTTAGGCTTGAGGAGCTGACGGCGAGAGTGGAGAACCGCTTTGACGGTTTTTCTAAGCTTTGGGCGCCATGGGTTCACTATAAGCAGACGGTTGCTTAGTTTACTGATAACTTGGTCCACGAGACATAGCTGGTTGGCTCTCTTTCCTCCCCCCCCTTCACCTCCCCCCTTTTCTTCTATTTTAATGTCGAGCTGTTCCCCTTCTTCTCTAGTCCGTGTACCCTAACCTCGTTCCTTCTCCTCCCCTTTTCCGTTCCCCCCCCCTCCATCCTACCGGTGACCAGGTTCGCCTTACTCGCTTGCTACCTCATGATGCAGTGCGCGAGATATTTACTGAGAACTCCGTACAGTTTGCCGACCGATATTCATATCCCTCCCGTACAAGCGGAGTGGTTCTAAGATATATGTAGGTATTCCACTGTAATCTTGTACTGCTTCTCTTTGCATATACATTTGTTCCCAGTTTATGTAATGTAATGGGATGGATCATGGACTTTGAGATATTTTTGGTTATTCAGTTATTGATGTTACATTTCTGTCCAGTGGACATTCTCTCAATGCTATCTGTATTCTTGTTCATATTCATATAAATAAAGAATATACAAAATCCTATTGATGAGGCAAAGGTTTTCTGTAAGAAGTGCAGAAGGACCTTTAGTCGAGGGAAAAATCTCCGAAATTTGAATACCAGTTGCATGCTTAGACATTTAACGACCATGCACTTGCAAGCGTGGACGGAGTACAAAACCTCAGGTAGCACATGTGCACCTGCTCTGACTGAAAGTAGCCAGCAATGCTACATCGCTTCCCTCACTGTAAGCCCACCGGTTAGCACACCACCAGCAAGAAATGTTGAGGTGTCGTCGCAAGGCCAAAGCAGTCAGGGAATCAAAATGTTTTTGGAATGAAAGACTGAATCTAGGCCATCACCACCACCATCACCAACCCCCTCTCAGTCTGTCATGTCCACCGTTAGTTCCCCCATATGCAGCTCTCAAGTCCATCTCCCCTAGCAGACACTCTGAGTAGGATAAGAAAGTACTCATCCTCTCATCCACGTACACTGGCTTTGAATGCCTACATTGCCAAACTGATCTCATTAGAGATGATGCCCTTCCATTTGGTTGAAAGCACAGCGTTCCGAGAGCTCATGGCCTACGCTGTCCCACGCTATGACCTACCCAGTCGGCACGTCTTTTCTAGAAAAGCCATCCCTGCCCTCCATCTGCATGTGAAAGACCGCATTGTCCATGTACTCAAACAATCAGTGAGTGGAAATGTGCACCTCACAACAGATGCATGGGCCAGTAGGCATGGCCAGGGCCGTTACGTGTTCATCACTGCGCACTGGGTTAATGTGGTGGATGCAGGCTCCACAGGGGACAGCGGGTGGGACAGTGCTGCCTAGCCCACGGTATAGGAAACAGTTGGCTGTAGGCGTTCGACCCTCCTCCTCCTCATCCAGAAGCGAAAGCTAGTCGACAGAGCGCAGTCACACGAGCACTCCATCCGCAGCTGCCAGTGTTGCACACAAGGTGTCCCACTATTGAACAGCTAGTGGTAAGCGTCAGCAGGCTGTTTTAAAGATGATGTCTTTGGGCGACAACAGACACACCGCGGAGGTACTGACCGACTACTTGCAACGAGAAACTGAGTCGTGGCTGGGCAGTCTACATCTTGAGCCAGGCAAGGTAGTCCGTGATAACGGCCGTAATTTTGTGGCGGCCATAGCCCTGGCAAAACTCATACCTTGCCTGGCTCACACCTTGAACCTGGTGGTGCAGTGCTTCCTAAGTAATTATCCGGAGTTAACAGCCCTGCTCCATAAGGTGCGAAGACTGTGCTCGCACATCGTTGCTCGCCCGTAGCCTCCAGTCGTATGCAGAGGCTGCAGCGATCGCTCCACCTCCCCAAGCATTGACTAATCATAGACGTTGCAACAAGGTGGAACTCCACCATGCACATGGTTGAGAGGGTGTGCGAACAGAGGCAGGCTGTAATGCATTTGTGGGAGGATACACGGGCAAGTAGTTTGGGTGCAGACATGGAGTTGTCGGGTGTGCAGTGGTCTAAGCTGAAAGACCTCTGTAAAGTCCTTCAGTGTTTTGAGGAATGCACACGGCTGGTAAGCGCAGACGATGCCATCATAAGCATGAGCATCCCACTTATCAGTCTGCTCATGCAAACTTTGACGCACATTAGCATCAGGAGGAGGAGGAGGAGGAGGAGGAGGGAAGCCTTGATGACAGTCAGCCATTGTCTGCTCAGTGAACTGTCCTGGACGAGGTGGCGGAAGAAGAGGAAGAGGAGGAGGAGGATGAGGGGGATGATTATTTTGGGGAGGAGGATGCTTCTCAGGGGGACAAGCGAAAATGTTGGCTTGCCAAGGTCAGGTACAGGGTTTGTGCGTGACTGGAGGGATGTGGATTTGGCAGAAAGTGCTCCTCCACCCACCACTGGCAGTGCATCATTGACACCTGGAACATTGGCCCACATGTGTGATTATGTCTTGCAGATCCTAAAAAAGGACCCCCGCATTGCCAAAATTATGAAGGTTGACGACTACTGGTTGGCCAGCATCCTTGATCCAAGCTATAAAGGCAAATTACAGAACATCATGCCACAGGAGAACCTAGAGCTAATATTGGCGAACAAACGAGCAACTCTTGTAAACCGTTTGTTAGAGGCATTCCCAGCACACAGCAGCGGTGCAGGTTCTACCACGAGCCGTAGTGGACCAAATGGAAGAGGTGTTCGTGGTACACACAGCCAAAGTGGCATTGGAGACAGGGGTTTCATGACCATGTTGTGGACTGATTTCTCAAGTACCGCTCACACGACTGTTAATACTGAATCGATTAAAACAGACAGGAGACAGCAGTGTCAACTATGGTTCAAAATTACCTGTCCTCCCCTATCGATGTTCTCCCTCACAGTTCATTCCCCTTTGACTACTGGGCCTGGAAACTGGACACCTGGCCTGAATTGGCACAATATGCCTTACAGGAGCTCACTTGCCCTGCTGGTAGTGTGCTATCAAAAAGAGTCTTCAGTGCTGCTGGATAAATCCTGACAGAAAGAAGGACCTGGTGTCAACCCAAAATGTTTATGATCTCACTTTCATTAAAATGAACCATGCCTGGGTTTCAAAGGATTTTTTACCACCTTCCCTGATGAAACATAGGTTGCCAGCAAAATGGCTCGCTTTGTCCTCCTCTTCCTCCGACTTCTCCAATTCCTCCATTTGCAGATGTTGAACATCCAGCCTACACCTCAACATATGCCAGTTTTTGCACCTCCCTACCTGGGCTGTGTTCCCCAGGACCGGCGTCACCATATGGCGCACCCGGGCAAGTGCCGGTGCCCTGAGCAGGTGGGGGACCACTTTTGGGCGACGACACTGGCACAGGGCCCCTCATAGTACGCCGGTGTCTCTGACGGTGGGGGGGCCCACTCGCCGTCAGAGACACCGTGGCGTACTATGAGGGGCACTGTGCCAGTGCCGTTGCCTATGAGTGGGCCCCTCCTGCTTGCTCAGGGCCCTAGCATTTGCAATACTTACCTCTCCCTGCTCCACCAATGTGACGTCTTCCGCGTTTCCTGACAGTGACATTCAGGTCAGAGAGCGCGATGACGTCACATCTGCGCGGACTCTGCCTGAACAGTCACAGTGCAGAGAGCTGGAAGATGGCGATGCTGAGGAGTCCAGAGTAGAGCAGTGCCCAGCCAGGAGAGGTATTTCATTTTTTTGGGTAAATAAAGTTTATTTAGGTATTTATACACATCAATCATTAATAACAGGAAGAGAAAAGAACATACCGCTTCTACTATCACATGCAAAAAAAAAAATTATATAGCAACTATAACTTTTCCCCAGAAAGTCATACATATAAAACAAATGTTGGATGAGCGCCTGAGGTGTTTGCTCATGTAGGCAATTATCATCAGTATTACTTTGTTTATAAATTTTAAAGAAGAAGGTACCTAGACTAAGACTCTAGGTCTACAAAAGAAAAGAAGATAGAGGGGGAAAGAAGGGAAAAGAAAAAACAAAAAAAAAACAAAAAAAAGAAAAGGGGAGGGGGAAGGATTTTAAGGAGTGGGGTAGGAAATGTGGCTCCATCCAGTAGGTAAGCTAATATGACCCATCATCTATGAGTCCAATTCCGATGATTCTCTAAACATAACCCTGGTGGCCTAATTGTTATATACCTTTTCTGTGGTACCATTCAGTTGTCCTATCAGCTGTTCCAAGGCCACCTCTATTGTGGGTGTAATTTTGGTTAGAGACTTGTTGCAGAGATCAAAGGATGCTAACCACAGTTTCTGTATGAGTGTGCAGTGCCACCAAATGTGTACAAATGAACCTCAATCTTTTAAGCATCTCCGGCACGTATCCGGTGTTGTTGGATAAATTACGTTTAAATCTGATGGGCATCTGTACCACCTCGACAAGATTTTGTAGCTCCTCTCCTGTGATGTCGAACAGAGCGATGACCTGAATGTGAATAAGCGAAGCTTTGTTCTTTCTTCAACTGATAAGGGTCTACCCAAATCAATCTCCCACTTTGAAAAAAATGCTGGGAAATCTCTCGATGGGGTCTGCCCTTCTTGGAAGGTTTTGTATAATAAAGAGATAGTGTGATCTATAGAGTTTGTTGATAAACAAAGTCTCAAACGGAGATAATATTCTGTATGGATTGGATTGTTTGGCTAATTTAATAATAAACCTCTTTATTTGTTCATAAAAGAACCATGCACCTGTTGGCGGCTCCTTGTCCCAAAAAATGTCCTGGAGAGACCTCATCCCTGTCCTTGTAACATAATCATGGACTATGGGGCATGAAGCTCTATTTTTATGTAGATAAGTGTCTCTTTTTAATCCAGCAGGAAAGGATGGATTGTCATATATAGGAGTTAGGGGGCCAGGAGACGAAGAGACTCATAGCTCTCGACTCCCTCTTTTGGTAAATGATATCATGTTTTTGGTGAGGAAGGATAGAGGTATATCCCGTTCTTCCGTCGGGGACCAAATAACTATACGGGAGTCACGTCCATGAAGATCATTTTCTAATGTAACCCACTTTTTTTTGGTTTTTATTATGAAACAGCTCTAAAATATATGTACCAATTGCTGCTTGACTATACATAGCAAAATCTGGCAAACCTATTCCCCCTTCTTGCTTCGATCTACTTCACAAAAAGTATGAAATTCATGCTCATTTTGTGACAAAATTAAACGAGTAATCGCTTTTTTAAGACGTGAGAAAAAGGAGGCAGGTAAATACAAGGGGATTGTTTGGAAATAATATAGGAGACAGGGTAATAGATCCATTTTAATAGCGCTCACTCTTCCAAACCAAGATAAAGGTAGTTTACGCCATTTTTCTAAGTCGAACTCAGCTTTATGTAAAGCTGTCTTAAAGTTTGCTTCACAAAAATTAGATACTTTGGCGGTGATTTTTATTCCTAGATAGGTAAGAGAATCTGAACACCACTTAAAGGGAAATGAAGCTGCTAAACTCTCTCCACCTCACTTGGTTGGATTGAGATATTGAGAATCTCCGATTTGTGGGTATTAATTTTGAAATTGCTCAGACAACCAAATCTATTAAATTCTGAGATAATATTTGGGAGACTTATAGTTGGGGAAGAGACATACAATAAAACATCATCTGAAAAAAGTGCCACTTTCTGCTCTTCTGATTGGGCTTTTATGCTTTAATGGAGGGATTATTCCGTATCGCGGTTGCTAGATGTTCCACAGTGAGTATAAAAAACAAGGGTGAAAGAGGACAGCCTTGCCTCGTGCCATTCCTAATTGAAAATGTGTTTGAAAGTGCACCATTCATTTTAACTTGAGCATTGGGAGATGAGTATAGGGCAGAAATTCTACGAAGCATACTTTCTTTTAAGCCAATTCCTTCTAACGTTTGAAATATAAAATCACAGTGCACCCTGTCGAAAGCCTTTTCTGCGTCAATCGACAGAATGCACATGGGTTCCTCTTTTTTGACCACCCCATCAATCAAATTAATAGTTCGGATGGTGGTATTTCATTTTTTTAAATGTTTGGAGCAATATACAGTACAGACCAAAAGTTTGGCCACACCTTCTCATTTAAAGATTTTTCTGTATTTTCATGACTATGAAAATTGTACATTCACACTGAAGGCATCAAAACTATGAATTAACACATGTAGAATTATATACTTAACAAAAAAAGTGTGAAACAACTGAAAATATGTCTTATATTCTAGGTTTTTCAAAGTAGCCACCTTTTGCTTTGATTACTGCTTTGCACACTCTTGGCATTCTCTTGATGAGCTTCAAGAGGTAGTCACCGGAAATGGTCTTCCAACAGTCTTGAAGGAGTTCCCAGAGATGCTTAGCACTTGTTGGCCCTTTTGCCTTCACTCTGCGGTCCAGCTCACCCCAAACAATCTCGATTGGGTTCAGGTCTGGTGACTGTGGAGGTCAGGTCATCTGGCGTAGCACCCCATCACTCTCCTTCTTGGTCAAATAGCCCTTACACAGCCTGGAGGTGTGTTTGGGGTCATTGCCCTGTTGAAAAATAAATGATGGTCCAACTAAACGCAAACCGGATGGAATAGCATGCTGCTGCAATATGCTGTGGTAGCCATGCTGATTCAGTATGCCTTCAATTTTGAATAAATCCCCAACAGTGTCACCAGCAAAGGACCCCCACACCATCACACTCCTCCTCCATGCTTCACGGTGGGAACCATGCATGTAGAGTTCATCCGTTCACCTTTTCTGCGTCGCACAAAGACACGGTGGTTGGAACCAAAGATCTAAAATTTGGACTCATCAGACCAAAGCACAGATTTCCACTGGTCTAATGTCTATTCCTTGTGTTCTTTAGGCCAAACAAGTCTCTTTTGCTTGTTGCCTGTCCTTAGCAGTGGTTTCCTAGCAGCTATTTTACCATGAAGGCCTGCTGCACAAAGTCTCCTCTTAACAGTTGTTGTAGAGATGTGTCTGCTGCTAGAATCTGTGTGGCATTGACCTAGTCTCTAATCTGAGCTGCTGTAAACCTGCGATTTCTAAGGCTGGTGACTCGGATAAACATCCTCAGAAGCAGAGGTGACTCTTGGTCTTCCTTTCCTGGGGCGGTCCTCATGTGAGCCAGTTTCTTTGTAGCACTTGATGGTTTTTGCAACTGCACTTGGGGACACTTTCAAAGTTTTCCCAATTTTTCAGACTGACTGACCTTCATTTCTTAAAGTAATGATGGTCACTCGTTTTTCTTTACTTAGCTGCTTTTTTCTTGCCATAATACAAATTCTAACAGGCTATTCAGTAGGACTATCAGCTGTGTATCCACCAGACTTCTGCACAACACAACTGATGGTCCCAACCCCATTTATAAGGCCAGAAATCCCACTTATTAAACCTGACAGGGCACACCTGTGAAGTAAAAACCATTTCCGGTGACTACCTCTTGAAGCTCATCAAGAGAATGCCAAGAGTGTGCAAAGCAGTCATCAGAGCAAAAGGTGGCTACTTTGAAGAAACTCTACTATAAGACATAATTTCAGTTGTTACACACTTTTTTGTTAAGTATATAACTCCACATGTGTTAATTCATAGTTTTGATGCCTTCAGTGTGAATTTACAATTTTCATAGTCATGAAAATACAGAAAAATCTTTAAATGAGAAGGTGTGTCCAAACTTTTGGTCTGTACTGTATGGGGAGCATTATATACTGGAGAATTATATATGGGGCCCATCATACACTTGAGCATCATAGATAGGGGCCATCAGAAACTGTAGCATTATATATGGGCCCCATCATACACTGTAGCATTATAAATGTGGCCCATCATACACTGGAGTATCATCCATGGGGCCCATCATATCCTGGAGCATCATATTGGGCCCATCATACACTGTAGCATTATAAATGGGGCCCATCATACACTGGAGCATCAGCCATGGGGCCCATCATATACTGGAGCATCATATGGGGCCCATTATATATGGAGCATTACATAGGCCCATCATACACTGGAGCATCATCCATGGGGCCCATCATATACTAGAGCATCATATGGGGTTCATTATTTATGGGGCATCATAGAGTGTATGGAGCATCATATGGAGCACATATGGGGCCTATTCTGTATGGAGCATTATATGGAGCCCATTCTGTATGGAGCAATATATGGGGCCCATCATATACTGTATGGAGCTTTATATGCGACTCATTATACTGTATGGAGCAATATGTGGGGCTCATTATACTCTATGGGGACCGTCCTATACTGTATGGCACATTATATGGGGACCATCATATACTGTAGCATTATGTGGAGCTCATCATATACTGTATGGAACATTATATGGGACCAATTATGTATGGAGCAATATATAGGGCTCATTATTCTGTTTGGCGCACTATGTGGTGGCTATAATACTGTATGGAGGAATATACTGTCCGGTTTTTGACCTATTGTAGAATTTAAAATAGAGTCATGTAATGTAAGAAGTGAAATATTTGGCATTGTACTATACCAATATTTCTTGCCGTATCGGAGCATCATGAATTGTGGTATGTGTTAAAGGGGCCCACTGAGACTCTTTGGCCCGGGGCCCACGAAAACCTGGAGCCAGCCCTCCCCTCCACAACTTTAGCCAAATAACCCCCAGTTTTGAATGCGTTACTATTATTATAAAGTAAATAAAGGTTGACAACAAGCTTAAGTAATAAGAATTGATGTTGTTGGCATTGAAATGGGCACTGTAGGTGTGTTTACTGTCCTCCACTCCCTGCTAACTTTGCTTCCCCATTGACTAGCATTGGGTTTCGTGTTTCAGTCGGACCCCCGACTTTTCACGATAGTCGGCCGATTTCGTTCTACTAGACTTTTGAGAAAGTCGGGTTTCACGAAACCCGACTCGACCCTAAAAAGGCAAAGTCGCTCATCTCTAGTCGCGACCAATCAGCGACGCGGGATTTCCGTTACAGACAAACAGAATTAGACGATTATATAGTAGATATATATATATATATATATACATACACACACACACATAATATCGATCAAATTTTTGGACACACCTTCCTCTTATTGGAAAGTGTACATTGCAGATTCAGCCTGGAGGCAGCAAAACCACGAAGGAGCACAAATGGAAACAAGAAGTAAAGAAACATGTGCAACAAACCAAAATGTGATTTCAGCTTTAGATTCCTCAAAATACCCGTCTTAGGGCTTGCTCAAATGAGCGTATACATTGGACGAGTGCTATCCGATGTTTTATTGGATAGCACTTGGACTAATGTTATACTATGGGGAAGCATAGATCTGCACATTTTTCCTCATGCTCCTATTGACTCCGCAAATCAGTTCACGCTCACCCATTCAAGCCTATAAGTGCATGTAAAACATCAGACTGCACTCGGATGTCATTGGAGAAGATGGAGAAATTAAGATATCTTCTGTCTTCTCCGCACCAGTGATACGATACTCTCATCTGAGAGCATCGGATCACAGTAAACTGACACTCGGCCCAAACTCTGATCAGTGTTTTTTGCTATATTCTGGCTTTCAACAGTTGTGAAATAGGCCTCTGCACTGTACCAACCATGCCTCTGCAAAACACATCTGATGTTCGCAAACACTTTTTGAAGGAAAATTCCACAAATGACACAAATGAACCATTCTAGGTTACTACCTGATGTAGTAAGTGACAAATAAGCAAATTTAAAACACCAAAAGCTCCAAGCATGAATAATTAATAAGTAGCTAGTGAAAATGTCCCCTGCTTACTAAAGTGCTAAAAGCAAAGTGCAGGAAAATGTCCATTTATTTGAAAACATCAGTACTCACAGTATTCAATGCCCAGCACAATGTCTCTGAAGTAAACCCAAGCTTGCTCTTCTGAGAATGGATGGTCACTTGGCACCTCCATGACTGGCCTAAGAAGAAAATACCTTTTAGTAAAATCTACATCAAGAATACGGGATAAATAAATGTTTGTTGCCCTAAGACTGTGAAGGAGATAGTAATGTCAGGAAATGTTACATCTAATTTCAAAAGTAGCCAGTTAGGCAGTTTATAAATGTTCAATATTATTACAACAGTAGAAAACATAATGAGTCCACAAATGGCCTTACAGTGGTCTCTCAGGTTTCCAAGGCTTTGGGTTCTATTATTATTATATAACGTGTTGAATAGGCAACTGAACCCAAAAATCTGATTCAACATATATTACTGACACTGCCAGTCTGCAGCATGCAAGATTGGCTGAATCTTCTAGATCTGAATCCACATACTGTAGACATGTCACTTGTAAATCACCTGGAGTACTGAAGTGCCTGCTGAGATTGGCAGTCTAGCAGTGCCTCTTTACATGTACAGTATAAACTGACTTCGACACCAGGTGAAAGTAACTTCTTGGTACTGAAATGCCTGCTGAGATTGGCAGTCTAGTGGAGCCTCTTTACATGTACAGTATAAACTGACTTCGACACCAGGTGAAAGTAACTTCTTGGTACTGAAATGCCTGCTGAGATTGGCAGTCTAGTGGAGCCTCTTTACATGTACAGTATAAACTGACTTCGACACCAAGTGAAAGTAACTTCTTGGTACTGAAATGCCTGCTGAGATTGGCAGTCTAGTGGAGCCTCTTTACATGTACAGTATAAACTGACTTCGACACCAGGTGAAAGTAACTTCTTGGTACTCAAGTGCCTGCTGAGACTGGCAGTCTAGTGGAGCCTCTTTCCATGTACAGTATAAACTGACTTCGACACCAGGTGAAAGTAACTTCTTGGTACTGAAGTGCCTGCTGAGACTGGCAGTCTAGTGGAGCCTCTTTCCATGTACAGTATAAACTGACTTCGACACCAGGTGAAAGTAACTTCTTGGTACTGAAGTGCCTGCAGAGATTGGCAGTCTAGTGGAGCCTGTTTACATGTACAATACAAACTGACTTCGACACCAGGTGAAAGTAACTTCTTGGTACTGAAGTGCCTGCAGAGATTGGCAGTCTAGTGGAGCCTGTTTACATGTACAATATAAACTGACTTGGACACCAGGTGAAAGTAACTTCTTGGTACTGAAATGCCTGCAGAGATTGGCAGTCTAGTGGAGCCTCTTTACAGTACAGACTGCCTTCCACACCAGGTGAGAGTGACTAATTATTGGCTTTATATATAAAGACTTGCTGTATATGTTACATAATTATTTTTCCTTAATCATATTTTGTGATGCTTTTTTGGAGCTATACAATGAATTAATAGTTTTCTAAAGCGTCATTGTCCCAAGTTGCATTTTTAACTAGCAAAAGTTGTCCTGGAACATATTAATATTGTAAATTGAGGGACCTATGTACATTAAAAAGTAGGTTTTCTTGGACCACCTTTTTTATATGAAGCACTCAATGAATTAAAAAAAATAGCTTTCTAGTATAGATGAAACTGCTGATCAAGTTCTGCTCTCCTACTCAACACAGAGGAAAGGCTGCAGCCAGATATCTTATGAGAATATCTTGACACCATTCACACACGTCAACCTCTCTTCATTGGAAATGAATGTTACTGCAGCTATAGCATTTATATATATTCATGTGGTTTTAGCTAGTTCCAAGAAGAAGCAAAATTCTAGCAGAATCCATATTAAGATATGAATTGTTTAAATATTTTTTTGTTAGGTTTTGAGAAAAAAGGTGCTGGTAATAAGAAAAAACTGTTATACCTATTAGGCTGGCGTCACACTAGAGAGGAATACGGACGAGTGAGACGCGTTAAAACAACGCATTAAACTCGGACCAATGTTTCTCTGTGGGGCAGCTCCCATCATCCGTATATTTCTCGTCCATATTTTACGGGCTGAGACAATCGCAGCATGCTGCGATTGTCAGCGTATTACGCCAGTAGTACGCCACTGCAAGTCTATGGGGGCGAGAAAAATACGGATTACACACAGACCATACGTGTGACTTGCGAGAAATACGCACCGATGTCCTTTAGAAAAGCCGGCAATTCAGTGCGCTATACTGTAAAATCACACTGACATGTTTAATAAAGAATGGAAAGAATAGATATATACACATAGAATACATACATATATATATATATATATATATATATATATATACACATGTCTTTGTGACACATATATATATACACACACACACACACACACACAGTACAGACCAAAAGTTTGGACACACCTTCTCATTCAAAGATTTTTCTGTATTTTCATTACTATAAAAATTGTACATGAATTATATACTTAACAAAAAAGTGTGAAACAACTGAAAATATGTCTTATGTTCTAGGTTCTTCAAAGTAGCCACCTCTTGCTTTGATTACTGCTTTGCACACTCTTGGCATTCTCTTGATAAGCTTCAAGAGGTAGGCACTGGAAATGGCCTTCCAACAGTCTTGAAGGAGTTCCCAGAGATGCTTAGCACTTGTTGGCCCTTTTACCTTCACACTGAGGTCCAGCTCACCCCAAACCATCTCGATTGGGTTCAGGTCTGGAGACTGTGGAGGCCAGGTCACCTGGCGTAGCACCTCATCATTCTCCTTCTTGGTCAAACAGCCCTTACACAGTCTGGAGGTGTGTTTGGGGTCATTGTCCTGTTGAAAAATAAATGATGTTCCAAATAAATGCAAACCAGATGGAAAAGCATGCTGCTGCAAGATGCTGTGGTAGCCATGCTGGTTCAGTATGCCTTCAATTTTGAATAAATCCCCAACAGTGTCACCAGCAAAGCACCCCCACACCATCACACCTCCTCCTCCATGCTTCACGGTGGGAACCAGGCATGCAGAGTCCATCCGTTCACCTTTTCTGCGTCGCACAAAGACACGGTGGTTGGAACCAAAGATCTCAAATTTGGACTCATCAGACCAAAGCACAGATTTCCACTGGTCTAATGTCCATTCCTTGTATTCTTTAGCCCAAACAAGTCTCTTCTGCTTGTTGCCTGTACTTAGCAGTGGTTTCCTAGCAGCTATTTTACCATGAAGGCCTGCTGCACAAAGTCTCCTCTTAACAGTTGTTGTAGGGATGTGTCTGCTGCTAGAACTCTGTGTGGCATTGACCTGGTCTCTAATCTGAGCTGCTGTAAACCTGCGATTTCTGAGGCTGGTGACTCGGATAAACTTATCCTCAGAATCAGAGGTGACTCTTGGTCTTCCTTTCCTGGGGTGGTCCTCATGTGAGCCAGTTTCTTTGTAGCGCTTGATGGCTTTTGCAACTGCATTTGGGGACACTTTCAAAGTTTTCCCAATTTTTCGGACTGACTGACCTTCATTTCTTAAAGTAATGATGGCCACTCGTTTTTCTTTACTTAGCTGCTTTTTTCTGGCCATAATACACATTCTAACAGTCCAATCAGTAGGACTATCAGCTGTGTATCCACCAGACTTCTGCACAATAGAACTGATGGTCCCAGCCCCATTTATAAGGCCAGAAATCCCACTTATCAAACCTGACAGGGCACACCTGTGAAGTGAAAACTATTTCCGGTGACTACCTCTTGAAGCTCATCAAGAGAATGCCAAGAGTGTGCAAAGCAGTCATCAAAGCAAAAGGTGGCTACTTTGAAGAACCTAGAATATAAGACATATTTTCAGCTTTTTCACACTTTTTTGTTAAGTATATAATTCCACATGTGTTAATTCACAGTTTTGATGCCTTCAGTGTGAATGTACAATTTTCAGTCATGAAAATACAGAAAAATCTTTAAATATATATGTATTCTATGTGTATATATCTATTCTTTCTTTTGTGATGTAAAACCTGTCATTGGGATCCATTATATGTCGGTTTTGCAAGCCGGTGAGAAAATCTCGCCATACGGCTGCCATATGGATGACATACGGATGCTAACATGCGCAAAATACACAGCCACACCTTGACAATGGATCACTGTTCAGGGAACTTTTCTGCATATTACGGCCGTACAATACGGTCCGTATTTTTATACGTTGTGTCTGACACCGGCCATAAAGGGGTTCTAAGAGACTGGAACAAGAAAGATAATTTTTGTCTAGAATTTGAAGCTCAACTTTATTCATATCTATGGAGATATTAGATACCAGACATAATAGGAACCGTTTTTTTCCCATTTTCAGATAAGATATTAAAATACATTTTAACAGAAGATTTATTTTCTTCTAGTATTTACTGATCTTGTATGCTTACATCATATGCGTTAAGCGACATGATACAGGAACATTTAAAACAGAGTGAAAAACAAAACTACATGTAAGACAGAATGAGTGTCATAATATTTAATTTCTTCGAGGTCTAGATGAGGTCTGTGATGATACCCTGGAATGGGAGCTCCATTCCTTGTGCTGTTCTAGAACTTTCCACAAAGAGGACTACGACCTCCATCGTGTTTTGCCAGCAGAGAGCAAAACCACCCCTCTCTTCACCCTTGTGCCTGCAGCCTCGCTGCAATTCACTGTTTGAAAGTACAGCTCACTCCTTCCTTTTGCCCCCACCTCAGGAATTTCTTTGTCTCCAAACCCTGCAGGATGGTCCCATAGCTTATCATGGGAATTCATTCTTTTGATCATAACTCGCAGGGAGCTTATGTTAGACATCTGAAAGCTACTGTTCTGAATCATGTGTCCATCAGGCGTCGTTACTGTGGTACTGGTGAGTTCGTAAGTACAACGGAACCAGAGATATGAAATACTCTGGCGCACAGTAGACTATCTCATCCGAGTTTGGACTCATTAGAACAGTCAGTTCAGAATAAGATCACTTATAGATCTGCCGTTATTCTGCTCAGTTCTCACACTGAGTTATGGTCTTTATAAGGTTCCAGAGCTTAAAACTGTAAATTCGAGCTATGGGAGGTGGCCAGAAAACCAGCCTCTTTTGTGAGGTCACAAGCCAGGGGTATAAGTCTGCAAACTAGCCCCCCCCTGGGCAGATCTAGCTGGAGATGACTTGACTGAAAGTTCTCCAAATGAACTATGACGTGTGGCTCCTCCCCCAGCCTGCCATGATCTAAGTGTCATGTATGTTTTTCACCTTTAACCCTGTTTTGTTTTAACGGCATTGTACATAATTGTATTGTCTCAGCTTGTTACATCTTTTTATACTGTATAAACACTGCCTGCATTTTAGGAATAAACATATAAAATTATTAGTTTGGTTCTCCTGCTCTATAAACGAATTAGCACGTGCCTGAAGTAACTACGCTACTAATTCGGGGTTGCTACGGACCCTCTTGATAAATTGTTCATTAAGAAAATCGTAGCTGGTGGCAGCTAAAAAGAAGGGGTGTAAAGTGTTGAACTGTGTTGGTGGCGTTGACAGTGACGGAGAAGGTTTTATAAGTGTATTGCCTGGCTGCGGCCCGGAGTAATTATAAATCCCTCACTGCAGCGTGCCCAATAGCCAGCACACATCCAAGCGGCCCGTCTGGCGACTAATTATCCTAGGTGGAGTTCCCTGACTGACCTGAGGGTAAGGGGGACGCCAGAGAGCTGCAAGTTCCTAAGTGAAAGTGGGATAATTATAAATCCCTGCAGATTATTCCTGACACATTGGGTCGGGTGGCAGCAGCCGTCGTGTGTGTGCCGTTTTCATCACATTGGTGGCAGCGGTGGGATCATAAGCCGTGATACCCCGGACTACCGTGTGGGCGGTCATCACAAGTTCACAATTTTAATGGAAAAAATCTCTATTGTATGATGATATTAACTAGTTAGAATAAGGGTGGTACTTTATTGCATTTATTATTCTTTTCTGATATGCAGTTGTCATTGATATTATTAAATCATGTCATTATAGCCACAAGATATTACACTACTAAATACTGGAAAACTCCTTTCTTTCTCCTTTTTTTTTTAGATTATTAGCCATGTTTTTTATACCTCTACAAGCTGCTTTATTTGTTAGGTCAGGAATCCATACAAAGATAAAAGCAAAAAATATTCAAAGTAAAAGTCAGAAGTATTTTCCATTCATTTTAAATGTGAATGAAAAAGAATTATAGGAGTAGGAGTGTAGCATTTAACAACTAATCACCTCATCATCATTAGCTCGGTGGGGGTCCGACACATGGTACTCCCATGGAACTGCAGAAAACTGTTTTGCAGTTGTGGCTCAAAATGAATGGGGAAAATGTGCAGAACTTGACAGCAAAGTACAAAGTTTCTCTGTTCTGCCTAGTATATAGCTTACATTCGGCCACTGCTGGATCAGATATTGGCTGATCGGTTGGGATGTCAGATACCAGATCCCACCAATCGCATGTTGGTGACCTATCCCATTGAGAGGTCATCAGTTATTAAGTCCTTTAAGTCTGAACTTATAAAGGCTAGATTAAACATATATTACCCTCTGAGAGATACAATTTTAGCCTAAGGATGTGCAGTTTTTCTGTTTCACTGTAAGGATAACTACGATGATTATTATACTTGGGTTTTTTTTTTTTTGTTTTTTTTTTAAACAAAAATAGGACGTTTTTGTTTTTTTTTAAACCTTTTTAGAAAAACTGGAATTAAACTGTGAAACCAATAGAATGCTTTTACAAAACATTGCAATACTTTTGTAGACTGACAGGAATCCTATTAGGCTTTAAGGAAAACTGACAGGAGGAGATTCAAGCTGCCCAAACCAGAGGCAGCATTAATCAGAGCCTGGCGGCATAATGCCGCGGCATTTCAGAGAAGACGTACTTTCAAATTCTGGCAGAGGACTATGTGCAGGGCCAGAGTCAGCACCCGGCCTACCCAGGCAAGTGCCGGGGCCCTGAGCAGGCGGGGGGGCCCACTCGCCGTCGGGCACCCTGGCGTCCATTAGCGGATGAGAGCGGTGCCAGTGCCGCCACTGGGCCCCCCCGCTTGCTCAGGGCCCCGGCAGCCGGCACAATACTTACCTCTCCCCGTGCCTCCACAGCTCCGGGCTCCAGGGTGCAACTGCAGGGCGCCCGCATTTCCTCTCACAGCAGCGCCGCTGGATGACGTCATCATTCAGCGGCCGGCTGTGGCAGAGAGTAAGCGCGGGCGCCAGTGATGCTGCGGGGCTGCCTGAGGTGCGGATGCCAGACAGGTGAGATGTGGTGTGTGTCAGTGTGTGTGTGTATGTGTGTCTGCCAGGGCCGGTGTCAGCACCCGGCCTACCTGGGCAAGTGCCGGGGCCCTGAGCAGGCGGGGGGCCCACTTGCCGTTGGGCACCCCGGCGCCCATTAGCGGATGAGAGCGGTGCCAGTGCCGCCACTGGTCCCCCCCCGCTTGCTCAGGACCCCGGCAGCCGGCACAATACTTACCTCTCCCCGTGCCTCCGCAGCTCCGGGCTCCAGGGTGCAACTGCAGGGCGCCCGCATTTCCTCTCACAGCAGCGCCGCTGGATGACGTCATCATTCAGCGGCCGGCTGTGGCAGAGAGTAAGCGCGGGCGCCAGTGATGTTGCGGGGCTGCCTGAGGTGCGGACGCCGGACAGGTGAGATGTGGTGTGTGTCAGTGTGTGTGTGTATGTGTGTCTGCCAGGGCCGGCGTCAGCACCCGGCCTACCCGGGCAAGTGCCGGGGCCCTGAGCAGGCGGGGGGCCCACTCGCCATCGGGCACCCCGGCGCCCATTAGCGGATGAGAGCGGTGCCAGTGCCGCCACTGGGCCCCCCCGCTTGCTCAGGACCCCGGCAGCCGGCACAATACTTACCTCTCCCCGTGCCTCCGCAGCTCCGGGCTCCAGGGTGCAACTGCAGGGCGCCCGCATTTCCTCTCACAGCAGCGCCGCTGGATGACGTCATCATTCAGCGGCCGGCTGTGGCAGAGAGTAAGCACGGGCGCCAGTGATGCTGCGGGACTGACTGCGGTGCGGACGCCGGACAGGTGAGATGTGGTGTGTGTCAGTGTGTGTGTGTGTATGTAGTGCGGTGCTTTGTGTGTGTGTATGTGAGAGAGTGCTGCAGTGCTGTATGTGTGATGGTGGTGGGGGGAGGCAGTGATGGTGGTGAGGAGACAATGATGATGATGGGGAGGCGATGATGATGGGGAGGCAATGATGATGATAATGGGGAGGCAATGATGATGATGGGGAGGCAATGATGATGATGGGGAGTCAATGATGATGATGGGGAGCCAATGATGATGATAATGGGGTGGCAATGATGATAATGGGGAGGCAATGATGATGATAATGGGGAAGCAATGATGATGATAATGGGGAGTCTTTCCACAGATATTTGGCCCATAATACTGTATGGAGGACTATGTGGTGCCCATAATATTGTATGGAGGACTGTATTGTCCAGTCTGTACTGTGCGCTGTGAGGATTTGGCGATTTTTGAGCTATTGTACAATTTACAATAGATATCACTCATGTAATGGAAGAAGTGAAGTGTTTGGCATTGTACTATACCCATATTTCTCTGCAATATCTGTGCATCATGAATCGTAGTCTGTGTTAAAGGGGCCCACTGAGACTCTTTCACCCGGGGCCCATAAAAACCTGGAGCCGGCCCTGACTATGTGTCTTGGCTAAGGGTATGCTCACACTGGGCATTCTTGTTGCGTTTTTTTGCTACATTTTTTATGATAATTTTCAGCTGTTTTATACAGTACAAGCAAAGCCTATGAGATTTCAGAAATCTCATGCACACACATTGTTTTTTTTAGTCATCAGGATTTTGTGCTTTGCTGCTTTTTTTTTGGACATAGATCATGTCACTTCTTTCAGCTATTTTGTAGCATTTTTCACCCATTGGCTTGAATGGGTGTTGAAATCATTATTTGCAGCGTTTTTGATGCAGAAAAGTCATGGACAGCAAGCATGCACAGAGACATAAGTTAGCCCAAAAAAACCACATAAAAAAAAGCCAAAACAAAACTGCAACGAAAAACGCACCTAAACCAGAGTTTTTGATGCAGCTTCTTTCCTGCCAAGAAATTGCTGCAGAAAAAAAACCTCAGCAAAAACGTTCAGTGTGAACATATCCTAACTAGTCCGAGGCAGGACCATATGACTAACAGTTCTCTCCCCATACACACACACAAAAAGGAGAGACCTTTTTATGGAGCTGAGCAGCTGGAAGTCAGTAACAGATTACGGTAGTTGCCTAAAACACATATTTCCAGGCTGAGATTTCAAAGTACATTTTTCTTAAACACTACAGCATTTAAATTAAAGCATACATGGCTGCAATAAAGTAACCATTGTAGGATTCATGCTGCCCATGGTTTGGGCAGAATGACTCAGATGGCAGGTCCTCTGTAAGGGCTCATACCCATATGTGTGAAAAAAAAGTTCCGATATCAGGATCGAAAAAACGGGGACCTCTTCCCTCTGTACCAGTCTGTCATTGTTAGTTTGTTTACTGTAAGTGATATTTGTATTTTGATGTAACCCCGTCCCATGTACAGCACCATGGAATTAATGGTGCTATATAAATAAATAATAATAATAACTGTATGTTACAGATTACACTTGCTGCAGATTGGCATGCAACTTGTATTAATAAATAAATTATTTTCTAAAAAAAAATGGTGTGGGGTCCCCCGATTGAGGGAAAGCATTTAGCGGTGGGCTGATGTTTATCCCCTGGGAGGGGTTAATACACATGGAGCTTCCGAGGCTATTAATATCAGCTCACTACTGTATATTTAGCCTTTACTGGTTATTAAAATGGGGGACCAAGAATGAATATGACGTCGGGTCCACCTATAATTAATAACCAGCAAAGGCTAGGCAGATAGCTGCGGGCTGATATAAATACACTAGGAAAGGGCCATGGACTAAAAACATCAGCTCTCAGCCTCCCTAGAACAGGCGCATCATACAAAGCTGACATCAACGCCAATACTATTACTCCACTTTTGCCAATGCACCAGGGCAAGTGGGAAGAGCGAGGCTGAGTGTCAGAATTGGTGCATCTCATGAATGTGCCTTTTCTGGAAGAGGGTCTATAGGCATGGCTCCTTCCTAGCCTATTAATATCAGCCTACAGCTGTCTGACTAGCCTTTGCTGGTTATTAATTATACGTGGGACCCTACATCTTTTTTTGGAGGGTCCCCCATTTTAATAACATTAAAGGCTTAGTATACAGCTGTGATTTGATATTAATAGCCTGGGAAGCTCCATGGGTATTACCCTATTCCCAGGCTATAAACATCAGCGCCCAGCTGTCCGCTTTCCCTCTGCTGGTTAATAAATTTTTAGGGGATCCCACGCCATTTTTTCAGAAATATATTTATTTATTAATTAAATACATGTATAGTAAGCTGCACACGCACTGTAATAATTATATCTGTCACTGACATCTTTATATCTATCTATTCTATGTATATATTATATATATATATCTATTCTATCTATTCTAACTTGTCACGCTGTGATTTTACTGTATGAGGCTGATGAAATGTTTTCAAAGATGGGTGCATAAAAATTGGACGGCACTCGCACGGTCCAAGTGCCGTGCAATTTTTTTTCTCGCACCCATTGAATTCTATTGGTGACTGCGATGTGAAACATGCATCCACTCGCAGCATGGTGCGATTTTTTTTTATCAGTCTGATCGCAATACGATCTGATTAAAAAAAATTGCACATGAGCCCTGAGTCACTCAATAACATTGGTCCGAATACAATCTGATTTTTTATCGCATTGCATTCGTTCGAGTTCATCGCAAGTGGGAGCGATCCCTAAGGCCCACAGTTCACATTACTGCCAAAAGGCAGGAGAGGTTTGCATAGCATAATCTCTAAATTAACAGAATGTCTCACTTCTAGAGTAAAAACTCGAATTCTACATTTTGGTATCAGCAAAAGCGGCCTGTTTGTGCAGAAAATGAAGTAATCATACCAAAAACTAATGAATTGACAGCTCATTTACTTTGTGATTTATTTAATATCATACAGAGTTCAGTAGACAAATCTTTAAAATGGGAGATCATTTTAAAAACTTTTACAAGTATTAACCATTTCACTTATGCTCAGGCATAATAAATATATTTTATGTGGTAAGACCCAGTCGAAGAAGCACTGTTCTAACACATATACAGTAATATAGGGTCAACTGTAAAACAATGGTTTAATAGAAAAATCAGTCTACCGTATGTATTGCATCTTCAAATCAGAACACATATAGTAAACATATAAACCTGGATTATCAAATATGTGAATGTCGAAACATTGAACAGTTTACATACCCTTTGCGTAGAAGGTCAAATACTGTAAAAAAAGAAACAAAGAATAAAGGTAAATAAATTATATCCTGTTAAATTCAATAATCTAAACAAATGCATGCAAAATGCACTGTTATTTTTCTACAATGAAATTATAAAATTATAGTTAATATAAAAGGTATATTAAAAACTGTCTGACTTTTCCCTATGGAAAGAATAACTTTTAATGAAATGGAATACTGTTTTTAAAGTAAATACTGAATTATTGTAAGTGCACATGTTGCGTTTTACATTTGTTTTTGTTTTTTGGGGCAGCACGGTGGCTCAGTGGATAGCACTGCAGCCTTGCAGCGCTGGAGTCCTGGGTTCAAATCCCTCAAAGAACATCTGCAAGGAGTTTGTATGTTCTCCCCGTGTTTGCGTGGGTTTCCTCCGGGTACTCCGGTTTCCTCCCACACTCCAAAAACATACAGATAGGGAACCTAGATTGTGAGCCTCTTCAGGGACAGGAACGATAATGTGTGCAAACTGTAAAGCGCTGCGGAATATGTTAGCGCTATATAAAAATAAAGATTATTATTATTTATTTTTTTTTTTTTCTGCACGTTTTGCTGTGGAAAAACCAAAGCATTTTACAGTAACAACAAAATGAATGAGATCACTGAAATCTCATGCACATGTTGCTGATTTTTTCCTTGCATATTTGATTTCAAATTTGAAGCCTGTACATTCTTTCAGTGTTTTTGCAGTGTTTTTCACCCGTTCAAATAAAGTGGGAAAAAACACATAAAAAATGCTTGCAAAAAAAGCACCCAAAACATGCATATGTTAGGTAGCATTTTTCTGGGCTTATCTACAATTTGTTTTTGTTTTTACTATGGGCCTAAAAACTAACAGAAAGGTAGTTTTCAACTACCTGCCTGTTCTACCAGGCACCGTTCACTGACTGCTCCTGCCGGCGATTCAGATGCTTAAAGTTAACAGAGCAGCTGTTCCTCTGTGTGTGACTGCCGATGTCATGCTGATTGACAGCCTTCTCTCTGAAGTTAAACAGTGGGATGCCAGCTGTCAATCAGCATGACGTTATGGCTGTTTTCTAGATATCTCTAATGATACCTTGTGCGACAAATTTTCAATTGGATTCAAGTATGGGGCCAGAGCTGGCCAGACAATAGTAGCCACTTTGTTTTTTTTTTTAAGACTATCTTAGCTCTGTGACAAGGAGCATTATCATTCTAGAAGATGTAATCCTCTGAAAACAGGTGTTGAACAGAAGGCAGCATGTTCTTATGAAGGAGGTCTATGTATTTTTTTGCATTAACCATACCCTCCACAATACAAAGCCTTTTAACACCATTGGCTACCATATAGCCCCAAACCATTACTTTCATAGGATGTTTCACAGAGAAGTTCAAACACTCTAGATTGTACTCTTCATGTGGGAACCTTCTCACATAAGACTTGCCATAGTTTCCCAAAATGCAAAAAGTGCTTTTATCACTAAATAGCACATTCTCCCACTCCTCCTTTCTCCATTTTGAATATTTCAATTCCTACAGTTTTCACCTTTGCCTTTGTATGGCTGTCATCAATGGCTTCTTTTGGGCCTTTCAACTTCTCAAAACATCTCTTTCTAACAGTTGACGTTGATACTTTAACATTGCACTTTTCTTGCCATTCTCGCAGAAACTGAGAAGAGGTGAGCTTTCGATTGGCAAGGGATGTTCTTAATAGTACTCTGTCCTCTCTGACTTTCTGGGTCGACCAGATCTGGGCCTGCCCTGAGTTATTCCAAGCTGTTTATGTTTCTGCAATATTCCTACAACTGTACTCAGATTACAGCCAAGCTTCCTTGCATTGTGCGGACCAGAATAACCCTGTTAATGCAGTACCATAACTCACACACGATCCTCCTCTGACAAAAATCTGAAGGCTGCCATCATAATCAGTTGACTTCTCTAAACTCACCAACAAATAAAACAAAGATTAAAACAGCAGATGTGATGCAATGTGATTGGCTACCACATCCAACTTATGATTGGTCACATGAGCATCATCTGTGATTGGCTAATTTTGGATCTGAATTTGTATAAAATTTATTAGTGCTTTTAAAAACAACAATAATAATTTTATTTCTATAGCGCCAACATATTCCGCAGCACTTTACATTATAGAGGGGACTTGTACAGACAATAGACATTACAGCATAACAATAAACACAGATCAAAGTAGATACCAAGAGGAATGAGGGCCCTGCTCGCAAGCTTACAATCTATGAGGAAAAAGGGGAGACACGAAAGGTAAATGGTAACAATTGCTTTTATTGTTCGAACAATATACCATGCCTGTCCGTCGTTCTGTCCCACGCCGTAATCCATGTCTGTGGGATAATTAGTTTTCAACCTGGATGGCGCCAAGCTGCGACCATATAGGCTGAGAACCACTGGTGAATGAGAAGCTGGGAACGCAGCGTCAGTAACCGGGGGTGAAGTCATAGAGGTTACTTCCGGTCACTGGGCTACGTTCCCAGCTGGGCTGAGCTGCGGTGAGATCCCGCTAGCACTGTGAGCACTCACGGCTCACGGTGCTAGTGGGGATCTCACTGAAGTCACCGTCGTTACACCGATCACTGGGCTCTGTTCCCAGCATGGTTGAGCTGCAGTGAGATCCCCGCTTGCACCCTGAGCGCTCAAGGTGCTAGCGGGGATCTCACCGAAGTCACCACAGTGACTGGGAATGGAGCCTCAGTGACCGGATGTAACCTCTATGACATCACCCCCAGTTACTGATGCTGCGTTCCCAGCAGCTCATTCACCAGTGGTTCTCAGCCG
This sequence comes from Oophaga sylvatica, assembly GCA_033576555.1. Classification (NCBI taxonomy): domain Eukaryota; kingdom Metazoa; phylum Chordata; class Amphibia; order Anura; family Dendrobatidae; genus Oophaga; species Oophaga sylvatica. The sequence continues at coordinate 317,757,903 of JARQOD010000002.1, forward strand.
AGATGGTCGCATCTTGGCACCGTCCAGGTTGAAAACTAATTATCCCCTACACATGGAGTACGGCATGGGACAGAACGACGGGCAGGTATCTCATATTGTTGTTTTTTTATTTTTATTACAGGAGAACTAGGGCTTCGCTTAGGCAAGGTTGCAAGTATGGTTTAATTAACATTATTAAAGGAGTCTGTATTATTTTTTCAATTAAAGGACTTTATTCTGGCTGTCTTTATTTACCATATAACTATAGGATTAGTAATGGATAGGTGTCTTATAGACGCCTCTGCATTATTAAGCCATGGGCTTGATGTCACCTGACAATACAAAGGTGACATCAACCCCACAAATATTACCCCTCTTGCCAACGCTACAGGGTAAGTGGGCAGAGCCAGGCAAAGTGCGCCTTTTCTGGGCAGCTGCGGGCTGCTATTTTTAGGCTGGGGGTCTTATATCAGTGGCCCCTTACCAGCCTGATAATACCAGCCCCCAGTTGTGAGCTTTAGCAAGGCTGTTTGTTAAAAATAGACGGACCCCACGCCGTTTTTTTTTAAACTATTTATTTAAATAATTAAAAAAAAACTGCATGGGGAACCCTCTATTCCTGATAACCAACCTTGCTGAAGATAACAGCTGAGGATTGCAATCCCCAGCTGTGAGTTTTGCCTGGCTGGCTATAGAAAATGAAGGGGAACCCACGCCAGTTTTTTTCATTTATTTATTTATAGTGCAGGCGGCGGCTGATGAATACTCCCATCAGCCGCTCCTGCTGTCACTTTTGTTAGCAGCAGCAGGGGTAGGCTGATGGGAGTAATAGTCCTATCAGCTGCTGCCTGCTGTCTCTTTTATCACTTAAATGTAACTCTTAACATTCTCCCCTGCTCTCGTCGATCGCCGACAGAGCAGGGTTGAATGATGAGAGCCGTGTTCAGCACCCGGCGCCGGGGAACAACGCTTACTGTAACGCTTCTTCCCTGGCGCCTGTCCGTGTGATACTGATGCAGCACACGGTTGCCACACGTATTACAAACATGGATACTGACATCTCCGGTACCAGAAATATCAGGACGTGTGAAAGAGGCCCTATAGCGGGTTTTTATGTTTGGCATCTGTCACAGGTTAAAAGACGCTTTTTAATGCAAAAAATTGTTTTTGCATCACCACATTTTGAGGGCTATAATTTTTTCATATTTTGGCCCACAGAGTCATGTGAGGTCTTGTTTTTTGCGGGACGAGTTGATGCTTTCATTGGTACAATTTTCAGGCACATGACATTTTTTGATCGCTTTCTATTCTGATTTTTGGGAGACAGAATGAGCAAAAAACAGCAATTCATTAATTTATTTTGGGGGGTTTATACCGTTCCGTGCAGGGTGGATAAAAATCAATGATTTTTTTAAAAAAATCAAAAAAATCGGATTTTTTTGATTTAAATCGGATTTTTTTGATTTAAATCAGATTTTTTTGATTTAAATCGGATTTTTTTCAATAAACTGCTTTTTGAGGAAAATATTTTACCATCCAAAGGTTCTTCCATCATGAGATAAAGCTGAGTTGTTTAACTCAGTAGAATAAAGGCTGTATATGTGTAACATTCACAATGCCATGCTCTTCCAGAGGTTTCTGTAGGATTAGTGGGCAGTTTCTCTCCTATATTATCACATTGATGATGAAGATGACAACGAGTGAGCTACAGAGGACAGCAGGGACAGTAGTATTTAAGTTTTTCATGTATCGGCTGGGCTGACAGTCTAAGTTTCTTAAAATATATATATATTTTGTTTAGCCAAATTAGTTAACAAACATGGATGTTTGTTTAAGCAAATAACTTATGCTGTAATGTTGTTATTATTTCAGTTGAATAAATCTATTTAAATTGTTATTAAGGTCAGGATTATTTTTCTCCTTCCTAAGTACAACAGAACAGTGGTGTCCAAATATGAATGATTAACCCACTAAACTGGGGAGAAAAAAGTAATATAAAAAGTGATTCTAAAAATCTTCATCTACTTGCATGTTAAAGTAGCAAGAACTACTGCCGGTGATCGAGAAATAAAATCTGAAAAATAATTTTAAAATGTTTGGTATTTCCATTTTTAAGCACTAGCCAGAGCAGCTGCTGAAATATAAACTGCTAGCTCGTATTGCGACAGTAGTAAATGCAGGCGGGGTCTGATCACGTGTGACTTCTCTCCTCCGTTACTAGGTGTTTGTAATAACAGAGGATGTAGTTTAGGCTCACAGAGCGGAGCCATTGCGGAGCCATTTTGTTGGGGACTGCCAGTGATACTGACAAGTAGGCTGTCACTGAGGACGACCGGCAGCATCTATTCTGTTAGTTCATGCTGCTCGCTGTATTATAAACTGAGCACAGATACGTGGAGAGTATCACACACTGGGATTATTCACAGCACATGACACACTGCATGTATCTAGATACAGGGCTGAGTGTAGTGTATCGCATTATGGGATTAGATACACCGGTCTGGGGCATATCGCGCATGATGAAATTAGATACACCGGTCTGGGGCGTATCGCACATGATGAAATTAGATACACCGGTCTGGGGCGTATCGCACATGATGAAATTAGATATACCGGTCTGGTAGAAACTTTGATTTAAATCACTGATTTAAATCAAGCCTTACTGACTAGTGATTTAAATCGTGATTTAAATCGTGATTTAAATCAGTTTGATTTAAATCAAATCCACCCTGGTTCCGTGTGTGGTAAAATTGATAAGGCAGTTTTATTCTTCGGGCAGTACGATTACAGCGATACTTCATTTATATTTTTTTATGCTTTGCCGCTTTTATATAATAAAAACTATTTTATAGAAAAAATAATTGCTTTTGCATCACTTTAATCTGAGAGCTATAACTTTTTTTTTCGCTGATGGAGCTGAATGGCTGATCGTTTTTTGTGGGACAAGATGACATTCTCAGTGGTACCATGTTTATTTATGTCCGTCTTTTTGATCGCGTGTTATTCCACTTTTTGTTCGGTGGTATTATGATAAAACATTGTTTTTTGCCCTGTTTTTTATGGTGTTCACTAAAGGGGTTAACTAGTGGAACAGTTTTATAGGTCAGGTCGTTGCGGACATGGCAATACCAAATATGTGTACTTTTATTGTTTATACTTCTTTCATTCAAATATTTAGAGATAGAATATATATTGATTTTTTTATTATTATTTTTGATTTTTTTAAAAATGTTCTTACAATTATTTTATTTTTTTTTACTTTTTTGTAAGTTTTTTACTTTGTCCCACTATACATATATGAAAGGAAAAAAAAAAAAAGGGGGAAAAAAGCCATCTCACCAGTCTCAGTAGTAATCCACAATTCTGTCACGCATGTAGCCACCTGGATCAAGGCGCAGACTGAAGCAATACATGAAGGAAGAATCTCCAGTGAGTAAGACCACCTAGGTCGAAACGTGTTGGTTTCTGACCACTAGAGACACCATCTGCCTGCTCTTTTTTCATTATGTCCATTTTTCCAATGTATTTTTAACTATGCATAATAAAATTTTTGAGGGCTATAATTTTTTCATATTTTGGCCCACAGAGTCATGTGAGGTCTTGTTTTTTGCGGGACGAGTTGATGCTTTCATTGGTACAATTTTCAGGCACATGACATTTTTTGATCGCTTTCTATTCTGATTTTTGGGAGACAGAATGAGCAAAAAACAGCAATTCATTAATTTATTTTGGGGGGTTTATACCGTTCCGTGTGTGGTAAAATTGATAAGGCAGTTTTATTCTTCGGGCAGTACGATTACAGCGATACTTCATTTATATTTTTTTATGCTTTGCCGCTTTTATATAATAAAAACTATTTTATAGAAAAAATAATTGCTTTTGCATCACTTTAATCTGAGAGCTATAACTTTTTTTTTCGCTGATGGAGCTGAATGGCTGATCGTTTTTTGTGGGACAAGATGACATTCTCAGTGGTACCATGTTTATTTATGTCCGTCTTTTTGATCGCGTGTTATTCCACTTTTTGTTCGGTGGTATTATGATAAAACATTGTTTTTTGCCTTGTTTTTTATGGTGTTCACTAAAGGGGTTAACTAGTGGAACAGTTTTATAGGTCAGGTCGTTGCGGACATGGCAATACCAAATATGTGTACTTTTATTGTTTATACTTCTTTCATTCAAATATTTAGAGATAGAATATATATTGATTTTTTTATTATTATTTTTGATTTTTTTAAAAATGTTCTTACAATTATTTTATTTTTTTTTTACTTTTTTGTAAGTTTTTTACTTTGTCCCACTATACATATATGAAAGGAAAAAAAAAAAAAAAGGGGGAAAAAAGCCATCTCACCAGTCTCAGTAGTAATCCACAATTCTGTCACGCATGTAGCCACCTGGATCAAGGCGCAGACTGAAGCAATACATGAAGGAAGAATCTCCAGTGAGTAAGACCACCTAGGTCGAAACGTGTTGGTTTCTGACCACTAGAGACACCATCTGCCTGCTCTTTTTTCATTATGTCCATTTTTCCAATGTATTTTTAACTATGCATAATAAAATTTTTGGTTTTAAAAAATACAAAAATACTATCATTACGCTGGAGATTCTTCCTTCATGTATTGCTTTGTCTCACTATGGGACAATCATTTTTTTGCAGACTGATCGCTTCTATAGTATGCAGATGAAGCAACATCTGCATGCAATAGAAGCTGTCAGCGCTGCACTGACAGAGAGACTTGCTGATCATGCACTGCGCATGATCAGCAAGTTTACTAGCTGTGGTGAGCCAGATGTCATCATGACGACATCCACTCACCATGGCAAAGATCAGGACCCCGCGTCACGCCGCAGGGTCTCCGATACAAAGGCAGAGGGGCTGTCAGCCCTGTGCCGGCTTCCGGAATGCTGCGATCTTGTTCGATCGTACTATTTTGGGGGATAAAGTGCCGGGAGCGGTTTGTGACCGCTCCTGGCACATAGTGCCAGGTGTCAGCTGTCAGAATCAGCTGACAACCGGCAGGCGCCGAACCTCTCTGACCTTTCCCGGCAACTGCGCACTGCAGTGCGCCGGAGCCGCGACGGGAAGCAAAGAAGAGGACGTCTTCGCTAGAAGATGAGAGGCGCCGGACCAGACCGCGACACCCATCGTAATTGGACCAGACCCCCCCTGGGTGAGTATAATATAACTCGTTTTTCTTCTCTTTCAGGTTACATCGGGGGCTTATCTACAGCATTACAGAATGCTGTAGATAAGTCCCTGATGGCGGTGGCCGCAGCTTATAGTTGAAAAATGGGGTGACAGATTCCCTGTAATGACCAGGCCAATTTTTACAATTTTGACCACTGTCCCTTTATGAGGTAATAATTCTGGAACGCTTCCATGGATCCCAGTGATTCTGACAATGTTTTCTCGTGACATATTGTATTTCATGATAGTGGTAAAATTTCTTTGATATGACTTGCGTTTATTTGTGAAGAAGACAAAAATTTAGCAAAAATTTTGCAATTTTCCAACTTTGAATTTTCATGCACTTAAATCACAGAGATATGTCACACAAAATACTTCATAAGTAACATTTCCCACATGTCTACTTTACATCAGCACAATTTTGGAACCAAAATTTGTTTTTGTTAGGAAGTTATAAGGGTTAAAAGTTAAACAGCGATTTCCCCTTTTTACAACACCATTTTTTTTTTAGGGACCACATCACATTTAAAGTCACTATGAGGGCTCTATATGATAGAAAATACCCAAAAGTGACACCATTCTAAAAACTGCAAACCCTGAAGGTGCTCAAAACCACATTCAAGAAGTTTATTAACCCTTCAGGTGCTTCACAGGAATTTTTGGAATGTTTTAAAAAAATGAACATTTAACTTTATTTCACAAAAAAATTTACTTCAGATCCAATTTGTTTTATTTTACCGAGGGTAACAGGAGAAATAGGACCCCAAAAGTTGTTGTGCAATTTGTCCTGAGTACGCTGATATCCCATACTTGCAGGTAAACCACTGTTTGGGCGCATGGCAGAGCTAGGAAAGTAACAAGCAGCGTTTGACTTTTCAATGCAAAATTGGCTGGAATTGAGATCGGACGCCATGTCATGTTTGGAGGCCCCTGATGTGCCTAAACAGTGGAAACCCCCACACAAGTGACAACATTTTGGAAACTAGACCCCCTATGGAACTTATCTAGCACTTTGAACTCCCAAGTGCTTCACAGAAGTTTATAACGTAGAGCCGTAAAAATAAAAAAATCATATTTTTTTCACAAAAATGATATTTTCACCCCCAATTTTTTATTTTCCTAAGGGTAATAGGAGAAAAGTTGTTGTGCAATTTCTCCTGAGTATGCTGATACCCCATATGTGGGGTAAACCACTATTTGGGCGCATGGCAGAGCTCAGAAGGGAAGAAGCACCGTTTGACTTTTTCAACGCAGAATTGGCTGGAATTGAAATCAGACGCCATGTCGCGTTTGGAGAGCCCAATTATAACTCCAACCCTAACCACAACACACCCCTAACCCTAATCCCAACCCTAACCATAACTCTAACCACAAACCTAACCCTAACACAACCCTCACCCTAATCCCAACAATAACCCTAAACCCAACCGTAACTGTAATCCAAACCCTAACCCCAACTCTAGCCCCAACCCTAACCCTAACTTTAGCCCCAACCCTAACGTTAGCTCCAACCACAGAATCATCTGGTCCAACCCCCTGCTCAAAGCAGGATTCACTAAATCATCCCAGACAGATGTCTGTCCAGCCTCTGTTTGAAGACTTCTATGGAAGGAGAACTGACCACCTCTCGTGGCAGCCTGTTCCACTCATTGATCACCCTAACTGTCAAAAAAAAATTTCTATCTAATCTGCGTCTCCTCCCATTCAGTTTCATCCGATTGCATCTAGTCTTTCCTTGTGCAAATGAGAATAAAGATGATCCTTTTACAATGTGACAGCCCTTGAGATATTTGTATACAGCTATTAAGTCTCCTCTCAGTCTTCTCTTTTGCAAGCTAAACATTACCAAATCCTGTAATCGCTCCTGATAGGACATGGTTTGCAGACCGGTCACCATTCTGGTGGCTCTTCTCTGAACTTGCTCCAGTTTGTTGATGTCTTTTTTAAAATGTGGTGCCCAAAACTGGACACAGTATTCCAGATGAGGTCTGACCGAAGAGGAGTAGAGGGAAATAATGACTTCACGTGATCTAGACTGTATGCTACTGTTAATACATCCTAGAATTGTATTTGCCTGTTTTGCTGCTGCATCACACTGTTGACTCATGTTCAGTCTGTGATCTATTAGTATGCCAAAGTCTTTTTCACATGTGCTGTTGCTTAGCCCTATTCCTCCCATTCTCTAAATGCTTTTTTCATTTCATTTCATGTGAAAAACTATTCTGTTAGTTGCTGCCCACTGCTCCAGTTTATTTATATCTTTTTGAATCCTCTCGCTCTCTTCTCTAGTCCTAGCTATCCCTCCTAGCTTTGTGTCATCAGCAAATGTAATCAGTTTATCCTCAATTCATTCATCTAAATCATTGATAAAGATGTTGAACAATACAGGACCCAGGACAGAGCCCTGTGGTACCCCACTTGAGACATTCTTCCAACTGGATGTGCAGCCATTTACGACCACTCCTTGGGTCCGATCACTAAGCCAGTTATGAATACACCTAACAGTTGCCTTGTCCATTCCATACTTAGTCATTTTTTCAATAAGGATTGTGTGAGATACTTTGTCAAATGCTTTGCTGAAGTCAAGATATACGATATCTACATGTACAGCATTTCCCTGATCCACTCAGATTCTGTCATAGAAGGAAATTAACCCTAACCCTAACTTTAGACCCAACCCTAACCCTAACTTTAGCCCCAACCCTAACTTTAGGCCCAACCCTAACTCTAACTTTAGCCCCAACCATAACCCTAACTTTAGCCCAACTCATTTTAGCCCAACTCTAACCCTAATGGGAAAATGGAAATAAATACATTTTTTATTTTATTATATTTCCCTAACTAAAGGGGAGATAAAGGGGGATTGATTTACTATTTTTTTTATTTGGTCACTGTGATAGGGTCTATCACAGTGATCAAAACCTGTTATAGCGGGTTTTTTATGTTTGGCAGCTGTCACACACTAAAAGACGCTTTTTATTGCAGAAAAAAGTTTTTGCATCATCACATTTTGAGAGCTATAATTTTTCCATATTTAGGCCCACAGAGTTATGTGAGGTCTTATTTTTTGTGGGACGAGTTGACGTTTTTATTGGTACCATTTTCGGACACATGACATTTTTTGATCACTTTCTATTCCGATTTATGGGAGACAGAATGAGCAAAATCCAGCAATTCATGAATTTCTTTTGGGGGGGGGCATTTACACCGTTCTGCATGTGGTAAAATTGATAAGCAGTTCTATTCTTCGGGTCAGTACGATTACAGCGATACTTCATTAATTTTTTTTATGTTTTGACGCTTTTATATAATAAAAACTATTTTATAGAAAAAATAATTGCTTTTGCATAATTTTATTCTGACACCTATAACTTTTTTATTTTTTCGCTGATGATGCTTTTTGGCGGCTCGTTTTTTGCGGGACATGATGAGGTTTTCAGCAGTACCATGTTTATTTATATCCGTCTTTTTGATCACGTGTTATTCCATTTTTTGTTCGGCGGTATGATGATAAAGCGTTGTTTTTTTATGGTGTTCACTACATTAACTAACAGTAATTTTGACCTAGGGTGCACAAAGTTTTACATGCCACTGTATATGTACACACAAATATAAAGGTGCATGTTTTTAAAGCTATACAGTTTTGTGAGGAGAAACCGAGTCAAACAACTCACCCATATAAAGATTATCTTCAGCCGGATCATCCAACACCTGTGTAATTAAAAATATGTGAATAAGGGTTTTCATTTGCTTTTTAATTAACATAAATCAGAACATTGACTCCACAATGAGAATATATATTCAAATACTAGTTCAACTAGGTTTCTGATAAATATTCTTTTATTCTAGTCTGTTTTTTTCCATAAAGTGGCTTATTTTTGTGTTCTTTTTTATGTGCATGTACATGATTATGTGGTCAGATGTCTTGCCTGAGTTTCTGTTACTAAAATTTAGAGATTTACTTTATAGCAGTCCAATGATGTATAGTGAACAAGAGACTTTGGATGAATTACAGCTTGAAAAAGACCATATAGGCTGAAATGTTGCTTCTCCTGCGCTTATATAGTTTCATAGTTTTAAGGTTGAAGGCAGTCTTAAGTCAATAGAGTTTAACCTATAACCAACATGTTGATTCAGAGGAAGGCAAAAACCCAATGGGGCAGACACAGTAATAGCTACACGTAGAGGAAAAATTCATTCCCGACTCCATCAGAATAGTTCCTTGGATCAACGTCCCATCACAGAATCTAGTGCCCATGACTTAATACTATTATTATTATTAAATTTTAGTACTGAATCAACCAATACAACATCATATGGCAGACAGTTCCATAGTCTCACCGCACGTATAGTAAAGGATCTATATCTCTTATTATGGTTAAACCTTCTTTCCTCCAGACGTAGAGGATGCCCCCTTGTCCCCGTCACATGGCTAAGAGTAAAAAGATCATTAGAAAGAGCTCTGCACTGTCCCCTCATATTATACATTGTAATCAGATCACCCATAAGCCTCCATTTTTCCAAAATGAATAAATAAGTTTGATGACCTGTCTTGGTATTGCAGTACACCCATTCCATCAATAACCTAGGTCGCTCTTCTCTGAAGTCGCTCTAGTTCACCCAAGTCTTTTTCAGTGATCGTATTACCCAGTGTTTTACAATTTAGTACATAATTACCTCTGCCTAAGTGCATAACCTTACATTTATCCACATTAAACTTGAATTGCCACTTCTCGGCACAGGCCTCCAAATACTTTAGAGTTTTTAGGCATGCTCTGTGACCTGGGCAGTATTTGCAGTCAGACTTGGACTGGCCCACAGGAGTACAGGAGAATCCTCCGGTGGGTCCCTGTTTAAGAATGGGCCATCACCCTCTTATATAATCAGTACATGGCACAATACACTTGAATCACTATGTACAGACAATGGCAATATCTAATTAATTTCACAATCTAGCCAGTTAATTGCTATATAGATTTGTGATTGAGGATAATGTCATATTTCATGTAGTTGAAAAGTGGGGCCCTGGAGTTACTTACTAGTGGGCCCTTGGCACCCCAGTCCAACATTGGTTGTAGGTGATACGCTGCATTGCAATTTTGTGATAATAATGAGATGACTACTGAAATAATTACATTTAAGATTTTTGTAAATATTGGATCACTACAAAAAGATTTTTCAAAATGATGCTTGAATCACATTGTGAGTTTCCATATTGCATCAAGCCACAAAAGTTCTACCTTTAAAACTAAATATCCTAAGAATAGTATATAATATTCAGATGATTTAACCCTTTACACCTACCTCAATCAATCTGACAATATTAATATGGTCTAACTTTTTCAAAATTGCTATCTCTTGATAAACCCTGTCCAATGGAGCCATTGGCTTTGCTTGATCACCAGATGCAGTTTTTGATCCTCTGGGGGGAGGTCGACCTACCAAAATAAAAAGGGATACAAAAACAAAAATTTTGAGTGAAGACAAGGATTGATATAAAATATGCATTAATAAATTTTAGGAAAGCTTTTTACAATTGAGGTTTGTATCTCATTCTGTATTACCAAAAGCTTCCATCAACCTCTATGATAGGGGAAGTTATGTACTTCTACAAGATGCTAGTTATACATATCATTTCATTTATTGACCATATAATTACTGTAATAATGTAATAAATAATGCATGGACTTAATATCATGTGGCCCCCACTCACATGTTGGGAAGTCCATGCACAGAAGTCCACTTGATGCCAGAGAACTAACCCTACACCGAGCATTGTTTTACTGGATAGAAGGAACAACATAATGACTGTTACAATAGTAATAATAATATTTTTGAAAAGCTGAATATGCTCGCTCTAAAACAAAGTAAAAATGGCAATTTATTTAGATAGGATGGCATTTCGTTGTAATGTGCCCCAACAAGAAACTTATGAAATGCCATCTACGTCTATTTTTAGACAACTAACTTAAAAAGAATACATTTTCCCATCTTATGGGTTTAACACGTTTCTGCTGATTTAGATACTGTCACCAATTATTTTATGATTGAATAGGCTTTACGTTGTTTTTTCTGCAAATATTGTATAAGGTGCAATAGGTTCAGTTGACCTTCTATGTACAGGGGTTGGACAAAATAATGGAAACACCTGGAAACATCAACAAAACTTAGTTTAATATGGTGTAGGTCCACCTTTTGCGGCGATTACAGCCTCAATTCTCCGAGGTATGGATTCATACAAGGTGTGAATTGTTTCCAAAGGAATTTTTGCCCATTCTTCAGTTAAAACACCCTCCAGTTCTTTGAGGGACGATGGCGTCGGAAATCGACTTCTAACTTGAATCTCTAAAATCGACCAAAAATGCTCAATAATGTTGAGGTCTGTGGATTGTGGGGGCCAGATGAGATGCTAAACTTCATTAGAATGTTCCTCGTGCCATGCTTTTACGATTCTAGCTGTATGAATTGGTGCATTATCATCCTGAAAGATGGCGTTCCCCTCCGGGATCAGTGCTTGAACCACAGGATGCACTTGGTCGCCCAAAATGCCTAAATAATCGCGGCTGTTAATTCTTCCATGAAGGGATATCATTGGCCCGGAGGATCTCCACGAAATAGCACCCCAGATCATCACAGAACCTCCGCCATGTTTTACGGTTGGGAGAAGGCAGTGTGGATGGAATGCTTCTTTCGGCTGTCTCCAAACGTACACGCGGCCGGAGGTCGGAAATAGGGTAAACGATGATTCGTCTGAGAATATCACATGTTTCCACTGGTCGAGGGAACAATTCTGGAGGGTTCTTCACCACTTTAAACGCTTGGAAACATTTGTCATTGAGAGCAGTGGTTTTCGAATTGCAGCTCTTCCGTGAAATCCAGATTTGTTCAGCTCCCGACTAACAGTTTTCGTGGAAACTGGGTTCTGTAGGTGTTCATTGAGCTCAGCAGTGATTTTCGGAGCCGTGGTCTTGCGATCCTCTCTCGCAATTCGCTTTAGAGTCCGACGGTCTCTTTCAGTCAACTTCGACTTTCGGCCGGACCTGTGCTTTGCTGCGGACGTTTCTCCTTCTCTTTCAAACGCAGTCATTACTTTGGAGACAGTACCTCTTGACACGCCAAGCATTCGGGCACTTTCGGTTACACTAGCGCCTGCCATACCAGCACCAACAATTTGGTCTCTTTGAAAATCCGAGAGGTCTGCCATTGGTATCAGGTTCTCATCAATGTTCTTACAATTATGCAAAACAAACAGTTAATTTACATACACATGTCACATTGTCACATAACACAACTACAAAACATTACCATATGTCACGGTTTGCATGTTTATAACATGTTTGAAGATTATGATGCCAAAACGTTAGGTGTTTCCATTATTTTGTCCAACCCCTGTATATGCTTTTATTTATGTCCCTATGTCCCTCTGATCTGCATTCTGTTTCTACCTTCCCTTTTCCTCCCATTTTTCTTGTTACATATACTATTTCTATGTATATTTTCTTATGTGTGTATTGTAACACTTCCCTTTAAAAATTTCCGTCCCGCCGCGGCTCCTGCGCAGGCGCACTGATCTGCCCTGGTGAGGACAGAGTAGAGTACTGCAGTGCGCAGGCGCCGGGAAATGTCAGAGGTCCAGTGCCTGCGCACTGCAGTACTCTGCTCTGCCCTCACCAGGGCAGATCAGTGCGCCTGCGCAGGAGCCGCGACAGGACAGAAAGAAGAGGCCGGCTTCGCTAGAAGATAGGAGGTGCCGAACTGGATCGCGACACCCATCGGACCGGACCGGACGGCGGACTGTACCTGGGTGAGTATAATATAACTCGTTTTTCTTATCTTTCAGGTGACATCGGGGGCTTATCTACAGCATTACAGAATGCTGTAGATAAGCCCCTGATGGTGGTGGCCGTATCTCATAGTCCAAAAATGGGGCGACAGAATCCCTTTAATGCATCCACAACTAAAGCATGAGAATACTGCGCAAATAAAATGCTCTAAATGATCTCATCAACTTATCTGATGTAATACAGCATTATAATGTAGTTTAATGTGAAGAATTATTTCACATTCATCCACTAATCCATTACAGTGTAAAGAATAAAACCTACAGTTTTATCGGAAAAGATAAAACTAATTTGTACAAATCTCATTAGGCTGGACGTATACTGAGAGGTCTAACTAAACCTCCTGTAAACCTACTTAGTAAATAAGAAGTTATTCATTTGAACAGAGCAAGTTGGGTATTTGTTCTGTAGATATTGCAATTCAAAAATAACACTTATTCAGTACTAATCAAATATTGGCTGGTAAGACAATGATCATCAAATTTGAAGATCTGTATTTTGCCTGGTGAAATTGAAGCGAATCCTTCTATTTTATATACAGTCATTAACCGAAAGTGCTGGCACTCTTGAAATTGTTACACAAAATGAAGTATTTCTCCCAGAAAATTATTGCAATTACACGTTTTATTATACACATCTTTATTTCCTTTGTGGGTATTGGAACAACTAAAAAAAAAAACACAGAGAAAAAAAGCCAAATTAGACATAATTTCACAAACAAAAACTAAAATCAGCTGGACAAATGTGTTGGCATCTTTCCAAAATTGTGGGTAAACAACTTTGTTTCAAGCATGTGATGCCTGTTCAAACTCACCTGTGGCAAGTAACAGGTGTGAGCATATGAAAATCACACCAGAAACCAGATAAAAATGGAATACGTCGACATAATCTTTGTATTGTGTGTTTGTGTGTGCCACACTAAGGATGGAGGACAAACAGAGAAGCGAACTGTCTGAGGATTTGAGTGCCAAAATTGTTGAAAATACCAACAATCTCAAGGTTACAAGTCCATTTCCAGAGATCTTGATGTTCCTTTGTCCATGGTGCACAACATAATCAATAAGTTTTCAATCCATGGCACTGTAGCTAATCTCCCTGGATGTGGACAGCAGAGAAAAATTGATGAAAGGTTGCAACGCAGGATAGTCTGGATGGTGGATAAGCAGTCCCAATCAAGTTCCAAAGAAATTCAAGCTGTTCTGCAGGTTCAGGGTGCATCAGTGTAAGTTCAAACTATCCGTCGACATTTGAATTAAATGAAACACTATGGCAGGACACCCAGAAGGACTCCACTGCTGACACAGACATAAAAAAGCTAGACTGATCCTAAAATTCCTGTTGGGAGAAGACACCCTTCAAATATGAAAGACCTGAAACAGTCTGCGAAAGAAGAGTGGTCCAAAATTCCAGTTGAGAGTAGTAGAAAGCCTGTTGATGGTTATAGGAAGCGTTAATTGCAGTTATTTATTCAACTGGGTGTGCTACCAAATATTGAGTTGAGGGTGCCAACAATTTTGTCCAGATCATTTTTGAGATTTTGTTTGAGATTATGTCCAAGGTACCTTTTTTTCTCAGCTTTTTTTGTGTTGCTCCAATATACATAAGGAAATGAACATGTGTATATAACAAAACATGTGTAATTGCAATAATTTTCTGGGAGAAATACTTACCGTAATTTACTGGAACAATTTCAAGGGTGCCAACACTTTTGGCCATGTCTGTAACTATTCCATAGCCATGTTTTTTAGCTATATCTTCACAGCCTTCCATGGCCAGGTGTGTCATGTTTTCCAGGTGACAATCAAGCAGACATTAGGGTAGCAAGGAATGGGTACCCACTTTCATGACTTATCTTATTCACAATGCAGACTATCAAAGGAGGGTGGCACAGGACACTTCCCTATGGAATGCCTGAGCAGTCCTTGATCTTAGTGCTACAGTGAAGACACAAGCCTTAGCGCCTTTGCCTTTCGACATGCAGAGCTTTCATATACCGTATATACTCATGTATAAGCCGAGATTTTCAGCACCTTTTTTTGTACTGAAAATGCCCCCTCGGCTTATACACGAGTCATAGGGCAGAAACCAGCGGGGGAGGGGATGCGGCGGCAGGAGCCGGTGGCTGGGACATCATACACGCCCTCCCCGTGCCATCGCTGAATGTCCCGGCAATCCTGCGTTCTCCCCGGCTTCCTGCAGCTCTCCAGCGCTGAGCGGTGACGTAATACCCGCTCATTAAGGTCATGTAATATGGACGCGACGCCACTCCCATGGGCGTGGCCTCCATATTCATGGCCTTAATGAGCGGTATTACGTCAGCGCTGGAGAGCTGCAGGAAGCCGGGGAGAACGCAGGATTGCCGGCCGGGACGTTCAGCGATGGCACGGGGAGGGTGAGTATGATGGAGGAGGATGG
The DNA here is from genome assembly GCA_033576555.1 of Oophaga sylvatica. Lineage (NCBI taxonomy): Eukaryota > Metazoa > Chordata > Amphibia > Anura > Dendrobatidae > Oophaga > Oophaga sylvatica. The sequence goes on from JARQOD010000002.1 coordinate 317,773,329, forward strand.
GGGGAGCATGGAGGAGGACAAGGAGCACGGAGCAGGACGGGGGGAGGACGGAGAGCACGGAGCAGAACGGGGGGAGGACGGTAAGCATGGAGCAGAACGGGGGAGGACGGAGCAGGACGGGGGGGAGGACGGAGAGCACGGAGCAAAACGAGGGGAGGACGGAGAGCATGGAGCAGAACGGGGGGAGGACGGAGAGCACGGAGTGAACGGGGGGAGGACGAAGAGCACGGAGCAGAACGGGGGGAGGACGGAGAGCACGGAGCAGAATGGGGGGAAGACGGAGAGCACGGAGCAGGACGGGGGTGGGCACAGAGGAGAATGGGGGAGTGCAGAGCTGGATGGGGGAGCATGGAGCAGGACGGGGGAGGATGGAAAGCATGGAGCAGGACAGGATAATGGAGCAGGAGGAGGGGAGCACAGAGGAGAATGGGGGCGCATAGAGCTGGATGGGGGAGCACAGAGCAGGACGGCAACTTATACACCTGGCTTATACGCAAGTCAATAAGGTTTCCAAGTTTTTTGTGGCAAAATTAGGGGGGTCGGCTTATACACGGGTCGGCTTATACATGAGTATATACGGTAATAATAATCTAATGGAAGCAGAGTTTACACATGGAATAGGCTTCCACAGGGATCCACCAACTAGAAGCCATGTTTCCATTTCAGGCAATAAACTGATATATGTTTGTTTGGTTGAACTAAAAACATAAAACTAATTATTTTATCTATATCCAGAGACTTCTTTAATGTTATTTATGATAATGTAAGACATTAATTAAATACATACGTGGGAAACCATATTGCTTCAATAATCTCTTCTTTGAAAGTACTTTCATAGCCTAAGAAAAATAACATATGGGTAAGTTTAAAAAAGCAAGCAGAATCCATTACACAATTCTTCAGTTACTATTTCCGTGCATATAATCTGTGTTGCTTCTGAAACATTTTTGTTACTATATTTTTAAAACACCATGGTCCCAATTAATTAATACTGGCATTTTGTACACAAGTGGTGGGCATGAATACGATGTGCTGAATGTTTGGCGCACTTTATCAGTAATGTGTGCCTCCTCATTCTTTACTAGAAATGTTACTCCAGTTGTGGACAGGAGTAACATTTCTGGCATAAAAAACTCTGACAACATTGATGAAAGAGTATATAGTGGGCATAGCCATATCTACCCCAGCTCCATTTTGGTGTTGCTGCCCTAAACGCCAAAAGCCTCAAAATTTATGCACAACTATGTGCAGCTTTTTACAGCATTTTCCACGAGTTTTATGGCATAAACAATTTAATGAATCGGGGACCAGGTGTTTTACCTGTAGTGTAGTGTAGTTTAGTATAAAAGTTGTTCATTTGCACCTCATCAACCCCCTTCAGCTCAGTATATGTTTCAAGGAATTATACTTGCTAGCTTGTATCCAAAACGTGTTCTGATATATTCTTCTGTCTAGGTAAACTTCCTAATTGTGACCATCATAAAAAGTCACAAAGTCAAAATCAGAGATATATACGCATACAGTTTATACAGTGGCATGTAAAAGTTTGGGCATCCTCGCTTGACTGCAAAAGACCTTCAGAAAGATTTAGAAGACTCTGGAGTTGAGGTTCATTGTTCTACTCTTCATTGACACCTGAACAAATATGGCCTTCATGGAATAGTTAGCAGAAGAAAACCTCTCCTGCGTCCTTACCATAAAATTCAGCATCAGAAGTATGAAAAAGAACATCTAAACAAGCCTGATGCATTTTGGAAACAAGTCCTGTGGACCAATGAGGTTACAATAGAACTCTGGCCACAATGATCAAAGGTATATGTGTAGAAAAAGGGCACAGAATTTCAGTAAAAGAACATCTCGCTAACCATTAACCCCTTTCTGCCATCTGACGTACTATACCGTCCATGGGACCCGGCACAATTGACCATGAACGGTATAGTACGTCATAGCGATCATCCACGAACATGGGGGTGTGCGGCTGATCGTGGCAGCGTGTCAACTGATTCTTACAGCTGACACCCGGCACTAAGTGCCAAGAGCAGTTACAGACCACTCCCGGCTCTTTAACCCCTGAGATGCTGCGATCGAACACGATCGCAGCATTCCGGGAGCAGGCAGAGGGCTGACAGCCCCTGTCTTTGGATCGGAGACCCCGCGGTCTGACGCAGGGTCCCGAACGCAGCTATGGTAACCTGATGTCGTCATGACGACATCCGGGTTACCAAAGGTAAGAAACTTCCTGTCATGAGCAGTGCATGATCCCATAGTGGGACAAAGTGTAAAAGTTAGAATAAAGTAAAAAAATTTAAAAAATAATAATAAAAAAATCTATATTTATTCTATCACTAAATAATTATTTGAATGAAAAAAAAATCTAGACAATAAAAGTACACATATTTGGTATTGCCGCATCCGTAATGACCCGACCTATAGAACTATCTCACTAGTTAACCCATTTTTGTGACTACCATAAAAAAAAAACAAGGCAAAAACCATGCTTTATCATCATACCGGGAAACAAAAAGTGGAATAACACGCGATCAAAAAGATGGATATAAATAAACATGGTACAGCTGAAAAACAAGCCCACATCTGAAAAACAGCTCCATCACCAGAAAAATAAAAAAGTTATAGCTCTCAGAATAAAGAGATGCAAAAATAATTATTTTTTATATAAAATAGTTTTTATTGTATAAAAGCGCCAAAAAATTATATAAATGAGGTATTGCTGTAATCGTTCTGACCTGAAGAATAAAACTGCCTTATCAATTTTACCACACATGGAATGGTATAAACGCTCCCCCAAAAAAGATATTCATGAATTGCTGTTTTTTTTTCATTCTGCCTCCCAAAAATTGGATTAAAAAGCAATCAAAAAATGTCATGTGCCCGAAAATGGTACCAATAAAAACGTCAACTTGTCCCACAAAAAACAAAACCTCACATGACTCTGTGGGGGAGTTCTGCTGTTTTGGCACCTCTTGGGCTCTCCCAGTGGGTCATGGCACCTGCAAACCATAATAGTAAAATCTGGCGCTCCTTCCCTTCTGAGCTCTGCCATGCACCAAACAGTGGTTTACCCCACATATGGGGTATCAGCGTACTCAGGACAAATTGCACAACATCTTTTGGGGTCCAATTTCTCCTGTTACCCTTGGGAAAATAAAAATTTTGGGGCGAAAAAAAATCATTTTTGTGGAAAAAATATGACTTTTCATTTTTACGGCTGGTTCAAAGTGCTCACCACACATCTAGATAAGTTCCTTAGGGGGTCTAGTTACCAAAATGGTGTAACTTGTGGAGGTTTCTACTGTTTAGGCACATCAGCGGCTCTCCAAATGTGATATGGTGGCCGATCTTAATTCCAGCCAATTTTGCGTTGAAAAACTAAAACGGAGCTCCTTCCCTTCCGAGCTCTGCCATGCGCCCAAACAGTGGTTTACCCCCACATATGTGGTATCAGCATACTCAGGACAAATTGCACAACAACTTTTGGGGTCCAATTTCTCCTGTTACCCTTGGGAAAATAAAAAATAGGTGCGAAAAGATCATTTTTGTGAAAAAAATATGATCTTTTATTTTTACGGCTCTACGTTATAAACTTCTGTGAAGCACTTGGGGGTTCAAAGTGCTCACCACACATCTAGATAAGTGCCTTAGGGGGTCTAGCTTCCAAAATGGTGTCACTTGTGGGGGGTTTCCACTGTTTAGGCACATCAGGGGCTCTCCAAACGTGACATGGCGTCCGATCTGAATTCCAGCCAATTTTGCATTGAAAAGTCAAACAGTGCTCCATCCCTTCTGAGCTCTGCCATGCACCCAAACAGTGGTTTACCTGCATATATGGGGTATCAGCGTACTCAGGACAAATTGTACAACAACTTTCGGGGTCCAGTTTCTCCTGTTCCCCTTTGTAAAATAAAAAAAATTGGATCTGAAATAAATTTTTTGTGAAAAAAAAGGTAAATGTTCATTTTTCTTTATAGGAAAGATGTGTATCTTCGTACCGTGTTAGCCAGTAGATAGAAAAATATTTAGACTTGAGAGTCCTCAGTGGTTGATACCTTTTAATGGCTAACTGAAAAGATGGTAACAAATTGCAAGCTTTCGAGACTACGCAGGTCTCTTCATCAGGCAAAGACTAAAACAAAAGCTGAAGAATCACATATTTATATAGACAAAAGGACACAGGAATAATGCAATAGGTAAGACAAGTGACGTGAAGCAGAACTGTCATTATGGCAGAGGGATGAACATAAATATGACTAGTTCATAGATAAGGAGTGAAAGTTTTATTACCCTCTGATTGGGGTCTGGTATTGTGTTGTGATAACCCTAAAAGGTCTCCACACTCCAAAAATTTCTGCAGGGAATTGAAGCACCTGAAGGGTTAATAAACTTCTTGAATGTGGTTTTGAGCACCTTCAGGGGTGCAGTTTTTAGATTGGTGTCACTTTTGGGTATTTTCTATGATACAGACCCCTCAAAGTGATGTGGTCCCTAAAAAAATGGCGTTGTAAAAATGAGAAATTGCTGTTTAACTTTTAACTCTTATAACTTCCTAAGAAAAAAAAAATTTGGTTCCAAAATTGTGCTAATGTAAAGTAGACATGTGGGAAATGTTACTTATTAAGTATTTTATGTGACATATCTCTGTGATTTAAGGGCATGAAAATTCAAAGTTGGAAAATTGCAAAATTTTAAAAATTTTCATTTTTTCACAAATAAACGCAAGTAATATCAAATAAATTTTACCACTATCATGAAGTAAAATACATTACAAAACAGTGTCAGAATCTCCGGGAACCATGAACTCGTTCCAGAGTTATTAGCTCATAAAGGGACAGTGGTCAGAATTGTAAGAATTGGCCTGGTCATTAACAAACCACCCTTGGGGGTAAAGTGGTTAAGCATAGGGGTGGATCAATCATGCTTTGGGGTTGTGTTGTAGTCAATGGCATGGGGAACATTTCACAGGTAGAGGGAAGAAGGGATTAAACGTAAATTCAACAAATTCTTGATACAAACACAACACCATCTGCAAAAAAAAAGCAAGCTGAAATTGAAAAGAGGATGGCTTCTACAAATAGATAATGATCAAAAACACAGGACAAAATCCACAATAGACTACATCAAAAGACAGAAGCTGAAGGTTTTACAATGGCTCTCAGTCTCCTGATCTGAACATCATTGAAAATCTGTGGCTAGACCTCAAGAGAGCGGTGCATGCAGGACAATCCAGGAATCTCACAGAATGGAAGAATTTCCAAAGGAAGAATGGATGCAATCCCTCAAACAAGAATTGAAAGACCCTTATCTGGCTACAAAAAGTGTTTACAAGCTAGGATACTTTCAAAGGGGGGGTTCTGTTAACCATGCAGGGCGCCCAAACATTTGCATCAGCTCATTTTCCTTTTTGCAATTTTTAAAATGTAAAAGATGAAAATATATATTTGCTTTTGCTTAAAATACAAAGCAAATGTGTCATCTTTGACTTTATGACTTTTAGAGATCATTTCATCTTCAGCTTAACTGTTCACAATAACAGCAATTTTGGCTAGGGGTGCCCAAACCTTTACAAACCACTGTACAAGTAAAGTACTTAGATTGTTAGGTGTCAAACAATGGGATTTTTTGCATGCTATGTATCACAACTGCAATTTTCCTTACCCAACTTGATTCCAGTATTACATCAACCAAAATACAAAATGAAAATAGGACAATACTGAAAATGAGAACGAAGAGACCCATCAATTGTTTGCTTTTTAATCACAATAGGTTTTATTTAGATTCTTGTATTTTAATTTTTCAAGCAGTTTTAAAGCACAACTTCAGAGTTTTTTTTAATTGTAGAGCTAGAGTGTTGTTCCTAATCTAAGTTACCTGCACCTAGTCTCTTACCAGCCACCATCTTCATCTTTTATCCAGGCTGGTTGGTCTTCAGCAGTCTGTGACCTGCTGGATCACTGCAGTGTTTGCTGGACAATCTGGAAGTCATAGCTTAATATATTTATGTGAACAGAACAAGACCAAAATGAAGCTCTTGTAAGCTTACATTGAGACCTTGTGACCGTTACCTCTGACGTTGAGGCAGAAGTCGTGGTCTGAAGATGGTGGCGCAGGAACTGACCGGCGCTGGGAAGAGCTAATGACAACTAAGGTTGGGGAACTTACATTAGGTGCAGCACTCCAGTGCTGAAGTAAAAAAAAAAAAAAAGCTGGAGTTGTGCTTTTAGCTTTTTCCTGAATCAAGAAAGTAGTGTAACATGCGTTTTTATTTATTTTTAATTATTTATTAACCCCTTTCCGACATTGGGCGTAATAGTATGCCGATGTCAGACCCCGTCTGGTGCAGGATCTGCACCTTTCTGGGTACATGACAGCTGATATATACAGCTGACATGTGCCCTCAACAGCCATGGGTGGAAAAGTAATCCACCCATGGCTGTTAACTAGTTAAATGCCGCTGTCAATGTCTGACAGCAGCGTTTAACTTGCGCTTCCGAAAAAGCACAACGGAAATCCCACCAATCGGTGACCCCGTCACGTGATCGCGGGTCACCGATGGGTTGACATGACAACCAGAGGTCTCCAGCAGACCTCTATGGTTGTCATAACCAGAGAGCAAGTGAGCATTTCTGCTACACACAGGCGATCTGATCATCTACTGTATGTAGAAGTTCCGATCAAAGTAGGGCAGCTTCTAATCTCCCAAGGAGACTATTGAAACATGCAAAAAGTAAAAAAAAGTTTTTAAAAATATTAAAAAATAAAAAAAAGTTCAAATCACTCCCCTTTCGCCCCATTCAAAATAAAACAATAAAAAATCAAATATGGACATATTTGGTATCGCCTCATTCAGAAACGCCCGATCAATATAAAAAAGAAATAACCCAATCATTAAACGGCGTAATGAGAAAAAAAAATAAAAATGCCGGAATTACTTTTTTTGGTTTCCGCAACAGTTCATTAAAATGCAATAACGGGCGATCAAAAGAACGTATCTGCACCAAAATGGTATCGTTAAAAACGTCAGCTCGAAAGAATAAAAAATAAGCCCTCACCCAACCCGAGATCACAAAAAATTGAGACGCTACGGATATTGGAAAATGGCGCCTTTTTTTTTTTTTTTAACAAACTTTGGAAATTTTTTTTCCCCACCAAAAAACAACTGTAGTATTGCACTTTATTTGCAATTTCAACGCAGTTGGAATTTTTTTCCCGTTTTCCAGTATATGATATATTAAAACCAATGGTGTCATTCAAAAGTACAACTCGTCCTGCAAAAAACGAGCTCACACATGGCCATTTTGACCAGAAAATAAAAAAGTTATGGCTCTGGGAAGAGTAAAAAACGAAAACGCGAAAATGGCCGGTGGGTTAAGAGTCTAAAGTTGCATTGACTTGAAGACAAAAGTACATATATTTTATGGAAAAAAAAAATCAGCTTTTAATATAATGAAATGTTAAGCAGTAGGATAAGTGCAATGACAGGAAGCAGGTGTGTTTTTTTTTTACTCAGGGAAATAATTAGTGATGACAACAATGTAAGGCCACGTGCACACATTGAGTATTTGGTGAGATTTTTACCTCAGTATTTGTAAGCAAAAACCAGGGTTGGAACAATGGCGTCCTCCCCACCCCCAAGAATAGGAATGGCTCAGGGACTATGGTAACAGGACCCCTAATTCACATCTCTCCTTCCCCCATGATGGGTTAGGTAGCAAACTCTAATGACCACTTCCACTACAATTGTTACCTTTTCACAAAAAAGTCACCAAAAGTAAAAAAAAAAAATAAAAAAAAAAAAGTGTTGTACTTTAGGGATGTGACTTAACAGGGAGTGCAATTTCAAAGTTACTGTAATACCAGCATCTCTGTGTGCCTACTCCTCCTGGCTGGTACGCCAGCGTACTCTCCACTCCTGGCCGTGCTGTAAGCTCCTTGTCCTCTGCATGTTTCCCAGCAGCATGATTAGGGCACACAAGCGGGAACTTACTGGTTCCTAAAAAGACAGTGTGTTATGAATGTTTTAGAAATTAATTCTGAGCAGAAGTTCCCTCTGGTGGTTACAAACAGTACTGAACCATTCAATGAGGATTGGCAATCAGGAATCACAGACTGGCTGGATATAAGGGAGGTTTCCCCCCATCATGGTTGCCGGTGATCAATTGTTCTTGTCTCAACGTTGTTTCCTGGTTCACTTGGAAGCTTGCTGGGTCTTGCCTCTTCTCCTGCTCTCAGATAAGATATTTTCTGTTTTTTTTTGTTTTTGTGCTTGCCATTTGCATATTTCTCTGCATTTCTGTGAGGTTGGCCAGGTTCCCCTCCCCGGGGGGCTTGGGCTCCTCTCAGTTCCTCTGGAGCCACTGTTGTTTGTTCATTTGCCTTTTCCAGTTTTTTCTGTGGCTGCGGCTTAGTTTTGTTACAACAGAGAACTAATTTAGGTGGTAGAGGTCGTGTGATCTCAGGTGTTTTTGCAATTAGTAGCGTTGGCTTTTTTTAGGGTTTTTTTTGGATTGCAGTAAGTATCCTTCCTATCCTTTTCTGTCTAGGCAGATTGGGCCCCAGCGTTTGCTCATACTATTTTCTGTCTGTGTCTGTATTTCCTCTTGTCTAACCGCCATTACATGTTTGGGGGCTTCCTATGTTCTTTGGGGATCTACTCCGGGGCAGATAGCTTTCCTCTTTCTATCTTTAGGTGTAGTTAGCCTCTCAGGCTGTGACGAGGCGTCTAGGACCAACGTAGGAACGCTCCACGGCTGCCTTTAGTTGTGGTGGTTAGTCAGGGTTCTGCAATCCACTAGATTCCAACCTCTCTGGTGTATTGCCGTTTTTGCCTGCTCTCCTCAGCTACCAAAACATAACAGTATCACCGGCCAAACTGAAAATTATATGGTACTCACAGACAGCGTCGGACTGGAACACCTTGGGCCCACCAGAGAAAATCATTCTTGGGGCCCACTATGTAGCTACATAGAAATAAATACAAGACCATAAATTGTGCAGTAAAACACACTAATATCAGGGTATAATATAAGGTAGTACATGTCTTAATTATGTAGCAGGAGTTGGGGTAGCCTCCATCATAGATTATAAAGCAGCCCCCCTCATAGGGGATAATGCTGCCCCCCTCATAGAGGATAATGCTATATATATATATATATATATATATATATATATTATATATATATATATAGATAGATACCATATATACTCGAGTATAAGCCGACCCCCCTAATTTTGCCACAAAAAACTGGGAAAACTTATCGACTCGAGTATAAGCCTAGGGTGGAAAATGAGATTATGCCCCATATGCTGCCCCATGTATTATGCCCCACAAGATGCTCCATAGATTGTGCCCCATATGCTGCCCATGTATTATGCCCCCATAGATAATCCATAGATTGTGCCCTCATAGATGCTCCATAGATTATGCCCCCATAGATTATGCCCCCATAGATGCTCCATAGATTATTCCCCCATAGATGCTCCTTAGATTATGCCCCCATAGAAGCTCCATAGATTGTGCCCCCATAGATGCTCCTTAGATTATGCCCCCATAGATGCTCCTTAGATTATTCCCCCATAGATGCTCCTTAGATTATGCCCCCATAGAAGCTCCATAGATTGTGCCCCCATAGATGCTCCTTAGATTATGCCCCCATAGAAGCTCCATAGATTGTGCCCCCATAGATTATGCCCCTATAGATGCTCCATAGATTATGCCTCCATAAATGCTCCTTAGATTATTCCCCCATAGATGCTCCTTAGATTATGCCCCCATAGATGCTCCTTAGATTATGCCCCCATAGATGCTCCATAGATTATGCCCCCATAGATGCTCCTTAGATTATGCCCCCATAGATATGCCCCCATAGAGTTAATTTTGCCCCCATAGATGCTCCATAGATTATGCCCCCATAGATAGCCTCATCCATAGATTATGCCCCCCATAGATATGCCCCCATCTCTAGATTATGCCCCCATAGATGCTCCTTAGATTATGCCCCCATAGATGCTCCATAGATTATGCCCCATAAGCTCCATAGATTATGCCCCCATAGATGCTCCATAGATTATGCCCCCATAGAGCTCCTAGATTATGCCCCCATAGATGCTCCATAGATTATGCCCCCATAGATGCTCCTTAGATTATGCCCCCATAGATGCTCCATAGATTATGCCCCCATAAATGCTCCTTAGATTATGCCCCATAGTCCATAGATGCCCATAGATTATGCCCCCATAGATGCTCCATAGATTATGCCCCCATAGATGCTCCTTAGTATGCCCATAGAGCTCCATAGATTGTGCCCCATAGATGCCCTAGATTATGCCCCATAGATGCTCCATAGATTATGCCCCCATAAGCTCCTAGATTATGCCCCATAGATTATGCCCCTAGATGCTCCATATCCCATAGATGCTCCTTAGATTATGCCCCCATAGATGCCTGATCCTCTAGATTATGCCCCATAGATGCTCCTTAGATTATGCCCCATGAGCTCCATAGATTATGCCCCCATAGATGCTCCATAGATTATGCCCCATAGAAGCTCCATAGATTATGCCCCATAGATGCTCCATAGATTATGCCCCCATAGATGCTCCATAGATTATGCCCCCATAAGTGCTCCTTAGATTATGCCCCCATAGATGCTCCATAGATTATGCCCCATAAGTGCTCCTTAGATTATGCCCCCATAGATGCCCCATAGATTATGCCCCCATAAATGCTTCTTAGATTATGCCCCCATAGATTATGCCCCCATAGATGCTCCATAGATTATGCCCCATAGAAGCTCCATAGATTATGCCCCATAGATGCTCCATAGATTATGCCCCCATAAGTGCTCCTTAGATTACGCCCCCATAGATGCTCCATAGATTATGCCCCCATAAGTGCTCCTTAGATTATGCCCCCATAGATGCTCCATAGATTATGCCCCCTTGGTTGCTCCATAGATTATGCCCCCATAAATGCTCCTTAGATTATTCCCCCATAAATGCTCCACAGATTATGCCCCTATAAATGCTCCACAGATTATGCCCCATAGATTATGCCCCCATAAATGCTCCACAGATTATGCCCCCATAGATTATGCCCCATAAATGCTCCACAGATTATGCCCCCATAGATTATGCCCCATAAATGCTCCACAGATTATGCCCCCATAGATTATGCCTCCATAGATGCTCCACTGTGCCCCATAGATGCTGCAAAAAAAAAAAAAAAAAAAGACATACTCACCTCTCGTCGCTGGGGGCCAGGTGCTGGTGTCCTGGGCACCTGCGATATTTACCTGTCACCGGGTCCACTGCTGAGCGCCGCTGTCTTCGGTCCTCCGGCAGTGAATGTTCAGGCAGAGGGCGCGGCGCTCACTAATGACGTCATCGCGCCCTCTGCCTGAACATTGCAGCAAGAGAGGACGCGATGACACAGCGGCGCTCAGCGGTTGGAGCGGGTGACAGGTAAGTAATGATATTCACTGCTTCCCACGCCCATGTGGGCGTGGGAAACAGTGAATATTCATTTCTCTTTAGCAGCGGGGACAGGGGCTCCTGCCTCCTGTCACCTGCTGCTGCTCCGCTGGCACGGGGCCCCCATGGTAGCTGCGTGGTGTGCCGCTATTAGCGACACGCCACCGGCTGGGGGCCCCTGGAGCAGCGGGGGCCCTAGGCAACTGGCCCCTGTATGCCAGCAGGTGCCAGGGCCCCCCAGATGCCAGGGCCCACCGGAGAATCCTCCGGTTCTCCGGTGGGCAAGTCCGACCCTGCTCACAGAAGGGAAAAATAGTTTGGAAAGAAAAAAGTTGTCAGAGTTTTTCTTTTTTTTCTGTTTGTTGCATTTTTTTCCCTCTTTTTCTCTGGGTGCTGAGGAGGATTTTTTTTTTCTCTCAATGGAGTTTGCACAGTTGTCTGGCCGTGTGGATCAGCTTGCCACTGAAGTTCGGAGTATTGCTACCTATCTTGCAGGGTTGACGGTTGTGGAACCTAGGTTCCCCATGCCAGATTTGTTTTTGGGGGATCGAGCTAAATTTCTGAATTTCAAAAATAACTGTAAGTTGTTTTTTGCCTTAAAACCTAAGTCCTCAGGGAACGCATCAGAGCAGGTTCAAATTGTCATCTCTCTCCTGCGCGGCGATCCTCAGGATTGGGCTTTTTCCCTGACACCTGGGGACCCTGTTTTGAGTAATGTTGATGCATTTTTTTTGGCTCTGGGGTTATTGTACGATGAACCTAATGTCACTGATCAAGCTGAAAAATCCTTGTTGGCATTAAATCAGGGGCTTGAGGACGCTGAGTTGTACTGTCAGAAATTCCAAAGTGGGCAGTTCTGACCAAATGGAATGATGATGTTTTGGCAGCCCTTTTTTGGAAGGGTCTGTCAGAGAATGTAAAAGATGTTATGGTGGGTTTCCCTGCTCCCTCTGGTCTCAATGATTCTATGTCATTGGCGATTCAAATTGACAGACGTTTGCGTGAGCGTAGAGGTATGCGTGGAATGGTGTTGCCTTGTGAACCAGCTTCTGAACCCATGCAGTGTGATAGAGTGGCTTCTGGGGCACAGCGTCATGAGTTTCGAAAACGCAATGGGTTATGTTTCTACTGTGGTGATGCCTCTCATGCTATTTCAGTCTGCCCTAAGCGGGGAAGACGTTTTGCACGCTCAGTTGTCTTGGGTAGTGTTCAGACTAAATTTCTGTTGACTGTTACCCTGATTTGCTCCCTGTCCACATTTCTGCTCAGGATTTTCTTGATTCGGGAGCAGCTATTAACCTGATGGATTTTGATTTTGCTAAACGTTGTGGGATTCCCTTGATACCCCTATGGAAGTCTATTCCCCTACTGGGGATTGATTCTACCCCTTTGGCTGAGAATAAACCCCAGTTCTCTACTCAGGTGATAATGAGGGTTGAACCTGATCATCAGGAGAGTTGCAAATTTTTGGTGCTGCATAATCTGCATGACATTATTGTACTAGGTTTCCCTTGGTTGCAGTCTCATAATCCTGTTTTTGATTGGAAATCTGTGTCTGTAACCAGTTGGGGCTGCCAATGTGTTAATGCCAACACTCCTGTTTTTTCTGCCTCTCCCCAGGCTCAAGATGTGCCTGACTTTTTGACTAATTTTTCTGATGTGTTTAGCAAAAGTAAATCTGCATCCTTGCCCCCCCATAGGAGCTATGACTGCGCTATTGAATTAGTGCCTGGAAGTAAATTCCCTAAAGGTCGCCTTTTTAACTTGTCTGTACCTGAACATGACGCTATGCGGTCTTATATCAAGGAGTCATTGGAGAAGGATCATATCAGACCATCCTCTTCACCCTTGGGTGCCGGTTTTTTCTTTGTGGCCAAAAGGATGGTTCATTAAGGCCGTGTATTGATTATCGTCTCTTGAACAATATCACTGTGAAATATCAATATCCGTTACCCTTGATTTCTGACCTGTTTTCCAGGGTGAAAAGTGCTACTTGGTTTACCAAGCTTGACCTCAGGGGGGCGTATAACCTTATTCGCATTAAGCACGGGGATGAATGGAAGACAGCGTTTAATACCCCAGAGGGGCATTTTGAGTACCTAGTGATGCCCTTTGGGCTCACTAATGCTCCTTCCGTCTTCCAGTCCTTCATGAATGACATTTTCAGGGATTTTGTGGATAAATTTCTGATTGTTTATTTGGATGATATCTTGATTTTTTCCAATGACTGGGACTCTCATGTGAAACATGTTCGGACTGTGTTCCAGATTTTGAGAGAGAATGCTCTGTATGTGAAGGGATCAAAGTGTCTTTTGGCGTACAGAGGATCTCATTTCTGGGATTCATTTTGTCTCCATCTGTTATTGAAATGGACCCGGTCAAGGTTCAGGCCATCTGTGATTGGGTCCAACCTACTTCATTAAAGGCTCTTCAGAGATTCTTGGGTTTTGCCAATTTTTATCGTAAATTTATTGGTAATTTCTCTGTTATTGTTAAACCATTGACTAATTTGACCAAAAAGGGTTCTGATGTGGGGAATTGGCCTCCTGAGGCAGTCTCTGCGTTTCAGGAACTTAAACAGAGATTCACTTCTGCTCCTGTTCTACAGCAGCCTGATGTTTCTCTGAAATTGGGGCAGGTGCCGTTTTGTCCCAAAGAGATCCTGAGATCTCTAAAAGTAACACTTGTGCTTTTTTCTCTCGAAAATTTTCTCCAACTGAACGTAATAATGACGTGGGTAATCGGGAGTTATTGGCCATGAAGTGGGCTTTTGAAGAGTGTAGACATTGGCTGGAGGGAGCCAAACATCAGGTGGTGGTCCTCACGGACCATAAGAATCTGGTTTATCTGGAATCAGCCAAGCGACATAATCCTAGACAGGCCAGGTGGGCCTTGTTTTTCACACGATTTAATTTTGTGGTTTCCTTTCTTCCTGGCACTAAGAATGTTAAGGCGGATGCCCTCTCGAGGAGTTTCCTTGCGGACTCTCCTGAGTTATCTGATCCTGCTGTTATTTTGAAAGAGGGTATAGTTCTTTCTGCCATCTCGCCCAATTTGAGACTGGCTCTGGAGGGGTGTCAGGAGGATAAACCCGAGCGCTGCCCTGTTGGGAAATTGTTTGTCCCAGACCAGTGGAAGAAGAGTGTGATGTCTGAGATTCATTGTTCCGCGTTGGCCGGTCATCCCGGAATTTTTGGTACCAGAGACTTGGTGAGTCGGTCCTTTTGGTGGCCTACTTTGTCTCGTGACGTCAGGGAGTTTGTGCAGTCCTGTGGGACTTGCTCTCGCTCCAAGCCTTGCTCTCACTCTAGTGGATTGTTGATTCCATTGCCTGTGCCCAAGAGACCATGGACCCATATCTCTATGGATTTTATTTCCAACCTCCCTGTTTCTCAGAGAATGACCGTTATCTGGGTGATTTGTGATAGGTTTTCTAAGATGATACATCTTGTGCCATTACCTAAGTTGCCTTCCTCCTCCGAATTGGTGCCTTTGTTCCTTCAGCACGTGGTTCGGTTACACGGCATTCCTGAGAACATTGTGTCTGACAGAGGAGTCCAGTTTGTTTCCAGATTTTGGAGGACTTTTTGTTCTAAACGTGGTGTTCAATTGTCTTTCTCCTCTGCTTTTCATCCTCAGACCAATGGACAAACTGAGAGAACAAACCAGACATTGGAGACTTATCTGAGATGCTTTGTGTCTGCTGATCAAGATGACTGGGTCTCTTTTTTGCCTTTGGCTGAGTTTGCTCTTAATAATAGGGCAAGCTCTGCCACTTTGATGTCTCCATTTTTCTGCAATTTTGGGTTTCACCCTCGATTTTCTTCGGGACAGACGGAGGCTTCTGTCTGTCCGGGTGTTGACTCTGTTGTGGAGCGTATGCAGCAGATTTGGGACCAGGTAGTGGAGAGGTTGTCCCTCTCTCAGGAGAATGCCCAGCGGTTTGCCAACCGGCATAGGACTGATGGTCCTCGGTTTAAAGTGGGAGACTTGGTCTGGTTGTCCTCAAGAAATATCCCTATGAGAGTTGCATCTCCTAAGTTTAAGCCTAAGTTCATTGGACCTTATAAGATCATGGAGATTCTTAATCCTGTTTCCTTTCGTTTACTTCTTCCAGGGACATTTAAGATCCATAACGTGTTCCACAAGTCCTTATTGAAGAGGTTTGTCGAGCCAGTGGTTCCTATGGCTGCACCCCCTGACCCTGTTTTGGTTGAGGGCAATCTGGAGTATGTGGTTGAGAAAATATTGGATTCTCGTTTTTCTAGACGGAAACTCCAGTATTTGGTTAAGTGGAGAGGTTATGGTCAGGAGGACAATTCTTGGGTGTTTGCTTCGGACATCCATGCTAGGAGACTGATCCGTGCGTATCACAGAGCTCATCCTGACCGACCTGGTTGCACAAATGAGGGTTCGGTGACCCCTCCTCAAGGGGGGGGGTACTGTTATGAATGTTTTAGAAATAAATTCTGAGCAGAAGTTCCCTCTGGTGGTTACAAACAGTACTGAACCATTCAATGAGGATTGGCAATCAGGAATCACAGACTGGCTGGATATAAGGGAGGTTTCCCCCCATCATGGTTGCCGGTGATCAATTGTTCTTGTCTCAACGTTGTTTCCTGGTTCACTTGGAAGCTTGCTGGGTCTTGCCTCTTCTCCTGCTCTCAGATAAGATATTTTCTGTTTTTTTTTGTTTTTGTGCTTGTCATTTGCATATTTCTCTGCATTTCTGTTAGGTTGGCCATGTTCCCCTCCCCGGGGGGCTTAGGCTCCTCTCGGTTTCTCTGGAGCCACTGTTGTTTGTTCATTTGCCTTTTCCAGTTTTTTCTGTGGCTGCGGCTTAGTTTTGTTACACCAGAGAACTAATTTAGGTGGTAGAGGTCGTGTGATCTCAGGTGTTTTTGCAATTAGTAGCGTTGGCTTTTTTTTAGTTTTTTTTTGGATTGCAGTAAGTATCCTTCCTATCCTTTTCTGTCTAGGCAGATTGGGCTCCAGTGTTTGCTCATACTATTTTCTGTCTGTGTCTGTATTTCCTCTTGTCTAACCGCCATTACATGTTTGGGGGCTTCCTATATTCTTTGGGGATCTGCTCCGGGGCAGATAGCTTTCCTCTTTCTATCTTTAGGTGTAGTTAACCTCTCAGGCTGTGACGAGGCGTCTAGGACCAACGTAGGAACGCTCCACGGCTGCCTTTAGTTGTGGTGGTTAGTCAGGGTACTGCAATCTAGTAGATTCCAATCTCTCTGGTGTATTGCCGTTTTTGCCTGCTCTCCTCAGCTACCAAAACATAACAACAGTGCGTCCTAAGATATCCTCTAGGAGGAATCTGGTACATAAGTCGCCCCTACATTGGGAGGTGATTGTTCGACATCTTGGACTTTATTGTCTAGCTTGTCTGTAAGCTGCCAAGTCCGTTGTCAGGTCCACTCTTTGTCCGAACCTGTTTCCGTCACCCTGGGGGCCGATTACCAATGCTGAACACTAAATCTGTATCTGTTCTTGTCTGAACCTGTGTCCCTGAATCTGTCGGCCCAGGCCTGAACCTGTACCTGTGTCTGAATTAGGACCTGACTCCTATCCTGTTTGTATCTTTCACTGTATATGCTGTGTCAGTATCTGAACCTGTCTCTGTATCCTTGTGTTTGAATCAGCACCTGTTTCCACATAACTGTCTGATTCAGTTTCTTCCTCCAAACTTGTTGTTTGAATTACTCCCTACCCTAAACCTGCTGTAGCAGCTTCCTTTCCTAATCTTCTGTGTCTGACTCAGGACCCTTCCTTAAACCTATCTGCGATCCCCTGCCTGACCGCAACTGGGCGGTTCCCTACCTGACCGCATCTGCCGTTCCCTGCTTGACAGCATCTGTGCGGTTCCCTGCCTGACCGCATCTGTGCGGTTCCCTGCCTGACCGCATCTGTGGATCTTTGTCTGAACTGTCTCCTACCCGTTCCTGTATTTCAGTTGTACTTGCCAGTGACCCAGTTCTTCCTGAAGCTGTTCATGTCTGTCCAGTCTGCCTGCCAGTGTGTCAGCCGTGCCCGCCTGCCTGCCAGTATATCAGTCGTGCCCCCCTACCTGCCAGTATATCAGTTGTGTACGCCTGCACCGACCTGTCTGCATATCAGTCGTGGCTACTAGTACCTGCCTGTGAATTAGCTGTGCCAGACAATATACCTACAGTACCTGCCTGCACCTGCCATTGCAGTGTCCTGTCCGTTTGGGGGTCAGCTGCTACTGCTGGATGCCGTTTTGTAGTGGTATCTAGCAGCTACCTGCCGCACAAGCCTAACCTCACCACTAGAGGCTCTAGCAAAGACAAGGTAGCTGCTTAGTCATGCTCCTCCAGTGTAAGTCTGGTCCGTGGCACAATGGGTCCACCATTCATGCTCAAGTGAAAAAGTCTGAGGGCGAGTGCATCAGTTAGATATAGAAACAAACATTTCTTGCTGACCATTTACACAATACAACAGAAAAAATAGCGGTATTTATCTAACATTCTATATATACAGTGGGTACGGAAAGTTTTCAGACCCCTTTAAATTTTTCACTCTTTGTTTCACTGCAGCCATTTGGTAAATTCAAAAAGTTATTTTTTTTTCATTCATATTTAAGTCACATGCTGTCCATTTCCTTGTGATCCTCTTTGAGATGGTTCTACTACTTCATTGGAGTCCAGCTGTGTTTAATTAAAGTGATAGGACTTTATTTGTAAAGGCACAGACCTGTCTATATAAGACCTCACAGTGCATGTCAGACCAAATGAGAATCATGAGGTCAAAGGAACTGGCCAAGGAGCTCAGAGACAGAATTGTGGCAGGGCACAGATCTGGCCAAGGTTACAAAAGAATTTCTGCAGTACTCAAGGTGCCTAGAAGCACAGTGGCCTCCATAATCCTCAAATGGAAGAAGTTTGGTCCCACCAGAAGTCTTCCTAGACCTGGCCGTCCAGCCAATCTGAGCAATCCTGGGAGAAGAGCCTTGGTGAGGGAGGTAAAGAAGAACCCCAAGATCACTGTGGCTGAGCTCCACAGATGCAGTAGGGAGATGGGAGAAAGTTCCACAAAGTCAACCATCACTGCAGCCCTCCACCAGTCGGTCCTTTATGGTAGAGTGGCCCGATGGAAGCCTCTCCTCAGTGCAAGACATATGAAAGCCTGCATAGAATTTGCTAAAAAACAAATGAAGGACTCCCATACTATGATAAATAAGATTATCTGGTCTGATGAGACGAAGATAGAACGTTTTGCTGATAATTCTAAGCGGTATGTGTGGAGAAAACCAGACACTGCTCATCACCTGCCCAATACAATCCCAACAGTGAAACATGGTGGTGGCAGCATCATGCTATGGGGGTGTTTTTCAGCTGCAGGGACAGGACGACTGGTTGCAATTGAAGGAAACATGAATGCGGCCAAGTACAGAGATATCCTGGATGAAAACCTCTTCCAGAGTGCTCTGGACCTCAGACTTGGCCGAAAGTTCACCTTCCAACAAGACAATGACCCTAAGCACACAGCTAAAATAACAAAGGAGTGGCTTCAGAACAACTCTGTGACCATTCTTGACTAGCTCTGCCAGAGCCCAGACCTAAACCCAATTGAGCATCTCTGGAGAAACCTGAAAATGGCTGTCCACCAACGTTCACCATCCAACCTGACGGAACTGGAGAGCATCTGCAAGGAAGAATGGCAGAGGATCCCCAAATCCAGGTGTGAAAAATTTGTTACATCATTGCCAAGAAGACTCATGGCTGTACTAGCTCAAAAGGATGCTTCTACTCAATACTGAGCAAAGGGTCTGAATACTTATGATCATGTGATATTTCTGTTTTTCTTTTTTAATAAATTTGCTAAAAATTTCTACATTTCTGTTTTTTTCAGTCAAGATGGGGTGCAGACTACAATAATGAGAAAAAAAATGAACTTTTTTGAATTTAACAAATGGCTGCAATGAAACAAAGAGTGAAAAATGTAAAGGGGACTGAATACTTTCCGTGCCCACCGTATGTGTGTGTATGTATATATATATATATATATATATATATATATATATATATATATATATATACAGTACAGGCCAAAAGTTTGGACACACCTCATTCAAAAATTTTTCTGTATTTTCATGACTATGAAAATTGTACATTCACACTGAAGGCATCAAAACTATGAATTAACACATGTGGAATTATATACTTAACAAAAAAGTGCGAAACAACTGAAAATATATCTTATATTCTAGGTTCTTCAACGTAGCCACCTTTTGCTTTGATTACTGCTTTGCACACTCTTGGCATTCTCTTGATGAGTTTCAAAAGGTAGTCACCGGAAATGGTCTTCCAACAGTCTTGAAGGAGTTCTCAGAGATGCTTAGCACTTGTTAGCCCTTTTGCCTTCATTCTGCGGTCCAGCTCACCCCAAACCATCTTGATTGGGTCCAGGTCTGGTGACTGTGGAGGCCAGGTCATCTGGCGTAGCACCGCATCACTCTCCTTCTTGGTCAAATAGCCCTTACACAGCCTGGAGGTGTGTTTGGGGTCATTGTCCTGTTGAAAAATAAATGATGGTCCAACTAAACGCAAACCGGATGGAATAGCATGCCGCTGCAAGATGTTGTGGTAGCCATGCTGGTTCAGTATGCTTTCAATTTTGAATAAATCCCCAACAGTGTCACCAGCAAAGCACCCCCACACCATCACACCTCCTCCATGCTTCACGGTGGAACCAGGCATGTAGAGTCCATCCGATCACCTTTTCTGCGTTGCACAAAGACACGGTGGTTGGAACCAAAGATCTCAAATTTGGACTCATCAGACCAAAGCACAGATTTCCACTGGTCTAATGTCTATTCCTTGTGTTCATTAGCCCAAACAAGTCTCTTATGCTTGTTGCCTGTCCTTAGCAGTGGTTTCCTAGCAGCTATTTTACCATGAAGGCCTGCTGCACAAAGTCTCCTCTTAACAGTTGTTGAAGAGATGTGTCTGCTGCTAAGAACTCTGTGTGGCATTGACCTGGTCTCTAATCTGAGCTGCTGTTAACCTGCGTTTTCTGAGGCTGGTGACTTGGATAAACTTATCCTCAGAGGCAGAGGTGACTCTTGTTCTTCCTTTCCTGGGACAGTCCTCATGTGAGCCAGTTTCTTTGTAGCGCGTGATGGTTTTTGCAACTGCACTTGGGGACACTTTCAAAGTTTTCCCAATTTTTCGGACTGACTGATCTTCATTTGTTAAAGTAATGATAGCCACTCATTTTTCTTTAC
Source organism: Oophaga sylvatica (assembly GCA_033576555.1). Taxonomy (NCBI): domain Eukaryota; kingdom Metazoa; phylum Chordata; class Amphibia; order Anura; family Dendrobatidae; genus Oophaga; species Oophaga sylvatica. Next base: position 317,794,069 of record JARQOD010000002.1, read on the forward strand.
TTAGCTGCTTTTTTCTTGCCATAATACAAATTCTAACAGTCTATTCAGTAGGACTATCAGCTGTGTATCCACCAGACTTCTGCACGACACAACTGATGGTCCCAACCCCATTTATAAGGCCAGAAATCCCACTTATTAGACCTGACAGGGCACACCTGTGAAGTGAAAACCATTTCCGGTGACTACCTCTTAAAGCTCATGAAGAGAATGCCAAGAGTGTGCAAAGCAGTAATCAAAGCAAAAGGTGGCTACTTTGAAGAACCTAGAATATAAGACATATTTTCAGTTGTTTCACACTTTTTTTGTTAAGTATATAATTCCACATGTGTTAATTCATAGTTTTGATGCCTTCAGTGTGAATATACAATTTTCATAGTCATGAAAATACAGAAAAATCTTTGAATGAGAAGGTGTGTCCAAACTTTTGGTCTGTACTGTATATAGATAAAGCCATAGATTAGACATATTTTCAAAAACATCTTTAATGTGAACAAGAATCCACATTTTGACCTCGTTTCGTCCAGTTTTCATACTAACATAGGAAGGAGAAGGAGAGCAAAGAGAAAAAAGTAGAACTTCAGGCATGAAGAATAAGACAAAAAGAGAAGAGTAGACAGGGGGAGAAATGAAAGTGTGAAGTAATTAAAAGAAAAAAAGGGGGGGGGATGGGTGGTGGCGAGAGCCTACCATTATCAGCTATAACGGCACTCCATCCACCCTTATGAACCACGGCTTATACCATGGCTGTCCCCTCTCCAATCTCCCTTTGCACTTTGTATATCTCCACACTGTCCCCACCCATACTAACCCCTCTCCATATTGTGCCTCCATTTCATGCTGTCCCCTCTATATATCCATTCTGTGCCCGTTTTCACACTATGCTCTCATTGCCCACCAGACTTTCTTCAAACTGTAACTACTCACACTGTACCCCTACACAGTATGATGTTCATCACAGCCACTCATACGGTATATGGTATGGTTTGCACAACAACACCCCAGTATATAGTATGGTCACCTCCACTGCCCCCCATATATAGTATAATATCGACTACAGACGGTTATAAATAGTATGATGTCCAAAACAGCTCCCTTGTATACTATGATGCCCCCACAGCACCCCATGCAGTATTATGGCTCACAAACAAACACCAATAATAGTAAAACAGTATGATATTTACCACAGCCTCCTAATCAGTATGGTCACCACAACCCCCAGTATAATTACCTCCACAGCTGCATATACAGTTTGTTACCACAGCTCATCATATACTTTGCTGTCCCCCATTCACAGCCCCTCATTTCATGGCACAACGCACATTCCCTTATTTCATGGCCCCCCCGCACTGCCTCACATTTCATGCCCGCCTGCACAGCCTCGCAGTTGATTCTCCCATTTGCACAGCCCCTCTCTATTCTCCATCTGCACATTCCCTGTTTGTTCCCCCTTTCTGCACAGCCCCTCAGTTTATTCCCTCATCTGCACAATCCCTGTATATTCCCCCATCTGCGCAGCCCCTGTTTATTCCCCCATTAGCATAGCCACTCATTTTATTCACCTATCAGCACAATCCCTCTGTTTATTCCCAACAGCACAGCCCCTCAGTTTATTCCTCTATTTTCACAGCCCCTCAGTCTATTCCCTCATCTGCACCATCCCTTTTTATTCCCCCTTTCTGCACAACCCCTCAGTTTATTCCCCCACCTGCAAAATCCCTGTTTATTCCCCCCTCTGCACAGCCACTGTTAGTTCCCCCCATCAGCACAGCCCTTCAGTTTATTCCTCCATCTTCACAGCCCCTCAGTTTATTCCCTCACCTGCATAGCCACTTATTTTTTTACCCCCACCAGCACAGCTCCTTCCCTCATTTTATGCTCCCCTGCACAGTAATATAAGAATTATTATTTTTTTTTAAAAAAAGCTCATACTCACATAATCCCCTGTCCACCGTCTCCTCTTCTGTTAAATGCAGCAGTGGACGCTGTATGGGGCAATGACGTCACTTCATATGACAGACACAAATACAATTAAGTGGGGGGGAGAGCAACGGCCATTGCTCAAGAAGAGAAAGGGATGAGCGGCGCCATTTACTGACACTGCTCCCGCGTGCCTGAGCCCCGGCCGTCACCCTGCTGAAAGTGCGCCCCCCTCGTGTAAGTAGGAGGTGGCGCCTTCGGAAGGTGCCTACCCTGCCTACCCCTCATCCCAGCCCTGATAGAAACACGTGCACCACTTCTGCATTTTTTACCCATTCCTGGTTTTGGCTTACAAAATACTGAGGTAAAAAACTCACCAAATGCTCAATGAGTGCACGTGGCCTTACACAAACTTTCAGTTGTTAATTAGAGACAAATCCACTTTAATTAATTTAATAGGAGGTTACATAGCCTCACAAAGTACTGGAAAGTAATCTAAGCCTCAACCAAAATTCATAATGCCATTCAGCTACTAAAGGTCACAATTCCAATTAAAAGATGGGGGAAATCCAATATTGTGACATACAGCCCCACTGAGACAAGACAGGATAAAGAATGCTAGCTAGAAAGCAGCTACACTAAATTACTTTTTTTTTTAATGCAATTCAAAACATCGTTCCACAAAATGACTATGCGGCACACATTTGTCATATGTCTGCACTAAACTCCTCTAAATGACAAAACACTTTATGCAAAAACATAATGGAATAACGATTTAAGGTTTTTTTCTGTCTACCCAATCAACTGGAGTAAATTTACACTGACAGTCTCGTCTACACAGCTTCCTATGTTTCTACCCTGAATGGCTTCAGCTGGTACTGAGTTTACTAGTTCACGCAAAGTGGTTGTCATGCTATGAAAACTCATGCTCATTGTGCATTGAAAGATGCTGTGGAACTTTTTGGGTTACTTTTCCCCAAGCTTGGAAAAAAACTGCATTTAAAAAAATTACATTTTTAAATGCGGAACTTCAAAGTTTCTGCATGAAAAAAACACATACAAAAAAATCTACAACAAATCTGTAGCATAATGCATCCGCCCATGTCCACACACAGTATAAATGCTGCTTTTTATCTTCTTGTTTTCTGCAGGCATCCACACCAAATTGTTTTAATTAGAATTTTCTCTGATTATTGTGTTTTTGCTGTGGTTTTATTTATGTGTTTTCTCCTTCATTGATGTGTTTTTGGTACAGAGTTGAGGCAACTTTTTCATGCATTTTTTGGGGACGGAAAATCATAAATTCTGCACTTAAAGAGGTTGTCCGGCCATAGGGTACAAGTCTACGGTCATTCTATGTGACTGAAGACTTGTGAATCCTCCAGTGCTTGCACTGGGAGCGTGTCCACAAGTATATGATTTGCATATATACGGTCACATGCTGACTAGATGTGTACAGCCATGCTCAATGCAAGTGTATTGAGTGAGGCTGGAAACGTCTAGTTAGAATGTGACCAGAAATATGCAAATCAAATACTTGTGGTCACATGACCATCAGCTCCCTGTGCCAGCACCAGAAAATCCTCCCAGTGCACAGTGCATGCGCTGTGCGGATTCACAAGTCTGCAGTCACATAGTGTCTGCAGACTTGTACCCTAAGGCCGGAGTCACACACAACCACAAAAAATCGGTCCGTTTTAGACGGTCGACAATCGGATCAAAATAAAAACATCACACATCCTTCTGGCATCCGATTTTCCTTCAAAGATGCGATTTAGTCGCATGTGTGTGTACCTTGTAACATCCGATTTTCATCCGACTTGCGAGATTTTCTCGCAGGCTTGCAAAACTGACATATAATGGATCCAAAAGAATAGTATTTAAATGCCAAAAGAAAGAATAGATATATACACATAGAACACATATATATATTGTAACATTTCCAGGGGTATTTAGCTCTAGGATCGCTGTCTGGGTAGACAGAATGGCACGGAAACAGTTCATTCAGACAGCAGTTTGGTGAAAACTGGCCGCAACCAGTTTTATTAAAGTCCACAGCAAACAGATAAAAACAAAGCATAAACAGAAAACCTGGGCTTGTCTAGCCTCTAATTACACTTAGATAGATGGCCCTCTCTATCCGGGACCCAGACTCTACCAGTCTGTGCCCAAAACAACACATATGATCACTGTTACCAGTATGGAGTTTCACAGACACTCCTCTCCATGTCCGAAGGCAACTCCAACATCCAGACTTGAGAGAGGTCACCTCCTATTCAGTAGTCACCAGCATGGAGTGTCGCAGAGTCTCCTCTTTGTGTCCGGGGTACCTCGAGCACCCAGACAGAGAGAGCCCACCTCCCGGAGTCTCCTTCCGTGCCTGGACTCCTGTCCAGACTGAATGAGCTCTCTGACTGTGCTCCCAAGCACCTACTTCTGGCTTCCTAATCAACACCTGAGTGGATTCAGGTCTGAGCTGCAAGCGTGTACTGAATGGCAGGTGTAGTGACCTTTCTTTACCACCAGGTTTACAAAGCCACACATTTCGCTCATACCAGTCAGCAAGGTACTTAGGTGAAATATACACCTCATTCACCACATATTCCTTCACTGTCTCACAATATATATACATGTCATTGTGACATATATATATACATATATTTATAATTCTTACACTTCTACATACTGTTATAGCCGCTAATTCAATTGCCGGCTTTAGTGAAATCACAGAAGCCGACATGAAATGATACATTGTTTCCACACATTTAACCATGTAATTTCATGTATTTTTATATATGTTTGAAACATACAATTACATGAGTATATGTGTGCTAAATTTCAGACATGTAGGGGTTAATTAAAGGTGTAAATTTGTTGAAAAAAAATGGGCTCCCGCTGTATTTTCTCCACCAGACAGACAAAGCAAGCGAGTGGGGGCAGATAATAACAGCCTAGGGAGGGTACATTTTTTTGTGCCCCCCCTGGCTACTAACATCTGCCCCCAGACACCCCAGAAAGGGCAAATCTCTAATTAGATTCGCCCTTTCTGGCACTTTGCCCGTCTATTCCCATTGCCCTGTAGCGGTGGCGAATGGGTTAATAATCTGGCGTTATTGTCACCTTAGTATTGAAAGGTGACCTTAAGGCAGGTTAATAATTGATAGCTGTCAATTAGACAACTATCAATTATTAATCCTATTGTATGAAAGAAAAATCAAACACACACAGTTTAATAAAAAATAAGTTTAATTAAATAATCACACAGTTTTTGACCATATTTTATTTTCCTGCTAAAACCATTTCCTGTAATAAAAATAAAATAAAAAAGCAAAATTATACTTACCAATCCGATGTACAGTCAGGTCCCACGGTGTAATCCATCAGAAAGGGTTAACAGGTTACAGGTCGCAGAGAGCTAATAATGCTGTCTCAGACCTGTATTCCCCTCAATGAATAAGTTCCTCTCCCAGCGAAAGTAGAGGAATAGATTCATGAATGGAGCTTAATTGATTTATTGCCAATTTAACTGTAGTGACCTGACCTAAAGGGAAAGTGGACACAATCAATTAAGCTTCATTCATGAAACACATCCTCTCCTGTCGCCAGGAGAGGAACTTATTCATTCATGAGCTTTGAGCTGAGCATGCAGGATTACTTGCACTGCTTGGCTCAAAGCTAGTTAACCCTTTGTGAAGGATTACAGCGTGGGACGTGACAGATCGGCGGAATAGGTAAGAATAATGTTGTTTTATTTTTTTTTCTTTATTTTAGGAGATCAATGGCTTCGCACGGATTAAGTGTAAAATAAAATATGGTCAAAAAAATGTGTTTTTATTTAATTAAAATTATTTATTCTTAAAGTGTGTGTGTTTTTTTATTTACTTCAATAGGATTAATAATTGATAGTTGTCTAATTGACAGCTATCAATTATTAACCTGCCTTAAGGTCACCTTTCAATTGCAAGGTGACAGTAAGGTGAGATTATTAACCCATTCGCCACCGCTACAGGGCAATGGGAATAGACGGGCAAAGTGCCAGAAAGGGCGAATCTAATTATAGATTTGCCCTTTCTGGGGTGTCTGGGGGCAGATGTTAGTAGCCAGGGGGGGCACAAAAAAAATGTACCCTCCCTAGGCTATTATTATCTGCCCCCACTCGCTTTGCTTTGTCTGTCTGGTGGAGAAAATACAGCGGGAGCCCACGCATTTTTTTTCAACGAAATTACACCTTTAATTAACCCCTACATGTCTGAAATTTTGCACAAATACACTCATGTAATTGTATGTTTCAAACATATATAAAAATACATGAAATTACATGGTTAAATGTGTGGAAACAATGTATCATTTCATGTCGGCTTCTGTGATTTCACAAAACCCGGCAATTGAATTAGCGGCTATTACAGTATGTAGAAGTCTAGGAACTATAAATATATGTATATGTACATGTCACAATGACATGTATATATATATATATATGTGTTCTATGTGTATATATCTATTCTTTCTAGTCTTTATTAAAGCTGTCAGTGTGATTTTACAGTATAGCCGGGGATGAATTGCCGGCTTTTCTAAAGGACACCGATGCGATTTCATCGCAAGTCACACAGTGTGGTCCGTTTGTAATCCGATTTTTCATCGCTCCCATAGACTTGCATTGGCGATTGTCGACCGACAATCGGTGACAATCGCAGCATGCTGCGATTGTACACGGATGTTTAAAACGGACCACAAAAAATCGGATACTGGGAGCTGCTCCATAGATTAACATAGGTCCGACTGCAATGCGATATTTCATCGCATTGCAGTCGTTTGATTTTGTCGCCAGTGTGACTCCGGCCTAAGGCCAGACAACCCCATTAAAAATTTAATTGCATTTTTTATATACAGGTCCTTCTCAAAAAATTAGCATATAGTGCTAAATTTCATTATTTTTCATAATGTAATGATTACAATTAAACTTTCATATATTTTAGAATCATTACACACCAACTGAAATTTGTCTGGTCTTTTATTGTTTTAATACTGATGATTTTGGCATACAACTCCTGATAACCCAAAAAACCTGTCTCAAAAAATTAACATATTTCAACCATCCAATAAAATAAAAGTGTTTTTTAAAAACAAACAAAAAAAACATCAAATAATAAAGTTCAGTTATGCACTCAATACTTGGTCGGGAATCCTTTTGCAGAAATGACTGCTTCAATGCGGCGTGGCATGGAGGCAATCAGCCTGTGACACTGCTGAGGTGTTATGGAGGCCCAGGATGCTTCGATAGTGGCCTTAAGCTCATCCAGAGTGTTGGGTCTTGCGTCTCTCAACTTTCTCTTCACAATATCCCACAGATTCTCTATGGGGTTCAGGTCAGGAGAGTTGGCAGGCCAATTGAGCACAGTAATACCATGGTCAGTAAACCATTTACCAGTGGTTTTGGCACTGTGAGCAGGTGCCAGGTCGTGCTGAAAAATGAAATCTTCATCTCCATAAAGCATTTCAGCCGATGGAAGCATGAAGTGCTCCAAAATCTCCTGATAGCTAGCTGCATTGACCCTGCCCTTGATGAAACACAGTGGACCAACACCAGCAGCTGACATGGCACCCCACACCATCACTGACTGTGGGTACTTGACACTGGACTTCAGGCATTTTGGCATTTCCTTCTCCCCAGTCTTCCTCCAGACTCTGGCACCTTGATTTCCGAATGACATGCAAAATTTGCTTTCATCAGAAAAAAGTACTTGGGACCACTTAGCAACAGTCCAGTGCTGCTTCTCTGTAGCCCAGGTCAGGCGCTTCTGCCGCTGTTTATGGTTAAAAAGTGGCTTTACCTGGGGAATGCGGCACCTGTAGCCCATTTCCTGCACACGCCTGTGCACGGTGGCTCTGGATGTTTCTACACCAGACTCAGTCCACTGCTTCCTCAGGTCCCCCAAGGTCTGGAATCGGTCCTTCTCCACAATCTTCCTCAGGGTCCGGTCACCTCTTCTCGTTGTACAGCGTTTTCTGCCACATTGTTTCCTTCCAACAGACTTCCCATTGAGGTGCCTTGATACAGCACTCTGGGAACAGCCTATTTGTTGAGAAATTTCTTTCTGGGTCTTACCCTCTTGCTTGAGGGTGTCAATGATGGCCTTCTTGACATCAGTCAGGTCGCTAGTCTTACCCATGATGGGGGTTTTGAGTAATAAACCAGGCAGGGAGTTTTTAAAAGCCTCAGGAATCTTTTGCATGTGTTTAGAGTTAATTAGTTGATTCAGAAGATTAGGGTAATAGGTCGTTTAGAGAACCTTTTCTTGATATGCTAATTTTTTGAGACAGGTTTTTTGGGTTATCAGGAGTTGTATGCCAAAATCATCAGTATTAAAACAATAAAAGACCTGACAAATTTCAGTTGGTGTGTAATGAATCTAAAATATATGAAAGTTTAATTGTAATCATTACATTATGGAAAATAATGAAATTTAGCACTATATGCTAATTTTTTGAGAAGGACCTGTGTATATATATATATATATATATATATATATATATATATATATATATTTTTTTTTTTTTCAGGATTGCCACAGAAGCCTCTGGATACAAATTGCAGGAAAAATGCACAATTGTTTTCAGACTGCATAGCTTTGATTCTGCAACTCTGATTTTTATGTGTTTTTTTTTCAGGCTTACCATGTAAGTTTATAGAGACAGACTGCAGCAAAAGCAAAGTTCAACCTCCACTTTAAATGCACAGTGGGCATAGGTATTTACAGTGGCGTAGCGTGGGGGGGGCGGGGGGGCGGTCCGCCCCAGGCGGCACGTGTGTGTGGGGGCGGCACCCTTTCCTTGCCCTCCGTCTCTACAGCATTAGCCTCACAGCAGCTAGCAATGACGCTGCTATTGCTGTAGTCTTCTGTGCCCACAGGACCTGTGATGAGGTCACAGGAGGGGAGGAGTCAGGGGTCAGATGATCAGTGTCCCCCTTGTGTGCAAGACTCTGCTGTGATGTTGTCATGGTGCTGGATTAGGGTAAGTTTGTGTGTGTGTGTGGGGGTCGGGACTTGGGTTTACAGTGTGGATGTAGCAGAGCCGTGTGTATGAGGTGTACGGAGCGGAGCCGTGTGTGTACGGTGACGTAGCAGAGCCGTGTGTACAAGGTGTGCGGAGCCGTGGCCGTGTACAGAGCGAGCGTTGTGTGCGGAGCGTGTGTGTACGAGGTGACGGAGCAGCGTGTGTATAGGTGTACGAGCGGAGCCGTGTGTCAGGTGACGGAGCGACGTGGTACGGTGTACGGAGCGAGCCGTGTTGTCGAGTGTACGGAGCGGAGCCGTGTGTATAAGGTGTACGGAGCGGAGCCGTGTGTGTACGAGGTGTACGGAGCGGAGCCGTGTGTGTACGAGGTGTACGGAGCGGAGCCGTGTGTGTATGAAGTGTACGGAGCGGAGCCGTGTGTACATGAGGTGTACGGAGCGGAGCCGTGTGTGTACGAGGTGTACGGAGCGGAGCCGTGTGTGTACGAGGTGTACGGAGCGAAGCCGTGTGTGTACGAGGTGTACGGAGCGGAGCCTTGTGCGTGTGAGGTGTGTGGAGCGGAGCCGTGTGTGTACAGGGCCACAAAGAGTGGAGCCGCGCATGTACAAGGGTCCTGTTACTTGCGGGATCTGTGTGCTTGGGGGCTGCAGGGGGGAAGGATGGGTGCCATTATGTGCATGGGTCTGTGTGCGGACGGAGCGAATGCTGTTATCTGTGTAGGGCTGGGTCCCTGTCCCGCTGTCCTGGCCGGGAGGTTTACTTTCCCGCATTAGAATCGTACATGCGGAAACCCGGGGACCTCCCACACGTTCTGGCAGCCACATGTCACGTTCCACCGGAGGTGACGTGCTGTAAGTCAGCTGAATGCTGGAAATGACCGCTGACCTCATTTCCGGCGGTCAGCTTACAGCAGCAGGTACTGTAACTCGTTCTCGGGAGAGTCTTCAGAACGGCGACGCATCGAGCCGCTGGATCTGTTGGAGTGAGAGCCGGGTATTGTACGGACCGCTGCATACAATACCCGACTCTCCCTGAGCGAGACAAGCAGGATGTGGGGATCTCAACATGGGATCTGTTCAACAGATGAAGAGATCCCCAGATCCTGCCTGTCTCGCTCAGTGAGAGCCGGGTATTGAATGGAGCGCCTCATAGCTGGTGAGATCCCCACATCCTGGGGAAATGAGGTCAGCGATGGAACGTGACTTGTGGCTGCCAGAATGTGTGGGAGGTCCCCGGGGTTTCCGTATGTACGATTCTAATGCGGAAAGTAAACCGCCTGGCCGGGACAGCGGACAGGGTCCCGAAATCGGGACTGTCCCGCTGAAACCGGGACGGTTGAGAGGTATGTGTTTATAATTATTGTTTATGAAACAGTGTGATCAGCAGTGCTAAGTGGGTGTGGTCAGGGCGTGGATATGGGTGTGACCAGTGAAATGGGTGTGGCTAGGGGGTGTGGCCTAAAATTTGCCGCCCCGGGCGCCACAAACAGTTGCTACGCCACTGGGTATTTATAAAATCACACCCACCTTGCTTGGACACATAAGCGCTTTAGATTTTCTGCACAACAAAAAAATACAGCAGAATACCACTAGTTTTGCTATGAGGGAACATGGCATAACGAAAAGGTGAAGAAACATAAAAAAAAGCCTCCAAAACACAATAATGAGAGCAGATTGCTAATGTGTAACTTGTAGCAGATAAAACCCAGAGAGAAAACGCAGCGGGTTCACAATTAGGAATATGGGCTAATAATACTACAGATTATAAATATTGCTAATATAATGTATTTATAGGTTTCAGTAGGAAATTTACTTTTCAGATGTTTAGAATGTATCTAATTTACACGATAAAGACGATATAAAACTAAATGTTTTTAAGCAGCAATAGAATAGTTGTTGGTGGAAATAAAGATGAGAATTCCTAAATCACCTGCTCACTGGATTATCTAGATTACTGTATAATACTAGCACATGTGTTTCCCTCTGGGGTTATTTTGAATCACTTTTTATGACTAAATAATAATGTCACGAGAATAACACTAAGGTATAATTAGAGTAGATAACCTTCTAATAAAGTATCTAAAGTTTAAAAGAGATTAAATATTTTAGCGCACTGTAGTAGTCCCATATTGCTACTTCTTCCTTTATGTAAGTATTCTGTGAGTCACAAAACAGATACGGTAAATGTCTGCCTGCATCAAGCAGTATATTGGCATTTAACACAGTTTTCTGTGTCGTTAAAACCCTGGCATAGATTTAACTTAAGCCGCTAGAACACAAAATGGACATAGGCCACTGTGAATGGTGCGGGCATCCTGTTCAGATTTCCATTTTCTGTTCTATTGTAGGAACAAAAAGGAAGAACTTATAACAAAAATAGATCTTCCCCAGGATGGACCCAAACAGTGCCGTAATGAAAATTATGGGGAAAAACAATGAGTGAATTGTGCCGAATATTTTATTTAAAACACATTACAAAAGCAGAAAGGTTGACCTGACGAAGAGAGTAATCGGCTCGTCAAATGCAGTGTTAATAAAGTATCCTAGCTTTATCCACTGGCGCTATCCGTGCATAGTTTTTCTCCATAATCTCCACTATTGTAACATGGTGAGTTTGTGTTTTTTTTTAATGTATCTTCATTTAACAATTTTTACATACAATACAAAGGGCATATAATACACAGAAGGAAAATAATAAGAAACTATACAAGTATTACCCATCATCATGAATAAAGAATATTGTCTTGAAATGGAGATCAGGATGACAAACCATGACTACTGAACAAGCTGTATATTAACCCCTTAAACCCAAGGGTGGTTTGCACGTTAATGACCGGGCCAATTTTTACAATTCTGACCATTGTCTCTTTATGAGGTTATAACTCTGGAACGCTTCAACGGATCTTATCTATTCTGAGACTGTTTTCATGTGACATATTGCACTTCATGATAGTGGTAAAATTTCTTCGATATAACTTGTGGTTATTTATGAAAAAAATGGAAATATGGCGAAAATGTGGAAAATTTTGCAATTTTCAAACTTTGAATTTTTATTCCCTTAAAACAGAGAAATATGTCACACAAAAGAGTTACTAAATAACATTTCCCACATGTCTACTTTATATCAGCACAATTTTGTAACCAAAATTTTTTTTGTTAAGAAGTTATAAGGGTTAAAAGTTGACCAGTGATTTCTCAATTTTTCAACAAATTGTACAAAACCATTTTTTTAGGGACCACCTCACATTTGAAGTCACTTTGAGGGGTCTATATGGCAGAAAATACCCAAAAGTGACACCATTCTAAAAACTGCACCCCTCAAGGTACTCAAAACCACATTTAAGAAGTTTATTAACCCTTCAGTTACTTCACAGGAGCTGAAGCAACTTGGTTGGAAAAAATGAACATTTAACTTTTTAGTCACAAAAATGATCTTTTACAAACAATTTTTTTATTTTAACAAGGGTAAGAGGAGAAAATGGACAGAAAAATTTGTTGTGCAATTTCTCCAGAGTACGCGGATTCTCCATATGTGGGGGAAAACCACTGTCTGGGCGCACGGCAGGGCTTGGAAGGGAAGGAGCGCAGTTTGACTTTTTCAAGCCAAAATTGGCTCGAATTGAGATTGGACGCCATGTCGCGTTTGGAGAGCCCCTGATGTGCCTAAACAGTGGAAACCCCCCACAAGTGACCCCATTTTGGAAACTAGACCCCCTAAGGTACTTATCTAGATCTGTTGTGAGCACTTTGAACCCCCAAGTGTTTCACTAAAGGTTATAATGCCTGGGTGTGAAAAAAAAATTTTTCCACAAAAATGATTTTTTAGTCCCCAATTTTTGAATTATCCCAAGGAAATTGAACCCCAAAAGTTGTTGTCCAATTTGTCCTGAGTACGCTGATACCCCATATGTTGGGGGAAATACTGTTTGGGCGCACGGCAGAGCTCGGAAAGGAAGTAATGACGTTTTGGAATGCAGACTTTGATGGGTGTCATGTTCCGTTTGCAGAGTACCTGATGTGCCTAAACAGTGGAAACCCCCACAAGTGACCCCATTTGGAAACTAGACCCCCTAAGGTACTTATCTAGATCTGTGGTGAGCACTTTGAACCCCCAAGTGTTTCACACAAGTTTATAATGCCCAGGCATGAAAATAAAAAATCCTATTTTTTTCCCACAAAAATTATATTTAAGTCACCAATTTTTTATTTCCCAAGGGTAACAGGAGAAATTGGACCATAAAAGTTGTTGTTCAATTTGTCCTGAGTATGCTGATACCCCATGTGTGGGGGGAACCACTGTTTGGGCACACAGCAGAGCTCGGAAGGGAAGGAGCGCCATTTGACTTTTTCAAACCAAAATTGGCTGGAATCGAGATTGGACGCCATGTCGCATTTGGACAGCCCCTGATGTGCCTAAACAGTGGGAACCCCCCAAGTGACCCTATTTTAGAAACTAGACCCCCTAAGGAACTTATCTAGATCCGTGGTGAGCACTTTGAACCCTAAGTGCTTCACACAAGTTTAAAACGTAGAGCCGTAAAATTAAAAAATCATATTTTTTCCACAAAAATGATCTTTTCACCCCAATTTTTATTTTACCAAGGCTAACAAGACCTCAAAAGTTATTGTGGAATTTGTCCTGAGTATGCTGATACCCAATATGTGGGGGTAAACCACTGTTTGGGTGCATGGCAGAGCTCGGAAGGGAAGGAGCGCAGTTTGACTTTTTCAATACAGAATTGGCTGTAAGCCATGTCGCGTTTGGAGAGCACCTGATGTGCCTAAACAGTGGAAACCCCCACAAGTGACACCATTTTGGAACCTAGACCCCCTAAGGAACTTATCTAGATCTGTGGTGAGAACTTTGAACCCCCAAGTGCTTCACACAAGTTTAAAACATAGAGCCGTAAAATTAAAAAATCATATTTTTTCCACAAAAATGATCTTTTCACCCCAATTTTTATTCTACCAAGGCTAACAAGACCTCAAAAGTTATTGTGCAATTTGTCCTGAGTATGCTGATACCCAATATGTGGGGGTAAACCACTGTTTGGGTGCATGGCAGAGCTCGGAAGGGAAGGAGCGCAGTTTGACTATTTCAATACAGAATTGGCTGTAAGCCATGTCGCGTTTGGAGAGCACCTGATGTGCCTAAATAGTGGAAACCCCCCATAAGTGACACCATTTTGGAACCTAGACCCCCTAAGGAACGTATCTAGATCTGTGGTGAGAACTTTGAACCCCCAAGTGCTTCACACAAGTTTATAATGCCCGGGCATGAAAATAAAAAATCCTATTTTTTCACACAAAAATGATCTTTTAGTCACCAATTTTTTATTTTCCCAAGGGTAACAGGAGAAATTGGACCCCAAAAGTTTTTGTCCAATTTGTCCTGAGTACGCTGATACCCTATATGTGGGAGAAAACTACTGTGTGGGCACACGTCGGGGCTCGGAATAGAAGCAGTGATGTTTGGTAATGCAGACTTTGATGGAATGGTCTGCGGGTGTCATGTAGCGTTTGGAGAGCCCTGATGTGCCTAAACAGTGGAAACCCCCACAAGTGACCCCACTTTGGAAACTAGACCCCCAAAGGAACTTATCTAGATGTGTGCTGAGAACTTTAAACCCCCAAGTGCTTCACAGAAGTTTATAACATAGAGCCATAAAAATAAAAAAATCTTTTTTTTCCACAAAAATGATATTTTCACCCCCAATTTTTTATTTTCCCAAGGATAACAGAAGAAATTGTACCCCGAGAGTTATTGTGCAATTTGTCCTGAGTACGCTGATACCCCATATGTGGGGGTAAACTACTGTTTGGGCGCATGGCAGAGGTCAGTAGGGAAGAACCATTTGACTTTTTCAACGCCGAAATGGCTGGAATTGAGATCAGACACCATGTCACATTTGGAGAGCCCCTGATGTGCCTAAACAGTGGAAACCCCCAATTCTAACTCCGACCCTAACCCCAACACAACCCTAACCCTAATCCCAACCCTAACCACAAATCTAACCCTAACACACCCTAACCCTAATCCCAACCCTAACCCTAATCCTAACTTTAGCCCCAATTCTCACCCTAACCCTAATGGGAAAATGGAAATAAATACATTTTTAACATTTTATTATTTTTCCCTAACTAAGGGGGTGATAAAGGGGGGTTTGATTTACTATTTATAGCGGGTTTTTATGTTCGGCATCTGTCACACGCTAAAAGACGCTATTATTGCAAAAAATCGTTTTTGCAATCTCACATTTTGAGAGCTATAATTTTTTCTTATTTTGGCCCACAGAGTTATGTGAGGTCTTATTTTTTGCGGGACTAGTTGACGTTTTTATTGGTACCATTTTTGGGCACATGACATTTTTTGATCACTTTTTATTATGATTTTTGGGAGGCAGAATGAACAAAAACCAGCAATTCATGAATTTATTTTTTGGGGGGGGCGTTTATACCGTTCTGCGTGTGGTAAAATTGATAAAGCAGTTTTATTCTTCGGGTTTGTACTATTACAGCGATATCTCATTTATATCATTTTTTTATGTTTTGGCGCTTTTATACAATAAAAACAATGATATATAAAAAATCATTATTTTTGCATCACTTTATTCTGCGAGCTATAACTTTTTTATTTTTTCGCTGATGCTGTATGTTGGCTCGTTTTTTGCGGACAAGATGACGTTTTCAGCGGTACTTTGTTTATTTATATCCGTCTTTTTGATCGCGTGTTATTCCAGTTTGCACAGCACTCTGTCAGACCAGCGATCTGACAGGCACTGCAGCAGGCTTTCTCAGCGCCTGCTCTCAGCAGGCACTGATGAAGCCGCCTCCCTGCAGGACTCGGAAGGACCCCGCGGCCATCTTGGATCCGGGTTCCTGCAGGGAGGAGGCCCTCGGAACAGCGCTGTCACATTGCGCTGCTCTGAGGGTCTCAGGGAAGGACGCAGGGAGCTCCCTCCCTGCACGATGCTTCCCTGTACCGCCGGAATCATGTTTGATCACAGTGTGCCGAGGGTTAATGTGCCGGGAGCGGTCCATGACCCCTCCTGGCACATAGTACCGGGTGTCAGCTGTGGTAATCAGCTGACACCCGGCCACGATCAGCTGCGCTCCCACCGGGAGCACAGCTGATCGCATATGACGTACTATTCCGTCCATGGGAATTAAGTCCCAGGGCACATGGACGGAATAGTACGTCTAATGGCAGAAAGGGGTTAAAGGAATCAGGTATAGAATTCTCTGACGTTTCACAGTGGGTAAAATTCCATACCTAGCAATTTCTAGTAGAATAAGGAAGAGAGGAGAGATGTGAAAAACCAGGAAGGAGAAAGAGGGAGGAAAAAGAGGAGGGGTAGGGGGAAAGTGGTGACATCCCATAACTGCGAGCTCAACCTCCCCAGCAAGGTTCGGATACGTCAAGAAGGATCTGAACTCCATCCAATAATACCGAAGTGTGACGACACAGCATTTCTTCTTAATTATGTCAGACGTAAATTGTGCAGGCCCAGAATCTGTCTGAAGTATTAACTCTTCTTGTAGGACGAATATTTACCTCTAATATTATCTCCTACAGTTTATTTTCTGTTATCTTTGCAGAACTGTAATGCATGGCCATTGAATAATGATGTTTGCTGATATGTTGAATACTTACATTTTCCATGCTAGACAGTTTGTTGGCTTCCCCAAACAGAGAAGGAAAAATATGCAAATAGATTACATAATCAAACAAGACAGGTTGGCCTCATTAACATCTCTCTCTGACCTCTGGATGCTGGTTGAAGGCCAGTTATATAAAGAGAATTTATCTTCTGGTCCATGTTACTCTACAGATCAGCTTAAAGGACTACGGCCCCGCTGTAATGATTTTATGCTTTGCCCACTGTTGGGCAAAGCACACTGCGCATGCGCGAGGGGATTTTGAAAAGCGCAATCGCGGCAAGCCGAACGCCGTCTGTGCTATTCACAGACAGCCATACGCAAGAGAAGCCGAGGAGCGGGGAAGAAAAAAAACGCTGCCTCCGGACCGGACCGCACGGATTTGCATACTAGAAAACGAACTTTACAAAAGTATTTTTACATGAAAACTGGGGTGTCAGGAGATATCATAGGTACCCATAGATTAGTTATGGGACGCAGTATGCAATGATATCTTTATCTCATATGGCTAAATTGGGGTGACAGATTCCCTTTAAGCCCTGGGTCACACACAACGTCTAAAAAATCCGACCGTTTTAGTCGGTCGATTATTGCACAAAAGTTTCATGAATATTGCTCTGTCTGTCATCCGATTCTACTGCGATGATGCGATTTAGTCGCATCTGAGCGTACGTTTCACATCCGATTGACATCCGACTTGCGAGATTTTGTCGGTGGCTAGCAAAACCGACATAAAATGGATCCAAATGAATAGTTTTTAAATCACAATAGATATATACACATAGAATACATATATATATATATATATATATATATATACACACACATATATTTATAGTTCATACACTTCTACATAGTATAATAGCGGCTAATTCAATTGCCGGCTTTTGTGAAAGTACAGACTCGACATGAAATGACACATGGTTTACATACAGTTAACCATGTCATTTCATGTAGTTTGATATATGGTTTTCACTAACAATTACATGAGTGTATGTGTGCAAAATTTCATACATGTAGGGGTTAATTAAATGTGTAAACCCGTTGAAAAAAAATGCGTGGGCTCCCGTTGCATTTTCTCCACCAGACAGGCAAAGTCAGCAAGTGGGGACAGATAATAATAGCCTAGGGAGGGTGCATTTATTTTGTGCCCCCCTTAGCTACTAACATCTGCCCCAGCCACCCCAGAAAAGGCAAATCTATAATTAGATGTGCCCTTTCTGGCACTTAGCCCATCTATTTCCATTGCCCTGTAGTGGTGGCTAATGGGTTAATAATGGGTTAAAGCCTCCTTGCTATTGGAAGGTGACTTTAAGCCAGGTTAATAATTGAGAGTTGTCAATTAGACAACTCTCAATTATTAATCCTATTGTATGAAATAAAAAAAACACGCATACATTAATTAAAAATAATTTTAATGAAATAAACACATAGTTTTTGACCATCTTTTATTGTACTGGTATTCCTTCGATTCCCTTGTTCTCCTGTAATAAAAAAAATAATAAAACAACATTATTCTTACCTATCCGGCGCTCAGTCAGGTCCAACGCTGTAATCCTTCACAAAGAGTTAACATGTTTACTGTGGGGACCGGAGCTAGTGCTGACAGCCTTGCAGTAAACCCCCGAATGAATCATCTCTTCTCCCGGCTGACAGGAGAGAAAGTGATTAGTGTGGGAAGCTTAATTGATTGTTTCACAGGCTAATCAGTTCACTTCAGGTCAGCCGGGGACACCGTACAGCATCAGTGACATCATAGGGAGTCCCCTGGTCAAAAACTGTGTGCTTATTTTATTAAAATGATTTTTAATTAATGTGTGCGTGTTTTTTTTCTTAAATTTCATACAATAGGATTAATAATTGATAGTTGTTTAATTGACAACTCTAAATTATTAACCTGGCTTAAAGTCACCTTCCAATAGCAAGGTGGCTTTAACCCATTATTAACCCATTAGCCACCACTACAGGGCAATGGGAATAGATGGGCTAACTGCCAGAAAGGGCGCATCTAATTATAGATTTGCCTTTTCTAGGGTGGCTGTGGGCAGATGTTAGTAGCCAGGGGGGGGCACAAAATAAATGCACCCTCCTTAAGCTATTATTATCTGCTCCCCCTCGCTGGCTTTGCCTGTCTGGTGGAGAAAATACAGCGGGAGCCCACGCATTTTTTTCAACGAATTTACACATTTAATTAACCCCTACATGTATGAAATTTTGCACACATACACTCATGTAATTGTTAGTGAAAACCATATATCAAACTACATGAAATGACATGGTTAACTGTATGTAAACCATTTGTCATTTCATGTCGGGTTCTCTAATTTCACAAAAGCCGGCAATTGAATTAGCGGTTATTATACTTTGTAGAAGTGTATGAACTATAAATATATGTATATATACAGTACAGACCAAAAGTTTGGACACACCTTCTCATTCAATGATTTTTCTTTATTTTCACGACTATGAAAATTGTAGAATCACACTGAAGGCATCAAAACTATGAATTAACACATGTGGAATTATACAATACACTTAACAATAAAGTGTGAAACAAATGAAAATATGTCTTATATTCTAGGTTCTTCAAAGTAGCCACCTTTTGCTTTGATTACTGTTTTGCACGCAGAAAAGGTGAACGGATGGACTCTAAATGCCTGGTTCCCACAGTGAAGCATGGAGGAGGTGGTGTGATGATGTGGAGGTGCTTTGCTGGTGACATTGTTGGGGATTTATTCAAAATTGAAGGCATACTTAACCAGCATGGCTACCACAGCATCTTGCAGCAGCATGCTATTCCATCCAGTTTGCGTTTAGTTGGACCATCATTTATTTTTCAACAGGACAATGACCCCAAACACACCGCCAGGCTGTGTAAGGGCTATTTGACCAAGAAGGAGAGTGTTGGGGTGCTATGCCAGATGACCTGGCCTCCACAGTCACCAGACCTGAACCCAATCGAGATGGTTTGGGGTGAGCTGGACCGCTCACCGCTTCAATTTTGAATAAATCCCCAACAGTGTCACCAGCAAAGCACCCCCACACCATCACACCACCTCCTCCATGCTTCACGGTGGGAACTAGGCATGTAGAGTCTATCCGTTCACCTTTTCTGTGTGCAAAGCTGTAATCAAAGCAAAAGGTGGCTACTTTGAAGAACCTAGAATATAAGACATATTTTCAGTTGTTTCACACTTTTTTGTAAAGTGTAATGTATAATTCCACATGTGTTAATTCATAGTTTTGATGCCTTAAGTGTGATTCTACAATTTTCATAGTCATGAAAATACAGAAAAATCTTTGAATGAGTGTCACGGGTGTGTCGCCACGAAGATCGTCACGATTACACAGCCTGACTTATCGCAGCTGAGTTTTTGGTGCTTTGTGTTTTTCGGCAGTGAGGGAGTTAATTCTCTCTCTCTGTGCTAGATGAGGCCCAGCCTCGCTCAGCTGCAGTCAATGCTGCAGTAGTGGGACTCCTTCAAATACCTGCCGGTCTGTTAGGGAAGTTGTCGGTGAAAGCATTCCTTGCAGACAAAGAGAGCGGCTCGTGGTATTTTGGAGTGAAGTGTACTTGGTGTGGTTTTTTCCCTTCCTCGCTTTATCATTTATCTCCTTACCCGTTGGTGTTCCCTCTGTTGTTGTGGTGTTAGTTTTTGTATACAAGGTGGTTTTTGGTTTTCCCCTTGTACTGTCTCGTTCGTCTAGTACTGTGTGTTGGCTTATATTATCCTGTCCCCTGTTGTTGTGATCGGGGTCCTTCTCAGGACTAGATTACTGAGGTTCAGGGATCCTCAGGAGGTAGGGGTTACGCTGGCGGCCTGGACCTCTGTAACTTTAACAGTACCTCCAGGTAGAGGGATTAGTCAGGGCCCCAGCTTAGGTCCCTGACCTCCTGTACGCAGAGACAGCGTGACATTTTTCACCGACCGACAAAAGATTCTCTCCAGCTACCATGGATCCAGTAGCCAGTCTAGCTCGGCAGTTGCAGAGTTTGTCCATGGAGCTGGCGGACGTTAAGTCCAAGGTTTTGTATCCCCGGAGCAAGCCGGACCAGAACCTAAAGTAGCTCTCCCTGACTGGTTCACTGGGGTGGCGGGACAAGTTATTTGTTTTCCGGGAGGCATGTAAATTGTACTTTCGGCTGCGGCCTCGGTCATCGGGGTGTGAAGAACAAAGGGTGGGAATTGTCATCTCGCTCCTACAAGGGGACCCACAATCATGGGCGTTCTCTCTTCCCCCGGGTTCCCCGGCTCTCCAGTCAGTGGATAGGTTTTTTGTTGCTCTGGGTCTTGTATATGATGACCCGGATCGGATCTCCTTTGCTGAATCTAAATTACGTAGGATCCAGCAGGGAGATAGTCCGGCGGAGGAATTCTGTTCGGAGTTCTGTAGGTGGGCCACGGACACCCAGTGGAATGACCCGGCTCTTAGGAGCCAGTTTTGTCAAGGTTTATCTGACAAATTAAAGGATGTGTTGGCACAGTATGACCCTCCCGCGTCACTGGAAGTCGCTATGGCCCTTGCTATTCGCATTGACAGACGGCTTCGGGAGAGGTGCGGGGTAACTCCGCCCCTGCGATGACTCCACCTTCTTCAAGGGTCCCTTATATGGAGGTTCCCCTGGTCAGTCCAGAGGAGCCTATGCAATTAGGAGGGACATCATTTCGGGGAGGGGACCGGGGGTGCGCCACAAGACAGGAAGGTGTTTCTTCTGCGGGAGAAAGGGACTGTAAGGTTCTTTGTCTCTTTTGACATGTTCCTTGAAACTCAGTTTCCCGTCAGCCATTTTGCTTTCTGTCTTTCTGCAGCTCTTGCCCTCAGTTAATATGGAGTTTCCAGTTTTCATGTTCCCGCCCTGATTCTCTCCCTCTTGCTTCTTAAACAGCCTCAGCTGAACAATCAGTGCTCCTGAATCAAGCCTCAGTCAGCCTGTGACCTGACTCCTGGAAACCTAGGATTTTGGACTCCAGCTATTTCCTACTTAGGAACTTTGGAACACTTTTGGACTTTGGAAACCTGCTGTCTGGTGAATCCATGTTTGCAGAGGAATTACGGTACAGAGAAGAGATCCTGAACCTGCTTGGAGAGTTATTGTAGAGCTTGAAGTTACTCTGGCCTGCTGTGTTCTCCTGCCTCTGTTCCTGCAAACTGTGTGAACTTTTCTGCATGCTTGTATGAAGTAATACAAGTCATTTCATATCAACCTATGTCTCCTGTGTTTTCCTCGCACCCAAGCACAAGACGCTATAGGAACTGTACACTATACATGACAAGATTCAGGAGCCAATGTTTAGTGTCTGCTGGGTCTGGGAAAGCCGTGTCTGCTGTGACTGTGGATATCAGATGTCCGTTTAATACCTTCTGTGATGACAGTGGTTGTGACTTCTCACACCATTCCAGGTGAGCGCATTCCCTTAAGTGTTACTCTGGAGTGTTACCACAGGTAAACACTATTGTTTTTTTTTTTTTTTCCTTTCCTCTTCTCCTTCCAGCACTTCTGCCTTAAAAGATCTGGAAGATGAGGCCCGCATAAAGGAGCTTTGCGGAGTGACTGATACAATCCTTGCAGATATACAGACTATAAAGACCCGTTTTGCAAGCCTACAGGACCTCACTAATCATAATTTGCAAGTGTTTGGACAAACTACTCAGGAATTACGAGCCAGGATTGAGGCTCTAGAGGAACGAGTCCAGGCTCCTGCCATAACCCCGAGTTCTGGGATCCCCAAGTTACCTCCTTTTCGTTTTGGCGGTGAACGTGAGAAATTCAGGGGATTTATTAACCAATGCAATCTATTTTTCTCTGCACATGCTTCACAATTTCCCACTGAACGATCCAAAGTGCTTACTATAATCATGTTGCTTACCAATAAGGCTTTGATGTGGGCAAACCCTCTGATTGAGACTGAGGATGATTGTTTGAATCACCTTGATGCTTTTATTTCAGCCATGGGGCAGGTGTTTGATGACCCCAATCGAGGTGCAACAGCTGAAGCAGCCATGTTAACTTTGCGCCAAGGTAAGCGTTCAGTAGCCGAATATGCCTTGGATTTCAGGAGATGGGCTCTTGATACCACTTGGGGCACTTCCGCCAAAAAATCTATTTTTCGGAAAGGGTTGTCTCCACTGATTAAGGATGAACTTGCTCGTGCCGACCCTCCCACTGCGTTAGGTGACTTTATTAACTATTGTATCCGTATTGATGCTCGTCTGACTGAACGCAGACAAGAGAGATGGTTCGAAAATAATCGCACTAAACCTTTCCTACCTCCCTCCTTAGCTAAGGAACCTTTGAGTAGGATCACAAGGGAACCAGAACGTGAACCCATGCAGGTGGACTCTTTACAAAGACGGGTTAGTGATGCACGCAAAGAACATCGTATAAAGGAAAATCTATGTTTTTTACTGTGGTAAGTCAGGGCACTTCATTATAAACTGCCCCAGCCGTTCTCGTAAGACTACTGCAGCAGTCATTCACTGTGAGTGTTGCGAGAGGAGCTCTGTCATGTCCGAGCCTCAGACTCCAGAGAGATCTGCTGCAAGAGATCTTGATTTTTCGGACTTAAACTCTGTTAGTTCTGGGGACAATGACGGTATAAACGCTGCAATTTTCAAGTTTCCTCAGCGGTGTCCCAGCTGAGTTGTAAAAGAAATAATTCTCATTGCTTCCTTTCCATCAAACTCTGGGTGGACTCAGTCTGGGTGTCTAGCTCTGCTATGATCGACTCAGGAGCAAGTGGAAATTTTATGGATATCTCCTTTGCTCTGAAACGGGGGATACGTTCAGTGAAGAAGGCTACTCCAGTACAGATGGAGACTGTGGATGGCTCCCTGCTGACCTCTGGACCAGTGGATCAGGAAACAGAGCCTTTGAGGGTCCTTAGGGGTAAAGATCATCAGGAGAAAATGTCTTTTATGCTTATCTCTTCTCCCCACTTTCCCATTATTCTAGGGCTACCATGGCTGCAGGCGCAGAATCCTACGATTAACTGGGAGACCAAGGAATTACACTTTCCGGAGAAACAGATGAGTCAAGGAGTTTCAGCTTGCTCTGTTCCTAAAGGAACCATGTCAGTCCCTGAACTACCAGCTGTATACCAGGACTATGTGGATTTATGTGACAAGAAGAACGCTGATCAGCTTCCTCCTCACCGTCCATATGATTGTCCAATCGAATTATTGCCTGGAGCCGAGATACCTTTTGGTAAGATCTACCCCCTAGCGGGGCCCGAGCTAAAAGCTTTGAAGGACTACATAGATGAAAATCTAGCCAAGGGCTTCATACGCCCCTCTTCATCTCCCGCAGGTGCACCCATTTTCTTGTGAAGAAGAAAGATGGATCTCTGAGACCCTGCATAGACTATAGGGAACTCAATAAGGTTACTATTAGAAACCGTTATCCATTGCCTTTAATCCCTGAGTTGTTGGAGAGAGTGCGGCACGCCAAAATTTTCTCTAAACTGGATCTCCGTGGGGCCTATAACTTGGTCCGTATTAGACCTGGGGATGAATGGAAGACTGCATTCAGGTCACGCTATGGACACTTCGAATATCTAGTTATGCCTTTTGGTCTGAGTACCGCCCCAGCCACTTTCCAACACTTGGTGAATGACATCTTCAGGGATCTCCTAGATACATTTGTGGTGATTTATCTGGATGATATTCTAATTTTTTCTAACTCCACAGAGGAACATCATGGACATGTGAGAATGGTCTTAGAACGCCTAAGACAAAACCATCTCTACATCAAACTTGAAAAGTGTGAATTCCATAGGACCGAAATTCAATTTCTGGGGTATGTACTATCTACCAAGGGATTAGTATGGATGGAAGCAAGACCCAAGCCATCAAGGATTGGCCAATTCCTAGAAATGTGAAGGAGGTGCAGCGCTTCATCGGGTTTGCCAACTTCTATAGACGTTTCATTAGGAATTTCTCTGAGTCACCTATCATCCAACTTACCCGGAAACAGTCTAGGTTCTCCTGGACCCCGCAAGCTCAGGAAGCATTTTCCTGTTTAAAGGATAAATTTACCACCGCACCTATCTTAGTACATCCCAACCCCGAGCTTGCCTTCATAATAGAGGTGGATGCTTCAGACTGTGCCGTTGGAGCTATACTCTCTCAGAGAACAGGTGAGAAGAATGTCTTGAATCCCTGTGCCTTCTTTTCCCAGCAGTTGTCTTCGCTGAGAGGAACTACGATGTGGGCAATAGAGAATTGTTGGCCATTATTGCCGCCTTCAAGGAATGGAGACACCTTCTTCAGGGAGCTGCACAGGAAATAGTCGTCCTGACAGACCATCGTAACCTTGAATTTATCAGGTCGGCTAAGTGCCTGACTCCTCGCCAGGGTCGCTGGAATCTTTTCCTAAACCAATTTAATTTTGTCATTTCTTATAGACCAGGATCGCGCAATGGAAAGGCTGATGCACTCTCTAGATTCATTCAGCAGAGACACGTCCACTTACTCCTCCTAAGACTATTCTTCCTGACTCTAGATTCCTGGGAGTGATTCATAATCAAGACCTACTTAAGGACATCAAGGAAGCATACCATGCGGATTCTTTGTTGGCTCAATCCCAAGGGACGTAAGTCTTGTCTTTAAGAATGGTGTGTGGATTCAGGGACAACGTCTGTATATACCTGAAACAGTCAGATTGAGAGTATTGCAACTCATCCACGATTCCAAGATAGCCGGGCATAGGGGAATTCTAAAGACACAAGAATTTCTTTCTCGTTTCTTTTGGTGGCCCACTTACAGGAAAGATGTTTTAAACTATGTCACTTCATGTGAAGTCTGTGCAAGATGCAAAACACCTCGCTCCTCACCAACTGGTCTGTTACAACCTCTTCCCACCCCGTCCCGCCCGTGGGGATCCATTTCTATGGACTTCATTGTGGAGTTACCAACCTCTCAAGGGAAGAACACCATTCTAGTGGTGGTTGATCGTCTAACAAAGGCAGCTCATTTTATCCCTTGTGTCGGCTTACCCACTGCAAAACAGACATCAGACTTGATGATTAAGAATGTGTTTCGCTTACATGGAGTACCGGATGAGGTCATTTCGGATCGAGGGGTGCAATTCACTTCAAGGTTTTGGCAAAATTTCTGTGCCGCATTGGACATTAAAGTAAACCTTTCTTCTGCTTTTCATCCCCAGACTAATGGACAGACAGAACGAACCAATCAGACCCTGGAGTAGTATCTCCGCTGCTCTATCTGCCACCTACAAGATGATTGGGTGGATCTACTTCCACTGGCTGAGTTCTCTTATAATAACTCTCAGAGCGCCTCCACTAAGCAGTCTCCTTTTTACTCCAATCTAGGTTATCATCCTAACATTCTTCCTCGATTTCCCATAGATACGCCCTTGCCGGCAGTGGCTGAAAGAATCACTTCTTTACAAAAGAATATGGATCTTCTAAAGGAAAATCTAGAATTGGCTCAGGAAAGGTACAAAAAAGCAGCAGATAAATTTCGTAAACCTGCACCAGCTTTCAAGGTAGGAGATTTGGTCTGGCTGTCAACCAGAAATCTTAAAATAAAGATTCCATCGTCTAAATTGGGACATAAGTACATTGGACCTTATAAGATCAGTAAGATTATAAGTGCTGTTGCTTGTCGTCTTCAACTGCCCAGAACTATGAGAATCCACCCTGTCTTTCATGTATCCCTACTAAAGGCTGCAACACCCAATACGTTTCCTGGACGCTCTTCTCCTTGCCCTGACCCAGTGCTGGTCGATGGTCAGGAAGAATTTATGGTGGAAAGGATTCTAGATTCCAGGTTGTACAGAAATCAGTTGCAATATTTGATTAAATGGCAGGGCTACCCAGTGGAGGACAACTCATGGGAACCAGTCAATAATGTAAATGCTCCTCGCCTGCTCCACCAGTTTCATCAGAGGTACCCTGACAAGCCTGGTTTGAGGTCAACCGGAGGTTGTCCTTAAGGGGGAGTAATGTAAGGTTCTTTGTCTCTTTTGACATGTTCCTTGAAACTCAGTTTCCCGTCGGCCATTTTGCTTTCTGTCTTTCTGCAGCTCTTGCCCTCAGTTAATATGGAGTTTCCAGTTTTCATGTTCCCGCCCTGATTCTCTCCCTCTTGCTTCTTAAGCAGCCTCAGCTGAACAATCAGTGCTCCTGAATCAAGCCTCAGTCAGCCTGTGACCTGACTCCTGGAAACCTAGGATTTTGGACTCCAGCTATTTCCTACTGAGGAACTTTGGAACACTTTTGGACTTTGGAAACCTGCTGTCTGGTGAATCCATGTTTGCAGAGGAATTACGGTACAGAGAAGAGATCCTGAACCTGCTTGGAGAGTTATTGTAGAGCTTGAAGTTACTCTGGCCTGCTGTGTTCTCCTGCCTCTGTTCCTGCAAACTGTGTGAACTTTTCTGCATGCTTGTATGAAGTAATACAAGTCATTTCATATCAACCTATGTCTCCTGTGTTTTCCTCGCACCCAAGCACAAGACGCTATAGGAACTGTACACTATACATGACAGGGACATTTTATTGGGGGGTGTCCATCCCGTCCTTTGCAGAGTAAAGGGTCGTCGGAAAACTATTGATCCCAGGTTGTGTGGTGGACGGCAATCTGGGAGTAGGTATTTCGTCCCTAGGTTCGTCTCAGTTTCTCGTACCGGCGAAGGTGGTGGTGGGTACGAGAACTGAGAGGATATCTGTTCTTCTGGATAGTGGGGCCGGGGCTAATCTGGTGGACGCTCGGTTTTCCCGGGTTCAAGGTATGCGATTGAGTGTGTTGGCTAAACCCATCCCCATATTCTCGATCGACTCCAGGCCTCTCGGTCAGGGAAGTTTTTTGCAAGCTGTGCATAACATAAAACTTCAAGTGGGGGCGATACATAAAGAACTGTTGTCTTGTTACGTGTTGGAGGGTCTTCCCACTCCTATAGTGTTGGGCCTTCCTTGGTTAACTAAGCATAACCCAGTTATTAATTGGCAATCCAGAGAGATAAGCCAATGGAGTGAATTCTGTAATAAAAACTGCATGAATACGGTCATCGGTGCGGTCACTCCTAGGGTCTTACCTCCATTTCTGGCGGACTTTGAGG
This sequence comes from Oophaga sylvatica, assembly GCA_033576555.1. Taxonomy (NCBI): domain Eukaryota; kingdom Metazoa; phylum Chordata; class Amphibia; order Anura; family Dendrobatidae; genus Oophaga; species Oophaga sylvatica. The sequence goes on from JARQOD010000002.1 coordinate 317,821,744, forward strand.
ATGTATTCTCGGAGAAAGGGTGTCAGGAACTACCTCCTCATCGCGTGTATGACTGTTCTGTAAAACTGCTCCCTGAGGCCAAGTTACCTAAATCTAGGTTGTATAACCTATCTGGTCCTGAGAGGCAGACCATGAAGGATTATATTTCTGAAAGTCTGGCTAAGGGGCATATTAGATCTTCATCTTCCCTGGTGGCCGCGGGGTTCTTCTTTGTGAAGAAGAAAGATGGAGGCCTACGCCCTTGCCTGGATTTCCGTGAACTTAATCGGATTACGGTCCGAGATCCGTATCCGCTCCCACTTATTTCCGATCTCTTCAATCAGATCGTGGGCGCCAAATGGTTCTCTAAGTTGGATCTAAGGGGGGCGTACAATCTGATTAGGATGAAGGAGGGGGATGAGTGGAAGACGGCGTTTAACACTCCGGAGGGGCATTATGAGAACCTTGTCATGCCATTCGGTCTGACTAATGCCCCGGCGGTGTTCCAACACTTTGTAAATGACATTTTTCGCCGCCTGGTGGGACAGTTTGTTGTCATATATCTGGATGATATCTTAATTTACTCGCCGGATCTTGTGTCTCATCAGGAGCATGTTAGGCAGGTGTTACAGATCTTGCGGGATAATAAACTGTACGCCAAATGGGAAAAGTGTGTGTTCGCCGTACAGGAACTCCAGTTTTTAGGCTTCCTTGTTTCAGCGTCCGGTTTTCGTATGGACCCTAGGAAAGTGCGGGCAGTTCTTGAGTGGGATCTGCCAGAGAATCTTAAGGCTCTACAACGTTTCCTGGGGTTTGCTAATTATTACCGGAAATTTATTCGTAATTTCTCGTCCATGGTTAAACCTCTCACGGACATGACAAAAAAGGGGACGGATTTTTCTAGGTGGTCTGACAAGGCTTGTCAAGCATTCTCCTCCTTGAAAAAATGTTTTGCCTCGGCACCCATACTCATTCAACCTTATGCGTCACAGCCGTTCATTGTAGAGGTAGACGCTTCCGAGGTAGGGGTGGGAGCAGTATTGTCACAAAGTTTCGTCCCCTGGTAAGTGGCATCAGTGCGCCTTTTTCTCTAAAAAATTGTCGTCCGCTGAGAGGAATTACGATGTCGGCAATAGGGAACTCTTGGCCATTAAGTTAGCTTTTGAGGAGTGGCACCATTTTTTTGGAGGGGGCAGTCCATCCGGTCACCGTCATCACCGATCACAAGAACCTGCTATATCTGGAGTCCGCAAAACGTCTAAATCCCAGACTAGCTAGGTGGTCGTTGTTTTTTACCAGGTTTAATTTTGTCGTCACATATCGTCCTGGGTCAAAAAATGTAAAGGCGGATGCCTTATCTCATAGTTTCCCTGGGGCCGGGAATACGGATGACCCGGTTCCTATCCTTCAGGAGGGGGTGGTGGTGTCGGCAGTATGCTCTGAGCTTGAGGAGGAGGTATTGGAGGCTCAGGGGGACGCCCCTGTTGGACCTCCAGGGAGACTGTTTGTTCCAGATCAGTTGCGACAAAAGGTGATCGAGGCACACCATAAATCAGCTTTGGCAGGACACCCAGGGAGTAAAGCAACTGTGGATCTCCTCTCGCGACGGTTTTGGTGGCCTAACTTACATAGGGAGGTAGTAACTTTTGTCGCGTCCTGTGGGGTTTGTGCGCGCTCTAAGACCCCACATACCCGGCCGTCTGGGGCCCTCTTACCTTTGAAGATCCCGGAGCGTCCTTGGACTCATCTGTCCATGGACTTTATTACGGACCTCCCACCGTCTTCGGGTAAAACGGTCATACTCGTTGTAGTGGACAGGTTCAGCAAGATGGCACATTTTATCGCTCTTCCTGCTCTTCCTAATGCTAAAACTCTTGCGCAGGTGTTCATTGGGGAGATTGTGAGGCTTCACGGGGTACCCTCCGATGTGGTGTCTGATCGGGGGTCTCAGTTTGTGTCCAAATTCTGGAAGGCATTTTGTACACGGCGGGGGATGCATTTATCGTTTTCATCGGCTTTTCATCCTCAGACCAATGGTCAGACGGAACGTCTGAACCAGAGCTTGGAGACATATCTCCGGTGTTTTGTGTCAGAGAACCAGGAGGGCTGGGCTTCTTTCTTACCTCTGGCGGAGTTTGCTCTTAATAATAGGCGGAGCGAATCCACTGGTAAGTCCCCGTTTTTTGGGGCATATGGTTTTCACCCCAGTTTTGTACTTTCAGTAGGGGGGGCTCTTCGGGGGTTCCTGAGGAGGAACGATTTTCGTCATCACTCGCTTCAGTATGGAGAGGGGTGCCGAATAATCTGAATACTATGGGGAACCGATACAAACGTATGGCTGATAGGAGGAGAGTGTCTGGTCCGGACCTAAGTGTGAACGATCGGGTATGGTTGTCTACCAAGAATATAAAACTTAAGGTTCCCTCCTGGAAACTGGGTCCCAGGTTCATCGGGCCGTACAGGATCAGTTCTATAATTAATCCGGTGGCATTCCGTCTTGACCTCCCCCCTACGTTTAAAATTCACAATGTGTTCCACAGATTGTTGCTTAAGAGGTATGTGGCGCCGGTGATACCGTCACCTTTACCTCCTCCTCCAGTGGTGGTCAATGGTAACTTGGAGTTTCAGGTATCGAAAGTCATCGATTCACGCTTTAATCGCCGGTCTCTTCAGTACCTGGTTCATTGGAAGGGGTATGGTCCTGAGGAGAGGATGGGGGTTCCTGCGTCGGATATTAACGCAGACCGATTAATTCGGGCCTTCCACACGACTCACCCGGATAAACCTGGCCCTGAGGGTCCGGAGGCCCCTCGTAGAAGGGGGGTACTGTCACGGGTGTGTCGCCACGAAGATCGTCACGATTACACAGCCTGACTTCTCGCAGCTGAGTTTTTGGTGCTTTGTGTTTTTCGGCAGTGAGGGAGTTAATTCTCTCTCTCTGTGCTAGATGAGGCCCAGCCTCGCCAGCTGCAGTCAATGCTGCAGTAGTGGGACTCCTTCAAATACCTGCCGGTCTGTTAGGGAAGTTGTCGGTGAAAGCATTCCTTGCAGACAAACAGAGCGGCTCGTGGTATTTTGGAGTTTGTAGTGAAGTGTACTTGGTGTGGTTTTTTCCCTTCCTCGCTTTATCATTTATCTCCTTACCCGTTGGTGTTCCCTCTGTTGTTGTGGTGTGAGTTTTTGTATGCAAGGTGGTTTTTGGTTTTTCCCTTGTACTGTCTCGTTCGTCTAGTACTGTGTGTTGGCTTATATTATCCTGTCCCCTGTTGTTGTGATCGAGGTCCTTCTCAGGACTAGATTACTGAGGTTCAGGGATCCTCAGGAGGTAGGGGTTACGCTGGCGGCCTGGACCTCTGTACCTTTAACAGTACCTCCAGGTAGAGGGATTAGTCAGGGCCCCAGCTTAGGGTCAGCTTAGGCCCCTGACCTCCTGTACGCAGAGACAGCGTGACAATGAGAAGGTGTGTCCAAACTTTTAGTCTGTACTGTATATGTCACAATGACATGTACATATATATATACAGTCATGGCCAAAAGTTTTGAGAATGACACAAATATTATATTTTCACATGATCTGCTGCCCTCTGGTTTTTATGTGTGTTTGACAGATGTTTTTATCACAGACAGAAATATAATAATTGCAAACATATGAGTAACAAGAGCTTATATTGACAGTTAGAATGAGTTAATGCAGCAAGTCAATATTTGCAGTGTTGACCCTTTTTCTTCAGGACCTCTGCAATTCTCCCTGGCATGCTCTCAATCAACTTCTGGACCAAATCCTGACTGATAGCAGTCCATTCTTGCTCAATCAAGGCTTTTATTTTGTCTAAATTTTTAGGTTTTAGTTTGTCCACCCGTCTCTTGATGATTGACCACAAGTTCTCAATGGGATTAAGATCTGGGGAGTTTCCAGGCCATGGACCCAAAATCTCTATGTTTTGTTCCCTGAGCATTTAGTTATCACCTTTGCTTTATGGCAAGGTGCTCCATCATGCTGGAAAAGGCATTGTTGATAGCCAAACTGCTCTTGGAGGGTTGGGAGAAGTTGCTCTTGGAGGACATTCTGGTACCATTCTTTATTCATGGCTGTGTTTTTAGGCAAGACTGTGAAAGAGCCGATTCCCTTGACTGAGAAGCAACCCCACACATGAATGGTTTCAGGATGCTTAACAGTTGGCATGAGACAAGACTGGTGGTAGCGCTCACCTTGTCTTCTCCGAATGAGGCGTTTTCCTGATGTCCCTAACAATCGAAAAGGGGATTCATCTGAGAAAATAACTTTACCCCAGTCCTCAGCAGTCCACTGCCTGTACCTTTTGCAGAATATCAGTCTGTCCATGATGTTTTTCTGGAGAGAAGTGGCTTCTTTGCTGCCCTCCTTGAGACCAGGCCTTGCTCCAAGAGTCTCCGCCTCACAGTGCATGCAGATGCACTCACACCTGAATGCTGCCATTCCTGAGCAAGCTCTGCACTGCTGGTAGCCCGATCCCGCAGCTGAAACACTTTTAAGAGACGGTCCTGGCGCTTGCTGGTCTTTCTTGGGCGCCCTGAAGCCTTTTTGGCAACAATGGAACCTCTCTCCTTGAAGTTCTTGATGATGCGATAGATTGATGACTGAGGTGCAATCTTTCTAGCTGCGATACTCTTCCCTGTTAGGCCATTTTTGTGCATTGCAATGATGACTGCACGTGTTTCTTTAGAGATAACTATGGTTAACAGAAGAGAAACAATGATGCCAAGCACCAGCCTCCTTTTAAAGTGTCCAGTGGTGTCATTCTTACTTAATCATGACAGATTGATCTCCAGCCATGTCCTCATCAACACCCACACCTGTGTTAATGGAGCAATCACTGAAAAGAGGTTAGCTGGTCCTTTTAAGGCAGGGCTGCAATGATGTTGAAATGTGTTTTGGGGGATAAAGTTCATTTTCTAGCCAAATATTGACTTTGCAAATAATTGCTGTTAAGCTGATCACTCTTTATAACATTCTGGAGTATATGCAAATTGCCATTAGAAAAAGTGAAGCAGTAGACTTTGTAAAAATTAATATTTGTGTCATTCTCAAAACTTTTGGCCATGACTGTATATATATATGTATTCTATGTGTGTATATGTATTGTTTCTATTCTTTATTAAAGCTGTCAGTGTGATTTTACAGTATAGCCGGAGATGAATTGCCGGCTTTTCTAAAGGACACCGATGTGATTTTATTGCAAGTCACACGTACGGTCCGTTGGGAATCAGATTTTTCATCGCACCCATAGACTTGCATTGGCGATTGTCGACCCACAATTGGTGACAATCGCAGCATGCTGCGATATCACTCGCACGTATAAAACGGACGACAAAAAAATCAGATGGTAGGAGGTGCTCCATAGATTAACATTGGTCCGACTGCAATGCGATTTCATTGCTTTGCAGTCGTCCGATTTTGTCGCCAGTGTGACCCCGGCCTTAGGCATACTCTTGTGGTCGCAATTAAATGCCTTAATATGGAGTGTTTGTATAATCTTAGAGGGATATCACAGTGATGGAGAAGGACAAAACCTGGGTTTATGTCAGTGAGTTTATGAATTGACTGGTTTGACGCAAAGCTGCCTCGCACTGGATAGAGTTGTGCGTGCCAATCCCTTTGCACAACCCCACAAGATAAACAGGGTACCTTAAAGTAGTGAGGGTGCTTGTCATGAATCACATATGTCCTATTCTATGTGAGCGCTGCTCTTTCCTTTTGTCTTTGAAATTTTCCTGGTTTCTCTTTGGATGTCCTTAAAGGGAACCTGTCAGCCCTTTTGGTCGATATAAGCTGTGACCACTGCCTTTCAGGGCTTATCTAAAGCATTCTAAAATGCTGTAGATAAGCCCCCGATCCGACCTGAAAGATGAGAAAAATAAGTTTTATTATACTCACCCGGAGAGCGGTCCAGTCCAATGGGTGTCGCGGGTCCGGGTTTGACGCCTCCCATCTTCTTGCAATGCCGCCCTCCTGCATGCTTCATGGCTCCCCGGAATCGCGCTCCTGATCTACCGTGTTGAGGGCTGAGAAAATTCCCGCAGTGCGCAGCCGGTGTGTCTCTCTGTCCTTTATCGACGCCTGCGCACTGCAGTACTTTGCTCTGCCCTCAACAGGGCGGATCAGTACGTCTGGGCAGGAGCGCGATTCCGCGGAGCTATGAAGCAAGCAGAAAAGGAGATGCGAGGCGCCGGAACTGAACCTGCGACACCCATCAGACCGGACCACCTCCGGGTGAGTATAATAAAACTTATTTTTCTTCTCTTGCAGGTCGGACCGGGGGCTTATCTACTGCATTATAGAATGCTGTAGATAAGCCCTGAAAGGCAGTGGCCGCATCTTATAGCGGCCAAACCTGATTTCAGGTTCACTTTAATTGTAACAGAAAAAAAACTGAGGTAAAGTCTTTGATGCAAATGTAAACCTTGTGAACAATGAGAGATGACTTGATACCTTTCCAGTACATGCCACTATAAACTGATCAGCTGATCCACTTCAATTTAATAAGGGATTGTCTTCATATTAGAAACAATATAGAACCATAGAGTGGATACAACCTTCTAGGCAAATTCAAGTTAAACATCTTTGTAATTCGAAGTTTGACTATAATGTTTCAGAATATTATGGCTTTATTACAAAATGCCACAAAATCTACAAAAAAAGGACTTGCAATGTTACAGAACTAGATGCCTGACTTTTCAATTGTCTCTGCTGTTTTCATTAGATTTCTAGTACTAAACTTGCTTCAATCTCATTTACCAACAGCAGAATAAGCGCAAAATGAAGATGATTAAATTATGCCCGGCAGAACAATATCATGGCACTGTAGCATTGTTCATTCCAACAAAGCAGCTACTGAATTGGTGCACATGAGAACGGGATCTAATTTTCGTAAACAATTGAGAACAAAATTAACCAATGCTCTCTCAATCTCCATGGTTTAACTTCTTGCCACACAATATGGCTTGTAAAAAAAATGTAAGAGGGTGTAGGAACACCAACTGAATACACCAGTGCTTAGTTTATTGGTATGATACAAGACTAAATTTTTTAAGAAACTGATAAATAAAATGAGCCTCATCTGAGGCCCCCGCCACACTTTTGCTTCACTCTTTTGAAAGACAATATATCTCACTAGTATTGCAATACTCCAAAAACTTATCAAACCCTACTACCACCTAAAAGGGTCCAAGCACAAAAATAGATGCCCACAACAAAAGAATTGCAGCATTGAAAGGAAGGCATTGTTTTACATTAAAAAGGACTTAATTCTTAATGAGGTTGTCTGGGCTTAAGGTACAAGTCTGCAGTCACTTTATGTGACTATAGACTTGTGAATACTCACCTTGCATGCTCTGTGTGGATTCTCTGGGGCTGGCGCTCATGTGATGCAAGTATGTGATATGCATACTTCCGGCCACATTCCGACTAGATGGGTGAAGTCTCGGTCAATGCAAGTGTATTGAGTGATGCTGGAAACAGTCGAGTTGGAGTGTGGCCAGGAGAATGCATATCGCATACTTGAGGCCACATGACCACTGCTCCCAGTACAGGAGAAATCTTTAAAGTGCGCACTGCGTGAATGTGAGGATTCACAAGTCTGCAGTCAAATAGGCTGATAGCAGACTTGTAGATTGCCATTAGATAGGGGTATAACATCCTGATGACAGGTTCCCTTAGCTTGGTTCCTCAACTGCAGATTATACACCAATGCTTTCAATTATTGTGATGCATCACTTCTCGATATTCTATATACTGTGTAGCGATACTAATGGTCCGCATAGTTAATGGGAGGTATGTATTACAGGGATGGCAGCTCCCTGTGATGTAGCCCGGAGTGTTTTTTCTGAAGTGTAAGTGAATTCTAAGTAGTTGTTGTTCACATTTGGGTGCGGGCTACGGGTAGCTTTGAGTGTTGGGAGGGTCGGGCTACCCAATTTACCTCGCTCCGTGGTGAGGGGGGCTCACTGTATCCCGTTTTGTCTGAAGATATGTGTGTGGTTGTGAATTTTGAGGACCTGTGATGAGGTCATGAGCATGTGACTAGCCAGGTGATAGGTATTTGGGAGGGGTTACAACTATGTAGGGAACGTGTGTTGCACATGTGAGAGGGTGTGTTGGGAGTCTGTCAGTCTGGACAGAGCTCCCATGTTTTCCAGGCTGGATGTTGCATAGACTGGGGAAGCAGTACTGGCAAGCCTGAGCCAGAGGAATGGACGGTCTTGAAAACCGTGAGTAATACTGATCGGGATCAGTGAGAAGTGTTTATTCCTCTGCTGATAAGAGGGATCCAGGAACCTGCGTGGCCAACAGGTGACAGACAGGAGTCTATGGTATGCTGACCGGGGTCAGTGAGAAGTATTTGTGAGAAAGAAACTGTGATTTAATTGATGCTTATGGGATACCTCTGAGGACAAGAGGTGTCCAGGAACCTGTGTGGCGATCCAGCAGGTAACGGTCTTGACAACCGTGTTATACTGATTGGGATCAGAGTGAGAAGTATTTGTGAGGAAGAGACTGTATTTTGTGCTATGTTTACTGGATACCTCTGAAGCTAAGAGGGATCTGAGAACCTGTGTGGCCAACACCAGCAGGTAACGGACAGGAGTCCGTGTTATACTGATCTGGATCAGTGAGAGACTATGTTAATTTGTTAAAGCTGAATGTGTAACGGACAGTGTAATGGCTGCTGAAACTGGTGAATAATAAAACAAATGAACTCGTTTTAACCCTGAATTTGCCAGTGTTTACCTCCTGGACCTGCAAAGCAAGTAATCCCCGTCCACAGACAGTGTGGAACGTTACAATTGATATAACAGCAAAAATTTTTTTTTCTTCATTTTAATTATAACTGGGTAGAAATCGTTTGGACACGTATATTTATAGCTAATGCTTTCCCTATAATCTAGACTCAATTTTATAGCATTTTCCAATGTACAGTGCCTACAAGTAGTATTCAACCCCCTGCAGATTTAGCTGGTTGACACATGCGGAATTAACTTGGCATTGTGACATTTGTACTGTAGATCAGCCTGGAAGTGGGAAATGCACTGCAGCAAAAAAAATTTTTATAATTTTTTTTTTTTTTTTTTTAAAAACGTTAAAAGTTAATTCAGAGTGTCATTTATTATTCAACCCCTCAAACCACAAGAATTCTGTTTGGTCCCCTTAAAGTATTAAGAAGTAGTTTAGGCACCAAGAATAATGAGCTTCACATGTGTGGATTAATGATCTCTTTTGCCAACCTTTTCTGACTATTTAAGACCCTCCCCAAACTTGTGAACAGCACTCATACATGGTCAACATGGGAAAGACAAAGGATCATTCCAAGGCCATCAGAGACAAGATAGTGGAGGGTCACAAGGCTGGCAAGGGGTACAAAACCCTTTCCAAGGAGTTGGGCCTACCTGTCTCCACTGTTGGGAGCATCATCCGTAAGTGGAAGGCTTATGGAACTACTGTTAGCCTTCCACGGCCTGGACAGCCTTTGAAAGTTTCCTCCCGTGCCGAGGCCAGGCTTGTCCGAAGAGTCAAGGCTAACCCAAGGACAACAAGGAAGGAGCTCCGGGAAGATCTCATGGCAGTGGGGACATTGGTTTCAGTCAATACCATAAGTAACGTACTCCACCGCAATGGTCTCCGTTCCAGACGAGCCCGTAAGGTACCTTTACTTTCAAAGCGTCATGTCAAGGCTCGTCTACAGTTTGCTCATGATCACTTGGAGGACTCTGAGACAGACTGGTTCAAGGTTCTATGGTCTGATGAGACCAAGATCGAGATCTTTGGTGCCAACCACACACGTGACGTTTGGAGACTGGATGGCACTGCATACAACCCCAAGAATACCATCCCTACAGTCAAGCATGGTGGTGGCAGCATCATGCTGTGGGGCTGTTACTCAGCCAAGGGGCCTGGCCATCTGGTCCGCGTCCATGGGAGGATAGATAGCACGGCCTACCTGGAGATTTTGGCCAAGAACCTCCGCTCCTCCATCAAGGATCTTAAGATGGGTCGTAATTTCATCTTCCAACAAGACAACGACCCAAAGCACACAGCCAAGAAAACCAAGGCCTGGTTCAAGAGGGAAAAAGTTAAGGTGTTGAAGTGGCCTAGTCAGTCTCCTGACCTTAACCCAATTGAAAACTTGTGGAAGGAGCTCAAGATTAAAGTCCACATGAGACACCCAAAGAACCTAGATAACTTGGAGAAGATCTGCATGGAGGAGTGGGCCAAGTAACTCCACAGACCTGTGCCGGCCTGATCAGGTCTTATAAAAGACGATTATTAGCTGTAATTGCAAACAAGGGTTATTCCACGAAATATTAAACATAGGGGTTGTATAATAATTGACCCACACTTTTATGTTTAAAATTTATTAAAATTCAACTGAGCAACATAACTTTTTGGTTTGTAAGATTTATGCTTCTGTTAATAAATCCTACTCTCGTTTGCAGTTTGAAGGCTCTAACTTATTTGCATCTTATCAAACCAGCTAAATCTGCAGGGGGTTGAATACTACTTGTAGGCACTGTATATTTTATGACTCTTCTGTCTCACATTTCTACCAGTTTTGGGACAGGTCCTTTGTGAACCCATTCTATCAGTACAGTATAATACCATAAAGATGCACTCAGCAAACAATAGTTGTATAATATAGTTATATGGTGATCCAGAAAAGGAGTTTTATGCGATTTTATAAAAGTTACAGTAGAATGCTATTAAATAAAGGAATGACATTACATATCTGTTCAATCCCTGACATCCTGGAGGTCTATTCTTGTCCTGCAGTGGTGACGTTCCATCTATCAATCACGTGGACACAGCACCAGATCTCTAGCTTCAGCAGGGACATTTGCATGTACGGCCATGACCTCTGAGGCCAGTGTCTGGATGCAGCAGTCACGTGAGTGATGATCGAGACATCATCACTGCAAACCCAGTAGGGAGTGCTGGGATGGCAAGAGTTTCATTGGGTAAGATAAGATTATTTTCTAAAAAAGCAGTCCCATTCAAATTTGTATGTGCTAGACCTGTGTGAATGTGCATGTAGTGTAGTATAGGTGCATACACTCATGGATCACCCTCTTCCCAGATTTCCATCTCTGGTCCTCTTCAGAGTCACGTGGAGGTCACCTCTCCAGATCCATGTGTGAGCTGAAAGTCGCTTTTACAATGTAAGCCTATCGAGAGTCAGAACTATACTCCACAGAATTACCTTGTAAGGCCGTGGTTAGACATGCGAGAAACTCGCACGAGTCTCGCATGTCAATACCCACCACTGCCGCCGGCACACGGACAGGAGCGTGCGGCTACATGTATTTCTATGCAGCCGCACGCTCTGGTCCCGAGTGCTGGCGGCAGTGCCGGGTATTGACATACGAGACTCGTGCGAGTTTCTCGCATGTCTGACCCCGACCTAAAAGCGACTTCCGCTTCACACAAACCCCTGGGTGATCCGGAGTTTGGGAACATCAGTCAGTGACTCAGAAGATGACTGGAGCAGCGTTGGAAACCAGTGGAGATGGCGATCGGTGAGAATATTAATGCAACTACACTACACTACATATTTTATGGCAGTGTTTCTTCAATCAACAACATTTCCAAACTCTTGGTCAAATTTTGCAAAATCCTGGAAAATCCGTATAACAATGTGCAATGGTCTTCAATTACCGGACACACACGTAATTTGTTTAAACACTGTTGTAGTGAAGGAAAGAAATGTTATTATTTCCTAGCCTCCAAACATTGTACAGTCAGCCAAGCAGGACCATCAATTACAATAGCTATTATTATATAATTACTAAACTAAACAGACAAAGCCCAAAATAGTACAGTGTTATATGATCACATATTTTATTCACGGCACGTTTAGTGTAGGAGGTTTCTTTTATCTAAGGGGTTGACCATTACTTTACATAACTAACTAACTAACTGCCATACATAAGCACTTTACTAAATACTTTGCTTTTCCAAATACTGCAGTAACCTAAGCTGCCCTCCTGGTCAGATGATCTTTGGCAGGGAATCCACTGTCACGTCAAAATTTCCCTCAGTTCTGAGCTTTGGAAACTGACTGCTGGGCGTGGCTTGTTATGTGGGTGGGGCTTCATTCAGCAAAGCTCACTCTGCTCCTGTGCATGGTACTGCTGCAGACACAGCCCTCCCTGGAGACCCAGCCCCCTTGTATTTGTATGTATGCAGAAGGGTCTATATACATGTACACACACTGCTGTATACCCAGTGTAATGTATATGCACCATGATGTATTATTATATTACAAGAATACATTCAAAGCTTTCTCCCCCTTCCAACTGATCAATTCTGTCTATCTATCTATGTATAAAAAAGCACAGCAGCACTCTGTGAATGCCAAGACATATAGTGTCAATGGAAATAACTTCCAAACACTTTGTCCCTCAGCAAGATGCACTTACAAAAAAAGTGAAGGTTCTTAGCGCATAAATTGGCCAATTCATGTGTGCCCGTCAACCACGGCAAGGTGACACTTCTCTGACGGGTCCTATCATAACCCTTCCATATCCTACTGTACATGCCACTTTCGGGCTAAAAAGCCTATAATAATGTACAAACATGTCTCTCCTGGGCTGCAAGCTTACAATTTGAATTGGCAAGTAGAACTTAGCAGAAAGAGTGATGGGAAATGTAGTCAGAAGGAAAGCAGAGGTATCTGAGGAGGAAGTGATGTCGTGTGACTGCACAGCTGATACCAGAGCACAGGAAACAAAGCAGAAAAGCATCAAATAATATTATCCTTGGATTAAAATGTATATGGGGAACTAGAGGGGCATTTTTGTTAAGCACTTATGAAACCAGTTAAAAGTTAGAGTAGTGGACAATCTCTTTAAGGGACTGGAATGTACCGTAAGTTGCTTTTGTGCATTTTTTATGGAATACAAATGGTTATAGGCAGCACGGTGGCTCAGTGGTTAGCATTGCAGCGCTGGGGTCCTGGGTTCAAATCCCACTAAGGACAACATCTGCAAGGAGTTTGTATGTTCTCCCTGTGTTTGTGTGGGTTTCCTCTGGGTACTTCGGTTTCTTCCCACATTACAAAGACATACTGATAGGGAATCTAGATTGTGAGCCCCATCGGGGACGTGCCAATATATCTGTAAAGCACTGTGGAATTAATAGCTCTACATAAAGGAGTAAAATAAATAATTAAATGGTTCTAACAATTACTTAACAAGAAAAAGAGGTTTTATTATACTCACCTGTAGGGGGGGCCGGTTCGATGCGGTCCGGGTGTTGCAAGGCAATGCCGCCCTCCTGCTTGCTTCATGTCACGCTCCTGCGCAAGCATATTGATCTGCCCTCAAGAGGGGCAGAGCAAAGTACTGCAGTGCGCAGGCACAGGGAAAGGTCAGAGAGGCCCAGCGCCTGCGCACTGCAGTACTTTGCTCTGCCCTCAACAGGGCAGATCAATACGCTTGGGTAGGAGTGTGACACGAAGCAAGCAGGATGGCGACATCGCATGAAAATGTGAGGCGCGGGACCCGGACCTGCGACACCCATCGGAGCGCCCTCATCCCCTCCGGTTGAGTATAATAAAACCTGTTTTTCTTATCTTTCAGGTCAGACCGGGCGCTTATCTACAACATTACAGAATGCTGTAGATAAGCCAAGAACGGCAGTCTTACACCGGCAAAACAAGGTGACAGGTTCCCTTTAAAATGCCTTAAAAACTGTTCACAATTGTACTTTAGTAGCGCATGAATACCAAATCTGTCTCATGTTTTTGCATGGTTGAATACACTGTTAGTCTAAAATATGCTAACAAGGAAAAACACAAGGCTCTTTGGATATGCGCCAATTCAGCAAACATTGTATGCCTGTTTTGATGAATTTGGAGCAACAGCACAAAATGAATAAAAAAAATTTAGAAAAAATCAATAAATACCCCCCAAAAATCCCCAAAATGATGCTTTCTCTGTATGGTTATTATCTTTTTTAAAATATTTATGAAACTGCATGTGTGTGCCAGAATGTAGATTATCAGCGCCTGATCAGTAATTATTATCCCCCCAATAACAGAGTTACTTCCCTGGCACATTCACATTTTTTAACTTTGAATTTTTAAATAGTCACAAATAAGTGTGAATGTTCCCACCAATGAAGTGAGGTCGTACTGGGCCACAGGCCATAAAAGGGAGGATGACATGACAGGGTTGAGAGGGATAGAAGGAGCTGTGGGCGGTTAATAGGGTGAGGTATTATAAGGGTTAAAGAGATGTGCGGAGCAAGACTGGGCTGGGGTTTAGTAGGAAGGAGGGTCAAAGAAAAGGGGCATCTGGAAGGGGGGGAGCTGCTAGTATAAATAGGGGGAGCCATCTTAGTGGGGCAACCATTTTAGGTGCCCCTTAATACAGTCATGGACAAAAGTTTTCAGAATGACACAAATATTAATTTTTACAAAGTCTACTGCTTCACTTTTTCTAATGGCAATTTACATATACTCCAGAATGTTATAAAGAGTGATCAGCTTAACAGCAATTACTTGCAAAGTCAATATTTGGCTATAAAATGAACTTTATCCCCCAAAACACATTTCAACATCATTGCAGCCCTGCCTTAAAAGGACCAGCTAACCTCTTTTCAGTGATTGCTCCATTAACACAGGTGTGGGTGTTGATGAGGACATGGCTGGAGATCAATCTGTCATGATTAAGTAAGAATGACACCACTGGACACTTTAATAGGAGGCTGGTGCTTGGCATCATTGTTTCTCTTCTGTTAACCATGGTTATCTCTAAAGAAACACGTGCAGTCATCATTGCAATGCACAAAAATGGCCTAACAGGGAAGAGTATTGCAGCTAGAAAGATTGCACCTCAGTCAACAATCTATCGCATCATCAAGAACTTCAAGGAGAGAGGTTCCATTGTTGCCAAAAAGGCTCCAGGGCGCCCAAGAAAGACCAGCAAGCGCCAGGACCGTCTCTTAAAAGTGTTTCAGCTGCGGGATCGGGCTACCAGCAGTGCAAAGCTTGCTCAGGAATGGCAGCAGGCAGGTGTGAGTGCATCTGCACGCACTGTGAGGCGTGAAACTCTTGGAGCAAGGCCTGGTCTCAAGGAGGGCAGCAAAGAAGCCACTTCGCTCCAGAAAAAAACATCATGGACAGACTGATATTCTGCAAAAGGTACAGGCAGTGGACTGTTGAGGACTGGAGTAAAGTTATTTTCTCTGATGAATCCCCTTTTCGATTGTTTGGGACATCAGGAAAACGCCTCATTCGGAGAAGACAAGGTGAGCGCTACCACCAGTCTTGTCTCATGCCAACTGTTAAGCATCCTGAAACCAGTCATGTGTGGGGTTGCTTCTCAGCCAAGGGAATTGGCTCTCTTACAGTCTTGCCTAAAAACACAGCCATGAATAAAGAATGGTACCAGAATGTCCTCCAAGAGCAACTTCTCCCAACCCTCCAAGAGCAGTTTGGCGATCAACAATGCCTTTTCCAGCATGATGGAGCACCTTGCCATAAAGCAAAGGTGATAACTAAATGGCTCAGGGAACAAAACATAGAGATTTTGGGTCCATGGCCTGGAAACTCCCCAGATCTTAATCCCATTGAGAACTTGTGGTCAATCATCAAGAGACGGGTGGACAAACAAAAACCTAAAAATTCTGACAAAATGAAAGCATTGATTGTGCAAGAATGGACTGCTATCAGTCAGGATTTGGTCCAGAAGTTGATTGAGAGCATGCCAGGGAGAATTGCAGAGGTCCTGAAGAAGAAGGGTCAACACTGCAAATATTGACTTGCTGCATTAACTCATTCTAACTGTCAATATAAGCTTTTGTTACTCACATGTTTGCAATTATATTTCTGTCTGTGATAAAAACATCTGTCAAACACACATAAAAACCAGAGGGCAGCAGATCATGTGAAAATATAATATTTGTGTCATTCTGAAAACTTTTGGCCATGACTGTAGCTGTGAGAATCTATTTTGGGTACCTGCTATCATGGAGATTGAGTCCATTCTCCAGATGCTGAGGGAGGCCGCAGATTCCCGGGGCGCAGGATGGCTGTAGGCTTCTGTTCAGGGCCTGCTTCAAGGGGTGGCGGGGCCCCTCAGCCCCAGCCTGAAGGACGCCGGCCACGGAGAACTAGGCCTCCGGTGCGCCTCACCGCTGAGGCCACCCCTCGGGTTCGGCGCCGCACTAGGAGCCCCTCCAGGGACCATCTGGCCCAAGCGGCGAGCTGCAGGCCAGGAGCTTGCAGGCTGAGAGCCGGGAGGAATCCTGCTACGCGATGGGGCCTGCATCATGGGAGGAGTCGTCCTCCCTCTCTTCATAGTCGGCGACAGGAGCGCAGGATCAGGGCACAGGTACGGCGGGTGCTCACCCCGGAACGGGCCCCGCTCTGCGCGGTCAAGGGGAGGTGGTAGGCCGACGGGGGTCTGCAGCGCAGGCCTCTCTGCGGAGCGGAGAGGCACTAAGGAGGAGGAGAGAAAGCCCCGCACACCGGCCGGGAAGTAGCGCAGCCGGCGGGGAGGACGTGGAAGACCGAGATGCGGCGGGGCGGCAGCCTGGCGCTGTACCCGCTCAGCGGAGGCGTCCAGAGAATGGAGGCCTGACAGACAGGTGCTTCATTGAGGCACGCTCTGCGATCAAGGGGAGTCTAGCTCCGCCCACTTGCTCGATGCGGCGCGTTTTTTTGAATCATGGCAGGCAGCACTCGGCTGGCCTGGGGGGGAGGGAGGACCGGGGTAGCAGTGGGTACTGGGGTCCAGAGGGATCTCAGGATTGCGGGCAGCAACCGGCTGGCCTACCAGGGAAAAGCACGGAGCACCTGATGACAGCACAGAGAGAAACGGGTGCTGGGATCACAGCGCCCAGGCAGCCAGGTGAGACATCATGAATATGTTAACCCTTCATTGACTTCCATTGTTAGTAGGGGCCGTATTGGATCTGCGGGGGGAGCTAGTGGGGTTTGGGGTTATTGTTACATGGCTTATAAGAGTTTCTTCGTTTGTGGGATTCTGGGAATGCTCGGGGTGGGGTTTTACCGACAACAGCTTGGTTGCGTGGCGAGAGTGATCGACGGTTTCAGGGACAATCTTACCGGCCTCGCTTTCAGGGGTGAGTGCAGGCGGGTCGGCGAACAATGTAGCGGCAACAGCTGAAGAGGGAGGGGTATTCGGTTCTGGAGCGGGTTCCATAGATGGGGGGACAGTGAGAAAAATTAATCAGTTTGCGTTGACGATACAGCTAGGGGTGAGGTCTACGTATGCTTTGACGGGCCGTTGGGGGCACATTTGAAGCAAGAGGTTAGGGATAAGATAAGGAAAGGAGAGTATGTTGAGATATTTTCATTACGTCCGTTGGAGCGCTTCAACCTGGACAGGGTAAGAAGGGAAGACAGCAAGAAGGAAGATGAGGAGAGGAGGAGGTTCCGTTTAATCCCTAGAACCTTTTCCAATTGGTTGCATGCATTCGCTATCTTAGCTAGCGTAATGGGGAAAAGGCTCCGGACAATTGTTCGGGCCTTTTTTGCTATATGTATGCAAATTGGGGAAGTTTACAGGATTTATGGGGGACCTGGATGGTTGAGGTATGACGAACAATTTCGTCAGAGAAAGGCGGTGCGGCCTAGCATTTGTTGGGAGCATAAGGACATAGCATTATGGATGAGAGTAATGGCCCCATCAAGATATGGTCAGAGTAATCAGTCGTTTCAGGGGGGCACCGGGGTTCAGGACAGTCAGGACACTTTGTGGCGATGCAAAAAGGGCTGTGTTTTTCCTTTAATGAAGGTTCCTGTAGATTTGGGGGATAGTGTAAATTTAAGCATGAGTGTTCCTCATGCGGGAGTAGTCACAGGGCATCAAAGTGTTACAGGATTGGGAAACAAAGAGGGTCAGATGGAGTTGAAAAAAGGAGTGACTCTGGTACGTCTGGCAGAGATGGAGCCGTTTCTAAATAAGTATACAGACAAGGCGGCAGCGATTTTACGGAAGGAGGGTTTTAGGGATGGGTTTAAAATTCCTTGTGTTGATGTTGAGGTGAGATTTTCAACAAAAAATTTGAAATAAGCAATGCAGTTTCCAGAGGTAGTGTCTGAAAAGTTGACTAAAGAAGTTTCCTTGGGTAGAATGGCAGGGCCCTTTGGATCACCTCCTCTTACCAATTTGAGGGTTTTCACCATTGGGTGTGGTGCCGAAGAAGGAGCCTAATAAATTTAGGTTAATCCATCACCTCTCGTTCCCAAAAGGTTTGTCGATGAATGATGGGATTAACCCACAGTTGTGTTCGATGATATACACATCCTTTGATGCGGCCATGGATTGGGTGCGTGTATGTGGAAAAGGGTCTTGGCTAACAAAAACTGACATTGAGGCGGCTTTTCGGTTGCTACCTTATCATCCGGATAGAATGCATTTGCCCGGTTGTTTTTGGGATGGACGGTTTTACGTTGATCGCCGTTTGCCCATGGGGTGTTCGTTGTCGTGCGCTTATTTCGAGTCCTTTAGTACGTTTTTGGAGTGGACTGTTAAGGAAGTGTCTGGTTTGAAGTCATGTTTTCATTACTTAGATGATTTATTGTTCATCGGTTCAGCACAGAGTAATGATTGCTCATTGTTGTTAAATTCCATGGAAAGTGTAGCCAAGAGATTTGGAGTTCCACTTGCACAGGAAAAGACGTTGGGTCCTGTTACCTCTTTGAGTTTCCTGGGCATTGAAATTGATTCAATAAAAATGGAATGCCGGTTACCCGAGGACAAGGTAGTGGACATGAAGTCGGAGGTACGCTGGTTCAGTGTCTTGAAAAAAGTGACATTGCGTGAGGTGCGGTCTCTTCTAGGCAAATTGAATTTTGCATGCCGTATTATGCCTAGGGGGAGGGCATTTTGTCGTAGGTTGTCCCTGGCAACGGTAGGGATTAGATCACCAGGCCACTTTATCAGGTTGAGAAAAGAGCTACGTGATGATTTGAAAGTCTGGGCACTTTTCCTACATTCTTACAATTGCAGATCTTTGTGGATTGCTCCAGTGGTGTCAGCGGAAGAGTTGGGTCTTTTGGTCGGGCTAGGGGGAGTCAACGGTTTCTGCTTATTTTTTCAAGGAGAATGGCTTGTGGAATGTTGGCCACAAGCTTGGAGGGAGGAGGGTTTGTCAACAAATCAGGTGATTCGAGAGATATTTCCCATAATCGTCACATTGTCATTGTGGGGGAAGAGAATTCAGAACAGGAAGATTTGTTTTTGGTGTGATTCAACAGGGGCTGTGAGGGTCATAAACTCTTTATCTTCCGCTGATGGTGCCGTCGTAAAAATTCTGCAACATTTAGTTTGGTTAGGTTTGAGTAATAATTTGTGGATTATTGCAGAGGTTAATTCTAGAGTACAGTTCTCTATTCTTGAAGCTCTCTCTCATTCACAGTGGGACCGTTTTTGGGAGTTGGTGCCTCAGGAGGCACCAGAAGGTCTGATTTGTGCAGCGGATTTATGGAGCCTTCAGTTGGTGCGGTAAGGGAGTTGTTATCCAGGTCATTGTCAGTGGGGACCTGGGCTCACTATAAGAAGTTGGGAGGAATGGTTTTAAGTTTAGGGGTTTAAGGGATTTACAAAAAAGTGTTAAACAACTGAAAATATGTCTTATATTCTAGGTTCTTCAAAGTAGCCACCTTTTGCTTTGATTACAGCTTTGCACGCAGAAAAGGTGAACGGATGGACTCTACATGCCTAGTTACCACCGTGAAGCATGGAGGAGATGGTGTGATGGTGTGGGGGTGCTTTGCTGGTGACACTGTTGGGGATTATACAAAATTGAAGTGGTGAGCGGTCCAGCTTACACCAAACCATCTCGATTGGGGTCTGGTGACTGTGGAGGCCAGTTCATCTGGCATAGCACCCCAACACTCTCCTTCTTGGTCAAATAGCCCTTACACAGTCTGGAGGTGTGTTTGGGGTCATTGTCCTGTTGAAAAATAAATGATGGTCCAACTAAACGCAAACCGGATGGAATAGCATGCTGCTGCAAGATGCTGTGGTAGCCATGCTGGTTCAGTGTGCCTTCAATTTTGAATAAATCCCCAACAGTGTCACCAGCAAAGCACCCCCACATCATCACACCACCTCCTCCATGCTTCACGGTGGGAACCAGGCATGTAGTGTCCATCCGTTCACCTTTTCTGCGTGCAAAGCAGTAATAAAAGCAAAAGGTGGCTACTTTGAAGAACCTAGAATATAAAACATATTTTCAGTTGTTTCACACTTTTTAGTAAAGTGTAATGTATAATTCCACATGTGTTACTTCATAGTTTTGATGCCTTCAGTGTGATTCTACAATTTTCAGTCTTGAAAATACAGAAAAATCGTTGAATGAGAAGGTGTGTCCAAACTTTTGGTCTGTACTGTACACTCTTTTGGATTATGCGGCACTCGTTTGTTTTTTGGGCAGCATTGAGAGCAGCAGTTTGTCCGGACAGGAGGCAGCTAGGTGAGATGGATTGGAAAGCGGGGCATGGTCTGGAAACAGCTGCTTCCGGAGTTCCACAGATTTGTAAGACTTGACCGAGCTCCAGAATTACTGGTAGTACATTTTGGGGGTAATGACTTGGGTAAGCGGCCATGCCGCAAATTGATTTAACGATATCAAATTTGACATGTTGCGATTGTGGTCCATGTTTCCTAAGTTGCTGGTAATTTGGTTGGATATTATTCCAAGAAAGGTTTGGCAAGGAGCTCGATCTGTTCAGGGGGTTAACAGGGCCAGAATCAAGTTAAACAGGGCGGTTTCACGTTTTATGGCGCGGAATGGGGCGATTGTAGTTCGTCATGTAGACTTGGAAGCTGAAACAGGGGAATTTTGGAGGAAGGATGGATTTACCTCAATGCTGTGGGGTTGGCTATGTGGTGCTTGGCGGTGCAGGAAGGCATAGAAAAGGTTTGAAGGTGTGGAGGGACACAAATGTTTGAGGAGTCAAAACATTTGTTTTGGTGGCGTGGGGGTGGTCCTTGAAGTTGGTGAAGCTGGCGGCTCTGGGGGGGTTTTGGAAGAGGTCCTGGACTTCCTCCAGCGTGGACACAAGTGGACGGGTATTTTAAGTATCCCGAGGAAGGGATAAAGGGGACCCGGGTTATATGGTAATGGATTCTGCCCAGGCGGGTTGTACTTGCTGCCTCTGAGCTGGTGCTTAACGGCTGGAGGCAAGAATCGACCTGGGGCCAAGTTGGTTTATTAACTTCATAGGTTTTTGGTTTCGGGGCTTCGAGGACCGCCCCTCCGGGTTGTTATATTGTAAAATGTTTGTTAATATTAATGGCTGCCATGGCCAACTTATCCAAAATATCATGTGTGATGGTCATTATTTAACCCCTCGAGGGATAGGGGCTTAAGGGCGGGTAGAGATGGGCTTTATTGGTTTGAATATGGGTAAGGGGGCGTAGAAGCTCTGAAGAGTCTCAAATACCCCTTTGTCAAGGTCTCCGACCACATAGAGACTGTAGTGCTATTAAAAAAAAATGTGCTAAATTTGCCAATAATTGTGCAGCCACATTTATCAATTTGGTTCTAAGAAAGATTCCTCTCATGCTTATTCTCTCCCAATAGCTGGTATAATTGATGTACCTCTTCCTTGCCTAACATTGCCCATCAAATCACATACAGTCAGTGCTATTACTATGCACACAAAAAAACGAAAACAATATGTTTCGAAAAGCATATAATATTTTCTGAGAGAAAAGAATGCATTAACCTCATTACCATGTTCCTGCCTCAGATTTACAGCTGCCAGCTTGGCAAATATTTTGAGCAGTAATAGGATAGTAAACTATATAATAATGATCATTTCTGTGCACAGCAGGAATCATGCCAGAGGCACATAGAGGAGCTGCCCATGAAATCTCACCCCTGAATGTGCAGAAGAACAATAGCAACCCTATATCTAGAACTTCAGTGCGTCATCAGACATACAGTGCCTACAAGTAGTATTCAACCCCCTGCAGATTTAGCTGGTTTGATAAGATGCAAATAAGTTAGAGCCTTCAAACTGCAAACGAGAGTAGGATTTATTAACAGAAGCATAAATCTTACAAACCAAAAAGTTATGTTGCTCAGTTGAATTTTAATAAATTTTAAACATAAAAGTCTGGGTCAATTATTATACAACCCCTATGTTTAATATTTCGTGGAATAACCCTTGTTTGCAATTACAGCTAATAATCGTCTTTTATAAGACCTGATCAGGCCGGCACAGGTCTGTGGAGTTATCTTGGCCCACTCCTCCATGCAGATCTTCTCCAAGTTATCTAGGTTCTTTGGGTGTCTCATGTGGACTTTAATCTTGAGCTCCTTCCACAAGTTTTCAATTGGGTTAAGGTCAGGAGACTGACTAGGCCACTCCAACACCTTGACTTTTTCCCTCTTGAACCAGGCCTTGGTTTTCTTGGCTGTGTGCTTTAGGTCGTTGTCTTGTTGGAAGATGAAATTACGACCCATCTTAAGATCCTTGATGGAGGAGCGGAGGTTCTTGGCCAAAATCTCCAGGTAGGCCGTGCTATCCATCCTCCCATGGATGCGGACCAGATGGCCAGGCCCCTTGGCTGAGAAACAGCCCCACAGCATGATGCTGCCACCACCATGCTTGACTGTAGGGATGGTATTCTTGGGGTCGTATGCAGTGCCATCCAGTCTCCAAACGTCACGTGTGTGGTTGGCACCAAAGATCTCGATCTTGGTCTCATCAGACCATAGAACCTTGAACCAGTCTGTCTCAGAGTCCTCCAAGTGATCATGAGCAAACTGTAGACGAGCCTTGACATGACGCTTTGAAAGTAAAGGTACCTTACGGGCTCGTCTGGAACGGAGACCATTGCGGTGGAGTACGTTACTTATGGTATTGACTGAAACCAATGTCCCCACTGCCATGAGATCTTCCCGGAGCTCCTTCCTTGTTGTCCTTGGGTTAGCCTTGACTCTTCGGACAAGCCTGGCCTCGGCACGGGAGGAAACTTTCAAAGGCTGACCAGGCCGTGGAAGGCTAACAGTAGTTCCATAAGCCTTCCACTTACGGATGATGCTCCCAACAGTGGAGACAGGTAGGCCCAACTCCTTGGCAAAGGTTTTGTACCCCTTGCCAGCCTTGTGACCCTCCACGATCTTGTCTCTGATGGCCTTGGAATGCTCCTTTGTCTTTCCCATGTTGACCATGTATGAGTGCTGTTCACAAGTTTGGGGAGGGTCTTAAATAGTCAGAAAAGGCTGGCAAAAGAGATCATTAATCCACACATGTGAAGCTCATTATTCTTGGTGCCTGAACTACTTCTTAATACTTTAGGGGGACCAAACAGAATTCTTGTGGTTTGAGGGGTTGAATAATAAATGACACTCTGAATTAACTTTTAACGTTTTTTTAAAAAAAAATAAAAAAATAAAAAATTTTTTTTTGCTGCAGTGCATTTCCCACTTCCAGGCTGATCTACAGTACAAATGTCACAATGCCAAGTTAATTCCGCATGTGTCAACCAGCTAAATCTGCAGGGGGTTGAATACTACTTGTAGGCACTGTACGTCCATACTAATGATGGAAACAATATCTGTCTATGGCTCTTCACATAACATTTTAAACTGAATGTCATGGCTGCTTATGTTTTTCAGGAAGGTAAATGTTTCCAATGAAGAATATAGCAAGTAAGGCTGGTTTAACATATCGGTGCTTCGTGACAAAAAACTTGTTAGCCTCATAGACATATATAAATTTGTCAAATTCAGGTCAGGAGATTTGTGGCCAGTCCGTGCATCACAGTCTGTACTCAAAGCATGTATGAAAATGGCCTAAATGTTGTAAGATGCAAAATGAGAACATGATATAAGATGGGTCTGGAGAAATTTCAAGGACCATGTCGGTCCTGAGCCTCTTTGAATAGAGAGTTGAATTAGAGATGACATAGTTGACTGCCTGGTTTCACGGGACTTTCATTCAGTGAGAGGTGAAGGGGAAGCAGCGGGAGGGCATAGATCAGTTAATTAAATGCACCTTTTACTTTTAAACTATGTGTGATATTATAATAGAAGCACTCCCAACAAAAATGTTATCCCCTAAAGCTTTTTAGATATGTGTGTAGTGTTGGTGCATTAAATAATTTAGAGATTGCTGTCTTTGCTAGTTTACAGCGCAGCTCCGGTCCTCTACTGACGAACATGCCTTTAATTCTGACAAAGCAGATCACAGGAGTACTATGTGTGAACCAGAAATCTCTTTTACAATGGCCCATGGTTGTGCCATAAACTTACATTGAAAAAGAGCAACCTCCGACTCACACATAAAACCCCAGTGTGATCTAAAGTGGGTATTTCAGTCATGTGTGTGAGAAGAGGACCAGAGCGGTGCTGGAAGCAGTGGAATAATTATATGTACACATATTTAGAAAGGTTTAGGGGATACAATTTTTCTTGAGAATGATTCTTTAAAGATGTATAGGGTTTCAAGTGGACCTGACTGACTACAAACCTGGAGCCTCTTCAAAAGATATTAAAGGAAATGTGTCATGAGAAAAGATAAACTGTTTAAATCAAGTTTTGATGTTAAATGTATTAAAAAAAAACATTTTGACAATTTTTTTTCTATATCACAATCTAATCTAAAATATTGCAAATTCTCATTGGTCACTAGGTCTAATATTAGACTAGATGATTTAAAGGGAACTTGTCATCTGAAGCACAGAAAGCATGAATCAGAGTCTAGTTGCACCATTGTAGCCATGTATGTGTATGCATAGGGATGGATCTGTCAGTCAAAGGCATAAGAACACCTGGGTACCTGACTGATTTTGTCAGCCAATACACATAGTACCCAGCCGGCTTTTCAAAATATATTTTCTCTGAAACGCTGTAGTATTTCAGAATAAAATAGACCCAGCTCCGATCATGCAGCCAAATTATGATTTATACTGCCCAGTGTTCAAAAGCAGCATGAATAATGATGACAGGTTCCATCTAAATTGAGCTGTAAGTTTCAAGTCTTTTTTTTAGTTTCAACACTTTTATTGAAGAAGAAAAGAATCATTTGACATATAAAACATCAACATAGAAGCACAGGGATCCCCTCACAGGGGGAATTATGTGAGAGAATAAGCAGTAAAACATACAATATCCTTGACTTTATAGTTTCGCTTGTATACAACTATAAAATAACAATTTTTAGCACAACTAAATTGGGGTTGATAGGGAAGGGAAGGAAAGGGGGAAGTACAGAATGAGTTTTGACAATAATGAACACACTGACGTAGAATAATGAAAAATGCGATTCACAATCTATTTTCAGCAGTAATGATTTCTATATGTTAGGAATTATAGCGATAAGGACAGTAGTCTAGAAAGATCACCATCATTTTGTGCCTGGATCCAAGGATCCCAAATCCTTCGGAAAGCCTCAAATGAATCTGATCTAGTGGCCTCTATTTTTTCATACAGCATTATCAAATTGATACGCCTCTTCTCCTGTGTTATCGATAACGTGTTTCTTTTCCATTTACTTGCTATGTGGTTTCTAGCGGCCAAGGTGATAAAATCGACAATGCGGAAAGTCTTATTATTGGCGTTGACTGGTCTGTCCCCCAGAAGTAATACTGTCGGTGTCAGGAGTAATTTCCTCCTTAGGACAGTATCAATTAATTTTATAACATCTTTCCAGAAAGACTTCACTATCGGGCATGTCCACCATATGTGGAGCATATCGCCATCATCAGGGCATCCCCGAAAGCAATTGCCGGGAACTGTATGATGAATTTTGTGTAGAAGGCTAGGGACATAATGAGTTCTGTGGAACAATTTAAGGGATTTTTCAGTGAGCGATATTTGATTACTACCTTTTACTATATTTTCGTAACATCTATACCACCTTTGAGGAGTAAGCGATACTTGTAAATCTTCTTCCCATTGTTCCATAACCTTTAGTTTTAAGTACTCTCTAGGTTGATTAAATGTAGAATAAAGATGGGATATAAGACCGTTCCCCAGCGGATCATAAAGGCATTTTAGTTCATAAGTTGTGGGTTTTGGGTTTATTAAGTTTATGGTTAGATTTTGCAGAAAGTGAAAAATTTGTTCCAATCTGAAAATTTCAGACCTCGGTGCTTGGTATTTCGTCATGATCTCTTGTTTTGACATTAATTTGAAGTGAGTAGATAGATTTTGTAGCCTAGTAATATTGTTTTGTTTCCACCATGTATGATTTCATGACGCTACACCTGGGAGGAACATGGGTTTATCAAATAGTTTTAAAAGTGGAGAAGGTTGGGATTGTAGTGCAAATTGAAATCTATTGGCTCTCCAGAAACGTAATGAATGAGAAGTGTATGGCGAATGTGTAGCCAGATCCTTTAGTAAAGGGCCTGTGGCCCAGATCAGGCACTCCAAGGAGTAAGGTGCTATATGTGAGTCTTCTATTTGTGGCCAGATGGGTGAGTGTTGCTCTGCATTTATCGCCGCCAACTGGGCAATCTGGGCTGCCTTATAATAGTGAGCAAAGTTCGGCAGCGAAATTCCTCCTAGTCTTTTGAGTCTGAATAAGATTTGCTGAGAGATACGGGATTTTATTTGCGAATTTATCGTTTTAAATGTCATTAGAGGTACCGGGATAGGTAGGGATCAGAACAGGTATAGAAATTGAGGTACTATAACCATTTTTATCGAGTGGACTCTTCCCCAAAATAGAAAGAGATGGAAAAGACCATGTTGATAAAGTCTGCGTTAATTTTTGGAGAAGGGGAGTGTAGTTATGCTTAAATAGGGTAGATTTAGTTGATGTAAGGTTAATTCCTAGGTAGGTAATATATTGCTTAGCATGTCGAAAGTGAAAGTTCCCTAGTACTAAGGCTTGTTCAGCTGGGGGGTGTTCAGAAACATGATCTCTGATTTATCAACATTGACTTTTAGACCAGAGATTTCCTCAAAGTGATTGAGCGTATTCATAAGATTAGGCAGAGCTATATGGGGATTTGTCAGTGTTAATAAGAGGTCATCAGCAAACAGACTGACCTTATATTCGTGTTTGCCTATAATTTGGCCCGAGATATCGGGATGCAATCGTATCTTTTGAGCCAATGGTTCCATTACCATAGCGAACAGAGCTGGGGATAAGGGACTCAAGGCATTTTTTTAAGTTAAAACGGTACTCCGGGAACATGAAAAAAAATTGTACTGTCCCTGCCCTCATAAACTATAAAGATGAGATGCCCAGCGCAGTTTTATTATCTTTATAACACTTGTAATTCAGTGTGATAGGAGCCGCTCCTCACTGCTCCTGTCTACCGTCTAGGACGTTACATTACCCATCACGCCGACGTCTGGGCTGGTCCGGTGCTCGATGCGCCAATCACAGGCAGTGAGACATTTCTGTATATCGGCCTTTTACATTGGTTCTCTGATACATAAATAATGTGGGCTAACCATTGATGCCACTCCCCCGGAAGAAGGCACGGTGCCGAAACGCGCGTTGGGGAGGGTGGCACCACTGAATCCCAGGTCTGTATTACTGATTATCCTCTGCATGTATTTATTGTTTGGTATATTGGATTGGCATACAGCTTTCCTTATATTGTCCAATACTTGTAGCCCCATTGTTAAGGTGATTCACTGTAGTCTGGGCTATAATCATTTATGGGCACTTTGTCGCTATATTGCATGTACGATTGTATACGTGTATGATATGTAACTGCTTACATCTATGCCTGGTTGATTTCGTGGTTCCACCCTTATGGGATACCACTGTTTAGTCTCTTTTTTACTATTCTTCATATTTGTATTGTGTTTGTAATAAAGTGATTTGTATTTTTATTATAAAATTCCTTGTGTGCATTCTCTATTTTTGGAGTTTATCTATCGATTGCACTGA
Source organism: Oophaga sylvatica (assembly GCA_033576555.1). Lineage (NCBI taxonomy): Eukaryota > Metazoa > Chordata > Amphibia > Anura > Dendrobatidae > Oophaga > Oophaga sylvatica. Next base: position 317,849,601 of record JARQOD010000002.1, read on the forward strand.
ATTTCACTATAATGGGCACTGTGGTATTGATGTTTGCATCTTTACATTATGTGCTAGCCTGATCTAGGTTGTAATGATAACTGTATCATTCAGTGGTTTACTAATTTGGTTTTGCCCAATATCACTTTCATATGAACTTTATAGTCCACTAGTTTGTCAAGCATTTAGGGTGCTATTTCGATCCATATCTCTGGATATTGTTCTTTACTTGATTTTCACTGTATTTGCCTACAGTGTTCATGCTATATGCTATCCTTTATCTTTTGAAATTGGGGCTGTGACGTTGGGGTGGACAGTGAGAATGGTTGTGGTCTTATAGGATTTTTTCGGCTTAACCATTTTCTTGGTCCAAAACTTGTATTATTTTTAACTGGTATCCTCACATTGTCTGTTGTTTTTTTTGCATATATGTGTAATTAATTAACTTTTTTTATATGCTTGATAAAAGTAGCAATAATATATTTATACAATACAGTTTATTCATCTTATCCCTCTTTTGTGTCTTTGGGTAGGGTTGTTGTTAGTGATGACCAAGTATACTTGTTGCTCGGGTTTTCCTGAGCATGCTCGGGTGTTTTCTGAGTATTTGGGCATGCTCGGAGATTTAGTTTGTGTAGCCGGAGCTGCATGATTTGCGACTGCTAGACAGCCTGAATACATGTGGGGAATTCCTGTTTGTTGGAAATCCCCACATGTATTCAGGCTGTCTAGCAGTCACAAATCATGTAGCTGCGGCGACCAAAACTAAATCTTCAAGTACACCCAAATACTCAGAGGACACCCGAGCATGCTTGGGAAAACCTGAGCAGCGATTATATTCGCTCATCACTAGTTGTTGTCATTATCTCTTTCTGTTGTGTTTTGGTATGCTAATTCTAGACTCATACTTCTTATGCAGTACAGAAAACTTTTCAGCAGTCTTAAGGGTATGCCACACTAAACAATATCGCTAACGGGATCGCTAAAAAACGTCACTATTTAGCGATCCCGTTAGCGATATTGTTCAGTGCGGCAGCTTCCAGCGACGAGCTTCCTGCTGTGATCTCGCTCGTCGCTGGAATCGTTCCGGACCCTATTTCATCACTGGCGCTCCCGCTGGGTAAGTATCTAATCGCTGTGTGGCACCTTTTCTTAGCGATTTAGCGGTACTTTTGTACCGCTAAAGTCGTTAAGAAGATCGCTAACGGCGATAGCGTCGTTAACTATATCGCTAAATGTGGCTGCATTTAGCGATATAGAAACAATCCCGCTAGCGATCTCATTAGTATGCAACGCTAACGAGATCGCTAGCGGGATAGCTTAGTGTGGCAGTACCTTAACTATCATGACACACAAGATTACAATGAATGGTAAAACCTCTATAACACAGGATTCAGAATAGTTAATGGTCAGAGCTCACCTCCTCTCTCTCCCTTCTAAATGACCTTTCCCGATCAGCGAATACCCAGATAGCTTTTCTGTAGGAAGTCAAGAGCCACAGCTAATCTTTTGCAGCCTATATCATTGAGGCAGCTTGTACAGATGCAGGAAAGATGTATATGTACAGAACAGGAAATAAGTCTATTATTAGGCTTAGTGGCCAATGACAAAATAGCAAGATATGCAAAATAGCATATATTTTGCAGTGACTCATGACTCATACAGGGAAAATTGACCTCCTATTTCTACATAGATTATAGAAATATCAAGCTAGTCAGTTTTTAATCGGGTGATGTCATAGACATAATGGAAAAGAGAATACTTAGCTGGATAGAACGGCAAAATGAGCAATTGTAAGTACACAAAACCATGTGATATGATGATTGCAATATATTAAGAGAATAAAAATTTTGATGGGAGGGCTTCTTTGAATGCAAGATAGTAAAAGAAACCATCTAGATGTGGCCATATCAACCTGCTGTGTTTGATGTAAGTGGATAATGGCCCCAGCAGAGCACATAAACACACTTCAGGACACTAAATGCATGTTTAATAAAACTTTTGGACAACAATAGAGGTCAATTTTACAAAATAAATCATCATCCCAAAAGGAAAATGTAATTCTACCATTTTAAACAAACTAATAACTGTTTCCCATTGTGCATCATTTTATTTTTTCTCAACGCATACAACATTTCTTCATTCATTGCAACACTTGAAATTTAGAAAGATAATATAAATAGACAATATTTTCATTTTGTCCAATCATTGATAAGGCATTACTTACATAATATTTGTCGTCACTTTGATTGTAAGCCAGTTTCACAACGCCGTATGAGCCCTAGAAATAAAAAGATATTTAATATGGCTGCATATAACATTCCAAACAGTATGGGATCACAGAACAAATGTATAAGATAAGACAATGCCAGGTATACACAAGACCGATAGCTGAAAAAGCTGATACTAGACAAATCCACAGAGATTCCCAAGATCCAGACAGGCTGATCCTGATAGCTAGATCTATTTCAAATGTAAATGTATATTCACACCCAAACATAAGCAGAAAATCAATGCTCTTTAACTTGGCATTATTATAGGATACCACATTGTTATACAAGTCCTTTTGGAAGCTGGAAACTTTCTGCTTCAATTGTCCAGCACCAATAAAGCGCAATCACCGTGCCCTGAAAAGCCATGAACGACCATAAATCACAGGAGCCAAAAAATGGGACTATGGAGTGTTCAAGAACATAGAATATTAAAAGTCTTTTGCTGAACTTACTAAACTACAGCATGCTCCTGAAAATACCGGACCCTCCGCAATCAAGCACTGAAAAGACAGAACTCAAAGTTCCAATGGTGACTATGTACGGACGGTATTAGAAAATAGGCCGAGCTGCTTGTATCCGTTGAAGGAAAATCTTAAATCATATACATTCTAGAGAATTGTATTTTCTAAATTATTTAGGGAAGGATTCTTTTGGCATTTTAGTGCCACAATATATTTGATCTATAACACTGGTCTGTTAAATTTGGAATAGAAGGCCTGTACAAAGCACTAACTGAAACACCACTAAACACCTTTTTAATGAATTGGGAGACCAATTATGATTCAAGACTTAGGCTATGTTCACATGTCCAGTAGAGATCCATTAGAACGGATCCAGCAGGAATCCATTGGCTAAAAAGTTGTGCAGACAGGGTGTTTTTAAATAACTGATCTCTGCTGCATCCGTTTTTTTAGCATTGGTGGATCCGTTACTTAGCGATCCATTTACCTTTCACTTGTAACGGATCCATTTTCTTTCTTACTGGATCCATTACAAATCAAAGAAAAATGGATGGCTAATTAATTGATCCATTTTCCATAGTCTTCAGTGTTAAAAAAAACCCTTATCCTATTGAAATCAGATTTTTTTTAACCGGACAAAAAAGTTGTCTGCACAAGGTTTTAGTCAATCGATTGCTGCTGTATTCGTTCTAATGGATCACTACTGGACATATGAACCCTAACAGATTCTCAAATACAGACAAAATTGTGTCTTATCTTGAGCAAACCTTTTAAATTCCTTTATTGTGAACATCCAGTTGAAATATCTTCTATTTGCCTAAACAATTTACAACTGAATATGGATTGGAAAGCCAAATAGTGGAAAGGATTAATGGAATTACATCAAGTGGCAGCATTGGTGAACCGAGGATAAGGTGCTTAGTTGTAAGACACAAAGCCCTGTAGGCAAACTAAATATAGTGAGAAAATTCTATGACTCGTACTGTTCGCTAAATTTAAAAAGAATTCAGCAATCTTTAAAAAAAAAAAAAAAAAAATAGTGAGTCTATGGAACTCTCTGCCACAACATGTTGTAATGGTCAATTCACTAGAGTTCAAGAAGGGTCTAGTTACCTTTCTTAAAAAAATAAAAGTATTGCGGGATATGAGTACTAGACTCTGCTTTCCCCTATTATGAGACCATTGGTGACTGCCTCACTGGAGTTTTTCCTTTCCTGTGGATCAACAAAAATTAAATTAAAGGTTGAACTCATTAGTATTCTTGCAACTTTAAAACATAGAAAAAAAAATAGCCCCGTTTCACAAGAGAACTACTAGGGTATTTTCGTATGCAGATTTTTTAATGCATTTTTTACCGCATGAAACATGCAAACTATGGTCAGAAAACCACAGCAGAAATTATGCATGTACTTAATATGGGTTTTGGTGGCTTTTTTATTATATTTTTGCTGCTAACTAATTTTGAAGCCAATGGGGAAGACTGCAGTAAAAACGCTGAAAGGACAAACTGCGCTTAAAAAAAATGCTCCGCAGGTCTGAAAACGCAAGGAGAAAAAATAACCACGTGAATGACATTTTAGAAATCGAGTTTATTTTGCTGTTACTGTAAAATACTGCCATAAAACACAGACAAAAATGCAGAAAAAATGCAATGTGTGAACATGCTCTGACAGCTTTCTAATGATTATACTTGTCTTCTCTTTATATTATTATTATTACACATTTATATAGCGCCATTTATTCCATGGCGCTTTACATAAGAAAAGGGAAAAATATAGACAGGTACAATAAACATGTGCTAGACAAGGGACACACAAGTACAGAAGGAGAGAGGACCCTGCCCACGAGGGCTCACAGTCTACAGGGATGGGTGAGGATACACTAGGAAAGGGTAGAGCTGATCGTGCGATGGTTCAGTAGACTGAGGATCATTGCAGGTTGTAGGCTTGTCGGAACAGGTGGGTCTTCAGGTTTTTCTTGAAGGTCTCCGTTGTTGGTGAAAGTCTGATGTTTTGCGGCAGGGAGTTCCAGAGTATGGGGGAAGCCCGGGAGAAGTCTTGTATGAGGCTGCGGGAAGAAGAGATGAGGGGGGAGACGAGCAGGAGATCTTGAGAGGATCGAAGGTTGCGTGTAGGTAGGTAGCGGGAGACCATGTCACAGATGTATGGCGGAGAAAGGTTGTGGATGGCTTTGTATGTCCTGGTTTTGAACTGTAGCCTCTGGGCAATAGGAAGCCAGTGAAGAGCCTGGCATAGGGGGGAGGCTGGGGAATAGCAGGGAGACAGGTGGATTAGTCTGGCAGCAGAGTGTAGGATGGACTGGAGTGGTGCCAGAGTGCTAGAGGGGAGGCCAGACAGTAGGAGGTTGCAGTAGTCGAGGCGGGAGATGATAAGGGTGTGCACTAGTGTTTTTGTGGTTTCATGGTTGAGGAATGCACGGATTCGGGAAATATTTTTGAGTTTGAGGCGGCAAGAGGTGGCGAGTGCTTGGATATGTGGTTTGAAAGAGAGGGCAGAGTCGATGATCACCCCAAGGCACTGAGCATGCGGGACTGGGGAAAGCGAGCAGCCATTGACATTGATGGATAGGTCTGGTGGAGGGGTAGAATGAGGTGGGGGAAAGATGATGAATTCTGTTTTGTCCATGTTCAGTTTGAGAAAGCGAACAGAAAAGAAGGCTGAGATAGCAGACAGACACTGTGGGATTTTGGTCAGTAGGGAGGTGAGGTCAGGTCCAGATAGGTAGATCTGAGTGTCATCGGCGTAGAGGTGATACTGCAAGCCATGGGATTCTATGAGCTGTCCCAGGCCGAAGGTGTAGATGGAGAAGAGTAGGGTAGTACATTAGAACAAACTGGTAACTATTGCACACACTTTGAATTTCCATTCTATCTTTTTTCAACTTAGCATAAAAGGAACAATTGAACTTGTCTAGCTTTATATTCATAACTTTACTGTACATTGAACTCCTTTAAAACTGTCTGTACTCAAAACCCTAAGGGAGTTGGGGATCAGTTCATATAGTCCATTGCCATGTAGTAAAGAAAAACATGCAAAAGACAAATAGATCCAAGGGCTGGAAGAAATTTTAAATTAGCGATGCAACAGAAGAAATGTACAAGCATGGTGTTGGTGAGAACTATGGTTTTTAAATGTGTTCTGTTATGAGCCACTTCTGGGATCCTAGAATACTACAATCATTCATGCGGGACTGTGGGTAGGGTCTTCGGCTCCACCATGGCCCCTCTGTTGTCTATCTTTTTCCATGGCAGAGCCGAAGACCCTACCCACAGTCCCGCCCCGATGCATGGTGACCAAAATTTCTAATGATGATTTTATAAAAACCAGGCTAAAGATTTCTTCACTGAAAGTTTGTATTAATTCAGTATACCAGCGCCATTATTGCAATGCCTTTAGTTTAATATGTATAACCCTGACGACAGGTTTTCTTTAATGCTTCCGGCATGATACATGTAACATCTAACACAGTCTGTCAAAATACAGTTATGTAGTACGCGCAATATGTTTTCATATTCACATTTATATTAAAAGGTCAGAAGTGATTGAATACAGAGAGACCTGACCCAATCCAAATTTTGAAAAAAGACATTGCCCGTAATATTTGTTTTCCATTTGCAATACATCTATTCATCATGCACCCATTAGGCTCTGTTCATATGAGTGTATGCGCAATTATTAAGATCTGATTCTTTCATTTTTAAAGAAAGAAACAGCACAGCATGCTACACGATTGTTTCCAGAAAATGTCAGAATCTTAAGCATCCTATTATACTCAGTGGGGTGCACCGGGCACCATTCGTGTCTGTCACATGATGCATCCATCCAATGCATACATTTGGTTCGTATAATGGAACAGAAAAACATTGTTCCTAATACAGATGTGAATACAGACTTAGAGATTTTTGGATCTTTTTTGAAGACTATAGTTGAATATACTTAAAGGGAATGTGATAGTAGGATTTCAGACCCCAAACTATTTGTATGTAGCTCTTTCAGTGACAAGTGCATCAATACCTTTACATGGCCAGTCTGTTCCTATGTTAATGAGATATCAGCAATTGAATTGAAATGCAAATGAGGCTGTAGACCTGAAGGCTCCATCACTCCAGCTCTAATCCACGCTTAGTGCCTCCTCCTCTTATATGACTGACAGCCTCAATGCTCTGTGATTTCAGTAAAAGGAACTCTCAGTCAAGCAACAGGAGGCACTGCTGGGCGTGGAGTAGAGCTGGAGTGGCAGAGGCTTCCGATCCACAAATAGATCTTCAGAATTAGTAGCATATCAATGCAAGCACTGATTTCTAAAACTAGCCATGTAAAGGTATTGATGGACTGTCTTTGAAAGAGCTACAAGCGCATATAAATAGTGTTATAAATTGTTTGGGGAAGAGGTAAATTATTGCTGACTGATTCCCTTTAAGAAAAATTCTCTTTACATCATAAAATGCTGTGATTGTGACACTATCATCAGGAATTACAGAGAGCTGCTGAGATCAGGTCTCTAGTACTAAAACCATATTACTGGAAACCACCAGTATTATAAAGGAAGATGTGATCACTGAAGAACTAAAGTTGACAACCTCAGTAAATAGCTCTTATTAGGCCATAGGCAATCTCTTGGGACCCAACCTTCTAGATATTGCATGAAGAGCAGTTAATGTATATCACTACAGTCATTACTACTCTTTGTCTGTAGTGACCATAGTAGGGAAAATTAACACATGACATCAACTTCAACACAGCAAAGTCAACACAAAATAATTAAAAAGGTTGCCTGGAATAATATAATCCCTTTAAAACATCAATTAAAACATTTAAATAGAGCACTAAGATCAATCTATAAAGATGGGCAAAACACATTCTTGCAAATAATTATTAGCTTCCAAGTAGCAGCAGAAAACAGGCGAATTGAAGGGAGTGGTTGTGATGTCATAAACGAAGACGAGTAGCATTATTTATCAGTTAAATCCCACCCCAACCAGCATGCATACCCCGATGCTCATCAATGGCCATTATTTACTTACTGCAGTGATGACTTCTTGTTTACACACAAAACAGTTGTAGCAAATCATCAATCAACTGCAGCAGTCACATGTGTTGATGGGATGTCAGCAGAGACTTTTTTCACTTCCTGTTAGATATGAGCAAATCCACTCAATGCAAATCAATTTGGTTTTAATTTTTAGGAATTTGCTTAACCTTGGAATAAATGAACAATTTGCAATGCGCTTTGTGCAAATTATCAATATGGTCTCTACATTTCACACAATGCATAGCATCAGCAAGAGAAGGCTCACATGACCTTGGCTACCACATCACATGGTATAGCCCAATGTGACTCTGAATCACTTCTCATAGACAAGCCGTGAGTCAGGATAGCCAAGGAGTCAGAGGTCAAGAGCCAGGAGGGTACTTTATAAACAGAGGGAAGAGACAAAGGCATAGGCAGGTAAAGAACTGAGGTACGAATACCAGGAAGGTAACAGATCAGAGTAAAGGGGCTAGACAAAATGGTCAGAACTAGGTCCAAGGTCAGGAAGCAAAAAGATCAAAAAGCAAATCACAATTCACAGAAAAACAAACCACACAGAGCTGAATCTACAGAACAGACCAAAAGTTTGGACACACCTTCTCTTTCAAAGATTTTTCTGTATTTTCATGCCTATGAAAATTGTACATTCACACTGAAGGCATCAAAACTATGAATTAACACATGCGGAATTATATACTTAACAAAAAAGTGTGAAGCAACTGAAAATATGTCTTATATTCTAGGTTCTTCAAAGTAGCCACCTTTTGCTTTGATTACTGCTTTGCACACTCTTGGCATTCTCTTGATGAGCTTCAAGAAGTAGTCACCGGAAATGGTCTTCCAACAGTCTTGAAGGAGATTCCAGAGAAGTTTAGCACTTGTTGGCCCTTTTGCCTTCACTCTGCGGTCCAGCTCACCCCAAACCATCTCGATTGGGTTCAGGTCTGGTGACTGTGGAGGCCAGGTCATCTGGCATAGCACCTCATCACTCTCCTTCTTGGTCAAATAGCCCTTACACAGCCTGGAGGTGTGTTTGGGGTCATTGTCCTGCTGAAAAATAAATGATGGTCCAAGTAAACGTAAACCAGATGGAATAGCATGCCGCTGCAAGATGCTGTGGTAGCCATGCTTGTTCAGTATGCCTTCAATTTTGAATAAATCCTGTTATGTTTTGGTAGCTGAGGAGAGCAGGCAAAAACGGCAATACACCAGAGAGGTTGGAATCTACTGGATTGCAGTACCCTGACTAACCACCACAACTAAAGCCAGCTTGGAGCGTTCCTACGTTGGTCCTAGACGCCTTGTCACAGCCTGAGAGGTTAACTACACCTAAAGATAGAAAGAGGAAAGCTATCTGCCCCGGAGCAGATCCCCAAAGAACACAGGAAGCCCCCAAACATGCAATGGCGGTTAGACAAGAGGAAATACAGACACAGACAGAAAACAGTATGAGCAAACGCTGGGGCCCAATCTGCCTAGACAGAATAGGATAGGAAGGATACTTACTGCAATCCAAAAAAAACCCAAAAAAAGCCAACGCTACTAATTGCAAAAACACCTGAGATCACACAACCTCTACCACCTAAATTAGTTCTCTGGTGTAACAAAACTAAGCCGCAGCCACAGAAAAAACTGGAAAAGGCAAATGAACAAACAGTGGCTCCAGAGGAACTGAGAGGAGCCCAAGCCCCCAGGGAAGGGGAACCTGGCCAACCTCACAGAAATGCAGAGAAATATGCAAATGGCAAGCACAAAAACAAAAAACAGAAAATATCTGAGAGCAGGAGAAGAGGCAAGACTCAGCAAGCTTCCAAGTGAACCAGGAAACAACATTGAGACAAGAACAATTGATCACCGGCAACCATGATGGGGGAAACCTCCCTTATATCCAGCCAATCTGTGATTCCTGATTGCCAATCCTCACTGAATGACTCAGTACTGTTTGTAACCACCAGAGGGAGCTTCTGCTCAGAATTCATTTCTAAAACATTCATAACAGTACCCCCCCTTGAGGAGGGGTCACCGAACCCTCATTTGTGCAACCAGGTCGGTCAGGATGAGCTCTGTGATACGCACGGATCAGTCTCCTAGCATGGATGTCCGATGCAAACACCCAAGAATTGTCCTCCTGACCATAACCTCTCCACTTAACCAAATACTGGAGTTTCTGTCTAGAAAAACGAGAATTCAATATTTTCTCAACCACGTACTCCAGATTGCCCTCAACCAAAACAGGGTCAGGGGGCACAGCCATAGGAACCACTGGCTCGACAAACCTCTTCAATAAGGACTTGTGGAACACGTTATGGATCTTAAATGTTCCTGGAAGAAGTAAACGAAAGGAAACAGGATTAAGAATCTCCATGATCTTATAAGGTCCAATGAACCTAGGCTTAAACTTAGGAGATGCAAACCTCATAGGGATATTTCTTGGGGACAACCAGACCAAGTCCCCCACTTTAAACCGAGGACCATCAGTCCTATGCCGGTTGGCAAACCGCTGGGCCTTTTTCTGAGAGAGGGACAACCTCTCCACTACCTGGTCCCAAATCTGCTGCATACGCTCCACAACACAGTCAACACCCGGACAGAGAGAAGCCTCCGTCTGTCCCGAAGAAAATCGAGGGTGAAACCCAAAATTGCAGAAAAATGGAGACATCAAAGTGGCAGAGCTTGCCCTATTATTAAGAGCAAACTCAGCCAAAGGCAAAAAAGAGACACAGTCATCCTGATCAGCACTCACAAAACATCTCAGATAAGTCTCCAATGTCTGGTTTGTTCTCTCAGTTTGTCCATTGGTCTGAGGATGAAAAGCAGAGGAGAAAGACAATTGAACACTAAGTTTAGAACAAAAAGTCCTCCAAAATCTGGAAACAAACTGGACTCCTCTGTCAGACACAATGTTCTCAGGAATGCCGTGTAACCGAACCACATGCTGAAGGAACAAAGGCACCAATTCGGAGGAGGAAGGCAACTTAGGTAATGGCACAAGATGTATCATCTTGGAAAACCTATCACAAATCACCCAGATAACGGTCATTCACTGAGAAACAGGGAGGTCGGAAATAAAATCCATACAGATATGGGTCCATGGTCTCTTGGGCACAGGCAATGGCATCAACAAACCACTAGAGCGAGAGCAAGGCTTGGAGCGAGAGCAAGTCCCACAGGACTGCACAAACTCCCTGACGTCACGAGACAAAGTAGGCCACCAAAAGGACCGACTCACAAGTCTCTGGTACCAAAAATTCCGGGATGACCGGCCAACGCGGAACAATGAATCTCAGACATCACACTCTTCTTCCACTGGTCTGGGACAAACAATTTCCCAACAGGGCAGCGCTCGGGTTTATCCTCCTGACACCCCTCCAGAGCCAGTCTCAAATTGGGCGAGATGGCGGAAAGAACCACACCCTCTTTCAAAATAACAGCAGGATCAGATAACTTATGGTCCGTGAGAACCACCACCTGATGTTTGGCTCCCTCCAGCCAATGTCTCCACTCTTCAAAAGCCCACTTCATGGCCAATAACTCCCGATTCCCCACGTCATAATTACGTTCAGTTGGAGAAAATTTTCGAGAGAAAAAAACACAAGGGTTACTTTTAGAGGTCTCAGGATCTCTTTGGGACAAAACGGCACCTGCCCCAATTTCAGAGGCATCAACCTCCACCTGAAATGGCAGAGAAACATCAGGCTGCCGTAGAACAGGAGCAGAAGTGAATCTCTGCTTAAGTTCCTGAAACGCAGACACTGCCTCAGGAGGCCAATTCACCACATCAGAACCCTTTTTGGTCAAATCAGTCAATGGTTTAACAATAACAGAGAAATTACCAATAAATTTACGATAAAAATTGGCAAAACCCAAGAATCTCTGAAGAGCCTTTAATGAAGTAGGTTGGACCCAATCACAGATGGCCTGAACCTTGACCGGGTCCGTTTCAATAACAGATGGAGACAAAATGAATCCCAGAAATGAGATCCTCTGTACGCCAAAAAGACACTTTGATCCCTTCACATACAGAGCATTCTCTCTCAAAATCTGGAACACAGTCCGAACATGTTTCACATGAGAGTCCCAGTCATTGGAAAAAATCAAGATATCATCCAAATAAACAATCAGAAATTTATCCACAAAATCCCTGAAAATGTCATTCATGAAGGACTCGAAGACAAAAGGAGCATTAGTGAGCCCAAAGGGCATCACTAGGTACTCAAAATGCCCCTCTGGGGTATTAAACGCCGTCTTCCATTCATCCCCGTGCTTAATGCGAATAAGGTTATACGCCCCCCTGAGGTCAAGCTTGGTAAACCAAGTAGCACTTTTCACCCTGGAAAACAGGTCAGAAATCAAGGGTAACGGATATTGATATTTCACAGTGATATTGTTCAAGAGACGATAATCAATACACGGCCTTAATGAACCATCCTTTTTGGCCACAAAGAAAAAACTGGCACCCAAGGGTGAAGAGGATGGTCTGATATGACCCTTCTCCAATGACTCCTTGATATAAGACCGCATAGCGTCATGTTCAGGTACAGACAAGTTAAAAAGGCGACCTTTAGGGAATTTACTACCAGGCGCTAATTCAATAGCGCAGTCATAGCTCCTATGGGGGGGCAAGGATGCAGATTTACTTTCGCTAAACACATCAGAAAAATCAGTCAAAAAGTCAGGCACATCTTGAGCCTGGGGAGAGGCAGAAAAAACAGGAGTGTTGGCATTAACACATTGGCAGCCCCAACTGGTCACAGACACAGATTTCCAATCCAAAACAGGATTATGAGACTCCAACCAAGGGAAACCTAGTACAATAATGTCATGCAGATTATACAACACCAAAAATTTGCAACTCTCCTGATGATCAGGTTCAACCCTCTTTATCACCTGAGTAGAGAACTGGGGTTTATTCTCAGCCAAAGGGGTAGAGTCAATCCCCAGTAGGGGAATAGACTTCCGTAGGGGTATCAAGGGAAACCCACAACGTTTAGCAAAATCAAAATCCATCAGGTTAATAGCTGCTCCCGAATCAACAAAAGCCTGAGCAGAAAATGTAGACAGGGAGCAAATCAGGCTAACAGTCAACAGAAATTTAGTCTGAACACTACCCAAGACAACTGAGCGTGCAAAACGTCTTCCCCGCTTAGGGCAGACTGAAATAGCATGAGAGGCATCACCACAGTAGAAACATAACCCATTGCGTTTTCGAAACTCATGACGCTGTGCCCCAGAAGCCACTCTATCACACTGCATGGGTTCAGAAGCTGGTTCACAAGGCAACACCATTCCACGCATACCTCTACGCTCACGCAAACGTCTGTCAATTTGAATCGCCAATGACATAGAATGATTGAGACCAGAGGGAGCAGGGAAACCCACCATAACATCTTTTACATTCTCTGACAGACCCTTCCAAAAAAGGGCTGCCAAAGCATCATCATTCCATTTGGTCAGAACTGCCCACTTTCGGAATTTCTGACAGTACACTTCAGCGTCCTCAAGCCCCTGATTTAATGCCAACAAGGTTTTTTCAGCTTGTTCAGTGACATTAGGTTCATCGTACAATAACCCACAGCCAGAAAAAATGCATCAACATTACTCAAAACAGGGTCCCCAGATGTCAGGGAAAAAGCCCAATCCTGAGGATCGCCGCGCAGGAGAGAGATGACAATTTGAACCTGCTGTGCTGCGTTCCCTGAGGACTTAGGTTTTAAGGCAAAAAACAAGTTACAGTTATTTTTGAAATTCAGAAATTTAGCTCGATCCCCCAAAAACAAATCTGGCATGGGGATGCTAGGATCCACAACCGGCAATCCTGCAAGATAGGTAGCAATACTTCGAACTTCAGTGGCAAGCTGATCCACACGGCCAGACAACTGTGCAAACTCCATTGAGAGGAAAAAAAAAATCCTCCTCAGCACCCAGAGAACAAGAGGGAAAAAAAATGCAACAAACAGAAAAAAAAAAAAAAAATCTCTGACAACTCTGACAACTTTTTTCTTTCCACACTATTTTTCCCTTTTGTGAGTACCATATAATTTTCAGTTTGGCCGGTGATACTGTTATGTTTTGGTAGCTGAGGAGAGCAGGCAAAAACGGCAATACACCAGAGAGGTTGGAATCTACTGGATTGCAGTACCCTGACTAACCACCACAACTAAAGGCAGCCGTGGAGCGTTCCTACGTTGGTCCTAGACGCCTCCTCACAGCCTGAGAGGCTAACTACACCTAAAGATAGAAAGAGGAACGCTATCTGCCCCGGAGCAGATCCCCAAAGAACATAGGAAGCCCCCAAACATGCAATGGCGGTTAGACAAGAGGAAATACAGACACAGACAGAAAACAGTATGAGCAAACGCTGGGGCCCAATCTGCCTAGACAGAATAGGATAGGAAGGATACTTACTGCAATCCAAAAAACACCAAAAAAAGCCAACGCTACTAATTTCAAAAACACCTGAGATCACACGACCTCTACCACCTAAATTAGTTCTCTGGTGTAACAAAACTAAGCCGCAGCCACAGAAAAAACTGGAAAAGGCAATTGAACAAACAGTGGCTCCAGAGGAACCGAGAGGAGCCCAAGCCCCAGGGAAGGGGAACCTGGCCAACCTCACAGAAATGCAGAGAAATATGCAAATGGCAAGAACAAAAACAAAAAACAGAAAATATCTTATCTGAGAGCAGGAGAAGAGGCAAGACTCAGCAAGCTTCCAAGTGAACCAGGAAACAACGTTGAGACAAGAACAACTGATCACCGGCAACCATGATGGGGGGAAACCTCCCTTATATCCAGCCAATCTGTGTTTCCTGATTGCCAATCCTCACTGAATGGCTCTGTACTGTTTGTAACCAACAGAGGGAGCTTCTGCTCAGAATTCATTTCTAAAACATTCATAACAAAATCCCCAACAGTGTCACCAGCAAAGCAGTTCCACACCATCACACCTCCTCCTCCATGCTTCACGGTGGGAATCAGGCATGTAGAGTCCATCTGTTCACCTTTTCTGCGTCGCACAAAGACATGGTGGTTGGAATCAAAGATCTCAAATTTTGACTCATCAGACCAAAGCATAGATTTCCACTGGTCTAATGTCCATTCCTTGTGTTCTTTAGCCCAAACAAGTCTCTTCTGCTTGTGCCTGTCCTTAGCAGTGGTTTCCTAGCAGCTATTTTACCATGAAGGCCTGCTGCACAAAGTCTCCTCTTAACATTTGTTGTAGAGATGTGTCTGCTGCTAGAACTCTGTGTGGCATTGATCAGGTCTCTAATCTGAGCTGCTGTAAACCTGAGATTTTTGAGGCTGGTGACTCAGATAAACTTATCCTCAGAAGCAGAGGTGACTCTTGGTATTCCTTTCCTGGGGTGGTCCTCATGTGAGCCAGTTTCTTTGTAGCGCTTGATGGTTTTTGCAACTGCACTTGGGGACACTTTCAAAGTTTTCCCAATTTTTCAGACTGACTGACCTTCATTTCTTAAAGTAATGATGGCCACTCGTTTTTCTTTACTTAGCTGCTTTTTTCTTGCCATGATACACATTCTAATAGTCTATTCAGTAGGACTATCAGCTGTGTATCCACCAGACTTCTGCACAGCACAACTGATGGTCCCAACCCAATTTCTAAGGCAGGAAATCACACTTATTAAACCTGACAGGGCACACCTGTGAAGTGAAAACCATTTCCGGTGACTACCTCTTGAAGCTCATCAAGAGAATGCCAAGAGTGTGCAAAGCAGTCATCAAAGCAAAAGGTGGCTACTTGAAGAACCAAGAATATAAGACATATTTTCAGTTGTTTCACACTTTTTTGTTAAGTATATAATTCCACATGTGTTAATTCATAGTTTTGATGCCTTCAGTGTGAATGTACAATTTTCGTAGTCATGAAAATACAGAAAAATCTTTGAATGAGAAGGTGTGTCCAAACTTTTGGTCTGTACTGTATGTCTGGCAGAGATCTGGGACTGACAGCCCAGCTAAGTAGCATGGCAATCACCTGGGACAGGGAACATCTGAAGGAAGCCCAGCACCTCCCAGTCTCAGACTGGATGGCTGAGCTGTCAATCAAAACACTGACAGCACAGCACGCCCCTGCAACACACTGGACGACTGAGCTGTCAAAGTACTGAAAGCTTCAGCATGCCTCTGTACCAGATTGGACGGCTTAGCTGTCAGTAACTGCATCCCAGACACACTGAGGGGTGGAATTGAGACATACAACCAGTCAGAACTGAGTACCATAGACTGACAAAAGCAAAGGCAGGGCATCCAGCAGCATTTTGTGGTGAATCTTGACAGTGAGAGAACATCACAGCTCTCAGCTTAACTATAGATATAGGGCGAGAAGGCCATAAACAGAGAAAAAAATCTACAGAAGAATCAGAATATAGATGCTTTGTGCTGTTTGTACAATCAAGTACTTTTTAATACCTGACAGAATGATTTTCATTGTATTGCTGTGTTTAATATGGAAACCTGTAATAAGAAAACAGTCGTTGAGAACACGAAAAGGTGTTGATTCATAAGGCTTTAGCATCTTAAAAATAAATGATCCTTGAGAAAATAATCCTAATCAGTACATCTTAATAGCGGAGATAACGCCTTATAAAAAGGCTGTTGCTTAACCATGCGGAAAAGGAGCAAAAAAAAAAATTTTTTATAGGGTGCCGAGAAAACGACGACTGCAGTGCTGCACTTAGAGAAGTTCTTATTGTGGACTTGTCGCATCAGTAATTGTTCGCAGAGCTTTCCAAAGTAGAAGCTTCAGGAGAATTGATTGCTAGCTGGTTATCCTAATTACCTAGGCAGCTTGATGCAAATTCCAGATGTAAATGAGAGCATAGACAGAAGCAGACAAGATTCAGAGCGGTTTAGCAATCGTCATTGTTTTTAAATGAAGAAAAAGCAGGAACAGATGTCGGAGACAGAAGAATTATTGCACATCCGTTCGCATCCAGTCCAGATCTACATCATCATGGCACTAATATCACTATGCATTCATTGCCTTTTAATCGCAAAACAGACAAGGAATACACTTTTTTATTCTTTAGCCATGTATTTTCAATCTGACTATGCTTTGGTTATACTGTTAGTAATTTTACACCATCCTGGTGAATTAACTTCATTAACTGTTTTGTTATCTTTAATTGCTTTTTTAGTCAGTTTATTAAGGTGTAGAGTGAAGAAGTTATATGCTGTTACTGTCTGGTAACAGTTAATAAGCTGCTGTTGATAGTCCTGCTTATCTTAGGCTAGATTCACACATCCGTGTAAATGTTACCACTCGTGAGAAATTGACCAATATTTTCACATGTCATCCGTGTTGCCTCCATGTGGTACCCTAGATACATCTGTGTGGAATTCGCTTTTCTCTCATCTATTTTTTTTCACTGCTCCCCATTGACTTGAATGGCCAAATCTGATCTGCAAATGTGGAGCCCAGCTGCGCTCGGTTTCACAAAACCTGGAAGGGTGCATGAAGGATTCGTCCACTAGAGGTCTCACTACATACACACACCTTCACCCTTCCTCAGTCCACCAGAGGGAGCCCTGATAGGGATATAAAAGAGGGTGAAGACAGGAAGAAAGCTCAGTCTAGTTCAGAGTAGTTGGAGTTTAGTCTGCGGAGTGAAGTGAAGTGGAGTCTAGCTCAGGACTCTAGCAGATCAGACTAGAGAGCTAAGAGCGTGCCGACGCTCTGGAGAGCGGCAGAGGAGGCAGCCCACCAACTGCCAGTGTGTATAGCCTAGTGAGGGCCAGAGTAGGCCGAAGGCAAGTGGAGAGAGTAGTAAAAGGGGCAGAGGAGCCTTACCAGCTCACCTCAACAAGTACATACCGGACGCCGGGTCCGAGCCTACAGGGATCTTCACGACCCAGTAGAGACAACCAGAATTCTGAGGACTACAGGTCTCAGGAGCCCTATAGAGCTGATACGTAACAGAGACACGGGGGACAGGGAGTTCCAGCAAGCAAGGAAAAGCAAGCAAGGAAAGTGTACTCCAAGAGAAGGCCCTACGACAAGGTCAGCCGGGTGCAGGATAGAGACAAACTCAGGCCTAGCTACAGGCAGGTCGGAGACTTATTACAGGAGACAGGAGGCCCTATACCTACTCACAGGGGAGAATCTGGATGTGCACCCTTCACCCTTAAGTGCCCCGGGATGTTCCTGCACTATCTTCAGTAAAGGTACCGAAGTGACGGTTTTTGTGTGTTACCCTTTATTGTTCCTATCCTGACGGATCCCCTCCGTCCTGCATCCCTACCCATACACTGCCCTGGAAGGACACAGCGTCACCTGTAGGAGGCTTATCATCTAGCTGTACAACACCATCCCTTCCAGAGGACCTGCACAGTAGCGCTGGTTACCCTGACCACATACTACAGGTGGCGTCACGAATAATCATACGAACACTAATCTCCTGTAAATATCCCCTTTTTGGTGAGCGCTCAGGGCCACGGACCGATTCCTGGCTGCCGCGACATCCCCCATAGAAGTCGACGGGCTAGGTGCCGAGTACCCCCGGCCCTGGTGGGCGGCTCACAACCACAGATTAAAATAAGACCTGTTCCAAGT
This sequence comes from Oophaga sylvatica, assembly GCA_033576555.1. Classification (NCBI taxonomy): domain Eukaryota; kingdom Metazoa; phylum Chordata; class Amphibia; order Anura; family Dendrobatidae; genus Oophaga; species Oophaga sylvatica. The sequence continues at coordinate 317,867,939 of JARQOD010000002.1, forward strand.
ATCAAGGATCTACTACACTAGGGGTCCCTAATTTGTAGGTCAGGAACCACATGTGGCTCACGGAGCCATGAATTGTGTTTGTCTGCCAACTTGGTGCATTAGCTCCAGGTTTAGCAAACAGGTATGAAGAGCACATTTCAAAATGGTGAATTTTTGGAGTATCCCTGTACAGAAGAGCAGATACGGATGTACATATACTGGTCTTAGGGGTTTAGAGATATTTTAAGTTTGGTAGGCTGGAGAAAGGATGATACTTCCTGTCAGAGGAGGTACTTGAAGCTGGATTAGGGAGGTGTTTGATGGGAGAATACTGAATGAGGGATTTGTGGGAACCCCTGGATCTTGGTATTCTGCTAAAAGATTATTTTTGTGGAAAAGCTTTATCTCATTATACCCATAATGGGGGCTTTGGTTGCCACTACTGTGAGAGGAGTGGAAGCTGGATGTGGCTAGCGACCCTCTCTCAGAGCTGACTGTGTCTTGTTACCCTCTCCCAGAGCTGAACGTGGCTCTCAAGATTAGAAAGGATGAGGACCACTGTCCTACACCAATCTGTGTTTAAATCCTTGAAATTTTGTGGGTCCATGTGCCGTTCAAGAAAAAACACACAGATGTGTGTCTCACAGTTATATTCTGCAGTGACTGTCAGATTGGCTCATATAGACTACCTTAAAGGGCTATTCATAAATTTGACAGTTATCCCCTATCCTTAGGATAGGAGATAACTTTCCGATCACTGGGCATTCAACTGCAGGGGCTCCGACTAATCTATAGAACTGGGGTTTTGAAGTGACCCGCGGGAATGGAGCAGTGGTTGATCTAGTGCACTGTTGCTCCATTCATTCTAATGAAAATGTCAAAGATTAGCCAGCAATTCAATCTCCAGAGGTCCCATTCAGAATGAATGGAGCGGCAGTACGCTCATCCAACATCACTCCATTCACACAGGGCTTTTCAGAGTCCGGGTTATCAGGATTGATGGGTGCCCCAGAGGACAAACCCTTTATGATCAGAAAGTTATTCCCTATCCCACAGATAGGGAATAAAGTTAAACTTCGAGAAAATCACTTTAGCATACTATGAAGTCCTCTTCATTACTAGTGAGAATTCATATTCTAATCATACTTTAATGGGGTTGATCTGTTAAATAGAATTACTGTATATACTCATGTATAAGCCGACCCGTGTATAAGCCGACCCCCCTAATTTTGCCACAAAAAACTGGGAAATCTTATTGACTCGCGTATAAGCCTAGGGTGAAAAATGATTATGCCCCCATATGCTCCATAGATTAGGCCCCCATAAACTGCACAGATTATGCCCCCTGTATAATCCACAGATTATACCCCATATGCTGCACAGATTATGCCCAATATGCTCCACAGATTAGGCCCCCATATGCTCCACAGATTATGCCCCCATATGCTGCACAGATTAGGCCCCCATATGTTCCACAGATTATGCCCCATATGCTGCACAGATTATGCCCAATATGCTCCACAGATTATGCCCCCATATGTTCCACAGATTAGGCCCCCATATGCTCCAAATTATGCCCCATATGCTCCACAGATTAGGCCCCCATATGCTCCACAGATTATGCCCCATATGTTTCACAGATTAGGCCCCCATATGTTCCACAGATTAGGCCCCATAGTATGTCCCTTATGCTGCCGCGCTGCTGCTGCAAAAAAATGACATACTCACCTCTCGTCGCTGGGGCCAGGTGCTGGTGTCCTGAGCAGGCGATGACACCGGCGCGCTATGGGGGACATGTGCTGGTGTCATCGCTCGCTCAAGACCCCGGCACCCGAGATATTTACCTGTCACCGGACCGCTCCACCGCTACGCTGCTCCCGCTTCCGGGTCCTTGGCAGTGAATGATCAGGCTGGGGGCGCGGCGCGAACTAACGATGTCATCGCGCCCTCTGCCTGAACATTCAGAGTCGGACGAGGAGGTCGGAGCAGCGCGCAGCGGTGGAACGGAACAGGTGAATATCGCTATACTCACCCCTCCGCCGGCGCGTCTCTCTCTGCAGCCTCTCCTCTTCTCCCGCAGTCTCCGCAGCTCTTCCTTCCTACAGCGGTCACACCGCTCATTAAAGTCATGAATATGTGCATATTCATGACTTTGATGAGCGGTACCATGTGACCGCTGCAGGAAGGAGACGGAGATCGTGGGAGAAGCAGGGGGGCTGCAGAGACCGTGCCGGCGGAGGGGTGAGTATGATCTGACACCCCCGCTTCCCCTCCCCCGCCGACCCCCGTATATGACCCGCGTATAAGCCGAGAGGGGGACTTCCAGCCATAAAAAATGGGCTGAAAATCTCGGCTTATACACGAGTATATACGGTAAGTGTTTATGTGCTATAGAGCCAGACTGTACTGGCTCCCACACTACAGTGGCTTGAGAAACCAAAAAAATAAGGAAATATACAAAACACCAATAAAATAAATAAATAAAATAAAATAATAATAAAATTCAATAATAAAATTATATCCGGTGTCACAATATAACCTTATAGGATGAATGGCAGACCATTCGGATATAAAGACCACCACCCAGGAAATGGAAAAAACCTACCCGGTTGGTAGGTTTTCCCTATCTTTTTTCCATTTCCTGGGTGGTGGTCAGTGGCTTGAGAAAGTATTGCCCTCCTTGGTTTTTTACCTACTTTGTTACATCACAACCTGTGCTTAAATACTTTTGTAATTTGTGTGTTTGATGCATCAGCACTAAATAGTCTAAGTTGGTGAAGTGAAGTGAGACAAATATTGGCATAAATAAAATTTATGGGATCAAATAACTAAAAATTGGCATGTGCATTTGTATTTACCACTTTTACTATGACGACCCTAAAAATTTCTGGTGCGAGCAATTACCTTCATAAGTCACATGCTTAGTGTTAGGAAGTTAACCTTTGTGCAATCTAAGTGTCACATGGTCTGTCAGTATATACACACCTTTTCTAAAAGTTGACAGACGCTGCAACACCATTAAGCAAAAGGCACCACAAACCAAACAACACAATGTAGACCAAGGAGATCTCCAAACAATTCAGGGACAAAGTTATTGAGACGTACAAGTCAGGGTTGGGTTATAAAAAAAAAAAAAAAATCCCAGTCTCTGATGATCCCCCAAAGAACCATCAAATCCATTATCCTCCAATGGAAAGAACATGGTACCACAACAAAGCTGCCAAGAGAGAGCCGCCCACCAAAAATCCCAGACCAGGCAAGGAATCATAGAGGCAGCACAGAGACCAAAGGTAACACTGAAAGAGCTGCAGTGTTCCCAAGCAGAGACTGGAGTATCTGTTCATACGATCACAACAAGCCTTAAGCTCCATAGAGGTATCCTTTATGGAAGAGTGGGCAGTAAAAAGCCTTCACTTACACACAAAAATTGTAAGGCTTGTTTTGAGTTTGTGAAAAGACATGTGGGAGACTCCCCAAACCTATGGAGGAAGGTGCTGTGGTAAAATTAGACCAAAATTGAACTTTTTGTCCACCAAAGTAAATGCTGTGTCTGGTGTCAAACCAACACAGCTCATGCTGTGGGGACAGGGAAAATTGTCAGTCGAGGGGAAGATGGATGGTGTGAAATACATGAATATTCTTGGACAAAACCTGTATCAGTCTGTCAGTGATTTGAGACTGAGACAAAGGTTCATCTTCCAACAAGGCAAATACCCAAAGCATAGAGCCAATTTGCAGCTTAATGACCGGGACAATTTTTATAATTCTGACCACTGTCACTTTATGAGGTAATAACTCTGGAATGCTTTAACGAATCCAGCTGATTCTGAGAATGTTTTTTCGTGACATATTGTACTTCACGTTAGTGGTAATTTTTTTTATATGACTTGAGTTTATTTATGAAAAAAACGGAAATATGGCGAAAATTTTGAAAATTTAGCAATTTTCAAACTTTAAATTTTTATCAGAGAGATATGTCACACAAATTTCTTAATAAATAACATTTCCCACATGTCTACTTTACATCAGCACAATTTTGGGAACAAAATTTTTTTTTTGTTACGAAGTTATAAGGGCTAAAAGTTGACCAGCTATTTCTCATTATTACAACACCATTTTTTTTTTTGGGACCACATCACATTTGAAGTCACTTTGAGGGGTCTATATGATAGAAAATACCCAAAAAGTGACACCATCCTAAAAACTGCACCCCTCAAGGTGCTCAAAACCACATTCAAGAAGTTTATTAATCCTTTACTTGCTTCACAGGAACTGAAGCAATGTAGAAGGAAAAAAATTAACATTTAACTTTTTTTGAAAAAAAATTACTTAAGAACCAATTTATTTTATTTTCACAAGTGTTAAAAGAGAAAATGAACCACAAAATTTGTTGTCCAATTTCTCCTGAATACGCCGATACCCCATATGTGGGGGTAAACCACTTTTTGGGTGCACGGCAGAGGTCGCAAGGGAAGGAGCGCCGTTTGACTTTAACACAGAATTGTCTGGACGCCATGTCGCTTTGGAGAGCCCCTGATGTGCCTAAACAGTGGAAACCCCCAACAAGTGACCCCATTTTGGAAACTAGACCCTTTAAGGAACTTATGTAGATGTGTGGTGAGCACTTTGAACCTCCAAGTGCTTCACAGAAGTTTATAACGTAGACTCGTGAAAATAAAAAATAATTTTTTTCCTCAAAAATGATTTTTTAGCCAGCTATTTTTTATTTTCCCAAGGGTAACAGGAGAAATTAGAACCCTAAAATTGGTGTGCAATTTATCCTGAGTACGCTGATACCCCATATGTTGGGGTAAATCACTGTTTGGGCGCACGGCAGGTCTCGGAAGGGAGGGAGCACCATTTGACTTTTTAAACCCCATGTCGTGTTTGGAGACCCCCTGATGTGCCTAAATAGTGGAAACCACTCAATTATAGCTCCAACTCTAACCCCAACACACCCCTAACCCTAATCCCAACCCTAACCCTAATCCCAACCCTAATTGTAACTCTAACCCTAATTGTAATCCTAACCCTAATTGTAACCCTAACCCTAATACTAACCCTAATTGCATCCCTAACCCTAATTGTAACCCTAACCCTAATCCTAACCCTAATGGAAAAATGAAAATAAATATATTTTCTATATTTTATTATATGGCCCTAACTAAGGGAGTGGTGAAGGGGGGGTTTATTTACTATTTTTTTTATTTTGATCACTGTGATAGCGTTTATCACAGTGATCAAAATGTTCCTGCACAGAATGAATGAATCTTTTTTTGTGATCACCGTTATAGGGTTAATAACAGCGATCGCAAAAGCGGGGACCCGAATTATGTTCTCTGGCACCCCGGAGAAAATCCAACTTGGCGGGCACACTGCGCATGCGCCCGCCATTTTCTTTTACAGCAAGAAGACGCTGGGAGGCTGGGAGCTGCGGGAGGACAGGGGGGACACCGGCAGGTACGGGGGACAGATCGGGGGTCCTGGGGACCCCATTTCTCTCCCCTCTTATGTGCGATCACATCAGAGGAGAAAGAAATTTAATGCAGAATTGCGGCTTTTTTTTTGGAGGGGGGGGTCGCCGTTATACGGTTAATAACAGCGATCGCAAAAGCGGAGTCGGTAAAAACTGACCCGAATCACGTTCTCTGGGGTCTCGGCTACCCCCGGTAGCCGAGACCTCAGAGAAAATCCGACTCTGGGGGGCGCTATATACTTTTTCTACAGCGCCATTAATTAACGGTGCTGTAGTTTAAGTACCCTTAACTACCGCCGTTAAAAGGCATATTGGCGGTCGTTAAGGGGAAAAGTGTAAATGTTTTGGAGTGATCTAGTCAAATCCTATACCTTAATCCAATTCAGCATCTGTCGCTAGACTTGACAGTTGCTGTTCACCAGAGGAAACAATCTAATTTGAAGGCGCTGGAGAAGTTTGCCTTGAGGAATGGGCAAAAATCCTAGTGGCAAGATGTGGAAAGCTCATATAGACTTATCCAAAACGACTTGCAGCTGTATTTTCCACAAAAGGAGGCTCTACAAAGTACTGACTTTACGAAGGTGTATAGTTATACATACTGAAATTTTCAGTTATTTTGTCCTATTTATTGTTTGCTCCACAATGAAAAGAAAACCAAATGTTCACAGTTGTATGCATGTTCTTTACATGAACTGATGCAAACCCTAACAGAAAAAAGTGAAATTCCAGGTTGTTTGCAAGCCACTGTATATAATTAAAATAAATATAGTGATTTACTTAAAGGGGTTGTCCACGTTATTTTTATGTTAACAAATGGGTAGAAACACAATTTTCCAGCACCTAGTAATATTTAATTGTTACAAGTTCTCCTCCTGCACTTGTTTAGTACAACCTTCCTCATAGATGACAGTGTACATGATACTCTGTGGGCAGGTACTTTGAGAATAGCAGAACTGTGAGGAAATCTGCACTAAAAATACATGAACAGAACCTGCAATTAGCGATGAGCGAGTTAGAAAAATATAAATAAATTTAAAAAAAAAGACGTGGGATCTCCCTTATTTTTGATAACAAGTGCAGGTAAGCAGACAGCTGCGGGCTGCAGCTCTCAGTTGTCTGCTTTATCTTAGCTGTTTATCAAAAATAGAGGGGCCCCCACGTCGTTTTTTCTAATTATTTAAATAAATATTGTAAAAAAACAGCATGGGGTCCCCCTCATTTTTGATAACCAGCCAAGTGTAAGCACACAGCTGAGTGCTGGTATTCTCAGGCTGGGAAGGTCCATGGATATTTGGCCCTCCCCAACCTCAAAATAGCAGCCCCCAGAAAAGGAGCATCCATTAGATGCACCATTTCTGGCACTTTTCCTGGCTCTTCCTGCTTGCCCTGTGCATTGGCAAGCTGGGTAATATTTAGGGTTGATGTCAGTTGTGTAATCATAGAAACATAAAATGTTGGAGTTGGAAGGGACCTCAAGGGTCATCGTGTCCAATCCCCTGCTCAATACAGGATTCATTAAACCATTTCAGACAGATGTCTGTCCAGTCTCTGTTTGAAGACTTCCATTGAAGGAGAACTCACCACCTCTCTTGGCAGCCTGTTCCACTCATTGATCACCCTCAAAAAGCAAAAAGTTTTTTCTAATATCTTATCTGTATCTTCTCCCTTTCAGTTTCATTTGATTGCTTCTCGTACCTGGCCCTTTCCAGCTTATTAATCTCAGCCCCCAGCTGTCTGTTTTGCCTTAGCTGGTTATTAAAAATAGGGAGGACCTCACATCTTTTATTTAGGGTTCCCCATTTTTAATAACCAGCAAAGGAAAATCAGATAGCTAGGAGCTGATATTAATAGGTTGGGAAGGTTCATGGATATTGGCACCTTCCCAGAATAATAAGACAATTATTTATTAACAAGTACAGTAAAATATACACGTAAGGGAACCTTAGTTCACAGCCTCGAGGTGCTCCAACAGATGGAAACTCCAGTAACCTTAAAGTCTCCCTTAAAGGTTTCATTAAGGTTTTTGGGCCTCACAGCTGCCGGGAGACCCAGTGGCTGTGAACTTAAGGTTACCTGAGTTCATAGCCACTGGGTCTCGCGGCAGCTCGAGTTCCGGACTAATGCGTGCCGGACTCGTGGTCACTCATCAGTACAGCACTCACGCTGCCCTTGTGAGAACCGGGCGCTCTGAACTGAGGTGATGTCCATAAGGATACCTCAGTTCACAGTGTAGATGCCCTCGTGAGAATTGTTTTTTTTTATTTTTTGTGCTGTACCCCATGCAATATTAATGATTAGACTACTTTATTATACGGGTCGGCGCTATTAAAGTAATGCCAGATCTATAGTGTTTTTTATGCTTGGCTGCTGTCATACGGTAAAAGCTTTTGCACCGCCATATTTTGAGAGCTGTAAATTTTCCTAATTTCTGCTGAGAGTCAAGTGAGGGCTTGTTTTTTGCGGGACAAGTTGATATTTTTATTGGCACCATTTTCGGTCACATAACGTTTTTTGATCGCTTTCTATGTCGATTTTTTTGGGAGGCGAATGAACAAAAAGCATCAATTCATGAATTGCTTTTTTTATGCAGTTGCATGTGTGGTAAAAGTGAAAATACAACTTTACCCTTCGCGTCAGTACGATTACAGTGATACCACATTTATATCATTTTTCTATGTTTTGGCACTTTTAAACAATACAAATTACTTTATAGAAAAAATAATTGTATTTGCATCCCTTTATTCTGAGAGCTATAACTTTAATTCTTACATTTATGGGGCTGTATGATGGCTTATTCTTTGCGTGACAAGATGATGTTTTCAGCAATACCATTTTAATTTACATTTGAATTTTTGATTGCATTTTATTCCACATTTTGTTAATCCCCCCCCGCAACTACGATCGCTGCAATTGGCTATTTAATTCTGAACAGCCAATCAATGAAAAAAAGTCCAACTATGATCGGTGCTATAAAACCAATCATAGGCTGGTGCTAGGTAACAGCAGTTTCCCCAGCCTCAGCGCTGATTGTAGTGATTGAATGATCACTTCCAGATTGCACCAATCAGTGAGCAGAGACGTGATCTGAACTCAGTGACCGCTCTTCACTTCCTCATTCCAGCTTGGAGGCATGGCAGAGCAGTCACTGTGTCCATCTGTTGAGTATCTTTTGGGCTTTGTGTTGCCACAGCCTTTTTCAAGTCTGTGTCAACACTTATGCTGCTGCTGTTGCTGAAAGAAGATGTTCTTGATCCGTTTCTGACTTGGTCCCCCTCTCCTCTTTTTCACCTGCCGGGCGCCAATCAATCCTGCAGCCACTGAGTTGCTGATTAGTAACGCATGTCACCGATCAGCACCTGTGTTCGCTTTTGGCCAGGACTTTTTTTCCAGTCCATTTCCCCCCTACTCCCTTTTCAACACTTCCATGAGTGTGTCCTACAGCCACTGAGCTGCTGATCGGTGACGTACGTCACTGTCAGCGTCTGTGCCCACTTTTGGCCAGGACTTTTTACCTGACCATTTTTCCTCCCTTTTGAACAACATCTGTGCATGTGTTCTACAGCCGCCAAGTGCTGATCAGTGGCGCACATCACTGATCGGCTTCCGGTTGTAGGGTTTTTTTTTGTGTGAAAATAGAATGAGATAAATAAATAATTTAGACTAGTTGATAGGGCTAGATTAGGGACAGTAAAATATACCTTAGTAATCAGTGTCTACTACAGTATTTTTTACTGAATAAAGTTTGGGTTATTGTTGGTAAAGTATAAACATAAATTAAAAAATAATTTAGATTAGTTGATAGGTATAGATAAGGGATAGTAAAAATATACGGTACTGTAGCAATCAGTGTCTACTACAGTATTTCTTACTTAATATAGTATGGATTAGTGTCAGATAGCTGCGGGCACTCAATATTTTTTTTTACTGACATCAGTTTAGTAACTGTTTTTTATTTTACCAAATGTATATATTTGGTTCATTGCTTTTATCTTTTTCTCTCTAGATTATTTTATTGAATTCTTTTTATTCCCTTTATTCTATTCTGTTCTATTAAAAAAGTTTACACCAAACACTCACACACACCTGAATAACATTTTGTAAACACACACACATACCACGCATCTGACAAAATGTCCGGTTCATTCTAATCACGGTATTCAGCTGAGGAGGTTACAGGTATATACCTTTTTTGCATCCGACACTGATAATGAGAGAGAGGATGCCATATTCTTTTATTTTTCCTCCTAGTCCTCTTCCTCAAGTGATACCGAATCGCCACGTAGATGCCCCAGGAAAGCAAATGAGCCAGTTCTCATGATCAAAGTTCAGCTGGTCATTTGATCATTTCAGCAACAAGTTTGCTGAGGTGAACATTTCTCAAAAGGGACATGTGCGTGGATGAGTCCCTAATACTTTTCATGGGAAGGCTCAAATTCAACAATACCTGGCCAAAAAGAGGACCAGGTACGGAATTAAACTCTATAGGCTGTGCGAGAGTACCTCAGGGTTCACCCACAGATTTAGGTTTTATGAAAGGAAGGACATCCAAATTGAACCCTTCTGAATGGCCCCTTGTTCAGGGAGAGAGTGAGAAAATTGTGTGGGATTTGGTGCACTCACTGCTGGATCAAGGTTATCACCTCTACGTAGATAACTTTTTTTTACCATCATTCCATTCTTCAAGTCCCTCTCTGCCAGCGCTATAGCAGCTTGCGGTACTGTGCGCACAAATCAGAGAAGATTCCCTAGGTCACTAATTGGGCAGCTGCTCAGAAAAGTTGAGAGCAGAACCCAATGTAGAGACAAAATGCTGGTGGTCAAGTACAAGGACAAAAGGGATGTCCTTTTCTTGACCATCATACATGGTGATGGCAGCACCCCTACAGCTGTACAAGGTATCTCTACACAGGTCATCAAACCAGACAGTGTCCTGGGGTAGAATAAAAATATGGAAGAAGCTGATCTCTCTGATCAAGTCCTCTAGCCCTACACTGTCATGCTGAAAGCTAAGGTGTGGTATAAGAAGCTGGCCATGCACATCATACAGATGACAATGTGTAACTCCTTCATGCTATCATGATGTGCAGCCCAGACCGCTACATACCTTCGGTTACAGGAGATAGTGATCAAGGCCCTAATATTTGAAAGTCAGTAAGGAGAAGGCCCAAGTACTTCTGGAATTGAAAGTGCCCATATTCTACCAGGGCAACATCTCCCAGGTGAAGTCCCTCAAACTTCAAAGAAAGGTCACAACAAAGGTGCCGATTGTGTTACAGAAGGGAGATAAGGAAGGACACCACTGATCAATGTGACACCTGCCCCGACAAACCTGGCCTGTGTATGAAAGAATGATTCAAACTGTAACCACTAATCCATGGGCAACTCACATATGCCAACCTGATGTACTCTACACAACTTACATATGCCCACCTGATGCACTTTACACAATTTATGTATTCCAACCTGATGCACTCTACAGAACTCACAAATGGGAACCTGATGCACTCTACACAACTTACATATGCCAACCTACTGCAATCTACACAACTTATGTATGCCAAACTGATGCAGCCTACAGAATTTACGCATGACAACCTGATGCACTCTACACAACTCACATATGGGAACCTCATACACTCTACACAACTTATGTATGCCAACCTGATGCACTGTACACAACTTACATGTCAACCTGATGCACTCTACACAAGTTAAATATGTCAACCTGATGCACTCTACACAACTTACATATGCCAACCTGATGCACTCTACACAATTCACATTTACCAATCTGATGCACTTTGCACAACTTATGTATGCCAACCTGATGCACTCTACACAACTCACATATGGGAACCTGATGCACTCTCCACAACTTATGTATGCCACCATATTGTAAAATTCACATACCAGGAAAAAAATAGATCAATTCCAATATAGCGTCACATGTGGGAGGTCTCCACTGTTTAGGCACATCAGGGACTCTGTAAACGCGACATGAAGCCCGAAGACCAGTATATCAAAGTCTGCATTCCAAAACGTCACTTCTTCCTTTCCGAGACGTGCAATGCACCGAAACAGTAGTTTTCCCATACATATGGGGTATTGGTGTATTCAGGTGAAATTGCACAACATATTATTTGGACATTTTGTCCTGCTATCCTTGTGAAAATGAAAAAAATTAGGCTGAAACATTTTTGTGGGAAAAATATATTTTTTCATTTACACAGTTCAATGTTGTAAAATTCTGTGAAGCACTTGTTGTTTCAAGGTACTAACCACATGTATAGATAAATTCCTTGAGGGGTCTAGTTTCAAAAATGGGTTCACTTGTAGGGGAATTCCACTGTTTAGGCACATGAGGGGCTCTCTAAAAAATTCAAGACAAATTCCTTGTGGGGTCCACTTTCTCCTGTTACCCTCGTGAAAATAAAAAATTTGGGGCTAAACTAATATTTTTGTGAAGGTAACATGTTCATTATTTTCCTCCCACCTTGCTTTAATTCCTGTGAAGCACCTGAAGGGTTAATAAACTTCTTGAATGTGGTTTTGTGGACTTTGAAGGGTGCAGTTTTTAGAATGGTGTCAATTTGCAGTATTTTCTTTCATATAGGCCCTCCAAAATCACTTCAAATGTGCTGTGGACTCTAAAAAATGGTTTTGTAAATTTTGTTGAAAAAATTAGAAAATGTATGTTTTAAAAATGATGCAGATGTAGACATGTAGGAAAAATTATTTATTACCGTATGTACTCGAGTATAAGCCGAGATTTTCAGCCCATTTTTTAGGGCTGAAAGTGCCCCTTATCACGGTGAGGATTGCAAGAGAACTCACCAGTGCAATCTCCCGGAAGACGAGTGCAGAAGAAAGCTTCTCCTAGGAATGCAGGGTGAGCAAGGCAGGAGAGAGATGGTTTCAGGGCCTGAATCACCTGACAGTTGAGGGGCGTGGCTTCAGCTCCAGGGAGCTAGAAGCTGAGGGAAAACTCCTAGAAAGGTAACTACGGGACAAAGTTACCCAGGGGCACAGACAGAGACGTAAATCTGAACAAGCCAAGGTCAAAGCACGAGAAGACAGTATAGTACCAAGGATGAGACAGAACGGATAGTCGGGGACAGGCAGAGATCAAAACCAAACAGACAGCGAAGGTACAGAAACAGAATCCAACAAGCAGTATCCAGAGAACAGACCGAGTCAAAACCAAAGTATCAGGCAAACCAGAACACAGCACAAACACACTCAGGGGTCAACACACTCTGCCAAGGGCGAAAGTATAACTGACAGGGATTGGAGCTTCCTAGGGCTATAAGAAGCTCTCCCCGAACCAAGGAGAGGCCACAATAATAAGCCCCAGGTGTGCAGGTAAGAGCTTGCACTGGGATCAAAACCTTAACCCCTAGCGTGCAGGTCAACCCTGCACTGGGATCATGACAGTACCCCCCTCTCAACGGGGAGCCTCTGGACCCCCAGGCTTGCCCGGGAACCTGGCATGGAAAGCCCGAACCAGGCGATCCGCATGCATCAAACGGGCCGGCACCCAGGATCTGTCCTCCGGTCCATACCCCTTCCAATGAACCAGGTACTGTACCGACCGCTGCACCAACCTGGAGTCAACGATATGCTCAATCTCATATTCCATGTCTCCCTCAACCAAAACAGGAGGAGCAGCGGACTCGGACTCCCCCCGGACTGCCTCAAAAGGTTTCAGTAGGGATTTATGGAAGACGTTAGGGATCTTGAATGAGACTGGAAGACACAACCTGTAAGCCACTGGATTGATCTTTTCCACAATCTTGTATGGGCCAATGAACTTGGGGCCCAACTTGGCTGATGGAACCTTCAACTTAATGTTTTGCGTGGAGAGCCAAACTTTCTCTCCAACCCGAAACATAGGACCTGGTGTTCTTTTCCTGTCAGCGAAAAACTTGTACCTGCCTTGAGACCTGGATATATTCCGCTGGACCTCCGCCCATGTATTCTTTAATCGCTGAACAGACCCCTCTGCCCCTGGACACCCAGAATCCAAATGAGAAAACTCACCAAAATGAGGACTAAAACCATAATTGATCAGGAAAGGAGACATACCAGTAGATTGGCTCACCCGACTATTGAAGGCGAATTCCGCCAAAGGCAGTACATCACACCAGTCATTCTGTCTTGCAGAAGTCAGACATCTGAGGATCTGTTCCAGAGACTGATTAGTGCGTTCCGTCTGACCATTGCTCTCAGGATGGTATGCAGATGAAAAAGACAGAGACATCCCCAATTTCTTGCAAAAAGCACGCCAAAACTTTGCCACAAACTGCACTCCACGATCAGACACCACATTCAGGGGTACCCCATGCAACCGGATAACATGCTGTACAAACAATCTGGACAAAGTCTCAGCTGAGGGTAGTGCAGATAAGTGTTGTGAATGGACTTGAAATGAGTTCTGAGCAGAGGCTCCCTCTGGTGGTTACAAGCGGTACTGGACTGTCCAGTGAAGATTGTGAGGAGTGGGAATCAGGTGTTACTGACTGGTCTTATATAAGGGAGTCGCCTTCCCATCAGGGTTGCCGGTGATCAATTGTTCTGGTCTCAATCCTTGAGTCCTGTTTCCTTTGTTGCCTGCTGTGTCGTGTCTGCATCTCCTGCTAACAGATAAGACATTTTCTTCTTTTTGTTTTTGTGCTTGATTTTTGCATTTTGTCCTGCACTTCTGTGGGGGCCTTCAGGGTCCCCTCCGGGGGCTTTTGCCCTCTCAGTTTAGTTCAGCCACTGATGTTTGTACTTTTGCTTTTTCCAGTTTTTTCAGTGGCTGCTGTTTTGATTTTGTTACACCAGAGAACTAATTTAGGTGGTAGAGGTCGTGTGATCTCAGGTGATTTTGAAATTAGTAGAGTTGGTGCTTTTCAGGGTTTTTTGGGATTGCAGTAAGTGCCCTTCCTATCCTTTTCTATTTAGGTAGTTTGGGCCCCAACGTTTGCTCATACTATTTTCTGTCTGTGTCAGTATTTCATCTTGTCTAACCGCCATTACATGTTTGGGGGCTTTCTATGTTCTTTGGGGATCTGCTCCGGGGCAGATAGCTTTCCTCTTTCTATCTTTAGGTGTAGTTAGTTTCTCAGGCTGTGACGAGGCGTCTAGGACCAACGTAGGAACGCTCCACGGCTGCCTCTAGTTGTGGTGGTTAGTCAGGGTACTGCAATCTCATAGATTCCAACTTCTCTTGTGTATTGCCTTTTTTACCTGCACTCCTCAGCTACCGAAACATAACAGTATCACCGGCCCAAAAAATTGAAAATTGTATGGTACTCACAGAAGGGAAAAAATATTGTGAAAGAAAAAAGGTTGTCAGAGTTGTCAGAGATATTTTTCTGTTTGTTGCATTTTTTTTTTCTCCCTCTGTATCTCTGGGTGCTGGGGAGGATTTTTTTTTTCTCTCAATGGAGTTTGCACAGTTGTCTGGCCGTGTGGATCAGCTTGCCACTGAGGTTCGGAGTATTGCTGCCTATCTTGCTAGGTTGCCTGTTGTGGAACCTAGGATTCCCATGCCAGATTTGTTTTTAGGGGATCGAACTAAGTTTCAGAATTTCAAAAATAATTGTAAATTGTTTTTTGCCTTAAAATCTAAGTCCTCAGGGAACGCAGCGCAGCAGGTTCAAATTGTCATCTCTCTCCTGCGCGGCGATCCTAAGGATTGGGCTTTTTCCCTGACACCTGGGG
Source organism: Oophaga sylvatica (assembly GCA_033576555.1). Taxonomy (NCBI): domain Eukaryota; kingdom Metazoa; phylum Chordata; class Amphibia; order Anura; family Dendrobatidae; genus Oophaga; species Oophaga sylvatica. The sequence continues at coordinate 317,883,102 of JARQOD010000002.1, forward strand.
ATCCTGTTTTGAGTGATGTTGATGCATTTTTTCAGGCTTTGGGGTTATTGTACGATGAGCCTAATGTCACTGATCAAGCTGAAAAAACCTTGTTGGCATTAAATCAGGGTCTTGATGACGCTGAGTTATACTGTCAGAGATTCCGTAAGTGGGCAGTCCTGACCAAGTGGAATGACGACGTTTTGGCGGCCCTTTTTCGGAAGGGTCTGTCAGATAATGTAAAGGATGTTATGGTGGGATTCTCTGTCCCCTCTGGTCTCAATGATTCTATGTCATTAGCGATTCAAATTGACAGACGTTTGCGTGAGCGGAAAAGTATGCGTGGAATGGTGTTGCCTTGTGAACCTGCTTCTGAACCCATGCAGTGTGATAGAGTGGTGTCCGGGGCACAGCGTCATGAGTTTCGAAAGCGCAATGGGTTATGTTTCTACTGTGGTGATGCCTCTCATGCTATTTCAGTCTGCCCTAAGCGGGGAAGACGTTTTGCACGCTCAGTTGTCTTGGGTAGTGTTCAGACTAAGTTTTTATTGACTGTCACTCTGATATGCTCTCTGTCCTCATTTTCTGCTCAGGCTTTCGTTGATTCTGGAGCAGCTATTAACCTGATGGATTATGATTTTGCTAAACGTTGTGGGTTTCCCTTGATACCCCTACAGAAGTCTATTCCCCTACTGGGGATCGATTCTACCCCTTTGGCTGAGAATAAACCTCAGTTCTCTACTCAGGTGATAATGAGGGTTGAACCTGATCATCAGGAGTGCTGCAAATTTTTGGTTCTGTATAATCTGCATGATATTATCGTACTGGGCTTCCCTTGGTTGCAGTCTCATAATCCTGTTTTGGATTGGAAATCTGTGTCTGTAACCAGTTGGGGCTGCCAATGTGTTAATACCAACACTCCTGTTTTTTCTGCCTCCCCCCAGGCTCAGGATGTTCCTGACTTTTTGATTGATTTTTCTGATGTGTTTAGCGAAATTAAATCTGCCTCCTTGCCTCCCCATAGGAGCTATGACTGCGCTATTGAATTAGTGCCTGGTAGTAAATTCCTAAAGGTCGCCTTTTTAACTTGTCTGTACCTGAACATGACGCTATGCGGTCTTATATCAAGAAATCATTGGAGAAGGGTCATATCAGACCATCCTCTTCACCCTTAGGTGCCGATTTTTTCTTTGTGGCCAAAAAGGATGGTTCATTAAGGCCGTGTATTGATTATCGTCTTTTGAACAATATTACTGTAAAATATCAATACCCGTTACCTTTGATTTCTGACCTGTTTTCCAGGGTGAAAAACGCTACTTGGTTTACCAAGCTTGACCTCAGGGGGGCATATAACCTTATTCGCATTAAGCACGGGGATGAATGGAAGACGGCATTCAATACCCCTGAGGGGCATTTTGAGTACCTTGTGATGCCCTTTGGGCTCACTAATGCTCCTTCTGTCTTCCAGTCCTTCATGAATGACATTTTCAGGGATTTTGTGGATAAATTTCTGATTGTTTATTTGGATGATATCTTGATTTTTTCTAATGACTGGGACTCTCATGTGAAACATGTTCGAACTGTATTCCAGATTTTGAGAGAGAATGCTCTGTATGTGAAGGGATCAAAGTGTCTTTTTGGCGTACAGAGGATCTCATTTCTGGGATTCATTTTGTCCCCATCTGTTATTGAAATGGACCCGGTCAAGGTTCAGGCCATCTGTGATTGGGTCCAACCTACTTCATTAAAGGCTCTTCAAAGATTTTTGGGTTTTGCCAATTTTTATCGTAAATTTATTGGTAATTTCTCGGTTATTGTTAAACCATTGACTGATTTGACCAGAAAGGGTTCTGATGTGGTGAATTGGCCTCCTGAGGCAGTCTCTGCATTTCAGGAACTTAAGCTGAGATTCATTTCTGCTCCTGTTCTACGGCAGCCTGATGTTTCTCTGCCATTTCAGGTGGAGGTTGATGCCTCTGAAATTGGGGCAGGTGCCATTTTGTCCCAAAAAGATCCAGAGACCTCTAAAAGTAACCCTTGTGCCTTTTTCTCTCGAAAATTTTCTCCTACTGAACGTAATTATGACGTGGGTAATCGGGAGTTACTGGCCATGAAGTGGGCTTTTGAAGAGTGGAGACATTGGCTGGAGGGAGCCAAACATCAGGTGGTGGTCCTTACGGACCATAAGAATCTGGTTTATCTGGAATCTGCCAAGCGACTCAATCCTAGACAGGCCAGGTGGGCCTTGTTTTTCACACGTTTTAATTTTGTGGTTTCCTTTCTTCCTGGCACTAAGAATGTTAAGGCGGATGCCCTCTCGAGGAGTTTCCTTGCGGACTCTCCTGAGTTATCTGATCCTTCTGTTATTTTGAAAGAGGGTGTAGTTCTTTCCGCCATCTCACCCAATTTGAGACTTGCTCTGGGGGTGTCAGGAGGATAGGCCCGAGCGCTGCCCTGTTGGAAAATTGTTTGTCCCGGACCAGTGGAAAAAGAGTGTGATGTCTGAGATTCATTGTTCCGCGTTGGCTGGGCATCCTGGAATTTTTGGTACCAGAGACTTGGTTAGTCGGTCCTTTTGGTGGCCTACCATGTCTCGTGATGTCAGGGAATTTGTGCAGTCCTGCGGGACTTGCTCTCGCTCCAAGCCTTGCTCTCGCTCTAGTGGTTTGTTGATGCCATTGCCTGTGCCCAAGAGACCATGGACCCATATCTCTATGGATTTCATTTCCGACCTCCCTGTTTCTCAGAGAATGACCGTCATCTGGGTGATTTGTGATAGGTTTTCCAAGATGATACATCTTGTGCCATTACCTAAGTTGCCTTCCTCCTCTGAATTGGTGCCTTTGTTCCTTCAGCACGTGGTTCGATTACACGGCATTCCTGAGAACATTGTGTCTGACAGAGGAGTCCAGTTTGTTTCCAGATTTTGGAGGACCTTTTGTTCTAAACTTGGTGTTCAATTGTCTTTCTCCTCGGCGTTTCATCCTCAGACCAATGGTCAAACTGAGAGAACAAACCAGACATTGGAGACTTATCTAAGATGCTTTGTGTCTGCTGATCAGGATGACTGGGTCTCTTTTTTGCCTTTGGCTGAGTTTGCTCTTAATAATAGGGCTAGCTCTGCCACTTTGATGTCTCCATTTTTCTGTAATTCTGGGTTTCACCCTCGATTTTCTTCAGGACAGACGGAGGCTTCTGTCTGTCCAGGTGTTGACTCTGTTGTGGAGCGTATGCAACAGATTTGGGACCAGGTAGTGGAGAGGTTGTCCCTCTCTCAGGAGAGGGCCCAGCGGTTTGCTAACCGGCATAGGACTGATGGTCCTCGGTTTAAAGTGGGGGACTTGGTCTGGTTGTCCTCAAAAAATATTCCTATGAGAGTGGCATCTCCTAAATTTAAGCCTAGGTTCATTGGACCTTATAAGATCATGGAGATTCTTAATCCTGTTTCTTTTCGTTTGCTTCTTCCAGGGACATTTAAGATCCATAACGTGTTCCACAAGTCCTTGTTGAAGAGGTTTGTTGAGCCAGTGGTTCCTACTGCTTTGCCTCCTGACCCTGTTCTGGTTGAGGGCAATATGGAGTTTGTGGTTGAGAAAATATTGAATTCTCGTTTTTCTAGACGGAAACTCCAGTATTTGGTTAAGTGGAGAGGTTATGGTCAGGAAGACAATTCTTGGGTGTTTGCTTCGGACATCCATGCTAGGAGACTCATCCGTGCGTATCATAGAACTCATCCTGACCGACCTGGTTGCTCAAGTGAGGGTTCGGTGACCCCTCCTCAAGGGGGGGGTACTGTTGTGAATGGACTTGAAATGAGTTCTGAGCAGAGGCTCCCTCTGGTGGTTACAAGCGGTACTGGACTGTCCAGTGAAGATTGTGAGGAGTGGGAATCAGGTGTTACTGACTGGTCTTATATAAGGGAGTCGCCTTCCCATCAGGGTTGCCGGTGATCAATTGTTCTGGTCTCAATCCTTGAGTCCTGTTTCCTTTGTAGCCTGCTGTGTCGTGTCTGCATCTCCTGCTAACAGAGAAGACATTTTCTTCTTTTTGTTTTTGTGCTTGATTTTTGCATTTTGTCCTGCACTTCTGTGGGGGCCTTCAGGGTCCCCTCCGGGGGCTTTTGCCCTCTCAGTTTAGTTCAGCCACTGATGTTTGTACTTTTGCTTTTTCCAGTTTTTTCAGTGGCTGCTGTTTTGATTTTGTTACACCAGAGAACTAATTTAGGTGGTAGAGGTCGTGTGATCTCAGGTGATTTTGAAATTAGTAGAGTTGGTGCTTTTCAGGGTTTTTTGGGATTGCAGTAAGTGCCCTTCCTATCTTTTTCTATTTAGGTAGTTTGGGCCCCAACGTTTGCTCATACTATTTTCTGTCTGTGTCAGTATTTCATCTTGTCTAACCGCCATTACATGTTTGGGGCTTTCTATGTTCTTTGGGGATCTGCTCCGGGGCAGATAGCTTTCCTCTTTCTATCTTTAGGTGTAGTTAGTTTCTCAGGCTGTGACGAGGCGTCTAGGACCAACGTAGGAACGCTCCACGGCTGCCTCTAGTTGTGGTGGTTAGTCAGGGTACTGCAATCTCATAGATTCCAACTTTTCTTGTGTATTGCCTTTTTTACCTGCACTCCTCAGCTACCGAAACATAACAGATAAGGGTACAAAATGAGCCTGCTTCGAAAACCTGTCCACCACTACCCATACCACCGTATTGCCCTTGGATGGAGGAAGATTAGTAATAAAATCCATGGACAAGTGAGTCCATGGCCTTTCGGGAACTGCCAAGGGCATCAGTTCCCCAGCTGGCCGGCTATGTGAGTTTTTAGAACGAGCGCAGACCCCACAACCAGAAACAAATTTTTTTATGTCAGAGCTAAGAGTAGGCCACCAAAAGATCCTAGCCACCGCCCGACGTGTGGCAGATATACCAGGGTGAGCACTGAGCTTGGATTCATGGAACTCCTGGAGGAGTTTAAGCCGAAGCTGCTCTGGGACAAACAACTTACCCCCTGGCTTGGCAGCAGGGGCCAGAGACTGGGCCCTCTCAATCTCCTGTTCCAACTCAGACGAGACCACTGCCAACACAACCCCAGGGTGAAGAATGGAGGAAGGTGGCTCAGGGGGAGACACCGGATGAAAACTGCGAGATAAGGCATCAGCCTTGATATTCTTTGACCCCGGACGAAACGTAATAGTAAACTGAAAACGGGAAAAAAAAAGTGACCAACGGGCCTGTCTGGGTGTTAGTCTCTTAGCAGACTCAATATATGATAAATTTTTGTGGTCGGTAATCACAGTAACCGAGTGACTGGCCCCCTCCAAAAAGTGCCTCCATTCTTCAAACGCTAACTTGACCGCAAGAAGCTCTCTATTGCCAACATCGTAATTCCTCTCAGCAGCAGAGAATTTCCTGGAAAAAAAAGCACATGGCCTGAGGTTGGTCAGAGTGGCAGGACCTTGGGACAACACAGCACCCACCCCCACCTCAGGGGCGTCCACTTCCACAATAAATGGTTTGGACGGATCTGGCTGTACCAACACCGGAGCAGTCATAAAGCATTTTTTCAGACTAGCAAAGGCCTCTTTTGCGAGCGAGGACCAATTTTTCACATCCGAACCTTTGCATGTTAAATCAGTGAGTGGTTTGACCACCTGCAAAAACCCCCGAATAAATTTTCGGTAGTAATTGGCGAACCCCAAGAAGCGCTGGAGCCCTTTAAGATCTCGGGGTTGCACCTTCTTGGGGTCCATACGAAAACCCTCACAGGACACAATCAATCCCAAAAAGATAATTCTTGAACAAAAAACACACACTTCTCCTAGGCAGTCTCTGCATTTCGGGGAACTTAAGCTGAGTTTCATTTCGGGCCCCTGTTCTACGGAAAAAGCCTGATGTTTCTCTGCCATTTCAGGTGGGAGGGTTGATGCCTCTAAAATTTGGGGGGGCAGGTGCCATTTTGCCCCAAAAAGACCCAGAGCCTCTAAAAGAAACCCCTTTGTGCCTTTTTCTCTCAAAAATTTTCCCCTTTACTGAACGTAATTATGACGTGGGTAATCGGGGGTTTACTGGCCATGAAGGGGGGCTTTTGAAGGTGGAGACATTGGCTGGAGGGAGAAAAACATCAGGTGGTGGTCCTTAGGGGACCATAAAAATTGGTTTATCTGGAATCTCCCAAAGGGCGACTAAATTTCCTAAAGGGCCAGGTGGGCCTTTTTTTTTCACACTTTTAAATTTTTGGGGTTTTCCTTTCTTCCTGGCACTAAGAATGTTAAGGGGATGCCCTCTCGAGGATTTTCCCTTTGGGACTCTCCTGAGTTATCTGTTCCTTCTTTTTATTTTGAAAGAGGGTGTAGTTCTTTCCGCCATCTCACCCAATTTAAAGATTTGTTCGGGAGGGGTGTCAGGAGGATGGGCCCCGGCGCTGCCCGGTTGGAAAATTGTTTGTCCCGGACCAGTGGAAAAAGAGTTTTGATGTCTGAGATTCATTGTTCCGCGTTGGTGGGCATCCTGGAATTTTTGGTACCAGAGGGCTTGGTTAGTCGGTCCTTTTGGGGCCTACCATGTCTCGTGATGTCAGGGAATTTGTGCAGTCCTGCGGGACTTGCTCTCGCTCCAAGCCTTGCTCTCGCTCTAGTGGTTTGTTGATGCCATTGCCTGTGCCCAAGAGACCATGGACCCATATCTCTATGGATTTCATTTCCGACCTCCCTGTTTCTCAGAGAATGACCGTCATCTGGGTGATTTGTGATAGGTTTTCCAAGATGATACATCTTGTGCCATTACCTAAGTTGCCTTCCTCCTCTGAATTGGTGCCTTTGTTCCTTCAGCACGTGGTTCGATTACACGGCATTCCTGAGAACATTGTGTCTGACAGAGGAGTCCAGTTTGTTTCCAGATTTTGGAGGACCTTTTGTTCTAAACTTGGTGTTCAATTGTCTTTCTCCTCGGCGTTTCATCCTCAGACCAATGGTCAAACTGAGAGAACAAACCAGACATTGGAGACTTATCTAAGATGCTTTGTGTCTGCTGATCAGGATGACTGGGTCTCTTTTTTGCCTTTGGCTGAGTTTGCTCTTAATAATAGGGCTAGCTCTGCCACTTTGATGTCTCCATTTTTCTGTAATTCTGGGTTTCACCCTCGATTTTCTTCAGGACAGACGGAGGCTTCTGTCTGTCCAGGTGTTGACTCTGTTGTGGAGCGTATGCAACAGATTTGGGACCAGGTAGTGGAGAGGTTGTCCCTCTCTCAGGAGAGGGCCCAGCGGTTTGCTAACCGGCATAGGACTGATGGTCCTCGGTTTAAAGTGGGGGACTTGGTCTGGTTGTCCTCAAAAAATATTCCTATGAGAGTGGCATCTCCTAAATTTAAGCCTAGGTTCATTGGACCTTATAAGATCATGGAGATTCTTAATCCTGTTTCTTTTCGTTTGCTTCTTCCAGGGACATTTAAGATCCATAACGTGTTCCACAAGTCCTTGTTGAAGAGGTTTGTTGAGCCAGTGGTTCCTACTGCTTTGCCTCCTGACCCTGTTCTGGTTGAGGGCAATATGGAGTTTGTGGTTGAGAAAATATTGAATTCTCGTTTTTCTAGACGGAAACTCCAGTATTTGGTTAAGTGGAGAGGTTATGGTCAGGAAGACAATTCTTGGGTGTTTGCTTCGGACATCCATGCTAGGAGACTCATCCGTGCGTATCATAGAACTCATCCTGACCGACCTGGTTGCTCAAGTGAGGGTTCGGTGACCCCTCCTCAAGGGGGGGTACTGTTGTGAATGGACTTGAAATGAGTTCTGAGCAGAGGCTCCCTCTGGTGGTTACAAGCGGTACTGGACTGTCCAGTGAAGATTGTGAGGAGTGGGAATCAGGTGTTACTGACTGGTCTTATATAAGGGAGTCGCCTTCCCATCAGGGTTGCCGGTGATCAATTGTTCTGGTCTCAATCCTTGAGTCCTGTTTCCTTTGTAGCCTGCTGTGTCGTGTCTGCATCTCCTGCTAACAGAGAAGACATTTTCTTCTTTTTGTTTTTGTGCTTGATTTTTGCATTTTGTCCTGCACTTCTGTGGGGGCCTTCAGGGTCCCCTCCGGGGGCTTTTGCCCTCTCAGTTTAGTTCAGCCACTGATGTTTGTACTTTTGCTTTTTCCAGTTTTTTCAGTGGCTGCTGTTTTGATTTTGTTACACCAGAGAACTAATTTAGGTGGTAGAGGTCGTGTGATCTCAGGTGATTTTGAAATTAGTAGAGTTGGTGCTTTTCAGGGTTTTTTGGGATTGCAGTAAGTGCCCTTCCTATCTTTTTCTATTTAGGTAGTTTGGGCCCCAACGTTTGCTCATACTATTTTCTGTCTGTGTCAGTATTTCATCTTGTCTAACCGCCATTACATGTTTGGGGGCTTTCTATGTTCTTTGGGGATCTGCTCCGGGGCAGATAGCTTTCCTCTTTCTATCTTTAGGTGTAGTTAGTTTCTCAGGCTGTGACGAGGCGTCTAGGACCAACGTAGGAACGCTCCACGGCTGCCTCTAGTTGTGGTGGTTAGTCAGGGTACTGCAATCTCATAGATTCCAACTTTTCTTGTGTATTGCCTTTTTTACCTGCACTCCTCAGCTACCGAAACATAACAGATAAGGGTACAAAATGAGCCTGCTTCGAAAACCTGTCCACCACTACCCATACCACCGTATTGCCCTTGGATGGAGGAAGATTAGTAATAAAATCCATGGACAAGTGAGTCCATGGCCTTTCGGGAACTGCCAAGGGCATCAGTTCCCCAGCTGGCCGGCTATGTGAGTTTTTAGAACGAGCGCAGACCCCACAACCAGAAACAAATTTTTTTATGTCAGAGCTAAGAGTAGGCCACCAAAAGATCCTAGCCACCGCCCGACGTGTGGCAGATATACCAGGGTGAGCACTGAGCTTGGATTCATGGAACTCCTGGAGGAGTTTAAGCCGAAGCTGCTCTGGGACAAACAACTTACCCCCTGGCTTGGCAGCAGGGGCCAGAGACTGGGCCCTCTCAATCTCCTGTTCCAACTCAGACGAGACCACTGCCAACACAACCCCAGGGTGAAGAATGGAGGAAGGTGGCTCAGGGGGAGACACCGGATGAAAACTGCGAGATAAGGCATCAGCCTTGATATTCTTTGACCCCGGACGAAACGTAATAGTAAACTGAAAACGGGAAAAAAAAAGTGACCAACGGGCCTGTCTGGGTGTTAGTCTCTTAGCAGACTCAATATATGATAAATTTTTGTGGTCGGTAATCACAGTAACCGAGTGACTGGCCCCCTCCAAAAAGTGCCTCCATTCTTCAAACGCTAACTTGACCGCAAGAAGCTCTCTATTGCCAACATCGTAATTCCTCTCAGCAGCAGAGAATTTCCTGGAAAAAAAAGCACATGGCCTGAGGTTGGTCAGAGTGGCAGGACCTTGGGACAACACAGCACCCACCCCCACCTCAGGGGCGTCCACTTCCACAATAAATGGTTTGGACGGATCTGGCTGTACCAACACCGGAGCAGTCATAAAGCATTTTTTCAGACTAGCAAAGGCCTCTTTTGCGAGCGAGGACCAATTTTTCACATCCGAACCTTTGCATGTTAAATCAGTGAGTGGTTTGACCACCTGCAAAAACCCCCGAATAAATTTTCGGTAGTAATTGGCGAACCCCAAGAAGCGCTGGAGCCCTTTAAGATCTCGGGGTTGCACCTTCTTGGGGTCCATACGAAAACCCTCACAGGACACAATCAATCCCAAAAAAGATAATTCTTGAACAAAAAACACACACTTCTCCAATTTAGCAAACAGATGATTTTCCCTAAGTCTTTGGAGAACAGTTTGTACATGATTCATATGAGAATGACTGTCGGGGAATATATCAGAATATCATCTAAGTAGATAACAACAAAACGACCAATGAGATCAGAAAACACCACGTTGATGAAATTCTGAAATATGGCGGGAGCATTGGTAAGACCAAACGGCATGACTAAATTTTCAAAAAGTCCCTCGGACGTGAGGAACGCAGTTTTCCATTCATCCCCCTTCCTGACCCTTATCAAATTATATGCTCCCCGAAGATCCAGTTTAGAGAACCATTTTGCCCCTGATAGTTGGTTACATAAATCAGGAATCAACGGAAGGGGATACGTATTTCGTACAGTAATCTTATTTAATTCACGAAAGTCGAGACAGGGACGTAGACCGCCATCTTTTTTCTTCACAAAAAAGAACCCCGCCGCCACAGGTGAAACTGAGGGACGTATGTGTCCCTTGCGAAGACTTTCAGCAATATAATCCTTCATAGCTAAGCGCTCAGGTCCAGACAAATTAAACAGGCGGGCTTTAGGTAGTTTAGCCCCCGGGACTAGCTCGATGGCGCAGTCAAAGGGTCTATGTGGCGGCAACGTCTCGGCCTCGCTTTCTGAGAACACATCTTCGAAGTCTTTCAGGTACTCCGGAATACTTTCCAGCTCGACAGATGACACAGACACAGATTTAACAGGTTTAACCAGCAGTGCAGATTCATAACATAACTTAGAATCATTAAACCCCCATTGAACAATCTCCCCCGTTTTCCAGTTAATAACTGGGTTATGGCGTTGTAACCAGGGCATGCCCAACACCAACCCTGCTTGTAGATTGTCGAGAACAAAACAACTTAATTTTTCCTCGTGAGCAGCGCCCACTCTGAGCGAAAACAAGTCAGACATAAAGAGAATTCCCTCTTTTGTGAGGGGGGAGGAGTCAATGGCCACCACCTTGATCGGAGTCTTAAGCCTAGCTGTCCCTATCTTGCAGCGTGTGACCAATTGAGAGTCAATCAGATTGATGGATGACCCGCAGTCCACAAAGGCTGTAGAGGAAAAAGAACAACCATCCACTAACAGTTCCACATGAAGCAACACCTTAGAGAACGAGGAAAAGTGTACCTGAGGGTCTGAGTAGTCTCCTCGCTGACTACCCAGACCTAGTCGTTTCCCGCCGACCGGGTTGAGGACGGGCAGACAGGACACTCCTTTTTCCAATGTCCGGCTTTACCGCAGTAGAAGCACAACTGTTCTTCCCGACGGCGTTTTTTCTCTCTTTTCCTTCAGAGTGATAGCGCTCACATCCATGGGCTCAGAGACAGTCTCTTTTCCACTGGGGAACAATGTAGTCTCCACCTGCATCACCCCTCTGGCCCGCAACCTGTGGTCCATCCGGACGGCCTGGGTCATGGCGTCCTCGAGAGAGTTAGGTGGGGGGTGTAACGCCAAAGCATCCTGCAACCGCTCGGACAAGCCTCTGCGAAATAGTCCTCGGAGGGCGGGGTCCTCCCAAGAATTCTCTGCGGCCCAGCGGCGGAACTCAGTACAAAACCACTCGGCCGAGTGCTTCCCCTGACAGACACTCATCACCATGTCCTCTGCCAATCGCACTCGGTCAGGCTCATCGTATATGTGCCCGAGGGCCTCAAAGAATGCATTCACCGACACTCTCTCAGGGGCAGTGGGAGGAAGGGAAAATGCCCATGCTTGTGGGGACCCTCTTAATAAAGACATGATGACCCCTACCCTCTGACTTTCATCCCCAGAGGACCGTGGTCTCAAACTAAAGAAAAGTTTGCAACCCTCCATGAAGATCCTAAACTCCTTTTTGTTCCCAGAAAAGAAGTCAGGCAGTTTAACAGGTGGTTCTGAGGACACGAGCGCAACATCACTCGCCATAGCCCTCAGAGAACCAGCAGATAAAGCCCCCTGCACAGTCTCAGAAACCTGCCGCTGTGAACACGACAGCGCTTGCTGTTCCAGAGATAAATCCTGAAACATCTGACTCAGATTTTTCATCTATTCGGACAGCGACTGTATGGGATCCATAACTCTCTGCACAACCTGCGCCCTAAACACAGCTGTGAAGCAAAAAAAAAATTTAAAAAAAAAAAAAAAACTTAGTGGTCAGTTATAATATCACGGTGAGGATTGCAAGAGAACTCACCAGTGCAATCTCCCGGAAGACGAGTGCAGAAGAAAGCTTCAGGCTCCTAGGAATGCAGGGTGAGCAAGGCAGGAGAGAGATGGTTTCAGGGCATGAATCACCTGACAGTTGAGGGGCGTGGCTTCAGCTCCAGGGAGCTAGAAGCTGAGGGAAAACTCCTAGAAAGGTAACTACGGGACAAAGTTACCCAGGGGCACAGACAGAAACGTAAATCTGAACAAGCCAAGGTCAAAGCACGAGAAGACAGTATAGTACCAAGGATGAGACAGAACGGATAGTCGGGGACAGGCAGAGATCAAAACCAAACAGACAGCGAAGGTACAGAAACAGAATCCAACAAGCAGTATCCAGAGAACAGACCGAGTCAAAACCAAAGTATCAGGCAAACCAGAACACAGCACAAACACACTCAGGGGTCAACACACTCTGCCAAGGGCGAAAGTATAACTGACAGGGATTGGAGCTTCCTAGGGCTATAAGAAGCTCTCCCCGAACCAAGGAGAGGCCACAATAATAACCAGGTGTGCAGGTAAGAGCTTGCACTGGGATCAAAACCTTAACCCCTAGCGTGCAGGTCAACCCTGCACTGGGATCATGACACCCCTCTCGGCTTATACTCGAGTCACATACCAGGGGGTCGGCAGGGGAGGGGGAGCGCGGCTGTCACATATACTCACCCCCTCCTGGCACGGTCTCTGCAGCCCCCCTGCTTCTCCCATGGTCTCTGGTGCCTGTGTTCAGCGGTCACATGGTACTGCTCATTAAAGTCATGAATATGCGCATATTCATGACTTTACTGACTAGTACCACGTGACCGCTGATGGAAGGAAGAGCTGCGGATCCGGAGACAATGGGAGAAGCAGGGCTGCAGAGACGTGCCAGGAGGGGGTGAGTATGACAGGGAGGACGGGGGGAGCCATGCTATATTTACCTGTCCTCGTTCCACCGCTGCGCACCGCTCTGTCCTCGCGTCCTCTGGCTGTGACGTTCAGGTCAGAGAGCGCGATGACGTGGTCAGTGCGTGCCCTCTGCCTGAACATTCACAGCCAGAGGACCAGAAAGACACAGCAGCGCGAGGCGGTGGAACGGGGACAGGTGAATATCGCAAGTGCAGGGGCCTGAGCCAGGGGTGACACTGGCACCTGGCTCACATAGCGCACCGGTGTCCCCGCCTGCTCAGGACACCGGCACCTGGCCCCCAGCGACGAGAGGAAAGTATGTCTTTTTTTTTTTATTTGCAGCAGCAGCATATGGGGCCTATTCTATGGGGCATCTTATGGGGCCATAACCTTTATGGAGCAGCATATGGGGCCTATTCTATGGGGCATCTTATGGGGCCATAACCTTTATGGAGCAACATATGAGGCCTATTCTATGGGGCATCTTATGGGGCCATAACCTTTATAGAGCAGCATATGGGGCCCATTCTATGGAGCATCTTATGGGGCCATAACCTTTATGGAGCAGCATATGGGGCCCATTCTATGGATCATCTTATGGGGCCATAACCTTTATGGAACAGCATATGGTGCATAATCTATGGAGCATCTTATGGGGCCATTATTAACCTTTGTGCAGCATTATATGTGGCGTATTTTGTATGGAGCGTCTTATGGGGCCACCATGAACTGTATGGAGCACTATATGGGGCTCCTGATTAAATATGGATATTCAAAAACATTTAACCTACTGATGTCTCAATTAATTTTGCTTTTATTGACATACATTTTTATTTTTGAAATTCACCAGTAGCTGCTGCAGTTCTCACCCTAGGCTTATACTCGAGTCAATAAGTTTTCCCAATTTTTTGTGGCAAAATTAGGGGGTCGGCTTATACTCGGGTCGGCTTATACTCGAGTATAAACGGTAACTATTTTGTGTGACATAGCTTTGATTTAATGGCATAATAATTAGAAGTTTGAAAACTAAAACTGTGACTTTTCAAAATTTTCACAAATAAACGCTAGTCATATCGAACAAATTTTATCACTATCATGAAGTACTATATGTCACTAAAAAAACAGTCTCAGAATCTGTGGGATCCGTTGAGGCGTTCCAGAGATATTACCAAATAAAGTGATAGTGGTCAGAATTTTAAAAATTGGACTGATAATGAAGGTGAAAACAGGCTCGGGGGTGAATGGGTTAAAGAATTAAAACTCATCAGAGCACGTATAAGATAAAAATGTAAATGACTGGTGCATTATAGGCCACCATATCGCCCAAAAGACGAAGCCTGGTGTAATTGTATTTCTTAATACCTTAATATTCTCAGCCTTTATCTGGCATTGATGTTGTAACCATCACAAGGAATCATCTGATAAAAGGAGATGATTTGACAGAAAAGCTCATTCTGCCAGAGTCGGTCTACGCTTCATATGTCTGTTTCTCAACAATCATCAAACAAGCCATCTACTTCAAAATACAGCAGACAGAATCACAGCGTGTTCTTGTTTTATTCATGAATTCATATTGATACAAGATGCAAACAAGCATTATGTGTAATGCCTTGGGATGGAGAAGACATAAATGCAGATTTGTTCAGCTTCAGTCTTGTGAAATTTTTTTTTTCTTAAAACAAGACAGTACAAATTAATGGTAATTATTCGTGATTTCAAGGATGTAAGATTCCGATTTTTTTCCTCGATTCCACGAATATACTGTAATTGAAGAAAGAAAAGAGATATGATACTGTGTTTTATCATCTCTGTACATAATAAGAGATATGATATGTAAGACATAATTGTCCATAACCCAATGCTTAAACTTTACCTTCAGTTTCAAGGATAGTCGTGTACCATAAAATGATTTACATTTTTATCAGTTTTTGCCTTTGCAGAGTTCATCTCTAATTTTAAGTAATGTTTAGGCAACAGGGTGTAGACTAACTACTGTATCTTAGTCCGGTGTCACATTTGTGTGTGATTCCTGCTCTATTGTCTATGTAGCACATGTTTAGAAGCAGCAGAGGCATTGCAGACATTACACCGCAGTACTGAGCAGTGTAGCTATGAATCCAGTTCTGAGATAAGATCTTAGAATATGAGCACTATCTATAATATAACGCTGGGAGCGTCACTCTGTCTGAAGCCTTTATAGACTGTGCAAGCGTGACACGCCTGCACAGTCTGGGCAGAGTAACGCACCCGGAGATGAGGAGGGTGGCCCAGGAGATCACGGTATGCGTAAGCACTGAACGCATACCGCGATCTCCGGCACAACACCTTACCGATCCGGTGTGGCCGCAGGGTCTTGCTGGGATGTCAGGAGAGGGCAAGTTGTGGCGCCGGAATCGGCGCATGCCCTGTCTGCGCTTTCCGGCGACATTTTGTGGTGTATTCCAGTGTACACAGTGTGTATTCACTGCAGTGTGTCTTCAAGAAAATGGTGTCGGAAAGCGATGACTGAGCAGGCGCCAATTTCAACGGCACAATCCCGCCCTCTCCTGATCTCTGTGGCAATACCAGGATAGGAAGGTGAGGGGTACCATGCATACCAGGATTGTGGGATGAGGGGACCATGCATACCAGGATTGGGGGGGGTGAGAGGACCATGCATACCAGGATTGGGGGGGTGAGGGCTAACATGCATACCAGGATTGGGGGGTGAGGGGACCATGCATACCAGGATTGGGAGGGTGAGAGGACCATGCATACCAGGATTGGACCAGGATTGGGGGGTGAGGGGACCATGCATACCAGGATTGGGGGGGGTGAGAGGACCATGCATACCAGGATTGGGGGGGTGAGGGCTAACATGCATGCCAGGATTGGGGGGGTGAGAGGCCCACGCATGCCAGGATTGGGGATGTGTGGGGACCATACATACCAGGATTGGGGAGGTGAGGGCTACCATGCATTCCAGGATTGGGGGGTGAGAGGACCATGCATACCAGGATTGGGGATGAGGGGACAATGCATACCAGGACTGGGCGGTGAGGAGACCATACATACCAGGATAGGGATGAGGGGGTACCATGCATACCAGGATTGGGGGGTGAGGAGACAATACATTCCAGGATAGGGATGAGGGAGTACCATGCATACCAGAATTGGGGGGGTGAGGGGACCATGCATACCAGGATGAGGAATGGGGTGCCATGCATACTAGGATTGGGGGTGAGGGGACCATGCATGGCAGGATAGGGGGGTGAGTGGACCATGCATACCAGGATAGGAAGGGTGAGAGAACCATGCATGCCAGGATAGGGGGGTGAGAGGACCATGCATACCAGGATAGGGGGGGTGAGGGGACCATGAATACCAGGATAGGGGGGTGAGATGACCATGCATACCAGGATAGGGGGGTGAGGGGACCATGTATATCAGGATTGGGGGTGAGGGGACCATGCATAACCAGGATGGGGGGGTGAGGGGACCATGCATACCAGGATGAGGGGTGAGAGGACCATTCATACCATAATTGGAGGGTGAGGGTGCCATGCATACCTGGATTGGGGATGAGGGGACCTTGCATACCAGAATTGGGAAGTAAGGGGTGCCATGCATACCAGGAGTGGGGATGAGGGGACCTGGCATACTAGAATTGGTGGGTGAGGGAGTACCATACGTCCTATGATAAGGATGAGGGGGGACCATGCATAACAGGATTGGGGGTGAGGAGACCATACATACCAGGATTGGGGGGTGAGGGGACCATGCATATCAGGATTGGGGGTGAGAGGACATGCATACCAGGATAGGGGGTGAGGGAACCATGCATACCAGGATGGGGGTGAGAGGACATGCACACCAGGATTGGGGGATGAGGGGTACCATGCATACCAGGATTGGGGAAGAGGGGACCTTGCATACCAGAATTGAGAGGTAATGGGTGCCATGTATACCAGGATTGGAGATGAGGAGCCCATGCATATCAGAATTGGCAGGTGAGGGAGTACCATACATCCTACGATAGGGATGAGGGGGGACCATGCATACCAGGATTGGGGGGTGAGGGGACCATGCATTCCAGGATTGGGGGGTGAGGGGACCATGCATTCCAGGATTGGGGGGTGAGGGAACCATGCATTCCAGGATTGGGGGGTGAGGGGACAATGCATACCAGGATTGGGGGGTGAGGAGACCATGCATTCCAGGATTGGGGGTGAGGGGACCATGTATTCCAGGATTGGGGGGTGAGGGGACCATGCATACCATGATAGGTATGAGGGGACCATGCATACCAGGATTGGGGTGAGAGGGAACCATGATGAATACCAGGATATGGATGATGGGGTACCATGCATACCAGGATTGGGGGGTGAGGGGACCATACATACCAGGATAGGGATGAGGGGGTACCATGCATACCAGGATAGGGATGAGGGGGGTACCATGCATACCAGGATTGTGGGTGAGGGGACCATGCATACCAGGATGAGGAATGGTGTGCCATGCATACCAGGATTGGGTGGGGGGTGAGGGGACCATGAATATCAGGATAGGGATGAGAGGGCCATACATTCCAGTATTGGGGGGCGAGGAAACCATGCATACCAGGATTGGGGGGTGAGAGGACCATGCATACCAGGATTGGGGGGTGAGGGCTACCATGCATTCCAGGATTGTGGGGTGAGAGGACCATGCATACCAGGATTGGGGATGAGGGGACAATGCATACCAGGAATGGGGGATGAGGAGACCATACATACCAGGATAGGGATGAGGGGGTACCATGCATACCAGGATTGGGGGGTGAGGAGACCATACATTCCAGGATAGGGATGAGGGAGTACCATGCATACCAGGATTGGGGGGTGAGGGGACCATGCATACAAGGATGAGGAATGGGGTGCCATGCATACTAGGATTGGGGGTGAGGGGACCATGCATAGCAGGATAGGGGGGTGAGTGGACCATGCATACCAGGATAGGAAGGGTGAGAGGACCATGCATGCCAGGATAGGGGAGTGAGAGGACCATGCATACCAGGATAGGGGGGTGAGAGGACCATGAATACCAGGATAGAGGGGTGAGATGACCATGCATACCAGGATAGGGGGGTGAGGAGACCATGTATACCAGGATAGGGGGTGAGGGAACCATGTATATCAGGATTGGGGGTGAGGGGACCATGCATAACCAGGATGGGGGGGTGAGGGGACCATGCATACCAGGATGAGGGTGAGAGGACCATTCATACTAGAATTGGAGGGTGAGGGGGCCATGCATACCTGGATTGGGGATGAGGGGTACCATGCATACCAAGATAGGGGGTGAGGGGTACCATGCATACCAGGATTGGGGATGAGGGGACCTTGCATACCAGGATTGGGAAGTAAGGGGTGCCATGTATACCAGGAGTGGGGATGAAGGGACCTGGCATACCAGAATTGGTGGGTGAGGGAGTACCATATGTCCTATGATAGAGATGAGGGGGGACCATGCATAACAGGATTGGGGGTGAGGAGACCATACATACCAGAATTGGGGGGTGAGGGGACCATGCATATCAGGATTGGGGGTGAGGGGACCATGCATACCAGGATAGGGGGTGAGGGGACCATGCATACCAGGATGGGGGTGAGAGGACCATGCATACCAGGATTGGGGGATGAGGGGTACCATGCATACCAGGATTGGGGAAGAGGGGACCTTGCATACCAGAATAGAGAGGTAATGGGTGCCATGTATACCAGGATTGGGGATGAGGGGACCATGCATACCAGAATTGGCAGGTGAGGGAGTACCATACATCCTACGATAGGGATGAGGGGGGACCATGCATACCAGGATTGGGGGGTGAGGGACCATGCATTCCAGGATTGGGGGGTGAGGGGACCATGCATTCCAGGATTGGGGGGTGAGGGAACCATGCATTCCAGGATTGGGGGTGAGGGGACAATGCATACCAGGATTGGGGGGTGAGGAGACCATGCATACCAGGATTGGGGGGTGAGGGGACCATGCATTCCAGGATTGGGGGTGAGGGGACCATGCATACCATGATAGGTATGAGGGGGTACCATGCATACCAGGATAAGGATGAGGGGGTACCATGCATACCAGGATTGGGGGGGTGAGGGGACCATACATACCAGGATAGGGATGAGGGGGTACCATGCATACCAGGATAGGGATGAGGGGGTACCATGCATACCAGGATTGTGGGTGAGGGGACCATGCATACCAGGATGAGGAATGGTGTGCCATGCATACCAGGATTGGGTGGGGGTGAGGGGACCATGAATATCAGGATAGGGATGAGAGGGCCATACATTCCAGTATTGGGGGGCGAGGAGACCATGCATACCAGGATGTGGAATGGGATGCCATGCATACCAGGATTGGGGGGGACCATACATACCAGAATAGGGAGGAGGGGGCCATGCAGTGGCGTTCCGTGAATAGAGCAGACTAAGCAGCTGCTATGGGGCCCAGACAGGTGAGGGGGCCCACGACGGCCGCTGTCGTTTGGCAGCTGTGCTGTGCTGACACAGTACTATCTCCTTTAATTAAATATAAGCGACGGCCGACACTGTAAACCCCCTTGAAGGTCCCCTTTCCTTGTTGTCTCCTGGTCAGCAGTTGGCTTAAGTCTCTGGCTGCATTTGCATAAGAAAGCCAGCCTGCAGCCAGAGACACGTGCATCACAGGAAGCAGAAAACATTCATAAGTTTCACTCAGGCAGAGATACACAAGACGGTGAGTCCTGCTTGCTGAGGTATGGGGTGGATTTTTTTTGTTGAATGTGTCCCCTCACTGTGCTGGCACTTTATATTTACAATGGCTAGCCTCTGGCTGCACTTTGCACCTTAGGGAGGGGGGCCTGACTGCAGACACTGTGGAGGAGGGGGGCTCTGCATGCACTGCAGCCACCTTCTGTACTCAGTGGCGTTCCGTGAATAGAGCAGACTAAGCAGCAGCTATGGGGCCCAGACAGGTGAGGGGGCCCAAGACGGCCGCTGTCGTTTGGCAGCTCTGCTGTGCTGACACAGTACTATCTCCTTTAATTAAATATAAGCGACGGCCGGACACTGTAAACCCCCTTGAAGGTCCCCTTTCCTTGTTGTTTTCTGGTCAGCAGTTGGCTTAAGTCTCTGGCTGCATTTGCATAAGAAAGCCAGCCTGCAGCCAGAGACACGTGCATCACAGGAAGCAGAAAACATTCATAAGTTTCACTCAGGGAAGAGATACACAAGAAGGTGAGTCCTGCTGGCTGGGGTATGGGGTGGATTTTTTTGTTGAATGTGTCCCCTCACTGTGCTGGCACTTTATATTTACAATGGCTAGCCTCTGGCTGCACTTTGCACCTTAGGGAGGGGGGCCCGGCTGCACGCACTGTGGAGGGTGTAGGGGGCCCTGCGTGCACTGCAGGTGTGTGTGTGTGTGTGGAGAGTTAAGAGCACCTGTTTTTTTTTTGGGGGGGGCCCCATTCAGACTTTTGCTATGGGGCCCCATGATTTCTATGTACGCCCCTGTCTGTACTCCTCACAATGCTTCTCCATTAGAGCTGGTTTCATGTGATTTAACCCCTGTACCACCACCAGGCAGGATGATGCTTCCTAGCTGTAGGTAAGACCATGTCCAGTCTATGTCCCACCACCAACTTCACTGTCAAGGTGTGCAACAATGCATGTCATGCAATACTAAAAATGTGCAATGCCCTGGAAATCATGGTGCAGCCAATAAATGTTACTAATTTATTCTGCTCCTTCACCCCAGAGGCATGCACCTGGGAGACAGCAATTACATGGGGCGTGCTGAGCTCATGAGGTGCCTGAGAGTGGAAGTTCTGCAGATGTTATGGAAGATATTGTGTGCGGCATTTCTGTGTCCCCTTACCTGTGATAAAATGTGTCTTGTAGTTTGTACACATGTTGGAACTTTGCATAGCTTACATATTCCAATCATTTCATATACAAAGATATGACATCCGTCTACCTGTCTTATATGATGCCATGAATGATGGGCATTGCTTGTACCTGCTGTCAGATTAGGCACCACACTTCTTACATCGGAGCACACTATGCAGCATGTTCCCTGTCAGGCTAGGTTCACATTTATACGCCTGCAGACTTAATGCGTTGGACGTATACATTAAAACGTATGCCATGCATCAACCTACAAATTTAAACAAGTACATTTGATACATATCGTACTTCCATCTTTGTCTCTATATGTTTTTTTACTTAAAAAGAATCATTTTTTTTCCATCTAGTTTTACTGGTGTCAACAGTCCCATCCCACTCCATTTTGGCATCAGTTCTGTGAGGAGGTGTCCAGAGGAATAAACTTTTTTTCACCCCACATTAAAAACGCGTACCTTTGGTCAATTATGTTTTTTTCCCACAATACAACGTGATCAGGGCAAAACATAGTCAGAAGAACATTTTTTTTACACTACGTGTTGCCCATTATGGTTTGTGTATGCCTCCATATACGTCTGAATACCATTTTTTTTTGCAATTCAGACATATTTGTCCAGCAGACTGCACTGTATAAATGTGAGCCAAGCCTAAAGAAGTCCTTTTTGTCCAAGGAGGATAAAGCACATCATAAACACAAGTCCATACTGTGTGTTGCTGCTTTGCAGTGTGTATTTTTGCCATGCTGATTTTACAGGTGAAAGGTATTTACTTTGAGCCTTTTTTTGGTTGTAATGGTGAATGCTTCAGGATTATCAATGACCAAAGGGGCGGCAAATTTTTCAGCCGCCCTGGGCCCCACAAACAGTTGCTACGCCACTGCACACACAAGATGGTGAGCCTGGCTGGGGGTCGATTTTTTTTGTTAAATGTGTCCCCTCACTGTGCTGGCACTTTACATTTACAATGGCTCTGACTGCACTTTGCACCTTAGGGAGGGGGGCCCAGCTGCACGCACTGTGGAGGGTGTAGGGGGCCCTGCATGCACTGCAGGTGTGTGTGTGTTGTGGAGTTAAGAGCACCTGTTTTTTTTTTTTGGGGGGGCCCATTCAGACTTTTGCTATGGGGCCCCATGATTTCTATGTACGCCCCTGGGGCCATGCATACCATTACAGGGATAAGGGGGCCATGCATAGCAGAATAGGGATAAGTGGTACCATGCATACCAGGATAGGGATGAGGGGTGCCATGCAAACCAGGATAGGAGGGGGCAGCACATACCAGGATGGGAGACCATATACCGATAAAAATGCTTGCCACCCGGGCGTAGAACGGGTTCATAGCTAGTATTATATAACAATATATAACAATATTTTGTTGCGTTTATTTTTTTTTTGCCAAAATCTGATTCTATGGAATAGGACTTTTTTTTTCCAACACTAAACTTTATCAACATGCATAACGCCGGTTTCACACATCCGTATATTTCCGGTACCGGAAAAAACGTTACTGGAGATATCCGTATCCATGTGTACTACGTGTGGCAACAGTGTGCTGCATCAGTACCACACGGACGGCCACCGGGGAAGAAGCGGCTACTGTAAGCGCTGTTCCCCGGCGGCAGGTGCTGAAGCCGCCTGTCATTCTTCCCTGCTCTGCGGGCGAGCAGAGGAGAATGATGAGCGGTATATTAACCCCTCTCTGACATTAGACGTACTATCCCGTCCATAAAACCCGTGCCATTCTGCCCATGGACGGGATAGTACGTCATAGGCGATCAGCTGCGCTCCTGAGGGGAGCGCAGCTAATCGCCGCCGGGTGTCAGCTGATTATCACAGCTGACACCCGTGACTGTGTGTCAGGAGCGGACACGGACCGCTCCCGGCACATTAACCCCTAGCACACCGCGATCAAACATGATCGCGGTGTTCTGGGGGCACAGGGGAGGATCGCGCAGGGTAGGGGCTCCCTGCGCGCCCCCCTGAGACCCTCAGACCAGCGCGATGTGATCGCGCTGTTCTGAGGGCTTCCTCCCTCCCAGGACCCGGATCCAAGATGGCGCCGGGGTCCTGGAGGGAGGCGGCTTACTCAGTGCCTGCTGAGAGCAGGCACTGAGAAGCCTGCTGCACTGCCTGAGCGATCGCTGGTGTGACAGTGTGCTGCACACTGTCACACCAGCGATTTGATAAAATACAGTGATGTCCCACCCTGGGACAAAGTAAAAAAGTTAAAAAAATAAAAATAAACATGTTATAAAAAAAATCCAAAATAAATAATAAAAAAAAAAAAATATTCCCCAATAAATTAATTTCTTCCTGTAAATAAAAAAAACAAAACAATAAAAGTACACATATTTGGTATCGCCGCGTCTGTAACGACCCCCCCTATAAAACTGTCCCACTAGTTAACCCCTTTAGTGAACCCCATAAAAAAAAAAAAAACGAAGCAAAAAATCAATGCTTTATCATCATACCGCCGAACAAAAAGTGGAATAACGCGCGATCAAAAAGACCGATATAAATAAACATGGTACCGCTGAAAATGTCATCTTGTCCCGCAAAAAACGAGCCACCATACAGCATCATCAGCGAAAAAATAAAAAAGTTATAGCTCGCAGAATAAAGAGATGCAAAAATAATTATTTTTTATATAAAATTGTTTTTATTCTATAAAAGCGCCAAAACATAAAAAAATGATATAAATGAGGTATCGCCATAATCGTACTGACCCGAAGAATAAAACTGCTTTATCAATTTTACCACACGTGGAACAATAAAAACGCCTCCCCCAAAAGAAATTCATGAACTGCTGATTTTTGTTAATTCTAACCTCCCAAAAATCGAAATAAAAAGCGATCAAAAAATGTCACCTGCTCAAAAATGGTACAAATAAAAACGTCAACTCGTACCGCAAAAAATAAGACCTCACATGACTCTGTGGGCCAAAGTATGCAAAAATTATAGCTCTCAAAATGTGGCGATGCAAAAAACTATTTTTGCAATAAAAAGCGTCTTTTAGCGTGACAGCTGCCAATCATAAAAACCCACTATAAATAGTAAATCAAACCCCCCTTTATCACCCCCTTAGTTAGGGAAAAATAATAAAATTAAAAAAATGTATTTATTTCCATTTTCCCATTAGGGTTAGGGTTAGGGTTGCGGCTAAAGTTAGGGTTAGGGTTGGCGCTAAAGTTAGGATTAGGGTTAGGGTTGGGATTAGGGGTGTGTTAGAGTTAGGTTTGTGGTTAGGGTTGGGACTAGGGTTAGGGGTGTGTTGGGGTTAGGGTTGGAGTTAGAATTGGGGGGTTTCCGCTGTTTAGGCAGATCAGGGGCTCTCCAAATGTGACATGGCGTCTGATCTCAATTCCAGCCAATTCTGCGTTGAAAAAGTCAAACGGTGCTCCTTCACTTCTGAGCTCTGCCATGCGTCCAAACAGTAGTTTATCCCCACATATGGGGTATCAGCGTACTCTGGACCCCAAGAGTTATTGTGCAATTTGTCCTATTTCTTCTGTTACCTTTGGGAAAATAAAAAACTGGGGCGAAAATATCATTTTTGTACAAAAAAAATATTTTTTTGTTTTTACGGCTGTACATTATAAACTTCTGTGAAGCACTTGGGCTTCATAGCGCTCAGCACACACCTAGATAAGTTCCTTGTGGGGTCTATTTTCCAAAATGGGGTCACTTGTTGGGGATTTCCACTGTTTAGGCGCATCAGGGGCTCTCCAAATGCGACATGACGCCCCCAGACCATTCCATCAAAGTCTGCAATCCAAAACGTCACTACTTCCCTTCCGAGCCCCAACGTGTACCCATACAGTAGTTTTCTCCCACATATTGGGTATCAGCGTACTCAGGACAAATTGGGCAACAACTTTGGGGTCCAATTTCTCCTGTTACCCTTGTAAAAATAAAATATTGGGGCGAAAAAATCATGTTTGCAAACAAAAAAAAAAAAGATTTTTTATTTTTACGGCTGTGCGTTATAAACTTCTGTGAAGCACTTCGGGGTTCAAAGTGCTCACCACACATCTAGATAAGTTCCTTGTCGGGTCTATTTTCCAAAATGGGGTCACTTGTGGGGGGTTTCCACTGTTTAGGCGCATCAGGGGCTCTCCAAATGCGACATGACGCACCCAGACCATTCCATCAAAGTCTGCAATCCAAAACGTCACTACTTCCCTTCCGAGCCCTGACGTGCGCCCATACAGTAGTTTTCTCCCACATATTGGGTATCAGCGTACTCAGGACAAATTGGACAACAACTTTTGGGGTCCAATTTCTCCTGTTACCCTTGTGAAAATAAAATATTGGGGGCGAAAAAATCATTTTTGTAAAAAAAAAAGGATTTTTTATTTTTATGGCTGTGCGTTATAAACTTCTGTGAAGCACTTTGGGGTTCAAAGTGCTCACCACACATCTAGATAAGTTCCTTGTGGGGTCTATTTTCCAAAATGGGGTCACTTGTGGGGGGTTTCCACTGTTTAGGCGCATCAGGGGCTCTCCAAATGTGACATGACGCACCCAGACCATTCCATCAAAGTCTGCAATCCAAAACGTCACTACTTCCCTTCCGAGCCCTGACGTGCGCCCATACAGTAGTTTTCTCCCACATATTGGGTATCAGCGTACTCAGGACAAATTGGACAACAACTTTTGGGGTCCAATTTCTCCTGTTACCCTTGTGAAAATAAAATATTGGGGGCGAAAAAATCATTTTTGTAAAAAAAAAAAAAGATTTTTTATTTTACGGCTGTACGTTATAAACTTTAGTGAAACACCTGGGGGTTCAAAGTTCTCACCACACATCTAGATAAGTTCCTTGAGGGGTCTAGTTTCCAAAATGGTGTCATTTATGGGGGTTTCCACTGTTTAGGCAGATCAGGAGCTCTCCAAACACGACAAGGCGTCCAGCCAATTCTGCGTTGAAAAAGTCAGACGGCGCTCCTTCCCTTCCAAACTCTGCCATGCACCCAAACAGTGGTTTACCCCCACATATGGGGTATCAGCGCACTCAGGACAAATTGCACAATAACTTTTGAAGTCTTGTTACCCTTGTAAAAATAAAAATTGGGGTGAAAAGATCATTTTTGTGGAAAAAATATGATTTTTAAATTTTACGGCTCTACGTTATAAACTTGTGTGAAGCACTTGGGGGTTCAAATTGCTCATCAAAAATCTAGATAAGTTCCTTAGGGGGTCTAGTTTCCCAAATGGGGTCATTTGTGGGGGGTTTCCACTGTTTAGGCACATCAGGGGCTCTCCAAATGCAACATGGCATCCAAACTCAATTCCAGCCAATTTTGGTTGGAAAAAGTCAAATGGTGCTCCTTCCATTCCGAGCTCTGCCGTGCGCCCAAACAGTGGTTTTCTCCCACATATTGGGTATCAGCGTACTCAGGACAAATTGGGCAACAACTTTTGGGGTCCAATTTCTCCTGTTACCCTTGTAAAAATAAAATATTGGGGCGAAAAAATCATGTTTGCAAAAAAAAAAAGGATTTTTTATTTTTACGGCTGTGCGTTATAAACTTCTGTGAAGCACTTCGGGGTTCAAAGTGCTCACCACAACATCTAGATAAGTTCCTTGTGGGTCTATTTTCCAAAATGGGGTCACTTGTGGGGGGTTTCCACTGTTTAGGCGCATCAGGGGCTCTCCAAATGCGACATGACGCACCCAGACCATTCCATCAAAGTCTGCAATCCAAAACGTCACTACTTCCCTTCCGAGCCCTGACGTGCGCCCATACAGTAGTTTTCTCCCACATATTGGGTATCAGCGTACTCAGGACAAATTGGACAACAACTTTTGGGGTCCAATTTCTCCTGTTACCCTTGTGAAAATAAAATATTGGGGGCGAAAAAAATCATTTTTGTAAAAAAAAAAAAAGATTTTTTATTTTACGGCTGTACGTTATAAACTTTAGTGAAACACCTGGGGGTTCAAAGTTCTCACCACACATCTAGATAAGTTCCTTGAGGGGTCTAGTTTCCAAAATGGTGTCATTTATGGGGGTTTCCACTGTTTAGGCAGATCAGGAGCTCTCCAAACACGACAAGGCGTCCAGCCAATTCTGCGTTGAAAAAGTCAGACGGCGCTCCTTCCCTTCCAAACTCTGCCATGCACCCAAACAGTGGTTTTACCCCCACATATGGGGTATCAGCGCACTCAGGACAATTGCACAAAACTTTTGAAGTCTTGTTACCCTTGTAAAAATAAAAATTGGGGTGAAAAGATCATTTTTGTGGAAAAAAAAAGATTTTTTATTTTACGGCTTACGTTATAAACTTTGTGAAACACTTGGGGGTTCAAATTGCTCATCAAAAATCTAGATAAGTTCCTTAGGGGTCTAGTTTCCCAAATGGGGTCATTTTGGGGGTTTCCACTGTTTAGGCACATCAGGGCTCTCCAAACACTGGCATCAACTCATTCCAGCCAATTTGGTTGGAAAAAGTCAATGGTGCTCCTTCCTTCCGAGCTCTGCCGTGCCCCAAACAGTGGTTTTCTCCCACATATTGGGTATCAGCTACTCAGGACAAATTGCAACAACTTTTGGCAATTTTCTCTGTTACCCTTGTAAAAATAAAATATTGGGGCGAAAAAATCATTTTGAAAAAAAATATGGGATTTTTTAATTTTTACGGCTGTGCGTTATAAACTTTGTGAAGCACTTCGGGGTTCAAAGTGCTCACCAACATCTAGATAAGTTCCTTGTGGGGTCTATTTTCCAAAATGGGGTCACTTGTGGGGGGTTTCCACTGTTTAGGCGCATCAGGGGCTCTCCAAATGCGACATACCAGCACCAACCATTCCATCAAATTCTGCAATCCAAAAGTCACTACTTCCATTCCGAGCCTGCGTGCGCCCATACAGTAGTTTTCTCCCACATATTGGGTATCAGCGTACTCAGGACAAATTGGACAACAACTTTTGGGGTCCAATTTCTCCTGTTACCCTTGTGAAAATAAAATATTGGGGGCGAAAAAATCATTTTTGAAAAAAAAAAAGGATTTTTTATTTTTACGGCTGTGCGTTATAAACTTCTGTGAAGCACTTGGGGTTCAAAGTGCTCACCACACATCTAGATAAGTTCCTTGTGGGGTCTATTTTCCAAAATGGGGTCACTTGTGGGGGGTTTCCACTGTTTAGGCGCATCAGGGGCTCTCCAAATGTGACATGACGCACCCAGACCATTCCATCAAAGTCTGCAATCCAAAACGTCACTACTTCCCTTCCGAGCCCTGACGTGCGCCCATACAGTAGTTTTCTCCCACATATTGGGTATCAGCGTACTCAGGACAAATTGGACAACAACTTTTGGGGTCCAATTTCTCCTGTTACCCTTGTGAAAATAAAATATTGGGGGCGAAAAAATCATTTTTGTAAAAAAAAAAAAAGATTTTTTATTTTACGGCTGTACGTTATAAACTTTAGTGAAACACCTGGGGGTTCAAAGTTCTCACCACACATCTAGATAAGTTCCTTGGAGGGTCTAGTTTCCAAAATGGTGTCATTTATGGGGGTTTCCACTGTTTAGGCAGATCAGGAGCTCTCCAAACACGACAAGGCGTCCAGCCAATTCTGCGTTGAAAAAGTCAGACGGCGCTCCTTCCCTTCCAAACTCTGCCATGCACCCAAACAGTGGTTTACCCCCACATATGGGGTATCAGCGCACTCAGGACAAATTGCACAATAACTTTTGAAGTCTTGTTACCCTTGTAAAAATAAAAATTGGGGTGAAAAGATCATTTTTGTGGAAAAAATATGATTTTTAAATTTTACGGCTCTACGTTATAAACTTGTGTGAAGCACTTGGGGGTTCAAATTGCTCATCAAAAATCTAGATAAGTTCCTTAGGGGGTCTAGTTTCCCAAATGGGGTCATTTGTGGGGGGTTTCCACTGTTTAGGCACATCAGGGGCTCTCCAAATGCAACATGGCATCCAAACTCAATTCCAGCCAATTTTGGTTGGAAAAAGTCAAATGGTGCTCCTTCCATTCCGAGCTCTGCCGTGCGCCCAAACAGTGGTTTTCTCCCACATATTGGGTATCAGCGTACTCAGGACAAATTGGGCAACAACTTTTGGGGTCCAATTTCTCTGTTACCCTTGTAAAAATAAAATATTGGGGCGAAAAAATCATGTTTGCAAAAAAAAAAAGGATTTTTTATTTTTACGGCTGTGCGTTATAAACTTCTGTGAAGCACTTCGGGGTTCAAAGTGCTCACCACACATCTAGATAAGTTCCTTGTGGGGTCTATTTTCCAAAATGGGGTCACTTGTGGGGGGTTTCCACTGTTTAGGCGCATCAGGGGCTCTCCAAATGCGACATGACGCACCCAGACCATTCCATCAAAGTCTGCAATCCAAAACGTCACTACTTCCCTTCCGAGCCCTGACGTGCGCCCATACAGTAGTTTTCTCCACATATTGGGTATCAGCGTACTCAGGACAAATTGGACAACAACTTTTGGGGTCCAATTTCTCCTGTTACCCTTGTGAAAATAAAATATTGGGGGCGAAAAAATCATTTTTGTAAAAAAAAAAAAGATTTTTTATTTTTACGGCTGTGCGTTATAAACTTCTGTGAAGCACTTTGGGGTTCAAAGTGCTCACCACACATCTAGATAAGTTCCTTGTGGGGTCTATTTTCCAAAATGGGTTCACTTGTGGGGGTTTCCACTGTTTAGGCGCATCAGGGGCTCTCCAAATGTGACATGACGCACCCAGACCATTCCATCAAAGTCTGCAATCCAAAACGTCACTACTTCCCTTCCGAGCCTGACGTGCGCCCATACAGTAGTTTTCTCCCACATATTGGGTATCAGCGTACTCAGGACAAATTGGACAACAACTTTTGGGGTCCAATTTCTCCTGTTACCCTTGTGAAAATAAAATATTGGGGGCGAAAAAATCATTTTTGTAAAAAAAAAAAAAGATTTTTTATTTTACGGCTGTACGTTATAAACTTTAGTGAAACACCTGGGGGTTCAAAGTTCTCACCACACATCTAGATAAGTTCCTTGAGGGGTCTAGTTTCCAAAATGGTGTCATTTATGGGGGTTTCCACTGTTTAGGCAGATCAGGAGCTCTCCAAACACGACATGGCGTCCAGCCAATTCTGCGTTGAAAAAGTCAGACGGCGTTCCTTCCCTTCCAAACTCTGCCATGCACCCAAACAGTGGTTTACCCCCACATATGGGGTATCAGCGCACTCAGGACAAATTGCACAATAACTTTTGGAGTCTTGTTACCCTTGGAAAAATAAAAATTGGGTGGAAAAGATCATTTTTGTGGAAAAAATATGATTTTTAAATTTTACGGCTCTACGTTATAAACTTGTGTGAAGCACTTGGGGGTTCAAATTGCTCATCAAAAATCTAGATAAGTTCCTTAGGGGTCTAGTTTCCCAAATGGGGTCATTTGTGGGGGGTTTCCACTGTTTAGGCACATCAGGGGCTCTCCAAATGCAACATGGCATCCAAACTCAATTCCAGCCAATTTTGGTTGGAAAAAGTCAAATGGTGCTCCTTCCATTCCGAGCTCTGCCGTGCGCCCAAACAGTGGTTCCCCCCCACATATGGGGTATCAGCGTACTCAGGACAAATTGTACAACAACTTATGTGGTCCAATTTCTCCTGTTACCCTTGGGAAAATAAAAAATTAGTGACTAAAAGATAATTTTTGTGGGAAAAAAATAGGATTTTTTATTTTCATGCCCGGGCATTATAAACTTGTGTGAAGCACTTGGGGGTTCAAAGTGCTCACCAAAGATCTAGATAAGTTCCTTAGGGGGTCTAGTTTCCAAAATAGGGTCACTTGTGGGGGGTTTCCACTGTTTAGGCTCATCTGGGGCACTGCAAACGGAACATGACCCCCATTAACGACTGCATTCCAAAACGTTACTACTTCCTTTCCAAGCCCTGCCGTGCGCCCAAACAGTTTCCCCCCCACATATGGGGTATCAGCGTACTCAGGACAAACTGGACAACAACTTTTGGGGTCCAATTTCCTTGGGAAAATTCAAAAATTTGGGACTAAAAAATCATTTTTGTGGAAAATTGATTTTTTTTTTTTTTCACACCCAGGCTTTATAAACTTTTGTGAAACACTTGAGGGTTCAAAGTGCTCACAACAGATCTAGATAAGTACCTTAGGGGGTCTAGTTTCCAAAATGGTGTCACTTGTGGGGGGTTTCCACTGTTTAGGCGCATCAGGGGCTCTCCAAACGCGACATGGCATCCAATCTAAATTCCAGCCAATTTTAGTTTGAAAAAGTCAAACGTCGCTCCTTCCCTTACGAGCTCTGCCGTGTACCCAAACAGTGGTTTTCCCCTACATATGGGGTATTGGCGTACTCAGGAGAAATTGCATAACAACCTTATCTGTCCATTTTCTCCTTTTACCCTTGTGAAAATAAAAAAAAAGTTTGTAAAAGATAATTTTTGTGGCTAAAAAGTAAAATATTCATTTTTTCCTTCCACGTTGCTTTAGTTACTGTGAAGCACCTGAAGGGTTAATAAACTTCTTGAATGTGGTTTTGAGTACCTTGAGGGGTGCAGTTTTTAGAATGGTGTCACTTTTGGGTATTTTCTGCCATATAGACCCCTCAAAGTGACTTCAAATGTGAGGTGGTCCCTAAAAAAAATGGCTTTGTAAATTTTGCTGTAAAAATGAGAAATCGCTGGTCAACTTTTAACCCTTATAATTTCCTAACAAAAAAAACTTTGGTTCCAAAATTGTGCTGATGTAAAGTAGACATGTGGGAAATGTTATTTCTTAACTATTTTGTGTGATATATTTCTCTGTTTTAAGGGAATAAAAATTCAAAGTTTGAAAATTGCAAAATTTTAAAAATTTTCGCCATATTTGCGTTTTCAAAAATAAACGCAAGTTATATCGAAGAAATTTTACCACTAACATGAAGTACAATATGTCACGAAAAAACAATCTCAGAATCGCGAAGATCCGTTGAAGCGTTCCAGAGTTATAACCTCATAAAGAGACAGTGGTCAGAATTGTAAAAATTGGCCCGGTCATTAACGTGCAAACCACCCTTGGGGGTGAAGGGGTTAAAGTCTGAAAGACAGTATGTGTCGGATGATGGGCGTAACAGTCCCAAAAGCCTCTATCTGCTGTCGTTCAGACTTTAGTATAACGCTCATCGTTCTCCACTGCTCGCAGGCAGGCAGGGGAGAATGACAACTGGCTTCAGCACCAGCTGCCAGGGGACAGCGGTTTATAGTAGCGCTACTTCCCCAGCGGCCGTCCGTGCACATGGAGGACAGTGTGCACTGTTGTATGTGTGCACATGTGCGGCAAGTTTTGCGATCCGTGTATCTGTGTGAAAACGGACTTGTCTGCATGTTTTGCACACGGACACACGGTCCGTCAAAACACACTGACATGTACATAGACCCATTCATTTGAATTGGTCTGCGTGTGTCTGTGTCTCTGGTACGTGAGAAAACTGTCAGCACACGTATCGGAGATACTGACGTGTGAAAGGGGCCTAAGAGACAAATCTAGCATGCTAAAACCGCAGCAAAAAAGCCGCAAGACAAACATGCTTCTTTCTGCAGCTTCTTTCTTGCCAAGAGATCAGGTTTTGCTGCAGAAAAAAAAGCTGAAAAACGCCAAGTTTGAAATTACCCTTAGGGTGTGTGCACAATTTAAGTATTTGCTGCATTTTTGTCATATTTTTTCCAGAGCAGTTTTGTCACAAACAGTGAAGCATTTCTCATGCACATATTGCTAATTTTTTTCCCTTGTAGACTTGAAGCGGTTTTAAATCTGCAGCATGTCAATTTTTCAGCATTTGTGGAGTGTTTTTTCATCCATTCCAATGCAAGTAAAAATGCATAAAAAACACAAGTAAAAAAGTGGCAAAAACACAACATCAGTATTTGTGGCAGATTTTCCTGTTGCTAATACTGGACATGTGCACATGCTGTATTACTATAAAGCTCAGCACAAATTCTGCTGTAACACATTCAGATATCATTGGTTTGTTCTGGAGTGTATACTGTTATTATCACTAAATTTACACATAGAGATAACAAGCCATTTTAAAAAGCACACATTTCTGCACAGTTAGAGAACTGATTAGGAGACTCAATCTGAAAGCAGTTGATGGTGGGAACTGGTGACTTTGCGAGATTTATAACAGCAGCTTGTCAGGAACTAAGAAGGAGGTGAGCAGCTAACTGCTGTATAGAAAGCAATGGGCTGAAGAAAAGTGTAACATAGCTACTACACAAAGTGGGCCAGGCTCTGCTGGCTGAGCTACAAGGAAACCAGCTGTACACTATGAAAGATAAAAGTTCTCAAAGCAAGAGAGTAACAGCAGCTAGAAAAAGCAAGTCAATTACAAACTTGATTATTTTCATGCTGTACAACTAAAGCAATTTATTAACTTGAGAATACAGTTTTCCCCAGAGAGTTCAATCCCATTACATTCAGGGATAAAATTTGGGCAATCATGTTAGAACACAAAATTTCCTATGTCTATTCATCTGAAGCACAATTAACATTCCCCGTGTCCCCACTAGCGAAAATAAACAAACACGAAAACAAAAACAAAAAACATGAACCAAACAGAAGGGTGCAAAAATTCAAATGCATCCTACAAACATCAGTTATAATCCGCAGACACAATAACTGCATGGGGTAAATGAGCTCTTCCAACTCCACATTCTCTTTCAGCGAAGTTGCTCACAGTCCTGGATTACAAATATAGTAACCCTCCACAAAGCTCCAGAGAAACAGACCATGTCCCTCCCTCCATGTCCGGCTGGAAACCACTCCTGGGCAATCTTTTTCCCTTGTGACTGCTGCCTATGAACGAAAGGAATTTTCCAACTGGTGAGTTTATGCTCCACTTGTTTAGGGGAATAACAGACCACCATCCGCCCATAATATGAAATCAGCAGCTTTACTGTTTTACTGTGTGCATATTCCCTTCTTTTAGCCAAAGTCACAGCAGATAAGTCTGGGAATACTTGGATACTCTGCAGCTCCTCAGGCAACGTTGGATTCTTTCTCATCCTTTGCATGAATAAATCCTTGGTAGTAAAAAAATGCAATCTTACCAATGTATCCCTAGGGAGATCCTGATCCACATGTCTCAGCTTGGGTGTTCTGTGAACTCTGTCTACCATCAAATCTCTGATGGGTAATTCAGGAAGAACAGCCTGAAGATATTTTTGCAGAAAAGCAGGCAGTTCTATATCAGTGACCCCCTCCGGTATACCCCGTATACGGATGTTATTCCTACGGGATCTGTCTTCAAGGTCATACACTTTATCAATGACCCGTGACAATTCCTCTCTGAGAGCCTCATTTTCATCCACTAGAGCATTAAACGATGTAGTATACACAGCCACTTTATTTTCTACATGGCTCGTGCGCTTTCCCAGGGCTGATATCTCCTGTTGTGTTTTTGTAGCTGAGGAGAATAAGCAAAAACGGCAATACACCAGAGAGGCTGGAACCTATTGGATTGCAGTAACCTGAACTAACCACACAACTAGAGGTAGCCGTGGAGCGTTCCTACGTTGATCCTAGACGCCTCGTCACAGCCTGAGAGATAACTACACCTAAAGGCAGAAAGATGAAAGCTATCTGCCCCGGAGCAGATCCCCAAAGAAAATAGGAAGCCCCCAAACATGTAATGGCGGTTAGACAAGAAGAAGCACGGACACAGACAGAAAATAGAATGAGCAAACGCTGGGGCCCAATCTGTCTAGACAGAAAAGTAAAGGAAAGGATACTTGTCATGGAAATATATATGTATTCCATATATTCAAAGTATATTCACATATATGTATTCACAGTTCACAGTTAGATAGATTTCACTTGCTAAAAAACCTTGTGCTCACATATTTCTAGGCCAGATATAATCAGTCGTTTTAAAGAAATCTGGCCTCCATAAGACCTTCGTAAAGGAACAAATGCATGAAGTACAAAATGTCCTATTAGATATCTGTTGTTTACATTATAGTTATGCAAGGCAACTAGGTCACAAGAATATAAAACAATAATTCTGCAACTTCAGCTCTTTTAATCATAATTATCATATTTACACTAGAACAGCCAATAATCTAGCAGCTTTTAATTGTATGTTAATTGACTAACCAGCCCCTTTTTGTAAACGTATAAAACCTTGAAACAATAATAAATGTATGTCTTTGACGAACTGACACTTGCGTGTGGACAGTCCTCATTTCGTTCTGAGCGCTCAAAAGACATTATATAGAGATTTGGACATGGCAAGCAGCAAACACAGGATATTTTTATCCTAATTAAATTTCCATATCAGTTGGCGCCTGCACGCGGGGCATTGGACGAAACGCACGAGGACTCGGCCGACCGGAGAGACGGGGGCGTTGGCCCTGGCCTTGGCACATGGGACGGAGACTGCAGCTCCATAAGTAAGGTAAGAAAACTTTGTCATCTTACCTGAATGTTCCCTGTGCCTAGTCCTAGCCTACACTTCCAGCCGGTCGGACGTGGTCATCACCGCATTCCCAGGTTGTGTAAAAAGTCCATACCCTTATCCAAAAGCCCTGGGATATAAGCCGAGTTGGTTGCTGCTGTGCTGTATATGTTTCATGTTTTATGTGAACCGGGAGAAAGTTGGAACGGTGACTGTGTTTTTGCTTGCTGATCTCTGGGGCTGTATAGCAAAAGACAAATTGCTGCATAAGTTCCCGCAGTAAACTTTCACGCACCGGGAGGCCATCCCAGTCAAATCAGACGTGAAGGGCGGGAGCTTTGTTTTGGATAAGTCCACGCAGATATTCTTCACACATTGGAGGGAGGTTATCCCAAAAATCCAGTTGTGGAAGCGAGGGCTTTGTTCGGTTAAGTTTCTGCAGTAAACTTTCACGCACTGGGAGGCCATCCCAGTCAAATCAGACGTGAAGGGCAGAAGCTTTGTTTTGGATAAGTTCTCACAATAATTGTCCACGCACCGGGAGGCCATCCCAGTCAAATCAGACGTGGATAGTGAGAATTTTGATGAAGGCTATTGCAGATTACTGTGACCGGCGCACCGGCCAGGGCTACGGTACAGAGCGATAGAACCTTGAGCTTCGCCGCGCTCAGTGCAATTGGTGAGTTATCAGTTACCAGAGCAGCTTGTATGTGTCACAGATCATCAAAAGAGGGATTCGTATTCTCCCGGGTGTCTGTCTCATTGTCTGTATCAGGTACTGTCGCTTTAAATCACATCTCCGTGCGCTCTGTTAGTATCTCATTCAGAGCAGTGTGCTGGCTGCAGCAGCGAGAAAACCCCTTTGACCCCCCCTCCTCTGCTAATCACGTTATCAGGCATTCTGTTTCTTGGCTTTGATTTTATTTTTTTAAGCTAGTTTTTTGGCTACAGGTTTTAACGTGAGAATTATCAGGCATTCAGACTGAACTATATTCATTTTTTGCTATTCTGAGGAATAATAATTTTTTTTTTTTTTTTTGATACGTGATTTCAGTGGCTATAGAGACAGCAAGCAGAGATATAAGGAAGGGAGGGGGAAGCAGCCAGCTGACATTCCAGAGATTTTTAATTAGCTGTTTTAGTAACAAGGGTTGTTTTTCAGAGTTTTATGATTAATACGGTTTTTCTTTTCTCCCCTTTTTGGTGATTTTATTTTTTTTATGTTTACTTTTTCTAGAGTTTTTTACTAAATCTAACTTTTGTTTTTAAAAATTTTTCTTTTAAGTACATTTTTGAATGATTTTGGAGAGATTTTTTCTCTAGAGCTTTATTTCTCCAGCCATTTTTTTTTCTACAAGCTTGCTTTACAACAAGGTCACATAGATAAGGAGAATTACAGGCTGTGGGAGAGAGCAGACACAAACTACGCAGTGGTCTGAGTAGCCCCACCCGTCGGGCATTCGGCGAGGAAATTTGTTGAATATGTTTTTGGAATAGACACAGTACGTAAGAATCGAAGGGCTAGGCATGTGAATAGAATGTCAGAGTACGTGAGAAGCAAATAGACAGGCAGCCTTTACGCTGCATAATGAAATGTTTTTTCTTGTTTTTTGTTATTTGAAAGGTAACGGGAAAGTTTAATAGATTACCATCTGCTATAAAAGAGCAGCGTGGCATCGTGTAAAAGATACAGCAAGTTAATTTGAACGGACCAGGAAATTTTTTTTTTTTTTTATGTGAATAAGTTTGAAAAGGTGTTAAATCATCTGTGAGAAAAAGATCACTGACATGTCACAAGAGCAGAATTCAGAGTCACACACATCACATGTCCATCATGTGGAGACACGGGGCAGGTGTAGGCTGCTCTCATTGAGTAAGGAGCCTTGTACAGGGAAAAACGCTCCCCGCCTCTCTCCACAGGGAGAAGGCATTTTTGTTTCAACCATCCCCTCTCAAGAGTCACAGGGGGGACTCCCCCTCCATCTTTCTTCTCTCCCTCCCCTCCTCTTTCTCTCGCTCCTCCCTTCTCTTCCTCTTTTTTCTACTTCGTCATCAACTGGGTCAACGCCCAATCCAAGCAATGTGGTGTCCCTGTATTCAGTGTTTCCAGAACAGGGCACTTTGTCTATCCCAAGCACAGTACAAACATTGCCAGTCATTATATCAGGAGAAGAAAGTACAGATCTCCCTACACAAAACGCTACATGTAGCCCCCAGACACAACAGTCCACTGCTAGGGCTTCACAGGGGAGTGGTATAGCTACAGGGCTGCTAGCATGGAACCATGACACTGATCCACCGCAGCCTCAGCAAGGAAGTGGGAAATCCCCATGCAGCAAGACAACTTTAAAGCCCAAATCTCACCCAGTGTATGCACCAAGTACACCATGTCACTTCTTATCTGATGAAGATGAAGATGCAACGTCACACATGCTGCCCAATACTAGGGAAGAAAACACACAAGCACCAATAGAGCAGGGACAGGTAGAGGCACCATCCTATGAGCCCTTCATCCCAAGCCAGGTGATCAGTATGCTGCCAGACCCAGGGATACACCCCATGCCATTTTGCCAAAAAATGCAGCAGATCCAGCGAACGTATGCAGCAGCCTGGACTGATCTCTGGACCGTAATGGAAATAAAGCAGGTGATGCATTTTGGCCAATTATGAGAGAACACTTCAAGCTTCCAACAGAGTTAGATGCGTATGCCTGGGAGACAGGACCAAAGCTAATTGAGCAACTCAGAGAATGGGCCAAAAGCAGACTGACAGGACAAACTCTCAGCCTACATGTCACGAGTCAAGACAAGACAGAGTCTGTGGAGAAGTTCCATGACAGAATGATGCAAGTGTTTCAAGATTTGGGCCTCATTACCCATGATCAGACACACAGACGGATGTTGGCACAGGCTTTTGTGCATGGACTGAGAGAACCAATCAGGAAACCACTGGTAGCAGCCAGGCCTGAGTACACGTCAATAGCAATGGACACCCTGCTCACAGTAGCAAAAAGGATTAAGTCCCCCGGGACAGAAGGAATGTCAAGTGTTACAACTGTGGCAAGCTTGGCCATTACCGGAACCGCTGCAGAGAACCCCTACGACCCACCACTTTGTCTAGAGAAGCAAGCCAAGGAAGAAACACAGAAAGCAGTGAAGAACCCCGTCCATAGGACAAGAGCACACCAAGTCCACAAGGAACCCCACCAGTGGGACCAATATCCTGAGAGTGGATGGCGTAGTCATATCTTTTCTTGTGGAACTCCGCAACCTCACCTACCTATCAGAATCTTCTGCTTCCTGCATGGGAATTGATGGTCAAGTCAGATATTTCCAGATTATGAAGCCCCTGAGCGTGTGGACTCAGCCAGAACACTCCATCATGTCCCAGTTTGTTGTGTAAGAAACCTGCACCCTCAACCTATTGGGAGTGGACCTACTGCAGAAGCTGAAAGCGACCAGAGTGTTCCAGGAAGATGGGACCATGACACTTTCTTCACCCCTGACCCAAGAAGAAACAGGAACCTCAAACAACCACACTGCAGACCTATCACAGGCGGTGCTGGACATAGTACCAGAAAAAACCACTCCATCACCCAGGGTCAAGATGTCTCTGACCAACTGAAGGTCTAAGTGAGCTCGCCTAAGAAGACGGCCTGAGAACTTTGACATTGGCCAGGATATTCAACTCAAGAAGGACTCTACTCGCTTCATGGAATGGCAACACCTCATCCAGCTCTAACGCCAGAGGTTCATCTTTTGCAAGCACCAGGAGGTGCCCCCTGCAATCAACCAGTTCACCCAGGCCCTAGACCGGAAAAAGGCCACTCAGCTCTTCAAACTTGTGCACAAATACTGACCTGAGACCGAGCTGGAGAAAAATAAACTACTGATGGCCCGTGCTGAGAAAAAAGCAGCCGTTTAAGGAGACGTCCCAACAAGAAGACCCCCTGTGACCAGAGCAGGTGCTAACACAGTGACTGTCTTGGTGGAGAACAAGAAAGCCAGCTGGTCGTCATCTCTCATGATGTGGATCCTAGTAGACGGCTTGTTTTCCCGCCAGCTCTGCACCAGCAGATGGGAGTCCCCTGCCGCATACTGAAGGACAAGGCCAAACTG
This sequence comes from Oophaga sylvatica, assembly GCA_033576555.1. NCBI lineage: Eukaryota > Metazoa > Chordata > Amphibia > Anura > Dendrobatidae > Oophaga > Oophaga sylvatica. The sequence continues at coordinate 317,922,409 of JARQOD010000002.1, forward strand.
GGCTGCCTCGCCCATCGGAATCAATCCCAGCTTTCCACAGTGAAGAAAAAGACTGTAAACCCCACTGAGTTCAGAATGGTGCAAGGCCTGGAGGCCGCGAAAGAGGCTACGGTATTTGAAACCCCAACAGTGCTGAATCATCACACTCTGCTCTCAAGAGTCCGCGAAAGAGGCTACGGTATTTGAAACCCCAACAGTGCTGAACCATCACACTCTGCTCTCAAGAGTCCCAGTCACCGCAACGGTATTCACGGTGATCAACCTGGCCAGTACCTTCTTCAGTGTTTCCCCTCCACCTGGAGGCCTGCTTTCACGCACCAGTGCAGTGCATATGGACAATGTTGCCTCAAGGTGCTCAAAACAAGCCCTTCAAGTTTCACCAAGACAATGTCCTCCATCCTCATCAACTGAATTGCAGAATATGCAAGAGTCACTCTTCTACAACACGTGGATGACTTTCTCTTTTGTGTGGTTGACATCGACACCTGCACAGTCTATTCCTTGTCTCTCCTACTCTACCTGGAAGAACAGCAACGCAAGGTCTGGAAGAACAAAGTCCAGTGATGCCAGAAGCAAGTTACATCCCTGGGACACTGTATTGCCCACAAGACGAAACACATGTCAAAAGACCGGAAGACCACTGTGGAGAAGATGGCTCCCCCAACAACTCCAAGAATGCTGCAGGCCTTCCCTGGTCTAGTGTCGTATTGCAGAACCTGGATCCCTGATGCCTCAGTCCTAATGCAGCCTCTGTGCGCTTGCATCAACACAACCCCGCTCCTTCTATCAGACGCAGCCTTCAACCCATTCAGGAGATAGGAAGAACTCCACAGTCTCAGCGCCAATACCAGGCCTACCTGACTATGAAAAGTCTTTCCGTCTACCTGATGGAAGAAAGAAGGTCATGCTACTGGAGTCCTGGCACGGATTCACAGGGGAAAACAGAGACTTTTAGGCTGCCTCTCAGCCCGCTTGGATCCAGTTGCAAGAAGAGCACCCTCCTGCCTGATGGCAGTATCTGCAGCACACACCCTCCTGGACAAGGTTGCTGAAATCACTCTTGGACAGCCACTGGAAACTCTCACTCCACATGACATCTTGGCAATCTTCAATCAAGCTCAACCAACAGTAATCTCTCCACCGCCAGGCATCTTTGTGGCGCCTCTATTGCCTTTGTCTCATAATGTCACTGTCTCCAGACCTACAGTCCTCAGCCCGGCCACTCTACTCCCACTCCCAAGGGGGATACTTGGATGGCTCCAGAAGAAGTTTCAACACAGGAAGTGCAGTGACCAGCAATCAAGAAATCCTGTGGTCCAGAAGTCTGTCACCTAGCCTGTCAGCCCAGGAAGCAGAATTGATAGCGCTGACGAAGGCCTGCCAGATGGCAGAAGGCAAGACTGCAAACATCTACACGGACTACAGGTACTCGCATGGCATAGCACACGACTTTGGACCCATCTGGGCTACAAGGGACTTCATCACAGCAAACGGGACAACCGTGAAGCATCATGGAGCCTTCAGGGACCTACTGGGTATACTCCAACTTCCAAAATGGTGGCAATTTGAAAAATAAAAGTGCATGGAAAACTGAGAACAGAAGAGGCGTGAGGCAATAACATGGCGGACATGGCAGCCAAAGAAGCAGCCAAAGGAAGACAACATGGAGAAGTGGGAGAGGTCGTAGAGCCGGACGGCTACTACATGACGACTGAAGACAAGAAACCTGACAAAGAAACGTCCTGGAATCTGCTCAAGAAGTTACAAGACCAAGCTCCAAAAGGAGAAGAAGAGCTGAATGCGAAAAAAGCAACATGTGAAGAAAGAAGGCTATCAATAATAGACTTCAAACTCTGCCTACCACAAAGTATGCACCCTATGGTGGTCCAATGGGTACATGGACCCACATACACATATCAAAGACACAGATGAATGATCTGATTGGTGCTTACTGTTTCGCTTCAGGGATCTCCACCCTAACAGCCAAACTCACCAGCAGCTGTCTGACCTGCGGCAAATTCAAGCCTGGACGTATGGAAGAAAGTCCCCCTCACCTTATCTGGAAAGACCACTCTACCAGCTTCAAAGGATCCAGATAGACCACATCCAGATATCGCCAAGTGAAGGATTCAAATACGCCATTGTGGTCAAAAGAAGTATTTTCAAGATGAACAGAAGCCTTCCAAGTCAGCAAAGACTACTGCAACGAAGCTACTTTCAGAAAATAGTGTACAGATACGGGGTTCCAGAAATGATAGAAAGTGATCAGGGACCCGCATTCACAGCAAATCTGACACACAAGACCCGATTAGCAGTAGGGTCAGATTTAGGCCTACACACTCCTTACCACCCCCAGAGCAGCAGGAAGGTAGAAAAAACTGAACGAAACACTTAAGAATAGAATGCTGAAAAATTGCCCAAGAGACACGCAAACCATGGCATGACACACTCCTAATTGCACTGTTTAGCGTAAGGCACACTCCCAGAGACCCAGAAAAGCTGTTTCGTGCCTGCATCTTCCGCTAACAGATAAGACATTTTCTTCTTTTAGTTTTTTGGTGCCTGCATTTTGTCCTGCACTTCTGTGGGGGTCTGCCGGGTCCCCTTTGGGGGGCTTATGCTCCTCTCAGTTTAGTTCAGCCACTGTTTGTTCATTTGCCTTTTCCAGTTTTTTTCAGTGGTTGCTGTTTAGTTTTTGTTACACCAGAGAACTAATTTAGGTGGTAGAGGTCGTGTGATCTCAGGTGTTTTTGTAATTAGTAGAGTTGGTACTTTTCAGGGTTTTTTGGGTTGCAGTAAGTGCCTTTCCTATCCTTTTCTATTTAGGAAGTTTGGGCCCCAACGTTTGCTCATACTATTTTCTGTCTGTGTCTGTATTTCCTCTTGTCTAACCGCCATTACATGTTTGGGGGCTTCCTATGTTCTTTGGGGATCTGCTCCGGGGCAGATAGCTTTCCTTTTTCTATCTTTAGGTGTAGTTAGCTTCTCAGGCTGTGACGAGGCGTCTAGGACCAACGTAGGAACGCTCCACGGCTGCCTTTAGTTGTGGTGGTTAGTCAGGGTACTGCAATCCCATAGATTCCAACCTCTCTGGTGTATTGCTTTTTTTTTTTTTTTTTTGCCTGCTCTCCTCAGCTACCAAATCATAACACTTATGTAATTGAATTGGTCAAAAACTAATGTCCATTCTCGAGTTTTTCTCCTCACTGCCAGATTTGATGATCCTGTCCAAGAGCCCCAGATGACATCAACCTCTGTGTAACTAGAGGGAAAGCCTGTTTGAATCCACGTATCGCATTGCAAGGAAGCTCCCGTACCAGGAGAGACACCTAAGCCATGAAGGATGTCGTGGATGCTCTGACTGACCAGACAGATGACCAGATGACCTACCTGATGAGTTCAAGGCCAGAGACCAAGTTAACGCAGGATTTGAGTCACTATTGCCACTAGTAACTATAAACAAAAATGTTGATTGGATAAATTACATCTATTATAACCAGCAGAGATTTGTTAACTTCACCATAGATGCTGTAAAAGGTTTGGCAGCACAGTTAGGCCCCACTTCCATTATGGCATTCCAGAATAGAATGGCTTTGGATATGATTCTAGCTGAGAAAGGAGGTGTTTACAAAATGATCAAAGACACCTGTTGCACCTACATCCCAGATAACACTGGCCCAAATGGTAAAGTCACAATGGCAATACAGAAACTTACTGAGTTATCAGAGGAACTGAAACAGAACTCAGGTGTCACTGACCCATGGGATCGATACTTTGGGTGGATGAGTGGGTGGCAGAAAATGTTGGCACAGGTTGGGACAGCCATTATGGGGGTTCTCATTTTTGCATTAATTACTGGTTGCTGTGTTATTCCTTGTATCCGCAGGATAATGTAAAAAACTGTTCAGGAGACAACCAATTTGATGCCACTCACCATCTTGGACCTCGCACCAGTCCGGATGGAACTGCCTGGCTTGACCAGATCTCCGAACTACCTCCAGACTGAGAATACACATCCTTGATGAAACATCATATCAACTATGAGATTATGATTGCAAACACATAAACCCCCGACAGGGACAGTCCTCCTGACCGCCCATTTGCGAAAAGTCTGTATTCGGTGGGGGAGGCATGTACTAGGGGTGTCTCAACTCACCGGCAGCACAAAAGAGTTGCAGCGCTTTGGGCCAGGAGCAGGTTTTTAGGGCAAGTGGTATCTAAGGGGGGACTGTCATGGAAATATATATGTATTCCATATATTCAAAGTATATTCACATATATGTATTCACAGTTCACAGTTAGATAGATTTCACTTGCTAAAAAACCTTGTGCTCACATATTTCTAGGCCAGATATAATCAGTCGTTTTAAAGAAATCTGGCCTCCATAAGACCTTCGTAAAGGAACAAATGCATGAAGTACAAAATGTCCTATTAGATATCTGTTGTTTACATTATAGTTATGCAAGGCAACTAGGTCACAAGAATATAAAACAATAATTCTGCAACTTCAGCTCTTTTAATCATAATTATCATATTTACACTAGAACAGCCAATAATCTAGCAGCTTTTAATTGTATGTTAATTGACTAACCAGCCCCTTTTTGTAAACGTATAAAACCTTGAAACAATAATAAATGTATGTCTTTGACGAATTGTTATACTGACACTTGCGTGTGGACAGTCCTCATTTCGTTCTGAGCGCTCAAAAATACATTATATAGAGATTTGGACATGGCAAGCAGCAAACACAGGATATTTTTATCCTAATTAAATTTCCATATCATACTCACTGCAATCCAAAAAAACCCCTAAAAAATACCAACTCTTCTGATTGCAAAAACACCTGAGATCACACGATATCTACCACCTAAATCAGATCTCTGGTGTAACAAAACTAAGCCGCAGCCACTGAAAAAAACAGGAAAAAGCAAATGAACAAATAACAGTGGCTTCAGATAAACTGAGAGGAGCACAAGCCCCCCAGAGGGGACCTGGATGACCTCCACAGAAGTGCAGGGAACAATGCAAAAAGCAAGCATAAAAATAAAAGCAGAAAATATCTTATCTGATAGCAGAAGATGCAGGCAAGACTCAGCAAACTTCCAAAAGAACCAGGAACCACAATTGAGACAAGAACAATTGATCACCGGCAACCATCATGGGAGGGAACCTCCCTTATATCAGACCAGTCAGTGATCCCAGATTGCCATTCCTCGTGACAGGTTCAATACTGTCTGTAACCACCAGAGGGAGCCTCTTCTCAGAAACCATCTCTAGCACATTCATACCAGTACCCCCCCCCCTTGAGGAGGGGTCACCGAACGCTCACTTGTGCAACCAGGCCGATCAGGATGAGCTCGGTGATAGGCACGGATCAGTCTCCTAGCATGGATGTCCGAAGCAAACACCCAAGAATTGTCCTCCTGACCATAACCTCTCCACTTAACCAAATACTGGAGTTTCTGTCTAGAAAAACGAGAATCCAATATTTTCTCAACCACATACTCCAGATTGCCCTCAACCAAAACAGGGTCAGGAGGCGCAGCCATAGGAACCACTGGCTCGACAAACCTCTTCAATAAGGACTTGTGAAACACGTTATGGATCTTAAATGTCCCTGGAAGAAGCAAACGGAAGGAAACAGGATTAAGAATTTCCATGATCTTATAAGGTCCAATGAACCTAGGCTTAAACTTTGGAGATGCAACCCTCATAGGGATATTTCTTGAGGACAACCAAACCAAGTCCCCCACTTTAAACCGAGGACCATCAGTCCTATGCCGCTTGGCAAACCGTTGGGCCTTCTCTTGAGAGAGAGACAACCTCTCCACTACCTGGTCCCAAATCTGCTGCATTCGCTCCACAACAGAGTCAACACCCGGAAAGACAGAAGTCTCCGCCTGTCCCAAAGAAAATCGAAGGTGAAACCCAAAATTGCAGAAAAATGGAGACATGAAGGTGGCAGAGCTAGCCCTATTATTAAGAGCAAACTCAGCCAAAGGCAAAAAAGAGACCCAGTCATCTTGATCAGCAGACACAAAACATCTCAAATAAGTCTCCAAGGTCTGGTTTGGTCTCTCGGTTTGTCCATTGGTCTGAGGATGAAAAGCAGAGGAGAAAGATAATTGAACACCAAGTTTAGAACAAAATGTCCTCCAAAATCTGGAAACAAACTGGACTCCTCTGTCAGACACAATGTTCTCCGGAATGCCATGTAACCGAACCACGTGCTGAAGGAACAAAGGCACCAATTCGGAGGAGAAAAGTAACTTAGGTAATGGCACAAGATGTATAATCTTGGAAAACCTATCACAGATTACCCAGATAAACGGTCATTCTCTGAGAAACAGGGAGGTCGGAAATAAAATACATAGAGATATGGGTCCATGGCCTCTTGGGCACAGGTAATGGGATTAACAAACCACTAGAGCGAGAGCAAGGCTTGGAGCGAGAGCAAGTCCCACAGGACTACACAAATTCCCTGACGTCACGAGACAAAGTAGGCCACCAAAAGGACCGACTCACCAAGTCTCTGGTACCAAAAATCCCGGGATGACCAGCCAACGCGGAACAATGAATCTCAGACATCACACTCTTCTTCCACTGGTCTGGGAAAAACAATTTCCCAATAGGGCAGCGCTCAGGTTTATCCTCCTGACACCCTTCCAGAGCCAGTCTCAAATTGGGCGAGATGGCGGAAAGAACTACACCCTCTTTCAAAATAACAGTAGGATCAGATAACTCAGGAGAGTCCGCAAAGAAACTCCTCGAGAGGGCATCCGCCTTAACATTCTTAGTGCCAGGAAGAAAAGAAACCACAAAATTAAAACGAGTGAAAAACAAGGCCCACCTGGCCTGTCTAGGAATAAGTCGCTTGGCTGATTCCAGATAAACCAGATTCTTATGGTCCGTGAGGACCACCACCTGATGTTTGGCTCCTTCCAGCCAATGTCTCCACTCTTCAAAGGCCCACATTATGGCCAATAACTCCCGATTACCCACGTCATAATTACGTTCAGTTGGAGAAAATTTTCGAGAGAAAAAGGCACAAGGGTTACTCTTAGAGGTCTCTGGATCTCTTTGGGACAAAACGGCACCTGCCCCAATTTCAGAGGCATCAACCTCCACCTGAAACGGTAGAGAAACATCAGGCTGCCGTAGAACAGGAGCAGAAGTGAATCTCTGCTTAAGTTCCTGAAACGCAGAGACTGCCTCAGGAGGCTAATTCACCACATCAGAACTCTTTTTGGTCAAATCAGTCAATGGTTTAACAATAACAGAGAAATTACCAATAAATTTACGATAAAAATTGGCAAAACCCAAAAATCTCTGAAGAGCCTTTAATGCTGTAGGTTGGACCCAATCACAGATGGCCTGAACCTTGACCGGGTCCATTTCAATAACAGACTGAGACAAAATGAATCCCAGAAATGAGACCTTCTGTACGCCAGAAAGACACTTTGATCCCTTCACATACAGTGCATTCTCTCTCAAAATCTGGAACACAGTCCGAACATGTTTCACATGAGAGTCCCAGTCATTGGAAAAAGATCAAGATACCATCCAAATAAACAATCAGAAATTTATCCACAAAATCCCTGAAAATATCATTCATGAAGGATTGGAAGACGGAAGGAGCATTAGTGAGCCCAAAGGGCATCACTAGGTACTCAAAATGCCCCTCTGGGGTATTAAACGCCGTCTTCCATTCATCCCCGTGCTTAATGCGAATAAGGTTATACGCCCCCCTGAGGTCAAGCTTGGTAAACCAACTAGCACTTTTCACCCTGGAAAACAGGTCAGAAATCAAGGGTAACGGGTATTGATACTTCACAGTGATCATATTCAAGAGACGATAATCAATACACGGCCTCAATGAACCATCCTTTTTGGCCAAAAAGAAAAAACCGGCACCCAAGGGTGAAGAGGATGGTCTGATATGACCCTTCTCCAATGAGTCCTTGATATAAGATCGCATAGCATCGTGTTCAGGTACAGACAAGTTAAAAAGGCGACCTTTAGGAAATTTACCACCAGGCACCAATTCAATAGCACAATCATAGCTCCTGTGAGGGGGCAACGATGCAGACTTGCTTTCATTAAATACATCCAAAAAATCAGTCAAAAAGTCAGGAATATCCTGAGACTGGGGAGAGGCAGAAAAAACAGGAGTGTCGGCATTAACACATTGGCAGCCCCAACTGGTCACAGACACAGATTTCCAATCCAAAACAGGATTATGAGACTGCAACCAAGGGAAACCTAGTATAATAATGTCATGCAGATAATACAGCACCAGAAATTTGCAACTCTCCTGATGATCTGGTTCAACCCTCATTATCACCTGAGTAGAAAACTGGGGTTTATTCTCCGCCAAAGGGGTAGAATCAATGCCCAGTAGGGGAATAGACTTCTGCAGGGGTATCATGGGAAACCCACAACGTTTGGCAAAGTCAAAATCCATCAGGTTAATAGCTGCTCCTGAATCAACAAAAGCCTGAGCAGAAAATGTGGACAGGGAGCAAATCAGGTTAACAGTCAACAGAAATTTAGTCTGAACACTACCCAAGACAGCTGAGCGTGCAAAACGTCTTCCCCGCTTAGGGCAGACTGAAATAGCATGAGAGGCGTCACCACAGTAGAAACATAACCCATTGTGCTTTCGAAACTCATGACGCTGTGCCCCAGAAGTCACTGTATCATACTGCATGGGCTCAGAAGCTGGCTCACAAGGCAACACTATCTCAGCATACCTCTGCGCTCTCACGCAAACGTCATTCAATTTGAATAGCCAATGACATAGAATCATTGAGACCAGAGGGAGCAGGGAATCCCACCATAACATCCTTTTCATTCTCTGACAGCCCCTTCCAAAAAAGGGCTGCCAAAGCATCATCATTCCATTTGGTCAGGACTGCCCACTTTCGGAATTTCTGACAGTACAACTCAGCGTCTTCAAGACCCTGATTTAATGCTAACAAGGTTTTTTCAGCTTTATCAGTGACATTAGGTTCATCATACAATAACCCCAGAGCCAGAAAAAATGCATCAATATCATTCAAAACAGGATCCCCAGGTGTCAGGGAAAAAGCCAAATCCTGAGGATCGCCGCGCAGGAGAGAGATGACAATTTGAACCTGCTGTGCTGCGTTCCCTGAGGACTTAGGCTTTAAGGCAAAAAACAACTTACAGCTATTTTTGAAATTCAGAAATTTAGCCCGATCCCCCAAAAACAAATCAGGCATGGGAATCCTAGGTTCCACAACCGGCAACCCAGCAAGATAGGCAGCAATACTCCGAACCTCAGTGGCAAGCTGATCCACACGGCCAGACAACTGTGCAAGCTCCATTGAGAGAGAAAAAAAAAATCCTCCTCAGCACCCGGAGAAAAAGAGGGAAAAAATGCAACAAACAGGAAAAAAAAAATCTCTGACAACTCTGACAACTGTTTTTTTTTC
>JARQOD010000002.1:317931967-318117838 GCA_033576555.1 Oophaga sylvatica
CCTTAATGAGCGGGTATTACGTCACCGCTCAGTGCTGAAGAGCTGCAGGAAGACGGGGAGAACGCAGGATTGCAGGGACCCTCAGCGATGGCACGGGGAGGGGTGAGTATGATCCCAGCCACCGGCTCCTGCCGCGGCATCCCCTCCCCCGCTGGTTTCTGCCCTATGACTCATGTATAAGCCCAGGGGGCATTTTCAGCACGAAAAAAGGTGCTGAAAATCTCTGCTTATACACGAGTATATACAGTACTTTGAATATATGGAATACATATATATTTCCATGACATCAGTACTGTCTGTAACCATCAGAGGGAGCCTCTGCTCAGAAACCATCTCTAGCACATTCATAACAATCTCCCCTTTCATTTCCTGTAGCATAACATGCATGTCTTCCTTCAAGGAGGCCCTTAAGGAAGTGAGAAGTCCCTGCATGTCCTCTCTAGTTAGCGGGCCAGCACATTACTGCTGCTGTTCTCCCGGTGCATCCGCATCTCCCCCAGAGCCCAGCGAGGGCCTCGAGGGAGATGCCGGCACCATTTTACCTGCGGTCCCCGTGGGCTTTCCCCTAGCGAAGAAGTCGGCCAGTCTTAGCGGGGACCCACACTTCTAGGCTCGGCCGCGTGTCATCATGTGCCCCGGGCAGTGTAGAGCTGATGCCACTTACATGGAATAGCAGGGAGGTCTGTAAAAGCCAATTTTAGCCGGTTTAGGTCCGATGCCTCAGTCAGGAGATCTTCAGCAATGCAGCCTCCATGTTCAGCTTACAGGCCATGCCCCGAGAATACAATCTTAAGGATAAGACATACAATCCAGAAACCAGAAGCTCCAATTGCAGACATGTGTTTTCCCTTCACCAGTTTATAGCAGAATTGGCTTGGCTAACATGATAGGCCTCTGAGAGGGATTTTAAGAGGGAAAAGCTACTCCTTGTGGAGACGCCAAGATGGCATAGAGAGACTTCTAGGCCATGCAATGCTTAACTGGGAATGCAATTAATTTTCACTCTCCTCAAAGAGAAACTTTACAGCTTTAACCATCTGTCTTCGGCCTATCACCCAGCCAAACTAGTTATTTTGCTTTGCACTAATGAGGGGAAAACACCTCAAAACATGTGTCTGCAAATGGAGTTTTGGTTTGGCTTCTTACCCTAAGTCATGTGGCTCTTTAAAAGATCATACTGACTTTCAGCATTGCTACATCTAATAGGTAGCACTAGAGTCCCTAACCATATCCTCTCTTGCTAATATGTTGAGTCTGAGCCTATTCGGGCAACTTGTTAAGCGCCATGGATTAAATGGCGCTATAATAATAAAAAATAATAATAATAACAATGACCAAAAATTAAGGACTCTTTTCCACAAAAGAAAAAAATAAATTTAAATTAAATAAACAAAGGGAACTCGGCCAACAACTGATTGTTCAAAGTGAAACCCTTTGAAAATTGTCATCGAGATACCCCACATGGTAAATAATTGTTAGCCCCAAAACTGACTATAAAAATGATTTTTTCCTATTCATCTACTATTCATCTAAGTTAGCATAAATTAAATAAAACAATTTTGTATACTTACTTTACCAATTTCGCTCTGAAGTTTGTACTGGTTCAACTGTACACAATCCTAAAAAAAAGAAAGAAATTTAAACGTAAAGCAAGTTAAAATTCTACTGCTTATCCAAAAAGAGATCCAGTGGGCAACTGATTTGAGTAGAAAAAGCCGCTTACACATCACATTCAAACACAAAGACGTGTTAATTTAATGGCTTGGTTTGATTCTACCACTTTAATATTCTTAGTTTTAGCCTTTGAGAAGCGAAATGCCTGGTACAAGGTCACTTACCAAATTTGTTTCTTTACAGCTAGTTTTGATTCCAGAAATGTCTATGACCATTTTAGCTTTCTTCCCAGAGATATGAGCTGGGCGGAGAGGCGAATATAAAAGTAAAGATTAAACAAACAGTTGTGTAAAGATGAAGTTGTAGGATACAAAGAATACTCTTTTCTCTGGGACCCTGCTATACATGGGGAGTGGAGTATTTTCGGTCCAAGTGCAATCCGACAAAACACTGGTTCACACCCAGACCAATGTTATACTATGGTGCCGAACACATGTCCAATATATTCCTTGGACAGAGACCGTCCAAGAAAAAAAATTGTTGTATGCCCAAGTTTGATCCAATTTTTGGTTTGCATTGGAGAATCTGCAGTCGTCTGCATATGCCCTAATACAGTGGCGAGCAAAAGAATAGCAATGTTTTTAACTTCACTTTCAGGCTTCATATCTCACCATCCACTACTGCTTTAAAGATGAGACTGTAATTTTAACCCGTGGTTTGCACGTTAATGACCGCGCCAATTTTTACAATTCTGACCACTGTCTCTTTATGAGGTTATAACTCTGGAACGCTTCAACAGATCTTAATACAGTAAAGATGTATATCTTTGTACCGTGTTAGCCAGTAGAAAGAAAAATATTTAGAGTTGAGAGTCCTCAGTGGTTGATACCTTTTAATGGCTAACTGAAAAGATGGTAACAAATTGCAAGCTTTCGAGACTACTCAGGTCTCTTCATCAAGCGTAGACTAATACAAAATCTGAAGAATCACATATTTATACACAAAGCAGCACAGAAAAAATGCAATAGGTAAGACAAGTGACGTGAAGCAGAATAGTCATTATGGCAGAGGGATGAGCATAAATATTGGAACAGTTAACCTGTGCATCTATAATGACCACGGACAAGATAAAGATCCCCAACTCACATCAGGACTACAAGATGCCAGGTACTTTCAGCTGCATCACATCTAATGTGGTGTACCTAATTATATGTACTAAATGTCCAACTGGGGGTCTGTATGTGGGGAGACCGGGCAAAAACTGAGAACAAGGATGAATTCTCATCGCCACACAATAAGAGAAAAAAGAATGGATCTACCTGTGGCAAAACATTTTTGCTCCCCTGATCATAACATGTCAGATATGAAAATACTTGTACTGAGAAGCAGCTTCACATCTCAAAGACATAGAAGAATTTGCGAATACAAATTGATGGTGACCTTTGACACTCTTAATGCTGGAATGAACCTGTCACATGGTTTTATGGCCTATTACATCAATTAAGGAATTTACACCAAATACCCTGTGAAAACATCACAAAACATTACCAGACCCCAATCAGAGGGCAATAAAACTTTCACACTCCTTATCTATGAACTGTTCCAATATTTATGCTCATCCCTCTGCCATAATGACTATTCTGCTTCACGTCACTTGTCTTACCTATTGCATTTTTTCTGTGCTGCTTTGTGTATAAATATGTGATTCTTCAGATTTTGTATTAGTCTACGCCTGATGAAGAGACCTGAGTAGTCTCGAAAGCTTGCAATTTGTTACCATCTTTTCAGTTAGCCATTAAAAGGTATCAACCACTGAGGACTCTCAACTCTAAATATTTTTCAACAGATCTTAGTGATTCTGAGATTGTTTTCTCGTGACATATTGTACTTCCTGTTAGTGGTAAAATTTATTCGATATAACTTGCTGTTATTTATGAAAAAAATGGAAATATGTGTAAGGTTCTTTGTCTCTGTTGACATGTTCCTTGAAACTCAGTTTTCCGTCGGCCATTTTGCTTTCTGTCTTTCTGCAGCTCTTGCCCTCAGTTAATATGGAGTTTCCAGTTTTCATGTTCCCGCCCTGATTCTTCCCTCTTGCTTCTTAAGCAGCCTCAGCTGAACAATCAGTGCTCCTGAATCAAGCCTCAGTCAGTCTGTGACCTGACTCCTGGAAGCCTTGGACTTGTACTCCAGCTATTCCCTACTGAGGAACCTTGGAACACTTTTGGACTCTGGAAACCTGCTGTTTGGTGAATCCATGTTTGAAGAGGAATTACGGTACAGAGAAGAGATCCTGAACCTGCTTTGGAGATTTACTGTAGTGCTTGAAGTTACTCTGGCCTGCTGTGTCTCCTGTCGCTGTTCCTGCAAACTGTGTGAACTTTTCAGCATGCTTGTATGAAGTAATACAAGTCATTTCATTTCAACCTATGTCTCCTGTGTTTTCCTCGCACCCAAGCACAAGACGCTATAGGAACTGTACACTATACATGACAAGATTCAGGAGCCAATGTTTAGTGTCTGCTGGGTCTGGGAAAGCCGTGTCTGCTGTGACTGTGGATATCAGATGTCCGTTTAATACCTTATGTGATGACAGTGGTTGTGACTTCTCACAACCATTCCAGGTGAGCGCATTCCCTTAAAATTTTACTCTGGAGTGTTACCACAGGTAAACACTATTTTTTTTTTTTTTTTTTCCTTTCCTCTTCTCCTTCCAGCACCTCTGCCTTAAAAGATCTGGAAGATGGAGGCCCGCATAAAGGAACTTTGCGGAGTGACTGATACAATCCTTTCAGATGTACAGACTTTAAAAACCCGTTTTGCAAGCCTACAGGACCTCACTAATCATAATTTGCAAGTGTTTGGACAGACTACCCAGGAATTGCGAGCCAGGATTGAGGCTCTAGAGGAACGAGCCCAGGCTCCTGCCATAACCCCAAGTTCTGGGATCCCCAAATTACCTCCTTTTCGTTTTGGCGGTGAACGTGAGAAATTCAGGGGATTTATTAATCAATGCAATTTATTTTCTCTGCACATGCTTCACAATTTCCCACTGAACGATCCAAAGTGCTTACTATAATCATGTTGCTTACCAATAAGGCTTTGATGTGGGAAAACCCTCTGATTGAGACTGAGGATGATTGTTTGAATCACCTTGATGCTTTTATTTCAGCCATGGGGCAGGTGTTTGATGACCCCAATCGAGGTGCAACAGCTGAAGCAGCCATGTTAACTTTGCGCCAAGGTAAGCGTTCAGTAGCCGAATATGCCCTGGATTTCAGGAGATGGGCTCTTGATACCACTTGGGACACTTCCGCTAAAAAATCTATTTTTCCGAAAGGGTTGTCTCCACTGATTAAGGATGAACTTGCTCGTGCCGACCCTCCCACTGCGTTAGGTGACTTTATCAACTATTGTATCCGTATTGATGCTCGTCTGATTGAACGCAGACAAGAGAGATGGTTCGAAAATAATCGCACTAACCTTTTACTACCTCCCTCCTCAGCTAAGGAACCTTTGAGTAGGATCACAAGGGAACCAGAACCTGAACCCATGCAGGTGGACTCTTTGCAAAGACGGGTTAGTGATGCACGCAAAGAACATCGTATAAAGGAAAATCTATGTTTCTACTGTGGTAAGTCAGGGCACTTCATTATAAACTGCCCCAGCCGTTCTCGTAAGACTACTGCAGCAGTCATTCACTGTGAGTGTTGCGAGAGGAGCTCTGTCATGTCCGAGCCTCAGGCTCCAGAGAGATCTGCTGCAAGAGATCTTGATTTCTCGGACTTAAACTCTGTTAGTTCTGGGGACGATGACGGTATAAACGCAGCAATTTTTCAAGTTTCCTCAGCGGTGTCCCAGCTGAGTTGTAAAAGAAACAATTCTCATTGCTTCCTTTCCATCAAACTCTGGGTTGACTCAGTCTGGGTGTCTAGCTCTGCTATGATCGACTCAGGAGCAAGTGGAAATTTTATGGATATCTCCTTTGCTCTGAAACAGGGGATACGTTCAGTGAAGAAGGCTACTCCAGTACAGATGGAGACTGTGGATGGCTCTCTACTGACTTCTGGACCAGTGGATCAAGAAACAGAGCCTTTGAGGGTCCTTATGGGTAAAGATCATCAGGAGAAAATGTCTTTTTTGCTTATCTCTTCTCCCCACTTTCCCATCATTCTAGGGCTACCATGGCTGCAGGCGCAGAATCCTACGATTAACTGGGAGACCAAGGAATTACACTTTCCGGAGAAACAGATGAGTCAAGGAGTTTCAGCTTGCTCTGTTCCTAAAGGAACCATGTCAGTCCCTGAACTACCAGCTGTATACCAGGACTATGTGGATTTATGTGACAAGAAGAACGCTGATCAGCTTCCTCCTCACCGTCCATATGATTGTCCAATTGAATTATTGCCCGGAGCCGAGATACCTTTTGGTAAGATCTACCCCCTAGCGGGGCCCGAGCTAAAAGCTTTGAAGGATTATATAGACGAAAATTTAGCCAAGGGCTTCATACGCCCCTCTTCATCTCCCGCAGGTGCACCCATCTTCTTTGTGAAGAAGAAAGATGGATCTCTGAGACCCTGCATAGACTATAGGGAACTCAATAAGGTTACTATTAGAAACCGTTATCCATTGCCTTTATGTCACGCTGTATAGCAGATATATATATGTGATGACAGTAATCTATATCAAAAGGGCAACATACTATATAACATGCGCATAGATAGATGATAACATAGAATTACCTGACAGAATGTCCAGTGGGTCACTACGGAATCTGTTATACGCTGTCTCCGGCTAGAGGGTTACTGGGGTCTATGCTGACCCTAAACTGGGGTCCTAACTAATCCCTCTACCTGGAGGTACTGTTAAAGGTACAGAGGTCCAGGCCACCAGCGTAAACCCTGTCTCCTATCAATCCCTGCCAACTGTAATCTAGTCCTAAGAAGGACCCTGATTACCACCAAAGGGAATGAACAGGTAACGGTTAATGAACAGAAAGACATACAAGAAAGACAAGAAATAAAGTAAATAAAGTCTTACATACAACACTCACACACAGTAGGAACACCTAAGGTCTCAGAGATAAACTATAAGCTATAAGAGTAAAAACAACTAATGAACTCTTAGCTTAAGTATTCTCAGAACCGATCCAGTCTGCTAGACTACATGAATGCTTTCACCAGCATCTAACCAGCAGACTGGCAGCTATATAAAGGAAACTAATTAGAACATAATCAAAAGCAGCCGGGCGAGGCTGGACCTAGTCTTAGCCAAGAGCTAGGTAAAATTAACTCCCTCACCACCAAACACAAAGTAACAGCAACTCAGCTGCGAGAAGTCAGAATGTGCAATCGCGACGATCCTCGTGGCGATGCACCCATGACAGTACCCCCCCTTCTACGAGGGGCCTCCGGACCCTCAGGGCCAGGTCTGCCCGGGTAAGTTGTGTGGAAGGTCCGAACCAATCGATCTGCGTTAACCTCCGACGCAGGGACCCAAGTCCTCTCCTCAGGACCATATCCCTTCCAATGAACCAAATACTGAAGGGACCGGCGATTCAGACGTGAGTCAATGATCTTCAACACTTGAAATTCTAAGTTACCATTGACCACCACCGGAGGGGGAGGCAGAGGCGACGGTATAACTGGCGCCACATACCTTTTAAGCAACGATTTGTGGAACACATTATGGATTTTAAACGTAGGTGGGAGGTCCAGACGAAATGCCACAGGATTAATTATAGAACTGATCCTGTATGGACCGATGAACCTGGGACCCAGTTTCCAGGAGGGAACTTTGCGTTTTATATTCCTGGTAGACAACCACACCAGATCGTTCACACCTAGGTCCGGACCAGACAGTCTCCTCCTATTCGACCTCCGCTTGAAACAGTTCTCTATAGCACTCAGACCATTCAGCACTCCTTCCTGAAGGATAGGAACCGGGTCATCCGTCTTTCCAGCCCCTGGGAAACTACGAGATAAGGCATCAGGAAGCAATTTTATTGAGCAGTCATACGTGCGATGAGGAGGTAACTTTTGACACCCCTCCTCTGAGAACATCTCCCCAAAGTCCTCCAGAAAAGGAGGCAAAGTCCTAGGCACGACCGCACCGATGACCGTTTTCATGCAGTTATTCTTGCAAAATTCACCCCACTGGCTTATCTTTCTGGATTGCCAATCAATCACTGGGTTATGTTTAGCCAACCAAGGAAGTCCCAACACAATAGGAGTAGGTAGACCCTCCAACACATAACAAGACAATTGCTCTTTATGTATTGCCCCTACACGAAGATCTATGTTATGAACAGCTTGTACCAAGCTACCTTGACCGAGAGGTCTAGAATCAATAGAGACTATAGGGACCGGTTTGGCCAATACACTCAGTTGCATACCATGCACCTGGGCAAACCGAGCGTCCACCAGATTAGCCCGGACCCACTATCAAGAAAAACAGAAATCCTCTCAGTTCTAGTACCAATCACCACCTCCGCAGGCACGAGAAACTGAGAGGGATTTGGGGACGAAATACACACTCCCAGGTTAACTCCATTGCTCAAAGAGGCCCGGGATGGACACCCCCCAACAAAATGTCCCTCTCTCCCGCAAAAGAAACACCTTCTAGTCTTGCGGTGCACCGCCGATTCCCTCCTACAAAAAGATGTCCCTCCCAACTGCATGGGTTCCTCAGAACAGACCAGGGGAACCTCAGTAAAAGGGACTTTAGTAGTAGGTGGAGTCATCACGGGAGGCGGAGTTACCTCGCGTCTTCCCCGAATTCGTCTATCAATGCGAATAGCGAGGGCCATAGCAGCCTCCAGTGATGGAGGAGAATCATACTGAGCCAACACATCTTTTAATTTGTCAGACAACCCTTGACAAAACTGGCTCCTAAGAGCTGGATCATTCCACTGAGTATCTGTTGCCCATCTACGGAACTCAGAAGAATATTCCTCCGCTGGACGATTTCCTTGCCGTATTTTACGTAACTTTGTTTCAGCAAGGGAAACTCGATCCGGATCATCATATACCAGACCCAGGGCAGTAAAAAATCGATCCACTGACTGGAGATCTGGGGAGCCTGGAGGAATAGAGAACGCCCAAGATTGAGGGTCCCCTTGTAAGAGCGAGATAACAATTCCCACCCTCTGCTCTTCACTCCCAGAAGACCGAGGCCGCAGCCGAAAGTACAATTTACATGCCTCCCGGAAAGTAAAAAATTTGTCCCGCCCACCAGTGAACCTGTCCGGGAGAGCAACCTTAGGTTCAGATCCGGTTTGCTCCGGGGGGACAAAACCTTGGACTTAATGTCTGCCAACTCCATGGACAACCCCTGCAACTGCCGGGCCAGCTGGGCTACTGGATTCATGACAGCTGGGGAGAAACTTTAGTATGGGCCGGTGAAAATGTCACGCTGTATAGCAGATATATATATGTGATGACAGTAATCTATATCAAAAGGGCAACATACTATATAACATGCGCATAGATAGATGATAACATAGAATTACCTGACAGAATGTCCAGTGGGTCACTACGGAATCCGTTATACGCTGTCTCCGGCTAGAGGGTTACTGGGGTCTATGCTGACCCTAAACTGGGGTCCTAACTAATCCCTCTACCTGGAGGTACTGTTAAAGGTACAGAGGTCCAGGCCACCAGCGTAAACCCTGTCTCCTATCAATCCCTGCCAACTGTAATCTAGTCCTAAGAAGGACCCTGATTACCACCAAAGGGAATGAACAGGTAACGGTTAATGAACAGAAAGACATACAAGAAAGACAAGAAATAAAGTAAATAAAGTCTTACATACAACACTCACACACAGTAGGAACACCTAAGGTCTCAGAGATAAACTATAAGCTATAAGAGTAAAAACAACTAATGAACTCTTAGCTTAAGTATTCTCAGAACCGATCCAGTCTGCTAGACTACATGAATGCTTTCACCGGCATCTAACCAGCAGACTGGCAGCTATATAAAGGAAACTAATTAGAACATAATCAAAAGCAGCCGGGCGAGGCTGGACCTAGTCTTAGCCAAGAGCTAGGTAAAATTAACTCCCTCACCACCAAACACAAAGTAACAGCAACTCAGCTGCGAGAAGTCAGAATGTGCAATCGCGACGATCCTCGTGGCGATGCACCCATGACACTTTAATCCCTGAGTTGTTGGAGAGAGTGCGGCATGCCAAAATTTTCTCTAAACTGGATCTCCGTGGGGCCTATAACTTGGTCCGTATTAGACC
This sequence comes from Oophaga sylvatica, assembly GCA_033576555.1. Classification (NCBI taxonomy): domain Eukaryota; kingdom Metazoa; phylum Chordata; class Amphibia; order Anura; family Dendrobatidae; genus Oophaga; species Oophaga sylvatica. Next base: position 317,941,829 of record JARQOD010000002.1, read on the forward strand.
TGGGGATGAATGGAAGACTGCTTTCAGGTCACGCTATGGACACTTTGAATATCTAGTTATGCCTTTTGGTCTGAGTACCGCCCCAGCCACTTTCCAACACTTCGTGAATGATATCTTCAGGGATCTCCTAGATACATTTGTGGTGATTTATCTGGATGATATTCTAATTTTTTCTAACTCCACAGAGGAACATCATGGACATGTGAGAATGGTCTTAGAACGCCTAAGACAAAACCATCTCTACATCAAACTTGAAAAATGTGAATTCCATAGGACCGAAATTCAATTTCTGGGGTATGTACTATCTACGCAAGGGATTAGTATGGATGGAAGCAAGACCCAAGCCATCAAGGATTGGCCAATTCCTAGAAATGTGAAGGAGGTGCAGCGTTTCATCGGGTTTGCCAACTTCTATAGACGTTTCATTAAGAATTTTTCTGAGGTAGTGTCACCTATCACCCAACTTACCCGGAAACAGTCTAGGTTCTCCTGGACCCCGCAAGCTCAGGAAGCATTTTCCTGTTTAAAGGATAAATTTACCACGGCACCTATCCTAGTACATCCCAACCCCGAGCTTGCCTTCATAATAGAGGTGGATGCTTCAGACTGTGCCGTTGGAGCTATACTCTCTCAGAGAACAGGTGAGAAGAATGTCTTGCATCCCTGTGCCTTCTTTTCCCAGCAGTTGTCTTCGGCTGAGAGGAACTACGATGTGGGCAATAGAGAATTGTTGGCCATTATTGCCGCCTTCAAGGAATGGAGACACCTTCTTCAGGGAGCTGCACAGCAAATAGTCGTCCTGACAGACCATCGTAACCTTGAATTTATCAGGTCGGCTAAGTGCCTGACTCCTCGCCAGGCTCGCTGGAATCTTTTCCTAAACCAATTTAATTTTGTCATTTCTTATAGACCAGGATCGCGCAATGGAAAGGCTGATGCACTCTCTAGGATTCATTCAGCAGAGACACGTCCACTTACTCCTCCTAAGACTATTCTTCCTGACTCTAGATTCCTGGGAGTGATTCATAATCAAGACCTACTTAAGGACATCAAGGAAGCATACCATGCGGATTCTTTGTTGGCTCAACCCCAAGGGACGCAAGTCTTGTCTTTAAGAATGGTGTGTGGATTCAGGGACAACGTCTGTATATACCTGAAACAGTCAGATTGAGAGTATTGCAACTCATCCACGATTCCAAGATAGCCGGGCATAGGGGAATCTAAAGACACAAGAATTTCTTTCTCGTTTCTTTTGGTGGCCCACTTACAGGAAAGATGTCTTAAACTATGTCACTTCATGTGAAGTCTGTGCAAGATGCAAAACACCTCGCTCCTCACCAACTGGTCTGTTGCAACCTCTTCCCACCCCGTCCCGCCCGTGGGGATCCATTTCTATGGACTTCATTGTGGAGTTACCAACCTCTCAAGGGAAGAACACCATTTTAGTGGTGGTTGACCGTCTAACAAAGGCAGCTCATTTTATCCCTTGTGTCGGCTTACCCACTGCAAAACAGACATCAGACTTGATGATTAAGAATGTGTTTCGCTTACATGGAGTACCGGATTAGGTCATTTCGGATCGAGGGGTGCAATTCACTTCAAGGTTTTGGCAAAATTTCTGTGCAGCATTGGACATTAAAGTAAACCTTTCTTCTGCTTTTTTTTCATCCCAGACTAATGGACAGACAGAACGAACCAATCAGACCCTGGAGCAGTATCTCCGCTGTTTTATCTGCCACCTACAGGATGATTGGGTGGATCTACTTCCACTGGCTGAGTTCTCTTATAACAACTCTCAGAGCGCCTCCACTAAGCAGTCTCCTTTTTACTCCAATCTAGGTTATCATCCTAACATTCTTCCTCGATTTCCCATAGATACGCCCTTGCCGGCAGTGGCTGAAAGAATCACTTCTTTACAAAAGAATATGGATCTTCTAAAGGAAAATCTAGAATTGGCTCAGGAAAGGTACAAGAAAGCAGCAGATAAATTTCGTAAACCTGCACCAGCTTTCAAGGTAGGAGATTTGGTCTGGCTGTCAACCAGAAATCTTAAATTAAAGATTCCATCGTCTAAATTGGGACATAAGTACATTGGACTTTATAAGATCAATAAGATTATAAGTGCTGTTGCTTGTCGTCTTCAACTGCCCAGAACTATGAGAATCCACCCTGTCTTTCATGTATCCCTACTAAAGGCTGCAACACCCAATACGTTTCCTGGACGTTCTTCTCCTTGCCCTGACCCAGTGCTGGTCGATGGTCAGGAAGAATTTATGGTGGAAAGGATTCTAGATTCCAGGTTGTACAGAAATCAGTTGCAATATTTGATTAAATGGCAGGGCTACCCAGTGGAGGACAACTCATGGGAACCAGTCAATAATGTAAATGCTCCTCGCCTGCTCCGCCAGTTTCATCAGAGATACCCTGACAAGCCTGGTCTGAGGTCATCCGGAGGTTGTCCCTAAGGGGGGAGTAATGTAAGGTGTAACGCTGGTATTCTGTACTTTGTTTTCCAGCGTTACTTTGCATGTTTTTTGCATTAACCCTTTTGCTCCTTTCCTCCTAACCAGCTGGGATACTGTTGTCTGTTACCTATATGGATGCTGCTCAGTTCCCGGCTCTGCTGCGTACCCGTACTTGCGTGAGTGGCTCCGCTGCTTTGCATGACCGCCCGCATGTGCGGTTCCTGACTTGCTGTGAAAGCCGTCCGTAGCTTGCAAAGTCCTCTGCAGTGGTGCATGACTTACTACGTGTGTGGCAGCAGCCATTGTTGGGTTCCCTCTGTGTTGTGCTGTCTGGCTCTGCATAGGGGGCGCGGCCCACACCTGTCCTGCTTTTATGTGGATTGGGTGTTTACTAGAATTACTGCTCCAGCCTATCGCTGTGAAGCAGCTCATATATAAAGTTCCCCAGCCCTAGTGGGCGTTGCCAGAGCTTCACATTGAATCCACACTGAATCCCTGAACCTAGCCGTATGTGGTTGTGTGTTCAGCTCCTGCTCTGAAGTTGATCAGCTCTGGAGAGCTGATTCCCTGTTCCTGCTGTGTCTTGTTCCCTGATCCTGGATCTAACCCGGTACCTGAATGTCTGAACTGTGTCTTGTGTTTCCACCTATGCTGGGGGCTGATTACCCAGATCGCCGTTCCTGGAGGCTGTATATCCAGGCCTGTTCCTGTTGTGTCTAATTACCTGAACCCCTGATCCCGGATCACATCCTGTACCTGAATGTCTGAACTGTGTCTTGTGTTTCCGCCTATGCTGGGGGCCCGAGCAAAGTTGTTCCTGTGCAGTCTAACTCTGTTTCAAGCCATCAGCTCCTGATTCCAGTTACCTGTCGGCTTGCCTGTCTGCCATCCGTCTGCAGTTCCATCCAGAGGTTCGGACGTCGTTTGCAGAGATCCCCGGCTCTTGCCTGCTCACCTAGGAGCGATCATCTGCCATCCGACTGTAGCTCCATCCGGAAGTTCGGATGTCGTCTGCGGAGATCCACGGCTCTTGCCTGCTCACCTGGGAGCGATCGTCTGCCATCCGACTGCAGCCTACCTGGAGGCTCCACCATATCAGGTCGTATTTGCCTGCCCTGTTCTAGAGACTGCCTGGTCACTTGCCGTGACAACCTGCCTGTCTAGAGACTGCCTGGTCACTTGCCGTGACAACCTGCCTGTCCAGAGACTGCCTGGTCACTTGCCGTGACAACCTGCCTGTCCAGAGACTGCCTGGTCATTTGCCGTGACAACCTGCCTGTTCAGATACTGCCTGGTCACTTGCCGTGACAACCTGCCTGTCCCAGAGACTGCCTTGGTCACTTGCTGTGACAACCTGCCTGTCCAGATACTGCCTGGTCACTTGCCGTGACAACCTGCCTGTCCCAGAGACTGCCTTGGTCACTTGCTGTGACAACCTGCCTGTTCCAAAGACTGCCTGGTCACTTGTCGTGACAGCCTGCCTGTCCAGAACCCTGTGCCAGTGACTGTGAATCCTTGCTATATAACCTGAGTTCATCTTGGAAGGAGGAGTCCGGTGTGTGCTGAGTTTCTGTTACTCTGTGCTCAGCTTCTGTGCAATCCCCGTCCAGCTCCCGTTGAGCCTGGCGGGGCTTGCACCAGACCGCTGGGGTTCCTTTTCAGGTCGCTGCCAGATGTCCGGATCCTATGCCTGATGACCATGGCCTGATGTCCGATGTCCGACGACCACTTCCAGATGTCCGGATCCTATCCTTCCTGCCTGATGTCCGGGTCCTGCCGATTGTTGCCAGATGTCCGGAGCCTGCTGATCGGTGTCAGATTTTCCTGTCCGTGTCCTCCCTGATGACCACTGCCTGATATCCGATGTCCGATGACCACTTCCAGATGTCCGGATCCTATCCATCTCTACCTGATGTCCGGAGCCTGCTGATCGGTACCAGATGTCCGGAGTCCGATGCCTGTGTTCCAGTCCGTGTCCCTGAGACCCAATCCGTGTTCCTGATCTTCCAGTCCGTGTTCCTGTCTGTGTTCCTGACTCCCTGTGACCCAATCCGTGTTCCTGATGTTCCAGTCCGTGTTCCTGTCTGTGTTCCTGACTCCCTGAGATCCAATCCGTGTTCCTGATTTCCTGTCCGTGTTCCTGTGTCCCTGAGATCCAGTCCGTGTTCCTGATGTTCCGATGTCCTGCCGGTTCCTCCTTGGTCTACCCTGTGATGACGTCTGTCCTGGGTCGGTGTCTGATGTTCTCCTGCTGAGCCTGTGCTACGCCTGAGGCCTGAGAGAGAGGCCGTCCTAGTATGCCCGTGCCAGATGACCCTGGACTTCATCAACCCGTGATGACCCCGCCATCGTCTGACGTTCGTCCTGGGCCGGTGTCTGATGTTCTCCTGCTGAGCCTGTGCTACGCCCGAGGCCTGAGAGTGAGGCCATACTAGTATGCCCGTGCCAGATGATCCTGGACTTCATCAACCCGTGATGACCCCGCCATCGTCTGAAGTCTGTCTGAGGTCGGTGTCTGATGTTCTCCTGCTGAGCCTGTGCTACGCCTAAGGCCTGAGAGAGAGGCCGTCCAAGTATGCCCGTGCCAGATAACCCTGGACTGCATCTACCCGTGATGTCCTCCAACACTCGTCAGTGATTCTGAGTCGTGTACCCTTCTCTGATGTGCGGAATTGGGAGTCCGGTCTTATGTTCTGTTTATGTACTGTGTTTCTTTAAGTAAACTTTATGTTTCTTCTTACCTGAAGTTGTGCGGTGTTGTCTAGTCCTGCAGGTCGCCACCTTGCCCACATGCTCAGCTGCCACGGATCCCGGTCGCTGCCCTTCCCTAGTCCGGGCAGGCCCGGGTCTCCCTCCGTGGTCCAGTGGGTCCACATTCTCTTATCATCTGGGACCCATGCCTCACGTCGTCATGGACTGGCGGCGTGGGAGCATTGGCTAGCTAGGCAAGCTATGCCATGTCCCGGCGCCCCACAGCCGTGGGAAGAGCTACATAAGGTTCTTTGTCTCTGTTGACATGTTCCTTGAAACTCAGTTTTCCGTCGGCCATTTTGCTTTCTGTCTTTCTGCAGCTCTTGCCCTCAGTTAATATGGAGTTTCCAGTTTTCATGTTCCCGCCCTGATTCTTCCCTCTTGCTTCTTAAGCAGCCTCAGCTGAACAATCAGTGCTCCTGAATCAAGCCTCAGTCAGTCTGTGACCTGACTCCTGGAAGCCTTGGACTTGTACTCCAGCTATTCCCTACTGAGGAACCTTGGAACACTTTTGGACTCTGGAAACCTGCTGTTTGGTGAATCCATGTTTGCAGAGGAATTACGGTACAGAGAAGAGATCCTGAACCTGCTTTGGAGATTTACTGTAGTGCTTGAAGTTACTCTGGCCTGCTGTGTCTCCTGTCGCTGTTCCTGCAAACTGTGTGAACTTTTCAGCATGCTTGTATGAAGTAATACAAGTCATTTCATTTCAACCTATGTCTCCTGTGTTTTCCTCGCACCCAAGCACAAGACGCTATAGGAACTGTACACTATACATGACAATATGGCAAAAATTTGGAAAATTTTGCAATTTTCAAACTTTGAATTTTTATTCCCTTAAAACAGAGAAATACCGTATTTTTCGGACCATAAGACGCACTTTTTTCCCCAAAAAATTTTGGGGGAAAATGGGAGTGCGTCTTATGGTCGCAACATACCTAAAATTCCTGTGGCGACGGCGGTCCCAAAGACTCCCTGTGGTGCGGTGGTGGTGTCGGGGCAGCAGCGGGGCTCTGTGCTGCGTGGGGGGCTCCGCCGGCATTTCGTCCTAGCCAGAAAGCCCACCGCAGCTGCAACGCGGTGGCCTCCTGAAAGATGGCCGCCAGGGACCTCCGGTGGCGGTCCCGATCAGCCTCCCTGTGGTGCGTGTGGTGGTGGTGTCGGGGAAGCAGCGGGGCTCTGTGCTGCGTGCTGGCCTCAGGACAAGATCTCGTTGCCGAGATTTGAATTTTAATGCCAGGGTATGAAAATAAAAATGATATTTAAGTCACCAATTTTTTATTTTCCCAAGGGTAACAGTACAAATTGGACAAGAACTTTTATGGTTCAATTTCTCCTGAGTACGCTGATACCCCATATGTGAGGGGGAACCACTGTTTGGGCGCGTGGCAGAGCTCGAATCGAGATTGGATGCCATGTCGCATTTGGATAGACCCCTGATGTGCCTAAACAGTGGGAACCCCCCACAAGTGACCTCATTTTAGAAACAAGACCCCCTAAGGAACTTATCTAGATCTGTGGTGAGCACTTTGAACCCCCAAGTGCTTCACACAGGTTTATAACGTAGAGCCGTAAAATTAAAAAAATCACATTTTTTCCATAAAAATGATCTTTTCACCCAAAGTTTTATTTTCCCAAGGGTAACAAGACCTCATAAGTTATTGTGCAATTTGTATTGAGTACGGTGATACCCAATATGTGGGGGTAAACCAATGTTTGGGTGCATGGCAGAGCTCGGAAGGGAAGGAGCACCGTTTGACTTTTTCAAAGCAGAATTGGCTGGAATTGAGATCAGACACCATGTCACGTTTGGAGAGCCCCTGATGTGCCTAAACAGTGGAAACCCCCCAATTTTAACTCCAATCCCAACCCTAACCATAACCCTAACCACAAACCTAAACCTAATACACCCCTAACCCTAATCCCAACCCTAATCCTAACTTTAGCCCCAACTCTAACCCTAACTTTAGCCCCAACCCTAACCCTAACGGGAAAATGGAAATAAATACAATTTTAGTTTTATTATTTTTCCCTAACTAAGGGGGTGATAAAGGGGGGTTTGATTTACTATTTATATTGGGTTTTTATGATTGGCAGCTGTCACACGCTAAAAGATGCTTTATATTGCAAAAAAATAGTTTTTGCATCATCACATTTTGAGAGCTATAATTTTTTCTTATTTTGGCCCACAGAGTCGTGTGAGGTCTTATTTTTTTGCGGGACGAGTTGACGTTTTTATTAGTACTATTTTTGGGCACATGACAAATTTTGATCGCTTTTTATTACAATTTTTGGGAGGCAGAATGAACAAAAAACAGCAATTCATGATATTCTTTTGGGGGGGGCGTTTATACCGTTCAGTGTGTGGTAAAATTGATAAAGCAGTTTTATTCTTCGGGTTAGTATGATTACAGCGATATCTCATTTATATATCATTTTTCTATGTTTTGGAGCTTTTATACAATAAAAACAATGATATATAAAAAATAATTATTTTTGCATTGCTATATTCTGCGAGCTGTAACTTTTTTATTTTTTCGCTGATGATGCTGTATGGCGGCTAGTTTTTTGCGGGACAAGATGACGTTTTCAGCGGTATCATGTTTATTTATATCCGTCTTTTTGATCGCGTGTTATTCCACTTTTTGTTCGGCGGTATGATGATAAATCATTGTTTTTTTGCCTTGTTTTTTTTTTTTTTTTTTAAGGGGTTCACTAAAGGGGTTAACTAGTGGGACAGTTTTATAGGGCGGGTCATTACGGACGCGGTGATACTAAATATGCGTAATTTTGTTTTTTTTATTTACATGAAGAAATGAATTTACTGGGAATATTTTTTTTTCTTTATTTGGGATTTTTTTTTTACACGTTATTTTTATTTTTTTTACTTTGTCCCAGGGTGGGACATTACTATACAAAGTGCACAGCACTATGTCAGATCGGCGATCAGACAGGCAGTGCAGCCGGCTTTCTCAGCGCCTGCTCTCAGCAGACACTGAGGAATCCTCCTCCCTGCAGGACCCGGAAGGTCCCCGCGGCCATCTTGGATCCTGGGTCCTGCAGGGAGGAGGCCCTCGGAACAGCGCGATCACATCGCACTACTCTGAGGGTCTCAGGGAAGCACGCAGGGAGCCCCCTCCCTGCGCGATGCTTCCCTGTTCCTCCAGTACACTGCAATAATCTTTGATCGGAGGTTGTCGGGGGTTAATGTGCCGGGAGCGGTCCGTTTCCTAACTGCTAGGAAACCACTGCTAAGGACAGGCAACAAGCAGAAGAGACTTGTTTGGGCTAAAAAACACAAGGAATGGACATTAGACCAGTGGAAATCTGTGCTTTGGTCTGATGAGTCCAAATTTGAGATCTTTGGTTCCAACCACCGTGTCTTTGTGCGATGCAGAAAAGGTGAACGGATGGACTCTACATGCCTGGTTCACACCGTGAAGCATGGAGGAGGAGGTGTGATGGTGTGGGGGTGCTTTGCTGGTGACACTGTTGGGGATTTATTCAAAATTGAAGGATCCGGTTTGCGTTTAGTTGGACCATCATTTTTTTTTTCAACAGAACAATGACCCCAAACACACCTCCAGGCTGTGTAAGGGCTATTTGACTAAGAAGGAGAGTGATGGGGTGCTACGCCAGACGACCTACAACTATTTAGCATATGATTAGTTATGCAGATTCTTGTTATGTCACTGCATTGTTACTGTTTTGCTCCTGGTGGTGGAAAAATCTTTTTCTTCCTGTATACTATGAAATACAACCTGTTCTCACATTCCTTTATAGCTTAGTGTGTTATTAGGTTGATTCCCAAGCAAAAGGGCACTGGTTCGAATAAAGGAGCGGCCATGAAGATGAATTCCCCAGAAAAAAGAAACAGCATCATCAAGCTCATCAATAGCAGATGCTCGCCCAAGAAAATTGCCAAACTGAATAATGTAAGTGCCATGACAGTTGGAAGAATATGAAATGAAGTCTGTCCATCCGTTGAAAAGCCAAGAGGGGGACGTCCAAGCAAAATATCAAAGTCTAGAAGTCGGCTCATCATAAGGTCTATTAGTTTTGATGCGACAAACACGGCAGTAGAGGTGGCTCATATGCTTAGTAATAGTGAGATCACAGACATCCAAGTCTATGATATATAATGTAATATAATATATAATGGTGGCACAAAAAAAGGTGACGAAGCCTCGACTTCAATATCATCTTAATAATAGTTGGTTCAAATTTCCAAAAAAGTATAAAAGGTGAACAGTAGAAGATTGAAAATGGGTGATTTGGAGTGATGAGACGAAAGTCAATAGACTACGCTCTGATGGAAGAAAAAGGGAAAAAGGGGCTAAACAAACTGTCAAGGAGGAAGCATCATGATATGGAGTTGTTTCACAGCCAAAGAAATTGGTACTTGACCAGGATCGATGGTGGTCTCAATGCTGAGCTATATCTGAGTATACTACAAAACAAATTACTTTCTACACTTGAGTACTATGGGTATGAAAAGGATGACTTAGTGTTCCAGCAGGATGACACGAAGCATACGTCGAGACTGGTGAAGAACTGGGTCAATGACAATGAAGTAGAGGTGTTGGCTTGGGCCCCACAGTCCCCTAACCTCAACCCAATCGAACCCCTGTGGGTAGAGTTGAAGAAAAAAACTGTATACATACCTAAGTGAGTCGATCAGTATGCACCAACTATGGGAAATTGTAGAAGAGACCATGATTTGACACTAGTACTCTACATATTCTTATTTTTGGCCTTAAATTACCTGTGTGGTGAAAGATTCATCAAAGGTCACATTTTGCAAGATTTGTTCTTAATATGGGTTTACGCACTGCAATAACTGCATGTGGCTATAACCCTGGTCATATGTGATGGCTAATGACTGTATAATACTGAATACCTCCATTTTACCCACAAAATCATGATGTCAGTGACTGACACATCTGTGAGATTTCGGACACATGTGGCTATTACATTAAACCCAGAAGAAACGTATGTAATTTGACTTTATGTGGATTAAATAAAACTATAGGGCAGTTTACAAAAGTTATTCACAGTTTAGTTCATGTTTCTTTAAAAATAGTTGTTCAATTTAAAAATCTCATTTTAAGTACCATGTTAAGGAAGCCTAAGTAAATATATGAGGTCCCTTTGTTTAAGAATTTTCGGGTTGTGTTAAAAGCTAGAATTTCTTATCCACAATTCAGGACAATTACGGTACTTCTCTCAGCTGGTAGATGAACCAATCAGGGGAGGTTGCTATGATTCGGTAACCGAGGAGGACAATAGGAAAAATAGGCTAGGCAATCAGACACCCAGAGAGGATGGTAACTTAGCGGATTGCAGACCCCTAAACTGACAACACAACTAGAATTAGCCGTGGGACGTACCTACGATGCCCTAGACGCCTCGACACAGCCAAAGAGTTAACTAAGCCTAAAGAGAGAAAGGGAAAGCTAACTGCCCCAGAGTAGAGCCCCAAAGGAATAGATAGCCCCCATACATATATTGCCGGTGAGAAAGATGAAGCACAAACACAGACAGAAAATAGAGTAAGCAAATGCTGGGGCCCAAACTGTCTAGATAGAACAGGACAGAAAAGGATATTGTCTGCAATCCAGCAAAAACCCTAAGAAAAATTCCAACACGTCTGATATGCAAAAATACTGAGGCCACACAACCTCTCCCCCGCTAAATCAGCACTCTGATGTGAACTGGACGCAAATCAACAGATACTGAAATAACAGGGAACGGGAAATACATAAGCTGTGGCAAATGAGAAACAGAGTCCAGCACAGGTCCCCGCAGGGAGCCTGGCTGAACTAACTCTAGCAAGGCAGAAAACTGAGAAAAGCAAAAGGTAAACAAATGCCACAGAAATAAACGGCAAAATAACTTATCTGAAAGATTCAGGACACAGCAGGGAGCAAGCAGACTTCCAAAAGGCTCAGTGTTGTGAATGGGTTTGAGATGAGTTCTGAGCAGAGGCTCCCTCTGGTGGTTACAAGCGGTACTAGTGAGGATTGTGAGGACTGGGAATCAGGTGTTACTGATTGGTCTTATGTAAGGGAGTCATTTTCCCATCAGGGTTGCCGGTGATCAATTGTTCTGGTCTGAATCCTTCTTTCCAGTTTCCCTTGTAGCCTGCTGTGTCGTGTCTGCATCTCCTGCTATCAGATAAGACAATTTCTTATTTTGTATTTCCTTTTTTACCTGCACTCCTCAGCTACCGTAACATAACAGTATCACCGGCCATAAAAATTGTATTGTACTCACAGAAGGGAAAAAATATTTTGAAGGAAGAAAAGTTGTCAGAGATATTTTTCTGTTTGTTGCATTTTTTTTTTTTTTTTTTCCCTCTGTATCTCTGGGTGCTGGGGAGGATCTTTTCTCCCAATGGAGTTTGCACAGTTGTCTGGCCGTGTGGATCAGCTTGCCACTGAGGTTCAGAGTATTGCTGCATATCTTGCTAGGTTGCCTGTTGTGGAACCTAGGATCCCCATGCCAGATTTGTTTTTAGGGGATCGAGCCAAGTTTCAGAATTTCAAAAATAATTGTAAATTGTTTCTTGCCTTAAAATCTAAGTCCTCAGGAAACGCAGCGCAGCAGGTTCAAATTATCATCTCTCTCCTGCGCGGCGATCCTCAGGATTGGGCTTTTTCCCTGATACCTGGGGATCCTGTTTTGAGTGATGTTGATGCATTTTTTCAGGCTTTGGGGTTATTGTACGATGAGCCTAATGTCACTGATCAAGCTGAAAAAGCCTTGTTGGCATTGAATCAGGGGCTTGATGACGCTGAGTTGTACTGTCAGAGATTCCGTAGGTGGGCAGTCCTGACCAAGTGGAATGACGACGCTTTGGCGGCCCTTTTCCGGAAGGGTCTGTCGGATAATGTAAAGGATGTTATGGTGGGATTCCCTGTCCCCTCTGGTCTCAATGATTCTATGTCATTGGCGATTCAAGTTGACAGACATTTGCGTGAGCGGAGAAGTATGAGTGGAGTGGTGTTGCCTTGTGAGCCAGCTGCTGAGCCCATGCAGTGTGATGGAGTGGTGTCTGGGGCACAGCGTCTTGAGTTTCGAAAGCGCAATGGGTTATGTTTCTACTGTGGTGATGCCTCTCATGCTATTTCAGTCTGCCCTAAGCGGGGAAGACATTTTGCACGCTCAGTTGTCTTGGGTAGTGTTCAGACTAAGTTTTTATTAACTGTCACTCTGATATGCTCTCTGTCCTCATTTTCTGCTCAGGCTTTCGTTGATTCTGGAGCAGCTATTAACCTGATGGATTATGATTTTGCTAAACGTTGTGGGTTTCCCTTGATACCCCTACAGAAGTCTATTCCCCTACTGGGGATCGATTCTACCCCTTTGGCTGAGAATAAACCCCAGTTTTCTACTCAGGTGATAATGAGGGTTGAACCTGATCACCAGGAGTGCTGCAAATTTTTGGTTCTATATAATCTGCATGACATTATCGTGCTGGGTTTCCCTTGGTTACAGTCTCATAATCCTGTTTTGGATTGGAAATCTGTGTCTGTAACCAGTTGGGGCTGCCAATGTGTTAATACCAACACTCCTGTTTTTTCTGCCTCCCCCCAGGCTGAGGATGTTCCTGACTTTTTGTTTGATTTTTCTGATGTGTTTAGCGAAAGTAAATCTGCATCCTTACCCCCCCATAGGAGCTATGACTGCGCTATTGAATTAGTGCCAGGTAGTAAATTCCCTAAAGGTCGCCTTTTTAACTTGTCTGTACCTGAACATGACGCTATGCGGTCTTATATCAAGGAATCATTGGAGAAGGGTCATATCAGACCATCCTCTTCACCCTTAGGTGCCGGTTTTTTTCTTTGTGGCCAAAAAGATGGTTCATTAAGGCCGTGTATTGATTATCGTCTCTTGAACAATATTACTGTGAAATATCAATACCCATTACCCTTGATTTCTGACCTGTTTTCCAGGGTGAAAAACGCTACTTGGTTTACCAAGCTTGACCTCAGGGGGGCGTATAACCTTATTCGCATTAAGCACGGGGATGAATGGAAGACGGCATTTAACACCCCTGAAGGGCATTTTGAGTACCTTGTGATGCCCTTTGGGCTTACTAATGCTCCTTCCGTCTTCCAGTCGTTCATGAATGACATTTTCAGGGATTTTGTGGACAAGTTTCTGATTGTTTATTTGGATGATATCTTGATTTTTTCTAATGACTGGGACTCTCATGTGAAACATGTTCGAACTGTATTCCAGATTTTGAGAGAGAATGCTCTGTATGTGAAGGGATCAAAGTGTCTTTTTGGCGTACAGAAGATCTCATTTCTGGGATTCATTTTGTCCCCATCTGTTATTGAAATGGACCCGGTCAAGGTTCAGGCCATCTGTGATTGGGTCCAACCTACTTCATTAAAGGCTCTTCAGAGATTTTTGGGTTTTGCCAATTTTTATCGTAAATTTATTGGTAATTTCTCTGTTATTGTTAAACCATTAACTGATTTGACCAAGAAGGGTTCTGATGTGGTGAATTGGCCTCCTGAGGCAGTCTCTGCATTTCAGGAACTTAAGCAGAGATTCACTTCTGCTCCTGTTCTACGGCAGCCTGATGTTTCTCTGCCATTTCAGGTGGAGGTTGATGCCTCTGAAATTGGGGCAGGTGCCGTTTTGTCGCAAAAAGATCCAGAGACCTCTAAAAGTAACCCTTGTGCCTTTTTCTCTCGAAAATTTTCTCCTACTGAACGTAATTATGACGTGGGTAATCGGGAGTTATTGGCCATGAAGTGGGCTTTTGAAGAGTGGAGACATTGGCTGGAGGGAGCCAAACATCAGGTGGTGGTCCTTACGGACCATAAGAATCTGGTCTATCTGGAATCTGCCAAGCGACTCAATCCTAGACAGGCCAGGTGGGCCTTGTTTTTCACACGTTTTAATTTTGTGGTTTCCTTTCTTCCTGGCACTAAGAATGTTAAGGCGGATGCCCTCTCGAGGAGTTTCCTTGCGGACTCTCCTGAGCTATCTGATCCCTCTGTTATTTTGAAGGAGGGTGTAGTTCTTTCCGCCATCTCGCCCAATTTGAGACTTGCTCTGGAGGGGTGTCAGGAGGATAGGCCCGAGCGCTGCCCTGTTGGAAAATTGTTTGTCCCGGACCAATGGAAAAAGAGTGTGATGTCTGAGATTCATTGTTCCGCATTGGCTGGGCATCCCGGAATTTTTGGTACCAGAGACTTGGTTAGTCGGTCCTTTTGGTGGCCTACCTTGTCTCGCGATGTCAGGGAATTTGTGCAGTCCTGCGGGACTTGCTCTCGCTCCAAGCCTTGCTCTCGCTCTAGTGGTTTGTTGATGCCATTGCCTGTGCCCAAGAGACCATGGACCCATATCTCTATGGATTTCATTTCCGATCTTCCTGTTTCTCAGAGAATGACCACCATCTGGGTAATTTGTGATAGGTTTTCCAAAATGATACATCTTGTGCCATTACCTAAGTTGCCTTCCTCCTCTGAATTGGTGCCGTTGTTCCTTCAGCACGTGGTTCGTTTACACGGCATTCCTGAGAACATTGTGTCTGACAGAGGAGTCCAGTTTGTTTCCAGATTTTGGAGGACTTTTTGTTCTAAACTGGGTGTTCAATTGTCTTTCTCCTCGGCATTTCATCCTCAGACCAATGGTCAAACTGAGAGAACAAACCAGACATTGGAGACTTATCTAAGATGCTTTGTGTCTGCTGATCAGGATGACTGGGTCTCTTTTTTGCCTTTGGCTGAGTTTGCTCTTAATAATAGGGCTAGCTCTGCCACTTTGATGTCTCCGTTTTTCTGTAATTCTGGGTTTCACCCTCGATTTTCTTCAGGACAGACGGAGGCTTCTGTCTGTCCAGGTGTTGACTCTGTTGTTGAGCGTATGCAGCAGATTTGGGACCAGGTAGTGGAGAGGTTGTCCCTCTCTCAGGAGAAGGCCCAGCGGTTTGCTAACCGGCATAGGACTGATGGTCCTCGGTTTAAAGTGGGGGACTTGGTCTGGTTGTCCTCAAAGAATATTCCTATGAGAGTAGCATCTCCTAAATTTAAGCCTAGGTTCATTGGACCTTATAAGATCATGGAGATTATTAATCCTGTTTCTTTTCGTTTGCTTCTTCCAGGGACATTTAAGATCCATAACGTGTTCCACAAGTCCTTGTTGAAGAGGTTTGTTGAGCCAGTGGTTCCTGCTGCTGTGCCTCCTGACCCTGTTTTGGTTGAGGGCAATCTGGAGTATGTGGTTGAGAAAATATTGGATTCTCGTTTTTCTAGACGAAGACTCCAGTATTTGGTTAAATGGAGAGGTTATGGTCAGGAAGACAATTCTTGGGTGTTTGCTTCGGACATCCATGCTAGGAGACTTATCCGTGCGTATCATAGAACTCATCCTGACCGACCTGGTTGCTCAAATGAGGGTTCGGTGACCCCTCCTCAAGGGGGGGGTACTGTTGTGAATGGGTTTGAGATGAGTTCTGAGCAGAGGCTCCCTCTGGTGGTTACAAGCGGTACTAGTGAGGATTGTTAGGACTGGGAATCAGGTGTTACTGATTGGTCTTATGTAAGGGAGTCATTTTCCCATCAGGGTTGCCGGTGATCAATTGTTCTGGTCTGAATCCTTCTTTCCAGTTTCCCTTGTAGCCTGCTGTGTCGTGTCTGCATCTCCTGCTATCAGATAAGACAATTTCTTATTTTGTATTTCCTTTTTTACCTGCACTCCTCAGCTACCGTAACATAACAGCTCAGGAAGAAAACAAATCACCGGCAAGAATCATGGGAAGGCTGCTCACTTAAATCTCCCCAGTCAGTAACACCTGATCTCCAATCATCCCCTTCAGGTGATTGACTTTTGTCAGCCAGAGCAGCTTCATTACCAGCAGCAACCACCAGGGGGAGCCCAAACTCAGAAGCCAGATTAAAGGTGTTCACAACAGGAGGTAATCTGCTGGATCTGGATCTGTCAAATAGACCAGATACAATTTCAGATCTACAGGTCAGATAGCATTTGGGAAGCAGTGACTATAATATGGTAAGTTTCAATATAAATTTTCAATCAAACATTCAAAAGGGGAAATGCAAAAACCTGGAACTTTAAGAAAGCTGACTTCAACAATTTAAGGAAAAAACTTAATCGTATAGACTGGGACAACGTCATGGTATCTGGGGATACTGAATATAAATGAGGCATTTTTAAGGAAATACTACTAGAATACTGCAGAAAACTTATACCCTCTGGTAATGAAATGTCAACGAATAAAAAGAAAGCATTATGGATAAATAAGACAGTACAAAGTTTAATAAGACAAAAAAAGGGCATTCAAATTCTTGAAAGCCGAGAATACTGAAATAGCATTTCAGGGGTATAAAGATCTAAATAAGAAATGTAAAAAATAAATCAAGCTAGCAAAGTTATCTACAGAGAAACAAATCGCCTTGCGACATTAAAATAAATCCCAAAGTTTTTTATAAATACATGAATGCCAAAAAGAAAAATAATAGATGGTATTGACCCCTTAAAATTTGACAATAACAAGATAATTACAGAGGATAAAGAAAAGGCTGAAATATTAAACAGTCACTTTTCATCCATGTTCACCAATGAATTGTCTGTTACAGGGATCCTTCAACAAGGCAAAAAGAATTCACAACCTGATATACCGTAACTAGTTTCACACAAAAAGAAGTGCATCTACGACTGAGCAGTTTAAACATTGACAAATTCCCTGGCCCAGATGGCATTCATCCACGGATACTGAGAGAATTGAGCTCAATAATTGACAGACCACTCTATCTCACATTCTTAGACTCTCTTGTAACAGGGATGGTGCCACAGGATTGGAGGATGCTCAGGTGGCACCGATAATTAAGAAATGTAAGAAGGTGGATCCAAGCAACTATGGTCCGGTAAACCTGACATCATTGGTGTGGAAAATTTTTGAGCACTTTATAAGAGATGACCTGCAGAAATATATTGTAGATAATAATATAATAACTGACAACCAGCATGGATTCATGAAGAATAAGCCGTGTCTAATTAACATGTTCAGTTTCTATGAGAAGGTAAGTGCAAATCTGGATGTAGGTAATGCGGTTGATGTAATTTATCTGGACTTTGGAAAGGCATTTGATACTGTACCACATAACAGCCTTATACCAAAGCTACAGAGGAAATGACTGGGGGGGAACTATATGCACATGGGTATGGAATTGGCTAAATGACAAGAAACAGAGTTGTCATAAATGGTACGTTCTCTATATGGGATATAGTCCGTAGTGGGAACCGCAGGGATCTGCACTTGGACTGATTCTTTCTAACCTTTTTATTAATGACCTTGTGGATGGGATTGAGCGTAAAGTGTCAGTTTTTGCTGAAAACACCAAACTATGTAGAATATTAAAATATGACCATGACATTACAATATTACAAAGCAATCTGAATAAGACGACCGAATGGGCAAATACTTGGCAAATGAGATTTAATGTAGATAAATGTAAAGCAATGCACCTAGGACAGAGTAATCATATTGCTGCACATACATTAAATGGGAGTCTACTTGGGACTACAGAGTAGGAGAAGGACTTGGGTATTCTGGTTACAAGTAAGCTGAGCAGCAGCACTTAATATCAAGCAGCAGCCACAAAAGCAAACAAGATTTTAGGATGTATAAAAATAGAGATAAAATCCTGCAATCCCAACGTATTGTTACCCCTTTATAAATCACTGGTGAGGCCACATCTAGAATATGGGATCCAGTTTTGGGCTCCACATTTTAAAAAGGATATTCAGAAGTTAGAATCAGTTCAAAGACGGGCAACTAGATTATTACAAGGGGTTGAAGGCCTCTCATATGAGGAGAGGCTGGAAAAGTTGGGCTTGGTTAGCTTTGAAAAAAAGATGCATCAGAAGGGATCTCATTTACATGTGTAAATACATGTGTGGTCAGTACAAAGGACCAGAGCATGACTTATTCCTTCCAAAATCATACCAAGGGGCACTGATTACGGGCGGTAGAAAGGCGATTCCGGCAGCTAAACAGGAAAGGGTTCTTTACAGTTAGATCAGTCAGAATGTGGAATGTTCTACCACAAGAGGTAGTAATGGTAGATGTAACAGCTTTTAAAAAAGGGCTGAATGATTTCCTCAGTTCACATAACATTGTGGGTTATATTTAAATTACTGACGAAATGTACAATTGATGGAGAAAGGTTGAACTTGATGGACCTAGGTCTTATTTCAAACTTTTTTTTTCTTTTCTCTCTCTAAAGGACTGGTCCTGCATAAAATAAATTACATTGATAGTTTCCTTTGGTCTTGCTCCTGGAAAATGTAACAGCTGTTGCCAGTTATTATGTACCGTAATTGTTTTAACTAGAAGAACTAAAGATATTTTATACTAGAAGAGTAATACATGAGTTATAGTCACAGGGGTACAATAATATGCTTGACAATAAGAAGTATTTATTAACTCCTTTGTGAACATATAACGTAGATTTATGTCATATAGGTACATGAGGTTTTTTAATTCGTCTCACTTCCATCCCCAAAAATGCTATAAAAAGTGATCAAAACATCATATGCACCTGAAAATAGTATCAATTAAAATGTCAACTGATCATATAAAAAAGCCCTCGCACAGATCCATAGAGAGAAAAATACAAAATAAATAGGTCACACAAAATGGCAACACAAACCCCCTTTTTTTCTTTTTTTTTTTCACAAAGTTACGATTTTTTTTAACACTAAAATATATATATAAAAAAACCTTTTAAGTTTTGTATTGGCATAGTTTTTCTAACCTGATGTATTATATTACCAGGTCATTTTCACCATACAATGAATGCCATAAAAACAAAACCCAAACAACAATGACAGAATTGCGTTTTGTTTTTACGCCACTATTTCACGTCATTTGGATTTTTTCCTGTTTTTCAGTACAGTATATGGTAAAATAAATGCTGTTACTCAAAAGTACAAGTCGTCCCACAAAAATACATCATAATAATGTTGATTGTGAGGGTTAATAATGTTGCGAGGGCTCAGGAAGAAGCCGAGCGGTGAAACGCGCGACGGGGGTAGCAGGACGGAGACACAGCTCTAGCTCAGGTGAATCGCATCCCATATATTTAGTTTTCACCTCTAATATTCTATATATACCTTTATTATTTCCACGGTAAATGGTAACGACCATTAGGTGAATTATGTTGCATTTTCTTCTCCTATCTTGGTGAAAGACTCCTTATACATATGGTCTTATCCTTATATTGATAGCATTCACTCTGGAACTATATATATCCATTGTCTTACCCACTGTGGTTGTTATATTGTGAGGATCTCCTTGTGGATTATTACCAATTGTTCCGAAATGTTGATTTTGTTGTATATTTAACAGCAAAAATATATATGTGTTGCTTGTTTAACCCCTTCACCCCCAAGGGTGGTTTGCACGTTAATGACCGGGCCAATTTTTACAATTCTGACCACTGTCTCTTTATGAGGTTATAACTCTGGAACGCTTCAACGGATCTTCGCGATTCTGAGATTGTTTTCTCGTGACATATTGTACTTTATGTTAGTGGTAAAATTTCTTCCATATAACTTGCGTTTATTTATGAAAAAAGAACAAATATGGTGAAAATTTTGAAAATTTAGCAATTTTCAAACTTTGAAATTTTATTCCTTAAAACAGAGAAATATGTCACAGAAAATAGTTAACAAATAACATTTCCCACATGTCTACTTTACATCAGCACAATTTTGGAACCAAAACTTTTTTTGTTACGAAGTTATAAGGGTTAAAAGTTGACCAGCGATTTCTCATTTTTACATCAAAATGTACAAAGCCATTTTTTTTAGGGACCACCTCATATTTGAAGTCACTTTGAGGGATCTATATGGCAGAAAATACCCAAAAGTGACACCATTGTAAAAACTACACCCTCAAGGTACTCAAAACCACATTCAAAAAGTTTATTAACCCTTCAGGTGCTTCACAGGAGCTGAAGCAACGTGGAAGGAAAAAATGAACATTTTACTTTTTAGTCACAAAAATGATCTTTTACAAACATTTTTTTTATATTCACAAGGGAAAAAGGAGAAAATGGACCGATAAAGTTGTTGTGCAATTTCTCCTGAGTACGCCGATACCCCATATGTGAGGGAAAACCACTGTTTGGGCGCACGGCAGGGCTCGGAATGGAAGGAGCGCAGTTTGACTTTTCCAAACCAAAATTGGCTGGAATTGAGAACGGACGCCATGTCGCGTTTGGAGAGGCCCTGATATGCCTAAACAGTGGAAACCCCCCACATGTGACCCCATTTTGGAAACTAGACCCCCTAAGGAACTTATCTAGATGTGTGGTGAGCACTTTGAACCCCCAAGTGCTTCACGCAAGTTTATAATGTAGAGTCGTGAAAAAATAAAATCATATTTTTTCAACAAGCATGATGTTTTAGTCCCCAATTTTTTATTTTCCCAAGGGTAAGAGGAGAAATTGGACCACAAAAGTTGTTGTCCAACTTGTCCTGAGTACGCTGATAACCCCATATGTGGGGGGGAACCACTGTTTGGGCGCACGGCAGGGCTCGAAAGGGAAGGAGCGCCGTTTGACTTTTCCAAACCAAAATTGGCTGGAATTGTGAACGAACGCCATGTCGCGTTTGGAGGGCCCCTGATGTGCCTAAACAGTAGAAACCCCCCACATGTGACCCCATTTTGGAAACTAGACCCCCTAAGGAACTTATCTAGATGTGTGGTGAGCACTTTGAACCCCAAAGTGCTTCACGCAAGTTTGTAATGTAGAGCCGTGAAGAAAAAAAATCATATTTTTTCCACAAGCATGATGTTTTAGTCCCAATTTTTTATTTTCCCAAGGGTAAGAGGAGAAATTGGACCACAAAAGTTGTTGTCCAACTTGTCCTGAGTACGCTGATACCCCATATGTGGGGGGGGAACCACTGTTTGGGCGCACGTCAGGGCTCGAAAGGGAAGGAGCGCGGTTTGACTTTTCCAAACCAAAATTGGCTGGAATTGGGAACGAACGCCATGTCGCGTTTGGAGGG
The DNA here is from genome assembly GCA_033576555.1 of Oophaga sylvatica. NCBI lineage: Eukaryota > Metazoa > Chordata > Amphibia > Anura > Dendrobatidae > Oophaga > Oophaga sylvatica. The sequence continues at coordinate 317,963,107 of JARQOD010000002.1, forward strand.
CCCCTGATGTGCCTAAACAGTGGAAACCCCCCACATGTGACCCCATTTTGGAAACTAGACCCCCTAAGGAACTTACCTAGATGTGTGGTGAGCACTTTGAACCCCCAAGTGCTTCACGCAAGTTTGTAATGTAGAGCCGTGAGAGAAAAAAAATCATATTTTTTCCACAAGCATGATGTTTTAGTCCCCAATTTTTTATTTTCCCAAGGGTAAGAGGAGAAATTGGACCACAAAAGTTGTTGTCCAACTTGTCCTGAGTACGCTGATACCCCATATGTGGGGGGGAACCACTGTTTGGGCGCACGGCAGGGCTCGAAAGGGAAGGAGCGCGGTTTGACTTTTCCAAACCAAAATTGGCTGGAATTGGGAACGAACGCCATGTCGCGTTTGGAGGGCCCCTGATGTGCCTAAACAGTGGAAACCCCCACATGTGACCCCATTTTGGAAACTAGACCCCCTAAGGAACTTACCTAGATGTGTGGTGAGCACTTTGAACCCCCAAGTGCTTCACGCAAGTTTGTAATGTAGAGCCGTGAAGAAAAAAAATCATATTTTTTCCACAAGCATGATGTTTTAGTCCCCAATTTTTTATTTTCCCAAGGGTAAGAGGAGAAATTGGATCACAAAAGTTGTTGTCCAACTTGTCCTGAGTACGCTGATACCCCATATGTGGGGGGGAACCACTGTTTGGGCGCACGGCAGGGCTCGAAAGGGAAGGAGCGCCGTTTGACTTTTCCAAACCAAAATTGGCTGGAATTGCGAACGAACGCCATGTCGCATTTGGAGGGCCCCTGATGTGCCTAAACAGTGGAAACCCCCCACATGTGACCCCATTTTGGAAACAAGACCCCCTAAGGAACTTATCTAGATGTGTGGTGAGCACTTTGAACCCCCAAGTGCTTCACGCAAGTTTGTAATTTGGAGCCGTGAAGAAAAAAAATCATATTTTTTCCACAAGCATGATGTTTTAGTCCCCAATTTTTTATTTTCCCAAGGGTAAGAGGAGAAATTGGACCACAAAAGTTGTTGTCCAACTTGTCCTGAGTACGCTGATACCCCATATGTGGGGGGGAACCACTGTTTGGGCGCACGGCAGGGCTCGAAAGGGAAGGAGCGCCGTTCGACTTTTCCAAACCAAAATTGGCTGGAATTGGGAACGAACGCCATGTCGCGTTTGGAGGGCCCCTGATGTGCCTAAACAGTGGAAACCCCCACATGTGACCCCATTTTGGAAACTAGACCCCCTAAGGAACTTACCTAGATGTTTGGTGAGCACTTTGAACCCCAAGTGCTTCACGCAAGTTTGTAATGTAGAGCCGTGAAGAAAAAAAATCATATTTTTTCCACAAGCATGACGTTTTAGTCCCCAATTTTTTATTTTCCCAAGGGTAAGAGGAGAAATTGGACCACAAAAGTTGTTGTCCAACTTGTCCTGAGTACGCTGATACCCCATATGTGGGGGGGAACCACTGTTTGGGCGCACGGCAGGGCTCGAAAGGGAAGGAGCGCCGTTTGACTTTTCCAAACCAAAATTGGCTGGAATTGGGAACGAACGCCATGTCGCGTTTGGAGGGCCCCTGATGTGCCTAAACAGTGGAAACCCCCCACATGTGACCCCATTTTGGAAACTAGACCCCCTAAGGAACTTATCTAGGTGTGTGGTGAGCACTTTGAACCCCCAAGTGCTTCACGCAAGTTTGTAATGTAGAGCCGTGAAGAAAAAAAATCATATTTTTTCCACAAGCATGATGTTTTAGTCCCCAATTTTTTATTTTCCCAAGGGTAAGAGGAGAAATTGGACCACAAAAGTTGTTGTCCAACTTGTCCTGAGTACGCTGATACCCCATATGTGGGGGGGAACCACTGTTTGGGCGCACGGCAGGGCTCGAAAGGGAAGGAGCGCCGTTTGACTTTTCCCAACCAAAATTGGCTGGAATTGGGAACGAACGCCATGTCGCGTTTGGAGGGCCCCTGATGTGCCTAAACAGTGGAAACCCCCACATGTGACCCCATTTTGGAAACTAGACCCCCTAAGGAACTTACCTAGATGTTTGGTGAGCACTTTGAACCCCCAAGTGCTTCACGCAAGTTTGTAATGTAGAGCCGTGAAGAAAAAAATCATACTTTTTCCACAAGCATGACGTTTTAGTCCCCAATTTTTTATTTTCCCAAGGGTAAGAGGAGAAATTGGACCACAAAAGTTGTTGTCCAATTTGTCCTGAGTACGCTGATACCCCATATGTGGGGGGGAACCACTGTTTGGGCGCACGGCAGGGCTCGAAAGGGAAGGAGCGCCGTTTGACTTTTCCAAACCAAAATTGGCTGGAATTGGGAACGAACGCCATGTCGCGTTTGGAGGGCCCCTGATGTGCCTAAACAGTGGAAACCCCCACATGTGACCCCATTTTGGAAACTAGACCCCCTAAGGAACTTATCTAGGTGTGTGGTGAGCACTTTGAACCCCCAAGTGCTTCACGCAAGTTTGTAATGTAGAGCCGTGAAGAAAAAAAATCATATTTTTTCCACAAGCATGACGTTTTAGTCCCCAATTTTTTATTTTCCCAAGGGTAAGAGGAGAAATTGGACCACAAAAGTTGTTGTCCAACTTGTCCTGAGTACGCTGATACCCCATATGTGGGGGGGAACCACTGTTTGGGCGCACGGCAGGGCTCGAAAGGGATGGAGCGCCGTTCGACTTTTCCAAACCAAAATTGGCTGGAATTGGGAACGAACGCCATGTCGCGTTTGGAGGGCCCCTGATGTGCCTAAACAGTGGAAACCCCCACATGTGACCCCATTTTGGAAACTAGACCCCTAAGGAACTTACCTAGATGTTTGGTGAGCACTTTGAACCCCCAAGTGTTTCACTAAAGTTTATAATGCCCTGGCGTGAAAAAAAATATATTTTTTTTCCCACAAAAGTGATTTTTTTAGTCCCCAATTTTTTATTTTCCCAAGGGTAACAGGAGAAATTGGACCCCAAAAGTTGTTGTCCAATTTGTCCTGAGTACGCTGATACCCCATATGTTGGGGGGAACCACTGTTTGGGTGCACGGCAGGGCTCGGAAGGGAAGTAGTGACGTTTTGGAATGCAGACTTTGATGGAATGGTCTGCGGGCGTCATGTTCCGTTAGCAGAGCCCCTCATGTGCCTAAACAGTGGAAACCCCCACAAGTGACCCCATTTTGGAAACTAGACCCCCTAAGGAACTTATCTAGGTGTGTGGTGAGTACTTTGAACCCCCAAGTGTTTCACTAAAGTTTATAATGCCCTGTGTGAAAAAAAAAATATTTTTTTTTTTCCACAAAAGTGATTTTTTTAGTCCCCAATTTTTTATTTTCCCAAGGGTAACAGGAGAAATTGGACCCCAAAAGTTGTTGTCCAATTTGTCCTGAGTACGCCGATACCCCATATGTTGGGGGAACCACTGTTTGGGCGCACGGCAGGGCTCAGAAGGGAAGTAGTGACGTTTTGGAATGCAGACTTTGATGGAATGGTCTGCGGGCGTCATGTTCCGTTAGCAGAGCCCCTGATGTGCCTAAACAGTGGAAACCCCCCACAAGTGACCCCATTTTGGAAACTAGACCCCCTAAGGAACTTATCTAGGTGTGTGGTGAGTACTTTGAACCCCCAAGTGTTTCACTAAAGTTTATAATGCCCTGTGTGAAAAAAAAAATATTTTTTTTTTCCACAAAAGTGATTTGTTTAGTCCCCAATTTTTTATTTTCCCAAGGGTAACAGGAGAAATTGGACCCCAAAAGTTGTTGTCCAATTTGTCCTGAGAACGCTGGTACCCCACATGTGGGAAAAAACTGTTTAGGCACACGTCGGGACTCGGAAGGGAAGTAGTGACGTTTTGGAATGCAGACTTTGATGGAATGGTCTGCGGGCATCATGTTCCATTTGCAGAGCCCCTGATGTGCCTAAACAGGAAAAAAAAACCACAAGTGACATAATTTTAGAAATTAGACCCCCAAGAAGCTTCTCTAGATGTGCCCCCCTTCTGGAACTAATCTTTCCTGTAAAGTAAATTAGTAGTGCATGGAGGTGTGGTACAATTTGAAGCAATCCTTCATACACAGGCCAGGTTTTTCGGGGCAGGTGTCGCACTGATAAATGGTGTCCTTGCGTATTCCCCTTTTGTAACACACTCGGCACCTTTTTTGCGACTTACCTTTTTTTGCAGTTTGCGGGACCTCCCCCGGGAAATGCTGGCCTGGTACAATACGAGCACCTTCAGTTCCGGAAGTACTGGGGCCCTCTCCTTCCTGAGCGCCAAACATCAGGGCCTTGATCACTACCTCCTGGAACTGAAGGTACGACGTATTGGTATGGCGTGCACATCGTGACAGCAGGAAAGCGTTGAGCATTGCCATTTGGACGATGTGCACGGACAGCTTCTTGTACCACACCTTGGCCTTTCTCAAAGCACTGTATGGTTGGAGGAGTTGATCAGAGAGATCAACACCCCCCATGTATTTGTTGTACCCAAGTACACAGTCCGGTTTGCGGACCTGTGTAGAGGTACCCCGTACAGTGCTGAGGGCGCTGCCATCACCGTGTATGGTGGTCAAGAGAAGGACATCCCTCTTGTCCTTGTACTTGACCACCAGAAGGTGGTCGCTACATTGGGCTCTGCTCTCACCCTTTCTGAGCATCTGCCCAAGCAGCGTCTTCGGGAGGCCCTTCTGATTTTTGCGGACGGTACCGCAGGCTGCGGTACCACGCGCAAAGAGGGATTTGTGGAGTGGGATGCTGGTATAAAAGTTATCGGTGTAGAGGTGATAACCTTTATCCAGCAGTGGGTGAACCAAATCCCACACAATTTTCCCACTCACTCCCAGGACAGGAGGACACTCAGGGGGTTCAATCCTGGTGTCCTTTCCTTCGTAAACTCTAAAACGGTGAGTGTACCCTGAGGTACTCTCACACAGTTTGTAGAGTTTGATTCCGTACCTTGCCCTCTTGTTGGGCAGGTACTGACGGAATCCGAGCCGTCCCTTAAAATGAACCAAGGACTCATCCACGCAAATGTCCCTTTTGGGCACGTACACTTCAGCAAACTTTTTGTTGAAGTGTTCGATGACCGGCCGAACTTTGAACAGACGGTCAAAGTTGGGGTCATCTCGTGCGGGACACTGTGCATTATCGTTATAATGCAAGAATTTCTGGATGGCCTCAAAACGCGTCCGGGCCATGACCATTCGGAACACTGGAGCGTTATATAAAATATCAACACTCCAGTATTGCCGAAGTTCTGGCTTCTTCAAGATCCCCGTGTGAAGGACCAGGCCCCAAAACTGCATCAATTCAACTGCGTCTACAGGAGACCAGTTAGAATATGATGAACGGGGGTTTTGCTCCAAAAATTGACGAGCGTACAAATTTGTTTGCTCCACCATGTGGTTAATAAAATCCTCAGAGAAAAAGACTTTGAAAAAGTCTATTTCTGTGAGGCCAGTGGTGTCAAACCTGATTCCTGATTCTGCCACAAAATCAGGAATCAGTGGCTCGTAATTTTCGGGGGGCGAGGTCCACACGGGATCCGCAGTGGGTTGCGCTGGTTCGGCTTCATCTTCGTCTTCTGGAATGGGGGCAGATGCCTCATCTTCTGTCCTGGGGCGTCTGCGTGGTGGTTCCGCAGGACCCGAGGAGGAAGATGAGGAGGGGGAAGAGGAAGAGGAGGAGGAAGAGGAATCTGAAAAATAAAGAAATGTGGGATCCTCTCCCTCGCTATCAGTGTCGGAGGCAAGAAAAGCGTATGCCTCCTCCAATGAATAGCGCTGTTGGGACGAACGGGACGGGTGGGACATTTTTTTGTAAATGTGGTGCTTGGGTGTACTTTATTGATAACTGTGTATGTGTGGGGGGGGGATAGTGCTTGGTGTAAACTATGCTGAAAAGAAAAATCTAAAAGAAAAAAAAAATGGGGAGAAAAAAATGCCTGTGAAAAGAAAAGTCTAAAACAGCAGGCCCTAGCTCTGATAAGTGAACTGCGTCACTTATCAAAGTTCGGTGGCTGCTAGATGTGGCGCAAGGAGGGGGTGAAAAAAAAAAAGGGGAAAACAGCCGGCACGAGATCTGATAAGTGAACTGCGTCACTTATCTAAATTCGGCGGCTGCTAAATGTGGAAACGGAGGCGGCGCAAAGGCGGGTGAAAAAAAAGGAAAAAAAAAAAAGAAAAGGAAAACAGCCGGTGCGAGCTCTGATAAGTGAACTGTGTCACTTGTCAAAGTTCGGCGGCTGCTAGATGTGGCGCAAAGGGAGTGGCGCAGGGAGGGGGTGAAAAAAAAAAACAGGAAAACAGCCGGCACGAGATCTGATAAGTGAACTGAGTCACTTATCAAAATTCGGCGGCTGCTAAATGTGGAAACGGAGGCGGCGCAAAGGCGGGTGAAAAAAGAAAAAGGAAAAAAAAGAAAAGGAAAACAGCCGGTGCGAGCTCTGATAAGTGAACTGTGTCACTTGTCAAAGTTCGGCGGCTGCTAAATGTGGAAACGGAGGCGGCGCAAAGGCGGGTGAAAAAAGAAAAAGGAAAAAAAAAAAAGAAAAGGAAAACAGCCGGTGCGAGCTCTGATAAGTGAACTGTGTCACTTGTCAAAGTTCGGCGGCTGCTAGATGTGGCGCAAAGGGAGTGGCGCAGGGAGGGGGTGAAAAAAAAAAGAAAAGGAAAACAGCCGGCGCGAGCTCTGATAAGTGAACTGTGTCACTTGTCAAAGTTCGGCGGCTGCTAAATGTGGAAACGGAGGCGGCGCAAAGGCGGGTGAAAAAGGAAAAAAAAAAAAAAGAAAAGGAAAACAGCCGGTGCGAGCTCTGATAAGTGAACTGTGTCACTTGTCAAAGTTCGGCGGCTGCTAGATGTGGCGCAAAGGGAGTGGCGCAGGGAGGGGGTGAAAAAAAAAGAAAAGGAAAACAGCCGGCGCGAGCTCTGATAAGTGAACTGTGTCACTTGTCAAAGTTCGGCGGCTGCTAAATGTGGAAACGGAGGCGGCGCAAAGGCGGGTGAAAAAGGAAAAAAAAAAAGAAAAGGAAAACAGCCGGTGCGAGCTCTGATAAGTGAACTGTGTCACTTGTCAAAGTTCGGCGGCTGCTAGATGTGGCGCAAAGGGAGTGGCGCAGGGAGGGGGTGAAAAAAAAAAAACAGGAAAACAGCCGGCACGAGATCTGATAAGTGAACTGAGTCACTTATCAAAATTCGGCGGCTGCTAGATGTGGAAACGGAGGCGGCGCAAAGGCGGGTGAAAAAAAAAAAAAAGGAAAACAGCCGGCGCGAGCTCTGATAAGTGAACTGCGTCACTTATCAAAGTTCGCCGGCTGCAGGGTGTGCGCACGGAGGTGGCGCAAAGGGGGCTGAGAGCACGAGTGTTGATCGGTGAAATGCGTCACCAATCAACGCTCGGCGGCTGGGTGTGCGCACGGAGGCGGCGCAAAGGGGGGGTGAAAAAAAGGAAAACCCGCCGGACGCGAGCTCTGATAAGTGAACTGCGTCACTTATCAAAGTTCGCCGGCTGCAGGGTGTGCGCACGGAGGTGGCGCAAAGGGGGCTGAGAGAACGAGTGTTGATCGGTGAAATGCGTCACCAATCAACGCTCGGCGGCTGGGTGTGCGCACGGAGGCGGCGCAAAGGGGGGGTGGAGGGGGTAAAAAGAGGGGGAAGGGGGATGGGGAGGGAGGAAGAGAGGGATCAACACTTACGGTTGTAGTCTCTCTTCTTTTTTCTATCTTCTTTTCTTCTTTATTCTGACTTCTTTTCTTCTGTCTTCTTTTCTTCTGTCTTCAGCACTACAAGGCCCAGCACAGGAGAGATCTGTTGTATGACCGCTCTGCAGGAATCCTCAGCAAGTGTGAGGACCCCTGCAGAACGGTCACTCACAGGTCAGAGCCAGGTGAGACAGGTCACAGAGCGGTCAATTCGCTTCTGTGACCTGTGATTGGTGGGATCCATCATAACAAGATCCCACCAATCAGAGCTCTCCTGGTTACCCTGGCAACCTGCCCAGGATCGGAGCTCACAGCTCCGATCCTAGGCAGGTCACAGCCAGGGCAGCAGCCAGGTCACCTGCAGGGCACAACGCGGTCACATAGCGATCAGACCGCTGCTGTGCCCTGTGATTGGCGCGATCGACGATGTCATCGATCGCGCCAATCAGCTCCTGCAGGCCCTACAGGGCCTGTCCTGAGCCTCCACAGCCTTTTACAGCACCGATCCAGCCAGGATCGGTGCTATTACAGCACCGATCCGGCATGTCAGCAGCAAGGCACAGCGCTCCTGCGCGCGGCTGTGCCTTGCGATTGGCGCGATCGACGATAACATCGATCGCGCCAATCAGCTCCTGCAGGCCCTGCTAGGCCTGTCCTATGTTCCGGCCTAGGATCGGTGCTTTTATAGCACCGATCCAGCAGGAACCGGCAGGGCACAGCGCGGTAATACCGCTTCTGTGCCCTGCGATTGGCGCGATCGATATGATCGGCGATCGCGCCAATCCAGGGGGGTCTGCATAGTGCTAGACCCAGGCCTAGGATCGAGTACATCGGTACTCGATCCTAGCCTGGGATCTCACTGTTTCAGCCCATCTGATTGGCTGAAACAGTGAGAAAGGCTGCGATTGGCTGTTCAGAATTGAACAGCCAATCACAGCGATCGGGAGGCCGGAGAGGGGAGGACGCAGCCCGGGATGCCGACGTCATCTTCCTAGAGGTAAGATGGCATCGGAATTTTAATGCGATCACCGCGACTTTAGTCGCGATGTCGCATTAAAGGGCATGACGTACTATTCCGTCCATGGGAATTAGGTCCAGGGTCACATGGACGGAATAGTACGTCTGATGGCAGAGAGGGGTTAAGACCACTATATATATCTTTGTATTGATATACTTGCATTGTGCACTTTATCATACTGGTTCTATTTTTTCTATGAGTCACTGACTATTGAGATTTAATTTGCACTAAGCACTTTACCATACTGGTCTTCCTTATTAGCTGTCATTGTCTACTGAGATTTTAATAATTGTATATATCATATTGAGGGATTTCTCTAGAGCTGTCCTGTCTTGCATTTGAAGCATTCTGCTTATTTATTTTATTGTTTTTTCTGTTTTAGGTTTGATTTAAATAAATATAATTTTTTATGGATCTCTTCAGTTGTTCCTTTTCTATCATAAATAAGGAATTGAGTTAATTAGTATATAGGGGATGTCAGCAAACTTAATTCTGCTCATTATTAAGAAATACAAATAATATTATTATAAAATAATGATCCTAAAGAATATGTCAATATTAATATTGATTAATTAGTTTCTTTTCCAATAATTTTATTCAAATTTTCAAGGACGGGAAGGGAAACAATAGGGAATAAGGAAGGGAAAGAGGGAGATACAAGGAAAGGGAAAGGAAAAAGCAGTGAAGGAGGAAACAATATGAAATTGTAACTATAGTACATTAGTGACAAAGTTTATAACATAAAATGAACTACTAAGAAAGAAAACAGACAAGTACATTTCGTATATTAGGGAAACAATTCTATCCATTTGGACCATTTTTTAGAGAATTTATCACAGTGATTATTAACCAATGCTAGTTTATATTCGAACGATTTATGAAGTGTGATTTTATCAACAATGTCTTGAAAAGAGGGTGACTCTGATTTTTTCCAGTAGAGCAATGCTGTTTTTGGTTACCAGTAGGACGTAGACTATTAATAATCTCAAATGTGGGTCAATTTTTTCAGTATTTAGTGTGAGAAGGGCCAATTGAGGTGTTAGTAGAATTTGTTTAGAAGAGATGGCATTAATAAGACCCAAAACTTTCTTCCAGAGGGGGCGGATTTTCGGGCATTGCCAGAAAACGTGTAAGAGATTACCATAACGACCACAGTTTCTCCAGCAATTAGGTGAATGAATTTTGTTAATTTTAGATAATCTAGCAGGAGTAAAATACCACCTTGTGAGGAGTTTGTGGTATGATTCTTGAATGGTCATAGAGAGAGAAGATGCATAGGAAAGAGTACATGCATATTCCCATTCAGAGTGGTCAACTGTTAAATGAAGTTCCGACTCCCATTTAACCATGTTTTGTGTTTTGACCAACTGCGTGCTGTGGTTAAACCATTAGTAAACGTAGTTAAGACTCCAAAAAATTTTATGATCTAAGTTGCAAAGTAAATTTAAAACCGGTTCAGAAATCCGAGGGCGCACTTGCAGGAAGACATTAATTTGTTCCTTGAGAATAATGTAGTGAAAAAATGATAGGGAGGATGAATGGAAATGTTCTTTAATAAAAGAATAAGGATAGAATTTAGAACCATCATAGATATCTCCCAGTTTCTTAATACCCAATTTGAGCCAGAGAGGGTCCAAGACCAATCCCCTAGATTCATGGATAAGAGATAATGGAATATTCTTGAGGATATGGATTTTATCACAACCCTTTTTTGGTTTAGCAAGCCTTTTCCAGGCCTCAATGGGGGGCTGGAGAATGGGGTGGGAACTATAAGGAATTTGCTTGTTTAAGAGAAAACCTAATACTAACAAATGGGGAGGTTTGTTGTTGTTTAAAAAGAGTTCTAAATCGTACCAGGCTGGAGGGTCTTTATGAGGCCACCAAAAACAGCTCTGTTTGATCAGATTAGCAGAGTAATAAGCCGAAATGTTCGGTAGTCCAGCTCCACCAAAAAGTTTTTGATTATAAAGAACATTTTGAGCCACTCTGGCTTTCTTCCTACCCCCAAATAAAATGATTAAGTGAGCTTTGCAAACTGGTAAGGAATGAGGAGGAGATTTTCAGAGGGAGCGACCTGAATACATATATGATTTTTGGTAGAATATATGATTTTACAGTCACGATCCTTCCCCACCATGATAAGTCTCTATCTTTCAGGGCATTTAAGACTTTATTTATGGTAGTAGAAAGGATTTCTAAATTTGTGGGAATCAGAGATTTAATATTTTTGGTATACCGCAAGTATGTTAAGTGGTCATCAGTTAAGTTCCAAGGGGAGATCGATGCTAAATCAGTCAGTTGAGCAGTGATTAAGTTAAAACTGAGGATTTTAGACTTTGAATTGTTAACTTTAAAGAAAGAAATTTTGGAAAAAAGATGGAGTTGAGTTTGAAGGGCTGAAATTGAGTCACTTGGCTTGGTCAGAGTGAGAATAATATCGTCAGCAAAAAGCCCAATTTTATACTCTCTGGTAGATGATTGAATTCCTGAGATATTTTGGTCATTTCTAATAAGTTGTGCCAATGGCTCTATTGCCAAGACAAACAGTAGGGGCGATAACGGGCAGCCTTGCCTAGTGCCGTTCTTAATGCTAAAAGGAGATAAAAGGCAGTTATTTAAGTAAATTTTTGCTGTGGGTTTGGCGTATAGGGCTAAGATGTTAGAAAGAAAATGAGAATGTATCCCAAACTTCTGGAGAACGGCACGTAGATACGTCCAGTTAAGACGATCAAACGCCTTTTCGGCATCAAGAGATATGACTGTGGCACTGAGTTTTTGGGAAGAAATTATTTTCATCAAATGAATGAGCCTTCTCGTCCCATCTGTTGACTGCCTGTTTTTAAGAAAACCAAGCTGATCGTTAGAAATCAATTTAGGAAGGAACTGACTGAGCCGATTAGCCAGTATTTTTGCGTAGATCTTTACGTCTGTGTTTATAAGGGAGATGGGACGATAACTGGCAACATTTTGAGGATCAGAATTGGGTTTGGGTACAAGGATTATGGAGGCTTACAACATCTCATCAGGGAAATGACCAAGCTTAGAAGCTACATTAAAGACTTTTTCTAATTGAGGGGCTAGAAGATCACCAAAGGCCTTGTAATAGTCGTTGGAGAAGCCATCAGGCCCTGGGGACTTAAAAGATTTTAAGGATTTAATCACCTCCAGTATTTCGCTTTTATTAAAAGGCAAAGAAAGAAAATTCAGTTCCTCGGCACTTAATTTAGGCAAGTCTATTGATGAAAGAAAGGAGTCGATATCTGCTTTAGTTGGTTGAGCCAGCGGATGGGTTTGTTGGAGGTTGTATAAATTATTGAAGTATTCTGCAAATGAGTTGGCAATATCTTTGGGATGGGTAAGGGTAGTTTGTGTATGGGTCACAATTGTGTCTATTTTGTTTCGAATTCTAATTTTATTTAAACGATTAGTCATATACCAGCTGGGACGATTGAGTGAGGTATATTGTTTAAATCTAGAAGATTTCAGGGCTGAATCATAGAATGAAAAAATAGTCGATTTCAATTCTTAATGGAGATTAGAGAGTTCAGTTTGTATTATGGGACATGGATTGGACCTGGAGGTCTGAATCCGTTCTTTTTCCTTGATGGAAGATTGTAGAGATTTAATTTCATTTCTATTGAATTTCTTAAATCTGGAAGAAATATGAGTCAGAACTCCTCTCAGAACCACTTTATGAGAGTTCCAGAGAGAGAACGGTTTAAGGAGAGGCGTGTCGTTTTCTTTGAAATAGTTAACTAGGGCAGTATTAATTCCTGATTTTATATCGGAATACTGGAAAAGGAAGGAGTTACATTTCCATAAAGACTGGGTATTAATTGGTGCTCCAACTAACATTTCCCCCACAATTGGGGCACGGTCAGAAACAGTTTTGGGAAGAATCTCAACCGAGACGAACTTAGGCAAAGAAAATACATGTGTTAAGATTAGAACTATTCTAGAGGCCGATTGGTGGGGAGCGGAAAGGTGACTATACTCTCTGGAGGTCGTGTTTAAACATCGAAACACATCAAAGAATTCTGATTTAAATATCCAATTGCTAAGGGTAATATACTTGTGTCTGTTTACAGCAGTAGAATCCATTGTTGCATCCGGGACCACATTAAAATCGCCCAAAATCAACAAAGAGCCTCTCTTGATAGAGTGTAATTTTTTGTTTAATTTGTTTAAAAATTTAATTTGCCCTGTGTTGGGGACATAGACATTTACGATAGTATAAGTGTGAAAATTTAAGTTGCAGACCAGGATGTGGTAATTACCTCTATCATCCTTCTATTCATTTAGCAATTCAAAAGAAAGGGAGCTATGAATCATAGTAGCCACTCCTGATTTCTATTTGGGGTTAGAGGATTCGAAAATATTTGGATAATTTTTATCAGAAAAAGGGGGATGATTACTTTCTTTAAATTTGGTCTCCTGCAAGCATACAATATCAGGGTGTAGCCGGTTAATTTCTGAACTGATAATGAACCTCTTTCTTGGACTGTTGAGTAATCTAACATTGTAGGTAATCAACTTTAGCTTCATTACAAACAAAAAGTTAGTCCAATTTAGTATGTAATATGGATGGAAAAAATGTACTTGTCACAAAAACAAGGAAATAAAACAACCGTTGTTGTGAATAGGCTGGAAATGAGTTCTGAGCAGAAACTCCCTCTGGTGGTTACAAACGGTACTGGACTGTCCAGTGAAGATTGTGAGGATTGGGAATCAGGTGTTACTGACTGGTCTTATATAAGGGAGTCACCTTCCATCAGGGTTGCCGGTGATCAATTGTTCTGGTCTCAATCCTTGATTCCTGTTTCCTTGGTAGCCTGCTGTGTCGTGTCTGAATCTCCTGCTAACAGATAGACATTTTCTTCTTTTTGTTTTTGTGCTTGATTTTTGAATTTTGTCCTGCACTTCTGTGGGGGCCTTCAGGGTCCCCTCTGGGGGCTTTTGCCTCTCAGTTCAGTTCAGCCACTGTTGTTTGTACATTTGCTTTTTCCAGTTTTTTCAGTGGCTGCTGTTTTGTTTTTGGTTACACCAGAGAACTAATTTAGGTGGTAGAGGTCGTGTGATCTCAGGTGTTTTTGAAATTAGTAGAGTTGGTGCTTTTCAGGGTTTTTTGGGATTGCAGTAAGTGCCCTTCCTATCCTTTTCTATTTAGTAAGTTTGGGCCCCAACGTTTGCTCATACTATTTTCTGTCTGTGTCAGTATTTCTTCTTGTCTAACCGCCATTACATGTTTGGGGGCTTTCTATGTTCTTTGGGGATCTGCTCCGGGGCAGATAGCTTTCCTCTTTCTATCTTTAGGTGTAGTTAGTTTCTCAGGCTGTGACGAGGCGTCTAGGACCAACGTAGGAACGCTCAACGGCTGCCTCTAGTTGTGTGGTTAGTCAGGGTACTGCAATCTCATAGTTTCCAACTGCTCTGGTGTATTTCCTTTTTTTGCCTGCTCTCCTCAGCTACCAAATCATAACAGTATCACCGGCCTAAACTAAAAATTATATGGTACTCACAGAAGGGAAAAATATTGTGAAAGAAAAAAGTTGTCGGAGTTGTCAGAGATTTTTTTTTTTTCTGTTTGTTGCATTTTTTTTTTCCCTCTATATCTCTGGGTGCTGAGGAGGATTTTTTTTTTTCTCTCAATGGAGTTTGCACAGTTGTCTGGCCGTGTGGATCAGCTTGCCACTGAAGTTCGGAGTATTGCTACCTATCTTGCTAGGTTGCCTGTTGTGGAACCTAGGATTCCCATGCCAGATTTGTTTTTAGGGGATCGAGCTAAGTTTCTGAATTTCAAAAATAACTGTAAATTGTTTTTTGCCTTAAAATCTAAGTCCTCAGGGAACGCAGCGCAGCAGGTTAAAATTGTTATCTCTCTCCTGCGCGGCGACCCTCAGGATTGGGCTTTTTCCCTGACACCTGGGGATCCTGTTTTGAGTGATGTTGATGCGTTTTTTCAGGCTTTGGGGTTATTGTACGATGAGCCTAATGTCACTGATCAAGCTGAAAAAACTTTGTTGGCATTAAGTCAGGGGCTTGAGGACGCTGAGTTATACTGTCAGAGATTCCGTAGGTGGGCAGTCCTGACCAAATGGAATGACGACACTTTGGCAGCTCTTTTTCGGAAGGGACTGTCAGATAATGTAAAGGATGTTATGGTGGGATTCCCTGTTCCCTCTGGTCTCAATGATTCTATGTCATTAGCGATTCAAATTGACAGACGTTTGCGTGAGCGGAAAGGTATGTGTGGAATAATGTTGCCTTGTGAACCTGCTACTGAATCCATGCAGTGTGATAGAGTGGTTTCTGGGGCACAGCGTCATGAATTTCGAAAGCGCAATGGGTTATGTTTCTACTGTGGTGATGCCTCTCATGCTATTTCTGTCTGCCCTAAGCGGGGAAGACGTTTTGCTCGCTCAGTTGTCTTGGGTAGTGTTCAGACTAAGTTTTTGTTAACTGTTACCCTGATATGCTCTCTGTCCTCATTTTCTGCTCAGGCTTTTGTTGATTCTGGAGCAGCTATTAACCTGATGGATTTTGATTTTGCTAAACGTTGTGGGTTTCCTTTGATACCCCTACGGAAGTCTATTCCCCTACTGGGGATCGATTCTACCCCTTTGGCTGAGAATAAACCTCAGTTCTCTACTCAGGTGATAATGAGGGTAAAACCTGATCATCAGGAGAGTTGCAAATTTTTGGTTCTGTATAATCTGCATGACATTATCGTACTGGGTTTCCCTTGGTTACAGTCTCATAATCCTGTTTTGGATTGGAAATCTGTGTCTGTTACCAGTTGGGGCTGTCAATGTGTTAATACCAACACTCCTGTTTTTTCTGCCTCCCCCCAGGCTCAGGATGTTCCTGACTTTTTGATTGATTTTTCTGATGTGTTTAGCGAAAGTAAATCTGCATCCTTACCTCCCCATAGGAGCTATGACTGCGCTATTGAATTAGTGCCTAGTAGTAAATTCCCTAAAGGTCGCCTTTTTAACTTGTCTGTACCTGAACATGACGCTATGCGGTCTTATATCAAGGAGTCATTGGAGAAGGGTCATATCAGACCATCCTCTTCACCCTTAGGTGCCGGTTTTTTCTTTGTGGCCAAAAAGGATGGTTCATTAAGGCCGTGTATTGATTATCGTCTCTTGAACAATATTACTGTGAAATATCAATATCCGTTACCCTTGATCTCTGATCTGTTTTCCAGGTGAAAAACGCTACTTGGTTTACCAGCTTGACCTCAGGGGGGCATATAACCTTATTCGCATTAAGCACGGGGATGAATGGAAGACAGCATTTAATACCCCTGAAGGGCATTTTGAGTACCTTGTGATGCCCTTTGGGCTCACTAATGCTCCTTCTGTCTTCCAGTCCTTCATGAATGACTTTTTCAGGGATTTTGTGGATAAATTTCTGATTGTTTATTTGGATGATATCTTGATTTTTTCCAATGACTGGGACTCTCATGTAAAACATGTTCGGACTGTGTTCCAGATTTTGAGAGAGAATGCTCTGTATGTGAAGGGATCAAAGTGTCTTTTTGGCGTTCAGAGGATCTCATTTCTGGGTTTCATTTTGTCCCCATCTGTTATTGAAATGGACCCGGTCAAGGTTCAGGCCATCTGTGATTGGGTCCAACCTACTTCATTAAAGGCTCTTCAAAGATTCTTGGGTTTTGCCAATTTTTATCGTAAATTTATTGGTAATTTCTCTGTTATTGTTAAACCATTAACTGATTTGACCAAGAAGGGTTCTGATGTGGTGAATTGGCCTCCTGAGGCAGTCTCTGCATTTCAGGAACTTAAGCAGAGATTCACTTCTGCTCCTGTTCTACGGCAGCCTGATGTTTCTCTACCATTTCAGGTGGAGGTTGATGCCTCTGAAATTGGGGCAGGTGCCGTTTTGTCCCAAAGAGTTCCAGAGACCTCTAAAAGTAACCCTTGTGCCTTTTTCTCTCGAAAATTTTCTCCCACTGAACGTAATTATGACGTGGGTAATCGGGAGATATTAGCCATGAAGTGGGCTTTTGAAGAGTGGAGACATTGGCTGGAGGGAGCCAAACATCAGGTGGTGGTCCTTACTGACCATAAGAATCTAGTTTATCTGGAATCTGCCAAGCGACTTAATCCTAGACAGGCCAGGTGGGCCTTGTTTTTCACACGTTTTAATTTTGTGGTTTCATTTCTTCCTGGCACTAAAAATGTTAAGGCGGATGCCCTCTCGAGGAGTTTCCTGGCGGACTCTCCTGAGTTATCTGATCCTTCTGTTATTTTGAAAGAGGGTGTAGTACTTTCCGCCATTTCGCCCAATTTGAGACTGGCTCTGGAGGGGAGCCAGGAGGATAAGCCCGAGCGCTGCCCTGTTGGGAAATTGTTTGTCCCGGACCAGAGGAAAAAGAGTGTAATGTCTGAGATTCATTGTTCCGCGTTGGCCGGTCATCCCGGAATTTTTGGTACCAGGGACTTGGTTGGTCGGTCCTTTTGGTGGCCTACCTTGTCTCGTGATGTCAGGGAGTTTGTGCAGTCCTGCGGGACTTGCTCTCGCTCCAAGCCTTGCTCTCATTCTAGTGGTTTGTTGATGCCATTACCTGTGCCCAAGAGACCATGGACCCATATCTCTATGGATTTCATTTCCGACCTCCCTGTTTCTCAGAGAATGACCGTCATCTGGGTGATTTGCGATAGGTTTTCCAAGATGATACATCTTGTGCCATTACCTAAGTTGCCTTCCTCCTCTGAATTGGTGCCTTTGTTCCTTCAGCACGTGGTTCGTTTACACGGCATTCCTGAGAACATTGTGTCTGACAGAGGAGTCCAGTTTGTTTCCAGATTTTGGAGGACCTTTTGTTCTAAAATTGGTGTTCAATTGTCTTTCTCCTCGGCGTTTCATCCTCAGACCAATGGTCAAACTGAAAGAACAAACCAGACATTGGAGACTTATCTAAGATGCTTTGTGTCTGCTGATCAGGATGACTGGGTCTCTTTTTTGCCTTTGGCTGAGTTTGCTCTTAATAATAGGGCTAGCTCTGCCACTTTGATGTCTCCATTTTTCTGTAATTCTGGGTTTCACCCTCGATTTTCTTCTGGACAGACGGAGGCTTCTGTCTGCCCAGGTGTTGACTCTGTTGTGGAGCGTATGCAACAGATTTGGGACCAGGTAGTGGAGAGGTTGTCCCTCTCTCAGGAGAGGGCCCAGCGGTTTGCTAACCGGCATAGGACTGATGGTCCTCGGTTTAAAGTGGGGGACTTGGTCTGGTTGTCCTCAAGAAATATTCCTATGAGAGTGGCATCTCCTAAATTTAAGCCTAGGTTCATTGGACCTTATAAGATCATGGAGATTCTTAACCCTGTTTCTTTTCGTTTGCTTCTTCCAGGGACATTTAAGATCCATAACGTGTTCCACAAGTCCTTGTTGAAGAGGTTTGTTGAGCCAGTGGTTCCTACTACTGTGCCTCCTGACCCTGTTTTGGTTGAGGGCAATCTGGAGTATCTGGTTGAGAAAATATTGAATTCTCGTTTTTCTAGACGGAAACTCCAGTATTTGGTTAAATGGAGAGGTTATGGTCAGGAAGACAATTCTTGGGTGTTTGCTTCGGACATCCATGCTAGGAGACTCATCCGTGCGTATCATAGAACTCATCCTGACCGACCTGGTTGCTCAAATGAGGGTTCGGTGACCCCTCCTCAAGTGGGGGGTACTGTTGTGAATAGGCTGGAAATGAGTTCTGAGCAGAAACTCCCTCTGGTGGTTACAAACGGTACTGGACTGTCCAGTGAAGATTGTGAGGATTGGGAATCAGGTGTTACTGACTGGTCTTATATAAGGGAGTCACCTTCCCATCAGGGTTGCCGGTGATCAATTGTTCTGGTCTCAATCCTTGATTCCTGTTTCCTTGGTAGCCTGCTGTGTCGTGTCTGAATCTCCTGCTAACAGATAGACATTTTCTTCTTTTTGTTTTTGTGCTTGATTTTTGCATTTTGTCCTGCACTTCTGTGGGGGCCTTCAGGGTCCCCTCTGGGGGCTTTTGCCTCTCAGTTCAGTTCAGCCACTGTTGTTTGTACATTTGCTTTTTCCAGTTTTTTCAGTGGCTGCTGTTTTGTTTTTGGTTACACCAGAGAACTAATTTAAGTGGTAGAGGTCGTGTGATCTCAGGTGTTTTTGAAATTAGTAGAGTTGGTGCTTTTCAGGGTTTTTTGGGATTGCAGTAAGTGCCCTTCCTATCCTTTTCTATTTAGTAAGTTTGGGCCCCAACGTTTGCTCATACTATTTTCTGTCTGTGTCAGTATTTCTTCTTGTCTAACCGCCATTACATGTTTGGGGGCTTTCTATGTTCTTTGGGGATCTGCTCCGGGGTAGATAGCTTTCCTCTTTCTATCTTTAGGTGTAGTTTCTCAGGCTGTGACGAGGCATCTAGGACCAACGTAGGAACGCTCCACGGCTGCCTCTAGTTGTGTGGTTAGTCAGGGTACTGCAATCTCATAGTTTCCAACTGCTCTGGTGTATTTCCTTTTTTTGCCTGCTCTCCTCAGCTACCAAATCATAACAACAGTATAACAAGGTGCTTATTAATACAGAATACGAAAAAAAAAAAAAACAAACACCAAGCTCAATAATATATGAGAAAAGGGAGAAATCCTCCGGAAAGAGTCTAACCAGGTAGACTCTACTCCTTCTACGGGGATAGTCTGTGGACAAAAGCTCACAGAAAACATCTTCGCGAAGTACTATTTAAGCGAAAGTCAAACATCTAAACTTAACAGTAGTTTTAACAATAGTTTTAAATAATGAAAGACATTAGGGCCAGGATTAGGCCCGGAGAGAGGAAAGTTCAGGTTGGATCCCCTGTTGGTGAGGAACAAGAGATATTACTGTTTGATGGGGTCTTAAGTGAAGACAGAAATTTTTGACCTTCCTCTGAGGAAAATAAGATTGTGGTTTTGCCTTTATAAATAACTATCAGCTTCAATGGGAAACCCCATTTGTAGTTAATTCCCCTATCTCTTAAGACAGTCGTAACGGATTTGAACGTTTTCCTTCCTTCCAGAGTTTCCTTGGAAAGATCGGCAAAAATCTTCAAGTATTTATATGGCTCAGGAAAGCCTTTATGTTCTTTTACAAAGTTTAGAACCTGCTTTTTGACCTGAAAAAAGTGAATTCGTAATATAGTGTCACGTGGGAGATCGTTTGGTACAGAAGGGCAGCTTAGGTAGGCGGTGGATTCTATCTATGGTGAGATCATAGTCAGATAGTATGGAGATCATGGATTTGAATACTCCCCTGACAAAATCACTTAGTTTGCTAGCAGGAACAGTCTCAGGTATACCTCTGATCTTGACGTTGTTTCGTCTGCTCCTATCCGCCATATCTGCCAATTTAGTCTTAAGTTTGACTAGATCAGATTTGAGGTCATAGTAGTCTCTAGATGAATTTTCAGTTTTCCTCTCTACAACTGACAGTCTCTCCTCGTGATTTTCAAGTTTCTTATTAAATAACTCAAACGTATCTTTGAGCATTTTTTCCTGTCTGTCAAAGTTAAGCTGCATGCTATTGTTGATTTTATCAACAAGGGCAGACATGTACAATTCAGTAGATGTGTTATCGGGGCCCAGCGCACCGACGATGCTAGAGTCCTCCCTCCTAAACCGGACCCTTTCAGGGCCAGAACCAGGAGAAGAGTCTGAAGAGTCATCATCTTGGGCACCAACTTGAGAAGCGCAATGCTCCCCCAAATTTCTCAGACCTTTTCTTTTCAGGGAGAGAGAGAGATCCATATCACCTGCGAGATTGGGAGAATTATTTATGGATTTGGCAGGATCAATTAATTTCTTACTATCATCTGTCTGGCCAAACGAGTTTGGCATATGAGATTTATGCGTGTTCCCATTTTTTTATTGGGGGATCTAGATCTTTGGGGACTCAAAGTTTTAACTATAGTCTTAGAGGGGTTACAGTGAAGTCCCTTTTTTCTTTGGGGTTTTTGAACCTCAGAAGAAGACATGGCTATTACTTTAGGTATTAGATATAATACAAATTATCTATTTAGTGATATAGGTGATAGAAGCCTAGAACAAAGGTTTAATTAGCAGGAGTAGAGGAAACCTCACAAATATTATAAAGTTATGGTTAAGGCCGTAGCAAACAGATAACTAGTTAAGTAGTGATAATAAGTAGTGGAAGAGTCACCAAATAGATTCAGTATTAATAAGTAATAAGTAATTAGTCAATGAGTACTTATAGAGAACTTGGGTAAGGTAATATAATATTAGAATAACCCAGTAGTAAAGATAGTAAGTTGACTATGTGGCTGACAAACTCAAGATGCTGTAATAAAAAAGATTAGACAGCAGGCAGTGAGATTAACAACTAACAAACATCAACCATGAATTTTGAGAAGCATAAAAGGATAAGGGAGGTCAGGGAGGACAACGAGCCCCAGCAATCCCACCTGTCAGGAAAACCAAAATAAAGTAAATTCAAAGTCTTACACTTTTGTTGAAAAGGAATCCGTATGGTGATAAATGGTGTAACAATGTCGTCATGAGTTTCCAATGGCAATATAGAGAAAAAGGATCCTAGTAGCGTATATCTTTAACAGTGAGCCACCGTGGTAGAGTCCCTGCCAGCGTCGCCTGCCTCTTAATGAGTCACAGGCCAACACCGGGAAACACCAGCCATGGCACCCTTATGGATTTTAGCAATAAAGAAGTTTATGTGTCACTTCAAAATTAACTCCAGCACTAAGGGAACAAATTGTTAATGTCTCAGAAGCTATCATATGAGTCAAAAGCACTTGCAGAGTACACAAACTTTCTCCTCACACAGTGATGCTCCAGTTGCTGCACCGAATTAGCAGCCAGCCGCTGAGTTTTCTCTCAGCGCTGGACCCGCCACAGACTCCAGGAATTTCTCCGTCTAATACGTCAGGAAGAAGCGATGAGATCCATACAAGGAAGATTGTCGTCACGGTGAGATACAGAAGGGGCCACACAGGAGCGCAAGGAAGGAGGCTCTCACCTCAGCCGCACCCGCCAAGTACTTGAATCCTCCGCTGTGATGTGGAGAGCGCACGCCAATGCACAGACCCACTCAGGTATGGCTGGCCGCTGCTGCACGTGCTCAAAGCAATGCTGGCCAGCTGCACGGCGAGTCACGGGGAGCCACACAGGAGCACAAGGGAGGAGATTTTCACGTCAGCCGCTCCCGCCGAAGATTTGAATGCGGAGAGTGCGAGCACAAACCCGCTCAGGGACGGCGGCCTCTTGCCTCTGCTGCGTGCGCCCAGCTGCAACACAGTCTAAAAATATCCGCTTAATATTCTATTACCTCAGACGTCAGCATTTCAATAAAATAAGGCGACATGAACTGAGGGATTTTATGAGAAGAATATATCTCAAAGTCACTCCAGTAATTCTTGTGGGATGACGGAAAAGAGAGAAAAAAGATTTCATTGTGAGGCTCTCACTGCGGCAGTAGTCCAAGAGTTCCTATTATAGGTGTCTGACAGGAATTGCCTTTCATGCAATACCATATCAAAAATGGCAATTTAGGTCTCAAAATGATCTTAGAATTAAAGTGTATATGGTTTGACTATAAATGAGAAAAAAATAAAACGTTTTTTGTCGCTATTAGCAAGTTTGTGAGGATGTTACCTCAGAGCTCCAGGACCGCACGTCTCACTCCATAGCAGTCCTAATTGATTAATTAGTTTCAACCTATTGATTCAACCTCCACAACATTCACGGTTTCTCATGTGGCCCCTCGGGAAAATTAATTTCCCACTCCTGCTCCATTATGTATAGCATTATCTTATGCATAGTGCATAGGGAAAAAATTGCATAATAAATTGATTAGTACCCACAAAAAAAATGGGCAAGACTTGTAAGTGCCAGAGGCACATTGATGGGCATAGGGGTGAAGGCTATTTTGTCTGGGTGAATCACACACGAATAGCTACTGTAGCACAATTTGCTGAAAAACTTAATACTGGCTATGATAAAAAGCTTTAGCAATTGACCATGGAGCAATAATGGAAGGTGATCTAGGCCTGAGTAATGAAATCTTTACATCATGTGAGGAGCAGATGTGTGTTGGACCATTTACCAGAATAGATGAGACAAAAAATGCACTAAAGGAAGTATGTACTGGACAATATTCAGTGTGTACTGGGTAATGTTCTGCTGGGAAATCTTGGGCTCTGGCATTCACATGGATGTTACTTTCACACATACAACCCACCTAACATTGTTGCGCAGCGAATAGACCCCTTCAGAGCAACATCATTTCATAAGGCCAGTGATCTTTTTCAGTAGGATAAAGTTCCCGGCAAAAAAAAATTCTTGAATGGTTTGAGGAACATGATAAAAGAATTCAAGGTGTAGTCTTGGCCTCCACATACCCCACATGTTAATCTGATCAAGCATCAGTAGGAGGTGCTGGAAAAGTACGACTTACCTTGCAATTTATAAAATTTATACAATATGGTGCTAATGCCTATATGCCAATAAAACACAGAAACCTTCAAAGGTCTTGACGAAGCTTCAAACAAATGGTGGTGTGTGGGTAGCAAAATGAGAACCAACACAATATTTGGCAAATATACAGTACAGACCAAAAGTTTGGACACACCTTCTCATTTAAAGATTTTTCTGTATTTTCATGACTATGAAAATTGTACATTCACACTGAAGGCATCAAAACTATGAATTAACACATGTGGAATTATATACCTAACAAAAAAGTGTGTAACAACTGAAATTACCGTATATACTGATGTATAAGCCGACCCGTGTATAAGCCGACCCCAATAATTTTGCCACAAAAAACTGGGAACACGTATTGACTCGCGTATAAGCCTAGGGTGAAAAATGATTATGCCCCCATATGCTCCATAAAATATGCCCCCATATGATGCTCCACAGATTATGCCCCCATATGCTGCACAGATTATGCCCCATATGCTCCACAGATTATGCCCCCATATGCTCCACAGATTATGCCCCCATATGCTGCACAGATTATGCCCCATATGCTCCACAGATTATGCCCCCATATGCTCCACAGATTATGCCCCCATATGCTGCACAGATTATGCCCCATATGCTCCACAGATTATGCCCCATATGTTCCACAGATTATGCCCCCATATGCTCCACAGATTATGCCCCATATGCTCCACAGATTATGCCCCATATGCTCCACAGATTATGAACCATATGCTCCACAGATTATGCCACCATATGCTGCACAGATTATGCCCCCATATGCTCCACAGATTATGCCCAATATGCTCCACAGATTATGCCCCCATATGTTCCACAGATTATGCCCCATACTATAGGTCCCTTATGCTGCCGAGCTGCTGCTGCAAAAGAAAATGACATACACACCTCTCGTCGCTGTGGGCCAGGTGCCGGTGTCCTGAGCAGGAGGTAACTCCGGCGCGCTATGGAGGACAGGTGCCGGTGTCACCGCTCGCTCAGGACCCCGGCACCAGAGATATTTACCTTTCACCGGACCGGTCCACCGCTGTGCTGCTCCCTCTTCCGGGTCAGGAGTGAATGATCAGGCAGAGGGCGCAGAGCGCACTAACGACATCATCGCGCCCTCTGCCTGAACATTCACAGCCAGAGGAGTCGGACGAGGGAGCAGCGTGCAGCGGTGGACCGAGGACAGGTAAATATTGCTATACTCACACCTCCGCTTGCGCGTCTCTGCAGCCGTTCTTCTCCCGCGGTCTCCGCAGCTCTTCCGTCCTGCAGCGGTCACGTGGTACCGATCATTAAAGTCATGAATATGTGCATATTCATGACTTTAATGAGCGGTACCATGTGACCGCTGCAGGAAGGAGCCGGAGATCGTGGGAGAAGCAGGGGGCTGCAGAGACGCGCCGGCGGAGAAGTGAGTATGATCCGACACCTCTGTTCTCCCCCTCCTCCGCCGACCCCGTATATGACTCCCGTATAAGCCGAGAGGGGGACTTTCAGCCCTAAAGAATGGGCTGAAAATCTTGGCTTATACACGAGTATATACGGGTATGTCTTATATTCTAGGTTCTTCAAAGTAGCCACCTTTTGCTTTGATGACTACTTTGCACACTCTTGGCATTCTCTTGATGAGCTTCAAGAGGTAGTCACCGGAAATGGTTTTCACTTCACAAGTGTGCCCTGTCAGGTTTAATAAGTGGGATTTCTGGCCTTATAAATGGGGTTGGGACCATTAGTTGTGTTGTGCAGAAGTCTGGTGGACACACAGCTGATAGTCCTACGGAATAGACTGTTAGAATTTGTATTATGGCAAGAAAAAAGCAGCTAAGTAAAGAAAAACGAGTGTCCATCATTACTTTAAGAAATGAAGGTCAGTCAGTCCGAAAAATTGGGAAAACTTTGAAAGTGTCCCCAAGTGCAGTTGCAAAAACCAACAAGCGCTACAAAGAAACTGGCTCACATAAGGACTGCCCCAGGAAAGGAAGACCAAGAGTCACCTCTGCTTCTGAGGATAAGTTTATCTGAGTCACCAGCCTCAGAAATCGCAGGTTTACAGCAGCTCAGATTAGAGACCAGGTCAATGCCACACAGAGTTCTAGCAGCAGACACATCTCTACAACAACTGTTAAGAGGAGACTTTGTGCAGCAGGCCTTCATGGTAAAATAGCTGCTAGGAAACCACTGCTAAGAACAGGCAACAAGCAGAAGAGACTTGTTTGGGCTAAAAAACACAAGGAATGGACATTAGAACAGTAGAAATCTGTGCTTTGGTCTGATGAGTCCAAATTTGAGATCTTTGGTTCCAACCACCGTGTCTTTGAGCAACGCAGAAAAGGTGAACGGATGGACTCTACATGCCTGGTTCCCACCGTGAAGCACGGAGGAGGAGGTGTGATGGTGTGGGGGTTCTTTGCTGGTGACAGTGTTGAGGATTTATTCAAAATTGAAGGTATACTGAACCAGCATGGCTACCACAGCATCTTGCAGCGGCATGCTATTCCATCCGGTTTGCGTTTAGTTGGACCATCATTTATTTTTCAAAAGGACAATGACCCCAAACACACCTGCAGGCTGTGTAAGGGCTATTTGACCAAGAAGGAGAGTGATGGGGTGCTACGCCAGATGACCTGGTCTCCACAGTCACCAGACCTGAACCCAATCAAGATGGTTTGGGGTGAGCTGGACCGCAGAGTGAAGGCAAAAGGGCCAACAAGTGCTAAGCATCTCTGGGAACTCCTTCAAGATTGTTGAAAGACCATTTCCGGTGACTACCTCTTGAAGCTCATCAAGAGAATGCCAAGAGTTTGCAAAGCAGTCATCAAAGCAAAAGGTGGCTACTTTGAAGAACCTAGAATATAAGACATATTTTCAGTTGTTTCACACTTATTTGTTAAGTATTGTGGCAAGACGACTCGCTCGGCTCTCCAGGAGGTAGACTCAGGACACACGTTCTCAGGTTTTCCCTCTGCTGGTTTATTATCAGCCATAAACTCATGCAGGTTTCGCAGGAAAAGTAAACATGACCCTTCTGGGTTAAACGGGAAAAACATAAAAAAAACAAACAATGACTCAGTCCATAGATGAGTGGGTTCCGCCAGCTCTCGGTAGCATAAACTGCACTGCTAAAGTCCTTGTGGTAAGCTCTGCAGCTTCCACTATACTGTCTGGAGACTTTCTTCTCCAGACCACACTTCAGAGAAAAAAAAAACAGGACTGAGCTTTTATACATTGCTCAGCCACACCCTGAGGGGAAGTAGGGGGAATGCCTCCCGCCCTCTTTGGCATTCCCATAAAACCGCACCTCCTTTAACAGTAAACCTACCAGCATATAATATGCTGGCAGATAAATAAAGTAGGTTTTAGTTCACACAGGAGAGCATCCTGTGTGACACATACCTCCCCTCACATATAAATCCAGTGACACTGTCACATATTCCCCCCCCTCTGCCCAAAGCCGGGGTTTGGGCAACTTCTGACACCAGACAGGGAATCCTAGAGAGGGCATCTGCATTCCCATGTAACTTCCCTGGCCTATGCTCCACGTGAAAGTTAAAATCTTGAAGCTCTAGGAACCATCTAGTTACCCTAGCATTTTTTCCCCTCTTTTCCCTCAACCATCTCAACGGGGCATGGTCTGATACTAATTTAAACTTCCGGCCTAGTAGGTAATATTTCAATGTATCCACGGCCCATTTTATGGCTAAACACTCTTTTTCTACTATGGCGTAGTTCTTCTCACAGGAGGACAGCTTTCGGCTTAGATAGAGAATGGGATGTTCTTCCCCATTTATTTCTTGGGAGAGTACGGCCCCTAGACCAACCTCTGATGCGTCAGTCTGGACCACAAATTCTTTTTTAAAGTCTGGCGCGACCAGGACAGGCTGCTTGCACAGTGTTAGCTTCAGCTTTTGAAATGCGGTCTCCGTTTCTTCCGTCCATTTCACCATGGTTGATTTGGTGCCTTTTAGAAGATCTGTTAGTGGAGCGGCCATCATGGCGAAATTCGGGATAAACCGCCGGTAGTATCCCACCATTCCCAGGAATGCTTTCACCTGCTTCTTTGAGAGCAGTTGCGGCCAGGTTTGAATTGCCTCCACTTTCTTGATTTGCGGCTTTATTTCGCCTCTCCCAACAACATAGCCCAGGTATTTGGCCTCCTCTTTTCCGATGGCACACTTTCTCGGATTTATGGTAAATCCTGCTTTCCTTAGCGCGTCCAAAACGGCCGGTAGTTTGGGTAGGTGACTAGCCCAGTCTGGGCTAAAGACCACAATGTCGTCGAGGTAGGCTGCGGCATACTTCTTATGTGGGGCTAGGATCCGATCCATAGCCCTCTGGAAAGTGGCTGGGGCCCCCTGTAGTCCGAACGGCATCCGCTTGTATTGAAAACAGCCATCAGGTGTTGAGAAAGCCGTCTTCTCTTTAGCCATCTGGGACATGGGGATCTGCCAGTAGCCCTTCGTCAGGTCAAGAGTGGTGATGTACCTCGCCGGTCCAAGCCTCTCGATGAGTTCGTCGACGCGGGGCATCGGGTACGCGTCACATTTGGATACCTCATTTAGCCGACGGTAGTCATTACAAAACCTCCACTCTCCATTGGGTTTCGGCACGAGGACGACTGAGCTCGACCACCCACTCTTTGACTCCTCTATTACCCCGAGGTCTAACATCCTCTTCACCTCAGCCGAGATCACCTCCCGGCGTGCTTCCAGAATCCGATACGGCTTCAAATTCACTCGTACATGCGGTTCTGTCAGCACGTCATGCTCTACCACTTGTG
This sequence comes from Oophaga sylvatica, assembly GCA_033576555.1. Classification (NCBI taxonomy): domain Eukaryota; kingdom Metazoa; phylum Chordata; class Amphibia; order Anura; family Dendrobatidae; genus Oophaga; species Oophaga sylvatica. The sequence continues at coordinate 317,991,093 of JARQOD010000002.1, forward strand.
TATGCCCCGGCAACTCTGAGAACAGCTCCCGATTCTGCTGTAGTAATTCTCGACACTGTTGCTTCTGGGCCGGTGATAGAGTCTCTGCAATAGTGACCTCCTCCCAAGGTTCCTTGCCTTCTGGTGTGGCTCCCAGGCAAGGAGTTTTCACAGGTTCACGGTCCCGCCACGGCTTGAGCAAGTTTACATGATATATTTGATGTGCCTTTCTTCGGCCAGGCTGGTGGACTTTATAATTAACCTCGCTGATTTTCTCCACCACCTCGTATGGACCTTGCCATTTGGCGAGGAACTTGCTCTCGACGGTAGGGATCAGCACCAAAACACGGTCGCCGGGCTGGAACTGTCTTAGTCTCGCCGACCGGTTATAGACCCTCGCCTGGGCTTCCTGTGCCTGGAGGAGATGTTACTTAACGATGGGCATCATCTTTGACATTCTCTCCTGTAACTGGCGACATGTTCGATGATGCTCCGGTGTGGCGTGACTTCAGCCTCCCAAGTTTCCTTGGCGATGTCTAGGAGACCTCTTGGATGCCGCCCATATAAGAGCTCAAATGGAGAGAAGCCAGTGGAGGCTTGAGGAACTTCTCTGACCGAGAAAAGCAGAAATGGGAGCAGGTAGTCCCAGTCTCTCCCATCCTTTTCAACGACCTTCTTGAGCATCGCCTTTAAGGTCTTGTTGAAGCGTTCCACTAGGCCGTCCGTTTGTGGATGATAAACCGAGGTCCGCAGCTGAGTTATCTGAAGGACTCTGCAAAGCTCCTTCATCACCTTGCTCATGAAGGGGGTTCCTTGGTCTGTTAGAATCTCTTTTGGTAGACCTGTCCGAGCAAAAATATGGACCAACTCTCGGGCTATACTTTTACTGGACATGTTCCTTAGGGGAACCGCTTCTGGATACCGAGTCGCATAGTCCATGACGACCAGGATATATTGGTGGCCCCGAGCTGATTTGACTATGGGCCCACGAGGTCCATGGCAATCCTCTCAAAGGGAACCTCTATCACAGGTAGTGGAACTAAGGGGCTACGGAAGTGGGAGGAGGGAGCGGTTATTTGGCAGGTGGGGCAGGACCTACAAAAGTTTTGAATTTCTCGATAACACCCTGGCCAATAAAACCTCCTCAGTATCCTCTCCTGAGTTTTCTCGACCCCTAGGTGTCCCCCCAGAACATGTGAATGGGCCATATCTAGCACCCGTCGTCTGTATGGCCCCGGCACTAACAGCTGTTCCACTATCTCACCGCCCCTCAGTTTGGCCACCCGATATAGCAACTCCCCCTGTACTGCAAAGTGGGGAATCTGGTGTCGGCCCCCGGCTCTTGGGCAACCCCATTACATACAGTAACCTGGTCGAACGCCCCTTTTAAGGTCAGGTCTCGAACTTGAGCAGCCCCAAAGTTCTCTCTGGACATATCTAACGCAGGTAGGTCGGTCTCCTCGGTCACCGTCTCACCCTCATCACCGACAAGGACGCACAGTGGGAACTCCTCTCTCTGAGACTCTATCGGGGGTTCTTCTTCAAGGATCTCACTTTTCCCCATGCTACTTAGTCCAGTTCCCTTCCCCCACAAGTCCCAGAATAAGGGAAAATCACGGCCCAATATAACGGGATGTATCAGGTCCTTTACCACCCCGACTTCATGAGACTGGGCACCACAGTCTGTCCCCACTGTTACTGTGGCCACGGGATAGTCCTTGGCGTCACCATTGATGCACCGAACACCCAGGGTTTTGGAAGGGATCAACTGGTGGGGAAGGGATGCTCTGATCAAAGTTACCAGACTCCCGGAGTCCAACAGCCCAAGCACTTTTATTCCATTAATGGATACTGTACACGTCTGCGGTCCCTTGCCGGGTTGACAGTCCACGCTACAGGCTGGATAGGCATAATAGGAGACCCGTCTGCCTAGGCTGCAGTCCATGGGCTCAGGGGATATTTGACACTTGGCGGCTACATGTCCAGGGTTGTGGCATCGCCAGCAAACTATATCTTTCCCCACTGTTCTAAAGGCCCCTTCAATAGGAGTGGGACGCCCCCCAGTGGTGGCTCTAGACCCCTTCCGTGGTGAACCCACCCCCTTTTGGGTATCCCAGTAAGGAGAAATGACTGCATCCGGTTTCCCAAGAGATCTCTCAACTACCTGGTACCTCTCTACCAGGCCGATAAAGTCATCTGCGTTCTGGGGATCACCCTGGGCAACCCAGGTCTGTACTGACTTGGGAAGGGAATGCATGAATCTGTCGATCACCACCCGCTCAACCATCTGGGCCGGAGTGGAGGAGTCCGGTTGTAGCCACTTCTGAACAAGATGCAGTAGGTCAAACATCTGTGAACGAGGGGGTTTGTTGCTAGCATATGCCCAGTGATGAACTCGCTGGGCTCTTACTGCCATATTTACTCCCAGACGTGCTAAGATCTCTGTCTTTAGTTTGGGATACTCCTTAGCATCTTGCAGAGCCAAGTCAAAATACGCTTTTTGGGGTTCACCCGATAAATATGGCGCCAGAACCTCTGTCCACTGTGCTGGTGGAAGTCTCTCCCGATCAGCCACCCTCTCAAAAACAGTCAGAAATGCTTCTACATCATCCCCAGGGGTCATCTTCTGCATGGCCCGCCTTACCGCCTTCCTGACGTGAGAATCATCAGTCGGCCCTGGGGCTGGGGTGGCCGCCCTGCTCTGGATGGCGTCCGCCAAAAGCTGTATCTGCTGTTGCGCCTCCTGCTGGTGCTGCTGCTGCGACTTTTGCTGCAACTGGATCTGCTGAAGCAACAATTTGGTCGTCTCCTGGTGCTGCTGTTGCATGCTCTGCTGGGCCTGCTGTATGCTCTGCTGGCTCTGCTGTATGCTCTGCTGGCTCTGTAGGTGTTGCTGCTGCATGCTCTGCTGGGCCTGGACCAGGTGCTTAACGAGCTCCTCCATGCTGCCGGACTTCTCTGGCTGGCTGACAGCCTTCACCCAGGACATCCACCGGTCTTTGTAGCAGGTACACGTGTTCCTGGAATCCTGCACGCACTCTCACACCAACTGTGGCAAGACGACTCGCTCGGCTCTCCAGGAGGTAGACTCAGGACACACGTTCTCAGGTTTTCCCTCTGCTGGTTTATTATCAACCATAAACTCATGCAGGTTTCGCAGGAAAAGTAAACATGACCCTTCTGGGTTGAACGGGAAAAACATAAAAAAAACAAACAATGACTCAGTCCATAGATGAGTGGGTTCCGCCCGCTCTCGGTAGCATAAACTGCACTGCTAAAGTCCTTGTGGTAAGCTCTGCAGCTTCCACTATACTGTCTGGAGACTTTCTTCTCCAGACCACACTTCAGAGAAAAAAAAAAACAGGACTGAGCTTTTATACATTGCTCAGCCACACCCTGAGGGGAGGTAGGGGGAATGCCTCCCGCCCTCTTTGGCATTCCCATAAAACCGCACCTCCTTTAACAGTAAACCTACCAGCATATAACATGCTGGCAGATAAATAAAGTAGGTTTTAGTTCACACAGGAGAGCATCCTGTGTGACACATACCTCCCCTCACATATAAATCCAGTGACACTGTCACAGTATATAATTCCACATGTGTTAATTCATAGTTTTGATGCCTTCAGTGTGAATGTACAATTTTCATAGTCATGAAAATACAGAAAAATCTTTAAATCAGAAGGTGTGTCCAAACTTTTGGTCAGTACTGTATTTAATGTTATAAGCAACTTTTCAAAGTTTCTAACAGTCGTTAAAGAGTAAAAAAATAGTTACAGGGAATGTATCAGGCAATTCATGCTGGCCAAACTTCGGGCAGCATAAATTGCCGCCTGGCTGTCTGAATACAGCCCCAAATATTATTCCCTGAAACGCGCTGTCGTTTTAGAGAAAATATACTTTGAAGATCCCTCGAATGTACATAGGGAGAACCTGTTAATCAACTGCAGCTGCTCTTTGAAGAGACGAATCTTAAAGAATATTTTTTTCTGAAATGCCGAAACGTTTTAGAGAATATACCAGGCTGCAATTATGCATTCATGTTGCTGGAGGTTTGGGCACCATGAGTTGCCTGACAGGTTCCCTTTAACAATTTTTTCTTACATGTGTTAAAAACTATATAAAAGGGCACAACACAGATTATATAAAGATTATGGTAGTCATAACATTAAAATCTCCTGCCTAATCTTATGTTATCCTCCTTTTGCCTTCAAAACAGCTACATTCTTTTGAAGCTTAGACTCCTCAAGATCTCTGAAGGTCTTCCTGCAGCGGCTTTGCCTAAGAAAACTCAACTATGGAGTCTAAAAGGTACCAAGGGCACATAGTCCTAAATAGCATTTACAGGCTGTTTTGCATAGAGCTATTAGTTATGTGCACATTATTAATTTGAAAACCTATGACAAAACCCTACAGTTATGGAAGAGGTGTCCTAATACATTGTATTTTCACATTATGATAAAAGAAAATTACTGTTAAAAATGCAGAGGATATAGCCACATATGTAAACACTGACCAGCCTATTCTTGAGGAAAACAAGAGATTATATGAAATCAAGATATATACTGTAGATAATTTGGTGGTCAACATCCTCAGTTTGTACATAACAAATGAAAAGCTAAGTTTACATTATTAAATTTTGCTAAAAGTCATTTTAGCGCAATCAAAAAAAGTCACAAAAAGTTACAATTTACTATTATTTCATAGTATAAAATCTGTAAACGCTGAGTAACTGGAAAAAATTATTTTTGCTCAACTGATCATCATCAGTTGCATGTTGTCATTCACGGAAAAATGATGGTTAGAGAACCAGAAAAACTACATGTCTCTGGGGCATAAAGATCTCCAGCAGGTTTGTATGTGAATACCTTTTTCATTTATAAATCTGGCTCATTGATTAATCTGGTTTTGCAACTTTCTATTTTCGATTTGAACATAGAAGTATCTACTATAGCAGATATGCGGAAAATAACATACGGCAATTACAGCATCTCTACTCTAGGGCCTCTTTCGTGTTGAACTTTAACATGGTGCAAGCACCGGAGACACATCGAGTTACGTGATGGAAGAAAATACTGCAATTAAAAATGACATTGTGTAAAGCTGGAGGCTTTACTTCCCAGAGCCAAAAGACTGACAGAGGAGAAGAGCAACTTACATCTGAGTCAGAGATAGAGACCCGGTTGGATTCAATCGTTGGCCTTCGGACTATTCGTGGTGATACGTGCGATGCTGGACCAGTTGCGTATGGACCATATCCCTGGTTCTGGTAGGGCAGGCAACCCCTGTAGGCCTTTCCTGGAGGGAAAATTTTCTGTTTGAAAGCGTAGGCCGAGAAGGGGCTCTTTGGAAACAGCTGAAGTCCCTCTGATCTTGGGAAGAAAGAAACACATCCTCACTAGTTGCAGAGCTCATGCCGTTATTTGTCATGCTGTTCATATCTTCAGAAAAGAGAACATCTGGCCCTTTAGCTTGTTCCTCCACATCTATAGCAGCAACTCTCTCAGCAAGCTCAGTCTGAGTGTCTTTACTTGGGCCACAGTCACACTCCATTGCGTCAGTGTGGGAAAATTCCAGCACAGTCTCTAGGCTGCAACACACGAGTTCCCAAATCAGATCAACAGATCTTCTTAATTAAGGCTTTGTGTCCACACAGATTCTGCAATAAAAGGTAAATGTCAATTAGTGACGGCATGATAAAAGAAAACTGTCATTATTAACACAACCAAAATGTAAACCAATGTACCGTCACAATACTTTAGGAGAATTTCCTCTCAAAACATTGCATGATAGGGACCACAATATACTGCGTTGAGGAAAATATGGAAGTAAAGCTGCTGGGATTCAGAGTGTGAGTTTTCATAATATAAGTTTAAATACTGTATATATATTATATTAAACACATTTAAAGCACATATAAAGAAGTTGTTCACTACCATGACTTAGTTACTGGTTTTGCCATAAATGCCTAATGATCAGGGTTGGACTGGCCTACCAGAGAACCTGGAGAATCCTCCGGTGGGCCCTGGCTTCTTCAGGAAAATTCATAGTGCAAACCTTGCAGCTGCTATGGGTGTCTTGAGTGGGGGAGAAAGGTGGGCCTTCAGAATCAAATCCTCTGGTGGGCACAATGTTCTTCAGTCTGACACTGCTAATGATAATGTCCCTAAATAATCCCATATACATTTTTTGCCAATTTTCATGTTGTTTTAAGCATTTCTGTTCACTTTCTGTCCCATCCTATCAGATCTGCTATCACAGCCATCAATTCCTCTTCAGAATCCTCTGCTCTGTTGTGACTACATTTCCCATTATCCCTTGTGCTGGGCTACAAGCCAGCAGTCAGCAAACCCCTGTAACTCTGTCTACACCCTTCCCAATCCTCCCCCACCTTCACACACAAACTCACCATAATGTCAAAGACCCCAAAGCGCTTAGTTTGGGGGACACATGGAGATACAGGGACGGTGACTGAAAAGTGAGAGAAGTTCAAAGGTTTTTAAGGCAAATCTTCAGCCCTCTGGGCAATTAGTGTGTGCAAAAATTTCTACATTTCTGGTTTTTATCAGTCAAGATGGGGTGCAGAGTGTACATTAATGAGGCAAAAAAGTTTTTTTTCTCATTAATGTACACTTTGCACCCCATCTTGACTGATAAAAACCAGAAATGTAGAAATTCAGCAAATGACTGCAATGAAACAAAGAGTGAAATATTTAACCCACTGTATATATTCATTATAGGTCGCATACTGCAGATGTATATATACTACACAGGGTATAGAGGAGGGTGTGTGTACATATAGTGTGCCGTTAAAAAGTATTCGTACTCTGTGAACTTTTCCACATTTTTTCACGTTACACTCAAAAACTTAAATGTATTTTATTGGGATTTTATATGATATACCAACAAAAATAAACAAGTATTTGTTAAATGTAAAGGAAATGATACTTGGCTTTCTAATTATTTTTAAAATATAAATCTAAAAATTTCCCGTGTTTCCATTCTTACCTTGCGGTCACTTGAACCTCCTTCTCGGGCTTGAACTTGTAACGTTACCGATCTTGTTTTTTGTTTTTTTTGCTGATCAGCTTTTTCTTTTTTTTTTTATTTTACCTGAATTACTCTGCGTAAATAATTTTTGTAAATAAACTTGCGTTAGTTTCATTTTGTGTTTTTGCATTATATATTGCAACACTTTGAAAAATGGTGCCTCCCTCAAAAATGGGTCCCGGGCCACCCACCTCTTAAATCCGGCCCTGGGTACCAAGATGAGATCCTGAGACCCCTTGTGAGACCATATGCTGGTGCGGTTGGCCTGGGTTCCTCCTAATGCAGGACAATGCCAGACCTCATGTGGCTGGAGTGTGTCAGCAGTTCCTGCAAGATGAAGGCATTGAAGCTATGGACTGGCCTGCCTGTTCCCCAGACCTGAATCCGATTGAGCACATCTGGGACATCATGTCTCACTCCATCCACCAACGTAACGTTGCACCACAGACTGTCCAGGAGTTGACGGATGCTTTAGTCCAGGTCTGGGAGGAGAACATCCGCTGCCTCATCAGGAGCATGCCCAGGCGTTGTAGGGAGGTCATACAGGCACGTGGAGGCCAAACACAATACTGAGCACCATTTTGACTTGTTTCCACTTTAATTTTGCCTTGTTTTGATTTTCATCTTGACTTGATTCCACTTTCATTTTGGGGATCTCTCCAAATCCAGGTGTCACGTCGCCGTTGGATTCAGTGGCTGGTGTTCCTGCCTCGGTCGCTGGGAGGCGCCGGACTCAGGCGTCTGGTGGGCGTAGGCTTCGCTCTGCTGTCAGAGGTGAAGTGGTTGGTGTCAGTCATGTATCACCATCTGGCCTGGTTCTGGGGGGTGGTCCAGATGAGGTCATCAGACTGTGAGCCTGTGAGAGGTAGCCATGCCCTTCAAATGCCTTGGAGCCTGGCTTGCAAGCCGCCAGATATAGTCTTGGTTTCCCCAGTGTGCTAGTTTGTTTTGCTATTGTATTTCTGACCTTTGCCTGGATTTCTGACTGTTCTACTGCCTGCCGATTTTGTACCTTTGCTGCCCGCCTGGTTTTGACTTTTAACTTTAGCCTGAATTTCTGACCCTTCTTCTGCCTGCCGATTTTGTACCTTTGTCGCCCTCCTGGTTTTGATCTTTGGACTTCTGACTTCGCAATTGGGCTCGCTTTTTATTCCCTTCCTAGCGTCCATCCTACTCCGGTCCACTGCTCTCATAGCCAGCTACCCCTGGGCTTCGCTGTAATTCCAGATCCCTGTATAGGGGTAAAGGGTCTCGGGGTTTCTCGGGGTGCTGTCTTACCTGCAGTTCAGACCTGCCGTGAGCGGACGTCACACCAGGCCTCCATTGGTTCAAAAATATGATTTCCATTGATGATTTTTGTGTGATTATGTTGACAGCACATTCAGCTTTGTACACAACAAGGTATTCAATGACAATATTTCATTTATTTAGATCTAGGATGTGTTATTTGAGTGTTCCCTTTATTTTTTTGAGCAGTGTATTTATAAAAGATTCCAACTATAGCAGTTAGTTCACATGACAGGAACTTGGACTAAAGTAGTGTCCAACCCTTTAAAGGGAATCTGTCACCCTAAATTGGCGGGATATTTAATTAAATGATGGCAGTCAGGTCAGATGGGCGGTGTTTTGGGTACTTGCCTTAACATGTTGTTTGCCGCTGTCTCCATTATTTCTGGGAATTGTAGTCGTTGCCCTCCATATAACGTGCCTGCGCATTGCAATCTGCGGGCAAAGCATACTGCGCATGCGCAATTCAAGATTGCAATGTGCAGGCGCGTTATATGGAGGGCAACAACTACAATTCCCAGAAATAATGAAAACAGCGGCAAACAACATGTTAAGGCAAGTACCCAAAACACCGCCCTTCTGACCTGACTGCCATCATTTAAATATCCCGCCAATTTAGGGTGACAGATTCCCTTTAATCTAATTGGACAACCTCTTTTATTCAAATATGGTTCTTGTGCTAGTAAATAATAGTGTTGAATTAGAACTGTACTTTTTAAAAATAATTAAAGTACATGGGCTTCAAGATATATTGTCTATACAAATAATCCATTAAACATCCGGTTTATTTCCAGAAAACAGTCCTTTCCTAGGTTAATATAAACCTTTACAATCAATTAGATCTCATTATCACCCCTGTTGAGACGAACAGGCAATTAGTGCTCCTCTAGTGAGCTTGTGAAATGAACGTCATACAGATTCCTACAATTATTACTCTTTATTATCATAACCCCAAGATGATACATTAGCAGTTATATTTACCGTACCTCCAGTGGAATACAATAGTAAATTATACAAGCAGCTTCTGTGCGGACACAAACCATCTACAACCTAATGACACAAGGCTTCGAGGAGTCTGGAAATATTGCTGCTCCCAAGTGCATTTATAAACTGTATATTATACAGGGATAGTCAAGGCAATGGTATCATTCATGTCACTCCTTTCTTGTCAGCATACTTATGTATTCAAAGCCTTCTACAGAAATTCATGGAAATTGTATTCGTAATTGTATTATTATACTGGTTAGATGCAGGCAAACATCTATTATGTATACCAACATTATGTATGCAAGCCGAAATTTATGTCCTTGCATACAGTATGGAAAAATATCATGCTCCGCTTTATAGGCACATTTAACACTGTTCTTGGGAAAGAAAAATAAACTTTCAAGGTACAGTGTTTGTTTTACACATATTGCATATTGGGGCAGATTTACTAATTATGTATTTTTTTAGACAGTCTAAATTTACAGTAGAGAGTCTAAAAATGCACCAAATTATCAGTGACTAATATGGTTTGATAGTTCTGGCGCATTTTAGAGAATGCGTCCACCTGAACTGTACACCAAAAATACGGTGCAATTTGGCACACGGTGTTGCATTTTAATTCGATAGAACTTTACAAGCAAGACACAAACATTTGTACCAGGGAAGGACTCCTTGATAAAAATAATACGAGTCAAAAGTGAAAAACTCTTATAATGGAAGGGTGGTGAACTGAAGGAACATGTAACAGTGGTAAAAAGATAACCTTTGGCAAACAAAAAAGTCAATGAAGAATCGCAGATTTCTTTGCAGCCGACTATTCAGTAAACAGAAAATATAAATCCAACGTTTCGGCAACACTGCCTTTATCAAGGATATCTGTAGATGAGTGGGTCGGCGGGATACAGGTGATCCTGTTCTGCCTGGGGAGTAGCAGGAGTTCTACTCCCCAAGGAGAACTGGATCACCTGGATCCCGCCGACCCACTCATCTACAGATATCCTTGATAAAGGCAGTGTTGCTGAAACGTTGGATTTATATTTTCTGTTTACTGAATAGTCAGCTGTTAATAAAACTGCAATTCTTGTTTCGACACTTCTTTGACTTATTTGAGTACCGAAGGTTATCATGTCCTTGATAAAAATGTCAAAGAGCACTAAAAAAAGTTGCTCTAAAAAATGTTTCTAAATACTGTAAAAATTCATGAGCTCCCTTGATTCTGACGTTCTTTCCTGTGTTGTAAGGCTGGAGTCACACTGGCGACAAAATCGGACGACTGCAATGCGATGAAATATCGCATTGCAGTCGGACCTATGTTAATCTATGGAGCAGCTCCCAGTATCAGATTTTTTGTGGTCCGTTTTAAAAGTCCGAGTGCAATCGCAGCATGCTGCGATTGTCACCGATTGTGGGTCGACTATCGCCAATGCAAGTCTATGGGAGCGATCAAAAATCGGATTACAAACGGACCACACTGTGTGACTTGCGATTAAATCGCATCAGTGTCCTTTAGAAAAGCCGGCAATTCATCCCTGCCTATACTGTAAAAGCACACTGACAGCTTTAATAAAGAATAGAAAGAATAGATATACACACATAGAATACACATATATATATATATATATATATATACATGTCATTGTGACATGTATATATACATATATTTATAGTTGTTACACTTCTACATACTGTAATAGCCGCTAATTCAATTGCCGGCTTCAGTGAAATCACAGAAGCCGACATGAAATGATACATTGTTTCCACACATTTAACCATGTAATTTCATGTATTTTTATATATGTTTGAAACATACAATTACATGAGTATATGTGTGCTAAATTTCAGACATGTAGGGGTTAATTAAAGGTGTAAATTCGTTGAAAAAAAATGCGTGGGCTCCCGCTGTATTTTCTCCACCAGACAGACAAAGCAAGCGAGTGGGGGCAGATAATAATAGCCTAGGGAGGGTACATTTTTTTTGTGCCCCCCCTGGCTACCAACATCTGCCCCCAGACACCCCAGAAAGGGCAAATCTATAATTAGATTCGCCCTTTCTGGCACTTTGCCCGTCTATTCCCATTGCCCTGTAGCGGTGGCGAATGGGTTAATCTCACCTTAATGTCACCTTAGTATTGAAAGGTGACCTTAAGGTAGGTTAATAATTGAGAGCTGTCAATTAGACAACTATCAATTATTAATCCTATTGTAGTAAATTAAAAAAAACACAGACACATTAATTAAAAATTATTTTAATGAAATAAAAACACCTTTTTTTGACCATATTTTATTTTACACTTAATCCGTGCGAAGCCATTGATCTCCTAAAATAAAGAAAAAAAAATAAAACAACATTATTCTTACCTATTCCGCCGATCTGTCACGTCCCACGCTGTAATCCTTCACAAAGGGTTAACTAGCTTTGAGCCAAGCAGTGCAAGTAATCCTCCTGAATGAATAAGTTCCTCTCCTGGCGACAGGAGAGGATCTGTTTCATGAATGAAGCTTAATTGATTGTGTCCACTTTCCCTTTAGGTCAGGTCACTAAAGTTAAATTGCCAATAAATCAATTAAGCTCCATTCATGAATCTATTCCTCTACTTTCGCTGGGAGAGGAACTTATTCATTCATGGGGTTAGAGCTAGGAGACAGAATTATCTCCCTGCTAACTGTAACCTCTTAACCCTTTCTGATGGATTACAGCGTGGGACCTGACTGTACATCGGATTGGTAAGAATAATTTTGCTTTTTTATTTTATTTTTATTACAGTAAATGGTTTTAGCAGGAAAATAAAATATGGTCAAAAACTGTGTGATTATTTCATTAAACTTATTTTTTATTAAACTGTGTGTGTTTGATTTTTCTTTCATACAATAGGATTAATAATTGATAGTTGTCTAATTGACAGCTATCAATTATTAACCTGCCTTAAGGTCACCTTTCAATACTAAGGTGACATTAACGCCAGATTATTAACCCATTCGCCACCGCTACAGGGCAATGGGAATAGACGGGCAAAGTGCCAGAAAGGGCGAATCTAATTATAGATTTGCCCTTTCTGGGGTGTCTGGGGGCAGATGTTAGTAGCCGGGGGGGCACAAAAAAAATGTACCCTCCCTAGGCTATTATTATCTGCCCCACTCGCTTGCTTTGTCTGTCTGGTGGAGAAAATACAGCGGGAGCCCACGCATTTTTTTTCAACGAATTTACACCTTTAATTAACCCCTACATGTCTGAAATTTAGCACACATATACTCATGTAATTGTATGTTTCAAACATATATAAAAATACATGAAATGACATGGTTAAATGTGTGGAAACAATGTATCATTTCATGTCGGCTTCTGTGATTTCACTGAAGCGGCAATTGAATTAGCGGCTATAACAGTATGTAGAAGTGTAAGAACTATAAATATATGTATATATATGTCACAATGACATATATATATATATATATATATATATATATATGTGCTCTATGTGTATATATCTATTCTTTCTTTTGGCATTTAAATACTATTCTTTTGGATCCATTATATGTCAGTTTTGCAAGCCTGCGAGAAAATCTCGCAAGTCGGATGAAAATCGGATGTTACAAGGTACACACACATGCGATTAAATCGCATCTTTGAAGGAAAATCGGATGCCAGAAGGATGTGTGATGTTTTTATTTTGATCCGATTGTCGACCGTCTAAAACGGACCGATTTTTTGTGGTTGTGTGTGACTCCAGCCTAAATATTTTTCCCAGCAATAAGCGCTCCTGAAGGGTGATGATGGAACTCGATATTCGGATTCAAGGATGATTTTTATTTCAAACTAGAACACAACTGGTTTCGACTTCTTAAGCCGGCGTCACACTAGCGAGTTTGATGCGAGTTAGTCGCACAACTTTCTCGCATCAACACCGGCACGGCCGCCCGCTCTCGGACCAGAGTACGCGGCTGCATGTATTCTATGCCGCCGCGCACTCTGGTCTGAGAGCAGGCGGCCGTGCGGGTGTTGATGCGAGTAAGTTGTGCGACTAACTTGCATCAAACTCGCTAGTGTGACGCCGGCCTTAGAGGCTTCCTCAGGTGTAATGTCATGCATATAAACAGATCTATCTGAACACATTTTATAGCAGATATGCCTGCATGTCATTTTGGGTGGGGGTTGAAAGATCTGTTTTTTAGACACACCCAGATATGCAGGATTTTGCACTTTGAGGAAGCTAACAAGACCCATATAATGAATAAATTTTATGCACATGTTTTTTTCACAACAAAAAAAAAATTCACACAGAAATTTTTTTTTACAAATATTTCACACTAAAAGTTTTTTCTTTTCTAAAAAACACTATAAATATAATTATACTATATATAAAATTTATTTTAAAATGTTATTAAACATACTAAAGTGTAATTTCATACAAAAATATAAAATCCTACAAAATACAGTACAGACCAAAAGTTTGGACACACCTTCTCATTCAAAGATTTTTCTGTATTTTCATGACTATGAAAATTGTACATTCACACTGAAGGCATCAAAACTATGAATTAACACATGTGGAATTATATACTTAACAAAAAAGTGTGTAACAACTGAAAATATGTCTTATATTCTAAGTTCTTCAAAGCAGTCACATTTTGCTTTGATTACTGCTTTGCACACTCTTGGCATTCTCTTGATGAGCTTCAAGAGGTAGTCACGGAAATGGTCTTCCAACAGTCTTGGAGGAGTTCCCAGAGATGCTTAGCACTTTTGGTTTGTACTGTATATCACAAAATCACTATCACACATTAATTTTTGTGTGATCGCTATGGTTTCACCCGTACTGTACGACGTAATCTACTGAGTCATATGGTTGATAATTTTGCAGGTATAACATTTTCGGGAACCACATCGATGGATACCAGTGTGAAAGCATCCGTTTTATTTATCTTAATTTTTTCTTTTTTTTTTTATACATTCCATTCCCCATCTTTGGTCTTTCTGAGATTACTAGGGGCGATTATACCCTTCACTGTTTGGCCCCTACAAAAGGTAATATTGAGTCTATCTGGTAAAAGTTTTTTCAAAAATGTATCCTTTTTCAACAAGTAACAATATTTATTTTATTACTACGATTAAAAGCGGTAATAAAATTATACCGCCACCCATCTTTTTTTCTTTCCTAATTCTTATTTTTGTTTTTATTCATTATCTGCTCAGGTTTTTCTCCTCCTTCTTTATTTATCCCTCTACCACTTCCTTATTTTTATTATTCTCTCTAGATAAATATTCCTGCTGAGTTCTTTCTAGATTGGCTCTGTATGCTGCCATAATTAATCGTTTTGGATATTTCTTATTTGTATTATTTCTCCTAATTCGATGGAATTGACTATAAGGAATGTTTTGCTTCCATTTTTGATGGTGTGCACTGTTTTGGGCTGTGTTGCTCTTCCGTACAGATATTCACAATAATTACTTTTGGAGTGCAGTAAGTGAAATCTCTGTGTGAAGGAAACCGGTTCCTTCCACATCACCAATGTGACGTAACTACACAGTCACAGCTCTCCGGCGCCCCCTTTGTCTCTCAGGTCAGTAAGGGAACTGCACCTAGAGCAAATGGCCGCCGGGGAGGATGTCCTGTTACCCACTGGGTATTCTAAGATTCGTGATCAGAGTAAAAGCATCAGACCAAAATTAATTTTATGGTTTAATTGCCTCAAGGGCGCACTAGATAATTACAGAAATATACAGTTAGCTATACAACGGAATTGCAGTGGATTTGCAGTCAGAGTAAAATATAACAATAAGGTACAAGGCTTAGAGGTAATAAGCTAAAGGTCAATTTTACCAGGCTGTAGGTTGCATGTGGATGCCGGGAGCTCTGCGATCCACAGGTAAGAATCTTAGTTGCCGGACAGTCCCCAAAATGTGTGCCGCTGCTCCCTTGGCAGACCTGTCCCTGTTCCGTCTTAGATCATCATCGTCTTGTTCTTCTGTGAGAACAGAGAGTCTGCCATCCACTCACAATTCTTAAACCTGCTAGGTCTCTCACCTCGGTGTCAGAGGGTGGGCTAATAATGTCCACCCTTTAGCTCCCTGCAGAATTTATTCCCATTATCTAAGAAAGGGGTTAACTTTCTCCAGGACGATTGGATCAGGACATGATAGGTACCAGTGAATGCAATTTGTTTTGCCTGTCGCATGGAGATCAAACATGGCTCTATATCTCAGGTCTCCGAGCCATCACCAACTCGGGAGTCGCACTTTCAGATGCGCGAGGTCCGCAGGATCACGCAGATATTTTTTATGAGTCTGTACCTCGAAAGGCGTGCTCATAATTCATAATCCTAGAACAGAGTCATAGTGGCTGGGAGAGACAATGGATGTATTTTCTGTGTCTAGCTGACAGGTATAATCTAATTGAAGCCCCCAGGCACCTCCAGGCCCCATGTTGGCGTGGCTCCTGACTCCAGCTTTGAAGTCCTGTTTTGGCCTGACCTACTTAGCATACTAAAAGGCATTGTTATTCAACAGTGGAGCACTAAACCCTGTCTTCTTCAATATGCCTATGAGTCGCCGCCAGGGCCGTGGGGTATTCGGACCAGAGCCTGTTAACTTCTATGGGGGATGTCACGGCAGCTAAGACCCGGTCCGTGGCCCTGGGCGCCCACCAAAAAGGGGATATATTTACAGGGGATAAAGTCTATGTACTGATTCGTGACGCCACCTGTAGTGTCTGGTCAGGGTGACCAGCGCTGCTGTGCAGGTCCTCTGGAAGGGATGGTGTGGTGCAGCTAGTTGGTAAACCTCCTACAGGTGAGGCTATGTCCTTCCAGGGCAGGTTGATGTTATATATTTGAGGAATGGTGCTGATTAATGTAGCAGAGAGAGATGTGTGAGGCTGAAATAATTCCAGTAGACAGTCCAAGTGCAGTTTCAGAGTTTTTACTCACAGTCTGTTATGCGCAATACAGATGCCCGCCTGGCACTGTGTCCTCCGGGCGAGGGGTCCAGCAACCCCCAGGTATATCGGTCACACTTGCCCAGGACTCCCGTTCTGTGTATGTCCTTTCCTGGCCTTCTCTCTGTGCTATTCCACTCCTCTCTTCCTAGCACCTCACCACGCAGTCTCTCAGTCCAGAAGCTGCGGACCCTGTCGGGTAACAGATTAATTCTGTGCGTCCTTGGCCCTATATAGTTTCCTTCCTGGAGGTAGTGCTGGTGGTTGGTAGTAGTGACCCGTAAAGTGATCACCACCACCGGCTTACTAGCTGGGCCTATAGGTTTCCCACTAGTCTAGGTGCTGGTCCCTGTTGGCCTGGTTCCGATGGGCCACGGATAAACATTGCACTCTCCGTGCCCTTGGACCCTTTCTCATGCGCTCCAGAAGCTCCTCAGTCTGCTTCTTTCTCTTGGAGGACGAGCTCCTAAAGGCTAGCTCTCCTCCCCACCTTCACTCCTAAGAGTGCTGCTTCCTTAATTTCTCTTCTCCTCTTACTGCTGCCTAAACTCCACCCACCATACACCCCTTGCTAACCAGCCTGGTATGAGACCATCCTCCCTTAGGGTACGTCCATATGACCAGCTGATATGGTGTGTATTGGATGCAGGTGTTGGAGTCCTAGGGGTGCTCCCTCCTTACCTGAAAGTGGGGTGTCACACCTCTGGAAGAGGTGCAACACCTCTGTGGTGACTGAACCCTCAGGGGCGCCACATTTACAGGCCATGGAGGTTAGGAGCAGTTAGCTGCCTGTGACACTATGAACTCAGCCAAAATGGAACCTGGTAGCAGGCCAAGCTCAGACATGAGGCGAGCATTATGCTCCATATCCAAGATGGTGACTGTTCCTTCATCACACTCTGCTTGCAGATCAACTAGGCGTTTCTCCAGAGTCTACTCTTGGGGTGCAGGCTTTCACCTCTTTCACCCAGATGCTGTCAATCACAACTCAGCAACTTCTGAGTTTCATAGATCAGCTGTCAAGCTATGATTGTCAGCATCTGGGAGGTAGGAATTAAGGCGAATGTTCCCAGAGAGGACTCTGAAGAAACCCACAGTTGCATTATAAGCAGAAATTTCACATGCTGCACTTCAAATGCAACAAATGTGAATATCTTTGCAATGTAGCGATGCAATGTAAGGAGATGGAAAAGTGAGGCGACCCACACAGTTAATGAATAACAGAGTGTCTGCAAGTGAACACTGTCATCTGCTGGCCAAAAATTTTGAGAAATGGGAAAGCAGAATTGGATTAGCAGGAACTGTAGAGTGAAGGGCATGTTTACTGGTTGGAAGAGATTGGAGGGACACCAGGTCAGATGATTGCTGTTTTGCAGTTAGGAATTTTAAAAGGCCCAGGAGGGCAGAAAAGAGGAGGAGTGTTATGTTTCGGTAGCTGAGGAGGACAGGAACAACAGCAGGGCAGCCGAACACCTGAGATGTTGGTAACTGATGGGTTGCAGATTCCTAAACTAACGACACAACTAGAGGTAGCCGTGGAGCGTTCCTACGTTGATCCTAGATGCCTCGTCACAGCCTGAGAGATAACTACACCTAAAGGCAGAAAGATGAAAGCTATCTGCCCCGGAGCAGATCCCCAAAGAAAATAGGAAGCCCCCAAACATATAATGGCGGTTAGACAAGATGAAAATACAAACATAGGCAGAAAATAGACTGAGCAAACGCTGGGGCCACAAGCTGACTAAATAGGATAGGACAGGAGAGATTACTTTCTGCAACCCAGAAAACCCTACAAAAATCCAACAATTCTGATTACAAAAATACTGAGATCACACGATCTCGCCACCCACTATATCAGATCTCAGTGTGAACAAAAACCAAGCCGCAGCCGCTGAAAAAAACAGGAAAAAGCAAATGAGCAAATAACAGTGGCTGCAGATAAACTGTGAGGAGCTCAGGCCCCAGGAGGGGACCTGGCTGACCTCCACAAAAGTGCAGAAAACAATTCAAAAAGCAAGCACAAAAAGAAAAGCAAAAAATATCTTATCTGAAAGCAGGAGATGCAGGCAAGACTCCAGCAAACTTCCAAATGAACCAGGAACAACAATTGAGACAAGAACAATTGATCAACGGCAACCATCATGGGAGGGAACCTCCCTTATATCAGACCAGTCAGTGAACCCAGATTGCCACTCCTCGCTGAAAGGTTCAGTACTGTCTGTAACCACCAGAGGGAGCCTCTGCTCAGAAACCATCTCTAGCACATTCATAACAGAGGAGGCGTTGATGGCTGAACCTGTACCAGGACAAGCGTATGGAAGTAGCTGAGGTGTCTTAAGGTCGCAACTACTAACATGAGCCGGACCAGTGACATGAAGCCTCAGCCTTGCGTGAGGAAGAGGGATCCAAGAGACAGAGCCGACCAGAGTCCTCGAGACAACCCAAAAAATAAAGACAACCAGTGAAATTGAGACAATTTGAGAAGAGAGTCGATCAGAGGAATTGAAAGAGGGAGACGACCAGAATGATTTGAAAGCTAACCGGAGAAATCGAGATGACCTGAGAAAGAGAAGATGAGAGGAATTGAGAGAGATAGCCGACCAGAGGAAGTCAGGTGACTGTGGTGTAAATTACGGTACAGATGGGACCGTGCTTCAGCAAACGGAGCCGGCCGGAGTAAAGGCATCGCTGAAGAGACTAATTGATAAGAGACTTGCGCCCCAATGGTATAGAACCAATGAATCCCCTTAGGATCGGCACTGTGATTGTTACCACCAACGTAATGATGGTGAAAAGCACGAGACTGACTTAGACGCACTTAACTATCTTTTATTTATTGCTTTGTATGATAGATTTTTATTGTGAGAAGTGTTATAGCAACTTACACCACAAAGAGGTACACATTTCCATTGTAAAATACTTCACTGCATTTCAATAATTTGTCAATCTTTCTTAATTCTGTATCCTAAATCACCTAAACTGTTGTGTTAGATTAATAAATAATCTTTGGTTAAGTTACTGTTGTGTCATCTTCTACGCTGTAGCATCTGATCACCTGTTTACAGTGGCGCACAAAAAACATAGGCAGAATCAGAGGCGCTCAATGATGCTTGAAAGGTATTTAACTTGATTCCTTGAACAACTGATTCCGTGTAGGCCTCCATTCTACCAAAACAGAAAAAAAACTTATTTAAAACTTGGCTACGCTGCTTGAGAGAAGTCTTTTGCTACGATATTCATTAGAAGGTTCTTTTTGTCCACTACGCGTTTCAATGCCGTACTGGCAGCTTTATAAAGTGTAAAAAAAAACAATTGGTTACACACACTGGTACATAGAGATATTTATAGACAAAAATGGGTGCCAAAAAGCCTACTGAGGGATGGGTTGGGGCTCAAATTCAAAAGGAGGCTGTCATTAAGAAAACTGTCTTTAAGAAAAACCAATCATAGAGCAGATTTCCTTTCTTATTTTGATCTTGAATATTGCACTAAAGCTGTGCTATAGTTGAGCATTTATGTGATATTAGTTGTTTTTTCTATACAAAAAAAGTTTTTTTCTACGATTATTATATCTGATTCTGTGTGCAAGGGTAAGAATCAGCCTATAACTATTATAAAGGAGGACACTGTATGACCTTCAGGGTTGACTTTTTACACTGCTCCTATGAATTTATATCTTTTTTCTTATAGCCCTACAATATTACTGCCCTATAATATTACTCTCTTGGCTCAAATAGCCACAATTACTCTGTATATATATATACTATAACATGTAATATTCTGATTATGGGATTATTTTGTATATATGATTGTATATAGTTAATTTTTATGTTGTTTGTTAAATTGTACAGCACTTTGCTTATATTTGTCTTTATGCTTATTTCACAGTGAGGTTTTGAAAAAGACCGCCTATGGTCGAAACGTTAACCCCATCAGCACTGTCCGTTATATTTGCATACCACATAATTTTCTGTGGTGTATGTTTTATGTGTGCAATTAAATAAATGAAACCTTATTTTCTTCACATTCAATATTGAGTGCGGCTGATTTCTCTGTGATGCTAGAACTCAGCGCGGCATTGACCAGATCTCTAATCTGAGCTGCTGTAAACCTGCGATTTCTGAGGCTGGTGACTCGGATAAACTTATCCTCAGAAGCAGAGGCGACTCTTGGTCTTCCTTTCCTGGGGCGGTCCTCATGTGAGCCAGTTTCTTTGTAGCGCTTGATGGTTTTTGCAACTGCACTTGGGGACACTTTCAAAGTTTTCCCAATTTTTCGGACTGACTGACCTTCATTTCTTAAAGTAATGATGGACACTCGTTTTTTTTTTACTTAGCTGCTTTTTTCTTGCCATAATACAAATTCTAACAGTCTATTCAGTAGCACTATCAGCTGTGTATCCACCAGACTTCTGCACAACACAACTGATGGTCCCAACCCCATTTATAAGGCCAGAAATCCCACTTATTAAACCTGACAGGGCACACCAGTGAAGTGAAAACCATTTCGGGTTACTACCTCTTGAAGCTCATCAAGAGAATGCCAAGAGTGTGCAAAGCAATCATCAAAGCAAAAGGTGGCTACTTTGAAGAACCTAGAATATAAGACATAATTTCAGTTGTTACACACTTTTTTGTTAAGTATATAATTCCACATGTGTTAATTCATAGTTTTGATGCCTTCAGTGTGAATTTTTTTTTTAACTCAAATAGATTTTTATTAAGATAAACATCACAGTATTCATATTACAGTGATACAATCATTTTGATTTTCCCATTAATAACCCCCATTACAAACTCAGCCCAAACCCCACCCCCTCCCCATTTAGACAGCTTGCACTTTTCCATTACATAACCTGTACAGGAATATAAAGTTGTGTCATACATTATCACCTGCTACAGCAGTATACTGTAGACAAGCATCCCCACATATAAATACCCCAGCGTCCGTTCCTCACCTATCTGCCACCTAACCCAATTCCAGCCATGACATCTACAGTTTGTCATACATCCCCAATTTCCACCTTTTTATTGTATACCCCTTTTTCCAGATTAATGACATGTTTCACATAGTTAAGATATTCTCCCCTTGAAGGTGGGTCCTCTTTATCCAGTTCTTTGCTATTACCTTTCGTGCCATATCCTTCAGTGTGAATTTACAATTTTCATAGTCATGAAAATACAGAAAAATCTTTAAATGAGAAGGTGTGTTCAAACTTTTGGTCTGTACTGTATATGCATGCCATTGAGACACATATATATATATATATATATATATATATATATATTTATAGTTCATAGAGTTCTACATAGCATAATAGCCGCTAAATCAATTGAAGGCTTCAGTAAAATCATTGCCGAACCCGACATGATATGACACATGGTTTACATATAGTAAACCATGTCATATCAAAACGATTTATATATGTCAGTGTTTAATCAATTTAGTAGTTTGTGTTAGGAAAAATTTGGAACTCTAGGGGTTAAATTTAATGTTCTAATCACGGAAAAAAATTGTGTGGTTTCCGTGCAATTTTCTCCGCCTGAGAGGGAAAGTCAGTGACTGAGTACAGATATTAATAGCCTTGAGAGGGACCATTGTTTTTGGGCCCCCCTTGGCTACTAACATCTGGCCCTAGCCACCCCAGAAAAGACACATCTATAAGATGTGCCTTTTCTGGCTCTTAACCTCTCTATTTCCATTGCCTTTAGCGGTGGCTCATGGGTTAATAAGGGTTAATGTCACCTTGCTATTGAAAGTTGACATTAATCCGGTTTAATAATGGAGAGGTGTCAATAAGACAACTATCCATTATTAATCCTATAATAGTAAAGGGTTAAAAAAGACACACACATTAATTAAAAATTATTTGAATGAAATAATTACAAAAAGTTTTTAACCAAATTTATTATTCTGCAAATCCAACTGAATCCCTTTGTTCTCCTGTAAAAATAATAAAATAAAAAACCAACAATATGCATACCTCTCCGCCATTCAGTCAGGTCCCCCGCTGCAATCCATCACAAGGGGTTAACTAGTTTACAACAGGGACCGGTGCTAATGCTACCGGCCCGGCTGTAAACCACTGCAGAATGAATGAATTCATGTCTGTGCAGGTTCCCCGGCTGACCGGAGATGAACTGATTAGCGTGGGAAAGTTTCTGAACTTTTTCCCACACTGTCAGATCACCTCAGGTCAGACTCACTGACATCAGGACCGCAACACGGGCCCCACGACTTCAGAAGGGCCCTGCTGAAGAGACTATGAGTGTCCAAATCCTAGCGAGTGGACTACTGCTTAATTTCAGCAACTGTGGCCATTGTGGGTACGGCCATGGACAGTGTCAGGGAGAGAGCAGGAAGCCAGTGTTGTAACTTCTTTTCTCATCTCGGTTTTATTAAAGTTCGTTCCCTGTTGGACTGCAAGTTGTGCCTGAGGATTGTGTCCGTCTGGTTCATCCCTGTGCAAGGTTAACCAGGGTGTTTACTGACTGTGGCTAAGTTTGCTCGGCTGGGACTACCACCCTGGGCCATCTTGGTACATTAGCATCAGCACAAAACCCTGTGTCAGGAGCTTCAAGACATGAGTTTCAATGGCTGAGCATCAGCTGCATGCAAATCTTACATCACCAAGCATAATGTCAAGCATTGGAAGGAGGAGTGTAAATCATGCTTCTATTGGAATCAGAAGAAGTGAAAACATTCTGTAGAGTGACAAATCACGCTTTTCTGACAGTCTGATGGCCGAATCTGGGTTTTGCAAACACAAAGAGAATGTTGCCTGCCTGACTGTATTCTATCAACTAAAAATGTTTTGTGGAGAAGGGATAATGATATGGCGTTGTTTTTCAGGGGTTGACCTAGGTCCCTTAGTTCCAGTCAAGGGAAATCTTAATGCTTCAGCATACCAAGAAATTTTGGAAATTGCACTCTTCCATCATTGCATATGGAAATGACTGGACATACTTTGATTCTATGGTTAAGAATGGGTATGCTTTGTGAGAACAGTATTGGAGAAGATTTTTTTCTGTTCCAGCATGACAGAGCCCCAGTTTAGAAAACAAAATCCATAAAGTTATGGTGGGGAGAGGTTGGTGTGGAAGACGTTGGCTGGTGCATTAACAAAGTCCTGAACTAAACATCATCAAACACCTTTGGGATGAACTAGAATGAAGACTGTGTGCCAGGTCCTCTCATCCATCGACAGCGTTTGACCTCACAAATGCTCTTCTGGATAACTGGACAAAAGTTCCCACAGACACATTCCAGAGAAAGCCATGCCGAAGCGTGGAAGCTGTTTTAACTGTAAAGAGGGACCAACTCTACATCAATAATAATAATAATAATAATTTTTATTTCTATAGCGCCAACATATTCCGCAGCACTTTACATTATAGAGGGGACTTGTACAGACAATAGACATTACAGTATAACAATAAACACAGATGAAAGTAGATACCAAGAGGAATGAGGGCCCTGCTCGCAAGCTTACAATCTATGAGGAAAAAGGGGAGACACAAAAGGTGGATGGTAACAATTGCTTTCATTGTTCGGACCAGCCATAGTGTAAGAATCGGGTGTTCATGTAATTCTGCATGAACCAGTTAACAGCCAATGTATGTAACAGTACAGATACAGAGGGCTATTAAATGCATAAAGCGGGTGAGAACATAATAAGAGGTACCTGATTATGGTAGAAAATTTATTTATTTTTTTTGAATGGGCCAACAGGGATAGTTAGGTTAATGCGGTATGCCAGTCTGAACAAATGCGTGTTTAGGGCACGCTTAAAATTGTGGGGATTGGGGATTAATTGTATTAACCTGGGTAGTGCATTCCAAACAATTGGCGCAGCACGTGAAAAGTCTTGGAGACGGGAGTGGGAGGTTCTGATTATTAGGATGCTAACCTCAGGTCATTAGCAGAACGGAAGGCACGGGTAGGATGGTAGACTGAGACGAGGGAGGAGATGTAGGGTGGTGCTGAGCCATGGAGTGCTTTGTGAGTGAGGGTAGTAAGTTTGTACTGGATTCTGTAGTGGATGGGTAACCAGTGTAATGACTGGCACAAGGCAGAGGCATCGGTATAACGATTGGTGAGGAATATGATCCTGGCTGCAGCATTCAAGACAGATTGGAGAGGGGAGAGTTTGGTAAGAGGGAGACCGATTAGTAGAGAGTTACAATAGTCCAGACGAGAATGAATAAGAGAAACAGTAAGAGGTTTTGCAGAGTCGAAATTAAGAAAAGGTCGAATTCTAGAGATGTTTTTAAGGTGGAGATAACAAGAGGGAGCCAGTGATCGGATATCGGGGGTGAATGAAAGCTTGGAATCAAGTATGACCCCAAGACAGCGGGCATGTTGCTGGGGAGTAATGGTGGAACCACACACAGAGATGGCAATGTCAGGCAAGGGTAGGTTAGTTGACAGGTTCAGTTTCAGATAGAGGGAGGACATGATATTAGAGACAGCGATAAGACAATCACTGGTGTTTTCTAAAAAGGCAGGCGTGATAACGGGTGAAGAAGTGTATAATTGGGTGTCATCAGCATAGAGATGGTACTGGAAACCAAATCTACTGATTGTTTGTCCAATAGGGGCAGTATACAAAGAGAAGAGGAGGGGGCCTAGGACTGATCCTTGAGGAACCCCAACAGTAAGGGGAAGATGAGGGAGGAGGAACCAGCAAAAGATACAGTGAAGGAACGGTCAGAGAGATAGGAGAACCAGGAGAGAACGGTGTCCTTGATGCCGATGGAGCTGAGCATAGTGAGGAGCAGCTGATGGTCCACACTGTCGAATGCTGCGGAGAGATCCAAGAGAATTAGCATGGAGTAGTGACCATTAGATTTAGCAGTTAGAAGATCATTAGAGACTTTAGTGAGGGCAGTTTCAGTAGAGTGTAAAGAGCGGAAACCATATTGAAGAGGGTAGAGAAGAGATTTATCTGAAAGATAGCGAATAAGACGGGTGTGGACCAGGCGTTCCAGGAGTTTAGAGATGAAGGGAAGATTAGAGACAGGTCTATAGTTAGCGGCACAGTTTTGGTCGAGAGATGATTTTTTAAGTAATGGATGTATGATGGCATGTTTAAATGAGGGAAAGATACCGGAAGAGAGAGAGAGGTTGAATATTTTTGTTAGGTGAGAGGTGACAGCAGAGGAAAGGGACTGGAGGAGATGTGACGGAATGGGGTCACTGATGCAAGTGGTAGGGCGAGAAGATGCAAGGAGCCTGATTACTTCATCTTCTGTGACTGGTTCAAAGTCAGTGAGCTGGATGCAGTGGGGGAGGGAGGACAGTGCATGGTATGAGGAGATTGGGAGATAATTTCCTGTCGGATGTGGTCAATTTTTTATTTGAAATAATTGGCCACATCGTCAGCGTGGAGATCCTGGTTGGAGCCTGCACTTTTGGGTTCAGTAGGGAGTGAAAAGTGTCAAAGAGACGTTTGGGATTATTGGATAGTGAGGTGATGAGGGTGTTGAAATAGGTTTGTTTGGAGAGGTGTAGGGCAGCGTTGTAAGTTTTAAGCATAAACATAAACTTGTAATATATGAAATCTTCGGATAGATTAGATTTCCTCCACAGACGTTCGGCACACCTGGAGCACCGCTGCAGGAAACGTGTTTGCAGCGTGTGCCACTGTTGTCAGCGTCTGTGTCGTATTGTTCTATGTATAGGAGGTGCAGTTTCATCCGGGGCACTTTGCAGGGTTCATTGTAATGCTTCAGTGCAGAATCAGGACATGAGAGAGAGGAGATAGGGGCCAATGATGACTGCAAGTTCTTCATAAGTTTCTGGGTGTTAATGGCTTGTATGTTTCTATATGTGTGGAAAGTTGGGGTGACCTGAGCGGGATGGCAGTTCTTGATAGAGAATGAAAGAAGGTAGCTATGGATTTAGAATAGGACATCTCCTGCAGATGTCCCAGTACTTTTGCCCACTTAGGGTTTTAGCCTATTGTTGGACTTATCAAAGGAACAGAGGACAGATATGGAAACGTTAATAGCTGCTGTTCTCTTCATAGCAGCATAGAAAAGAGAGTTGAACCACAGACATCAAATGTGTTTAAAAAAAATGACATAAAAAGTTGTAATTCAGCTTAAAAGCAAATATGCTTGAACTGGGATAACCTAAATAGAGAATATGAATATGACTCACTAGTATATTTGAAAAGTTTATTCAGAGAGCAGTTCTGCTTTCTCCCTTTGTCATACCCAGGAATAAAATAAAAACAATGACTGTATTACAATGAATGAATCATGAAAGCAATGATGTCATCATTGTAACACTGTCAAAAAATAAAAAATATAATTTATCTTTTCAGTGTATATCAACTTCCAAGTCCATGAAATGTTTTATTATAGATAAATTAATTGGTTTCTCTGTGGTAGTGTCTGATAAAATCCTGAAAGTCTACAAAATTATACATTTTACAAGAGTTATAATGCAGGTAGGGGTGCACCTAGACTTTTGAAAACCCCCAGGTCTATACAAAGGTACTTGCTAGTGGCTGGGTGGCAATAAACAAAAAAAATCCTTTTCAAAAACTTCAAGCATAACCTGATAAATGATTATTATCACTTATTGCTTGCTGGCCATACTATAAGTGGAACATGCAGGATCAGGCATGAGAGATATCCATCCTCAAACCAGATCCACCAAAACAATTCAAAACTTGATTTAAGAGGATGTGGAATTATCCAAAACCTAACAAATTTTGTGCATATGTCCAATAAATTATAAAAGGAGACAGGCACCAAGTTTTAAAGTCATGGAATAAACAAGTTGGCGACATGTTACAACTTCTATCTTTTTCCATTTTAGGGCCTGGATGGAAAGTGAAGCTCAACTTGTCTCTTCAGAATTCTACATAGGTGTTCAGTTGGGTCCAGTTCAGGAGACATACTTGGCCACTGATGGCCTTAGATGTGTGTTTTGGATCCTTATGTTGGAAAACTGCACGTCTACCAAGAGCACAGAGTGATGGTAGCATCTTCTCTTTCAATATAGAACTGTGCATCTGTGAATTCATGAAACCATCCATGAAGTGTAGCTCCCCGGCATCAGTAGTACTCATGCAGCCTCCCATCAGGACACTGCCACCACCAAGAAACTTGCATCTCAATAGTCTCTGCTGGCAGCCACCTATATAAAATTATTTTACATTCTATTCTGTAGCCTATATATTAGCTGACCTGCCATCTGTGACTACAGACTGGACACTTCCCTTGTTCATACATTAGTTTACTCCACTTTGTTTATCGTATATACTCGAGTATAAGCCGACCCAAGTATAAGCAAAGGCACCTAGTTTTGCCACGGAAAACTGGGTAAGCTTATTGACTCAAGTATAAGCCGGGTATGCACTGTCCCCTCATCTCTGTCCTGGTATGTGTGGCACCTCCGTCCTGTTGTCCCCTCATCTCTGTCCTGGTACGTGTGGCTCCCCCTGTTGTATGCATGGCTCCTCCGGTCCCCATCATTGTATGCATGGCTAGCTGGGCTCAAACCCCCCCATCATTGTATTGGCTGATACACCATCATTGTCCCCCATCTGTCTGTCCTGTGCACCATAATTGTCCCTCATCTGGCTGTGCTGTGCACATGGTGGCTGGCTGTGCTGTGCACATGGCGGCTGGCTGGCTCACCCCCCCCCGCCCCGCCGTCCTACTCACCCTCCTCGCGCAGTCTCTGCATCTCCGATGGTAGCGGCCATCTTCTTCCTGTGCAGAGCAGTCGCGTGGTACTGCTCATTAACCCCTTTCTACCATATGACATACTATCCCGTCCATGTGCCCTGGGCCTTAATTCCCAAGAATGGGGTAGTACGTCATGGGTTATCGCGGCCGGGTGTCAGCTGATTCTCACTGCTGACACCCGGCACTAAGTCATGGACCGCTCCTGGCACTTTAAACCCCGGCACACTGCGATCAAAGAGGATCGCAGCGTTCCGGCGGCTACAGAGGGGCTGACAGCCCCTCTGCTTTTGGGTCGGAGATTCCGCGACATGCAACAGGGTCTCGATCGTTCCCATGGAGATCCGGATGTCGTTCCGGGTCTCCAGGTCAAAGAGACTTCCTGACATGCGCAGTGCATGTCAGGAAGTCTCAGATGTACGTGCACAGAAGCTGCAGCTCTGCAAGCTTCTATAGCATGCAGATGCTGTTTCATCTGCATGCTACAGAAGCGATCAGCCTGCAGAATATGAGTGTCCCATACTGGGACAGGTTGTAAAAATAAGAATTAAATTAAAAAAATATAATAATTGTAAAAATATTTAAAAAAAAATAATGAAAAAAAAATCAATATTTATTATATCAATAAATATTTTAGTGAAAAAAAATTTAAGGCCCTGAGCACACGTTGCGTTTTTAGATGCGTTTCCGCTGCGTTTTTCAACGTGCGGAAACGCATCCAACCCTCAGCACAGTGCACATTGTTATGTTTCGGTAGCTGAGGAGGACAGGAACAACAGCAGGGCAGCAGAACACCTGAGATGTTGGTAACTGATGGGTTGCAGATTCCTAAACTAACGACACAACTAGAGGTAGCCGTGGAGCGTTCCTACGTTGATCCTAGACGCCTCGTCACAGCCTGAGAGATAACTACCCTAAAGGCAGAAAGATGAAAGCTATCTGCCCCGGAGCAGATCCCCAAAGAAAATAGGAAGCCCCCAAACATATAATGGCGGTTAGACAAGATGAAAATACAAACATAGGCAGAAAATAGACTGAGCAAACGCTGGGGCCACAAGCTGACTAAATAGGATAGGACAGGAGAGATTACTTTCTGCAACCCAGAAAACCCTACAAAAATCCAACAATTCTGATTACAAAAATACTGAGATCACACGATCTCGCCACCCACTAAATCAGATCTCAATATGAACAAAAACCAAGCCGCAGCCGCTAAAAAAACAGGAAAAAGCAAATGAGCAAATAACAGTGGCTGCAGAAAAACTGTGAGGAGCTCAGGCCCCAGGAGGGGACCTGGCTGACCTCCACAAAAGTGCAGAAAACAATGCAAAAAGCAAGCACAAACAGAAAAGCAAAAAATATCTTATCTGAAAGCAGGAGATGCAGGCAAGACTCCAGCAAACTTCCAAATGAACCAGGAACCACAATTGAGACAAGAACAATTGATCACAAGCAACCATCATGGGAGGGAACCTCCCTTATATCAGATTAGTCCGTGATTCCAGATTGCCACTCCTCGCTGAAAGGTTCAGTACTGTCTGTAACCACCAGAGGGAGCTTCTGCTCAGAAACCATCTCTAGCACATTCATAACAGCACATGCAATGTAATCCAATGGGAACCGCAGGTCTGCTGTGCACATGCTGCGGAAAAAAATGCGCGGTTTCGCCGCAGTTTTTTTCCGCAGCATGTCAATTCTTTGTGCGGAACTGCAGCGTTTCTGCGCCCATTGACTTGCATTGAGTTGGGCACTTCCGCAGCAAAATTGCAGGTCTAAAAAAGATCTGCGGTTTTGCTGCGGGTGAAACCGCTGCAGTTTGGGAGGAGGGAAGTGTGTGGGCGGGGATTGGGCGTGTATAGTGTGTGGCGCTATGTGTGTGGGCGGTGCGTGTATAGTGTGTGGCGCTATGTGTGGGCGGTGCATGGGCGTGTATAGTGTGCGGCGCTATGTGTGTGGGCGGTGATTGTGTGCCGGTGTCTGCGTGATCGGTGTATGTGCGGCAGTGTGCGGGCCTGTGTGCGTGATCTGTGTATGTGCGGCGGTGTGCGGGGCTGTGTGCGTGATCTGTGTATGTGCGGCTGTGTGCGGGGCTGTGTGCGTGATCTGTGTATGTGCGGCGGTGTGCGGGGCTGTATGTGTGTCTCCGCGTATGCAGGCATCGTCGGATGGGACTACAAGCCCATCCGGCTATGGCTGCTACAGTGACAGTTAGTGACACATTAGCCAATGATGGGACAGTAAGGCTAAGTGCACACGTTCAGGATTATTTGCGTTTTTTTCGCGTTTTTTCGTGGGAAAAAACGCGTCAAAAACGCATGAATTAAGCATCCTATCATTTAGAATGAATTCCGCAATTTTTGTGCACATGCGTTTTTTTCCGCGAAAAAAACACATCGCGGAAAATCTAGCAACATGTTCAATAATTTCGCGGAATTCTAGCGTTTTTCCTGCTATATTATTGACCTAGAAAGTTCAGGGAAAAATCGCGGTAAAAAACGCGTCAAATCCACGCAAAGAAAACGCACCAAAAACGCGCAAAAAAACGTGCGTTTTTACCGCGAAAAAGTCAGTTTTTGCTCAGGAATATTCTGCAAACATTCCTGAACGTGTGCACTTAGCCTAATAGTCCCATTATCCGGCTAAAATGCTGAATGTAAAAAAAAAAACCACATACATTACATACAACATACACATGACATACAACACATAGAGTATATACTCACCTATTCCCCGACGCCATCGATCTATGTACCGCTCTGCCGCCGGGAGAGAATGACGTCACTACAGTTCATTCTCTCACGGCAATGCTGGGTGAGAAAATTCCCACGCAGCATTGCCATAAAGTGAGAGAACGAACTCAGGTAACCTCAGTGATGCACTGCAGGAGCCATTGTCTCCTGTCAGTGCATCACTGGGAGGCCCTACAGAGCAGTGGCATCACCTGATGTCACTGTTCTATAGGGGAGACCGTCGTGGGACATTCGTTATTAATTGGACTGGGTTGGACAGGGAGTATACGGTTGTTTTATTTTTTTACGTTTTATTACAGGAGATCGAGGGCGTCGCTTGGATCTGAGCGTGTAATAAAGATATGAAAACCGTGTTGTGTTTTATTTAATTAAATTACGTCACTTGTCTTACCTATTGCATTTTTTTCTGTGCTGTGTGGTGTATAAATATGTGATTCTTCAGATTTTGTATTAGTCTTCGCCTGATGAAGAGACCTGAGTAGTCTCGAAAGCTTGCAATTTGTTACCATCTTTTCAGTTAGCCATTAAAAGGTATCAACCACCGAGGACTCTCAACTCTAAATATTTTTTTATATTCATTAAAATAATTTATTCTTATGCATGTGTTGTTTTTTTTAACCCTTTATTAATGTAAGATTAATAATGGAAAGGCGTCTTATTGACGCCTCTCTATTATTAACCGAGCTTAATATCACCTTACAATAGCAAGGTGATATTAACCCCTTATTACCCCATATCACACCGCTACAGGGAAGTGGGAAGAGAGGGGCTAAGAGCCGGAATTGGGGCATCGTACAGATGCGCCAATTCTGGGGCGGCTGGGTGCTGCTATATTTAGCCAGGGGGGGCCAATATCCATGGTCCCTTCCTAGGCTATGAATATCAGCCCGCAGCTGTCTGCCTAGCCTTTCTGCCTGTAAATTATAGGGGGACCCCACGTCATTTTTTTTGGGGGGGTCCCCCTATTTTAATAGCCAGTAAAGGCTAGCTGCGGGCTGATATTCATAGCCTGGGAAGATCCATGGGTATTAACCCCTTCCCAGGCTAGAAATATTGGCCCCAGCTGTCGGCTTTCCCCCTCTGGCGCAGAAAATTGCGTGGGAGCCCACGCCATTTTTTTTCCTATTTTTTTTTTTTTTTTTTATTAACTATATTGCGTTAAGATTTTGTGTGTGTGTGTGCGTTAAGGTTCGAGTTCCCACTCCTGCACAGGGGGAATCTCGAGCTGTTCCCGCTGCGGTCCCCCATCCGTGTCCGGCCGCAGTGGTTCCTGCTCAGCAGAGACGTCAGTCCCAGCGTCTTGCCCGGCCCAGTACTGTGCAGAGACTTGCTGCTGCAACCAGTGTTAGAGCAGGCAGATTTGGGACTAAGTCCTTTGTTGCTTCATCTGAGCATGCCCAGGGCAAGATCTCCCATTGGAGATCAGGGGTCACATGCTCAGATACAGCTGCCACTCCTATTGGTCCTTCAGGAAGGTCCTGTGGCTGTTGATATTCTGAAGCAGCTTCCCATTGGTCCTTCCTGGAAGGTCTTTTTCTCGTGGCTGCTATAAAAGGCGGTCCTTACCGCACGGCCGTGCGCTAGTATCAAATCTGTTACATGCTTGCGCCAGTGTGATCATGTATGCATGTGGTTAGGTCTGGCTGAAATTAGCCCCTAGAATACCGGCACCTCCGGTGAGGAGATTGTATACACGTGTTCAGGGCTCGGCTGAAAACGCCATTAGAATACCGGCTACTCCAGTGAGATTATTGCTTGTGTTCTGATTGCATGACCACGACTGCAATCCACTTAGCAGTCATCTGTGTTACCTGTGAGTCTAACAGGACACAGTCTTTGTTACAGCGGCTCTGTGAATTAACAGAGTCCGCTTATATCGCCATATAGTGCTACAGCGTTTACATCTGCGACTCTGCGGGATAACAGAGTTCGCTCATACTGCCTATTTACGCCATCTTACTAGCAGCAGGCTCTGCCTGCATGGTGGACCCCGGGCTGCGAACGCACCTCTCCTTAATATCTATTAGGTGCGTTCCACAGGCCCCTAACAGTGTGGGTCTTTAACTATTTATGTACCATTTTATCTATCATCTATCTACCTATATATCTTTCTGTCTACCTATACATCAATCTTTCTACATATATTTCCAACTATCTATTATATATCTATCTATGTATTTTCTATCTATCTATCTAACTACTGGTATCTATTATCTATCTATCTATCTATCTATATCTATCTTCTATCTGTGTGTGTAATGTAGTGTGGGTTGGACAAATGTAAAAGAGGAGGTTGGACAAGAAATGACATCACAAATCTTTTTTTTTTGTTAAATAACATATCTTTATTTAGCTGTCAAAAACGCGTACAAAAACGCATGAGAAAAAAAGCATTTAAAACCGCATCAAAACCGCGTCAAAAAAGGACATGCGTTTTCTGCCAAGAGGTGCGGTTTCGGCGCGGAAAAATCCGCAGGCAAATCCGCAACGTGTGCACAGGCCCTAAATAATAAAAGTACACATATCTGGTATCTCCGCGTCCATAACGATCCGCCCTATAAAACTGTCCCACTAGTTATCCCCTTCAGTGAACACCATAAAAAAATAAACAAGTCAAAAAAACAATGCTTTATCATCATACTGCTGAACAAAAAGTGGAATAACATGTGATCAAAAAGACGGATATAGGGGGGGCGTGGTTACCGCCTACAGAGCAAGACGTGCTAATTTGAGCGCTTGTTCCCGGCCTCATAGCCGACTGTTTTCAGCTTTACTAAGCACGACTAGCCGGTCCCTTGTGACGAAGGGGAAATCAAGGCTTACCCAGATGTCCAAAAGGAAAGGATCGGGCAGCCAGCTGAAGCGCCTCACGGACTTTTACCCTGCTGGGCCTAGTGACGGGGGCTCTAACATGGCGCCGGGACGCGGACGATCTGCACACAAGATGACACCAGCAGCTGCAAATACCCGCGGCCGCATTGCAGCCCTGCGACATAGCTCCCCGACGCTGAGACCACCACACTCACCGCCAGCAACACCCGATCACTCCAGCCAGTCTCACCGCTCTTCCCAACACCCACCGCGTGTGCATAAGCTCATAGTTGCAACTGAGCAGGAAGAAGAGATGGCGTCGCAGGACACCTCAGACATAGCGACAGATACCTCTCCTTCCCCCAGCCCTCAGAAACAAAAACCACAAAAGGAGGCTCCTGTGGGTGAGTCACAATCTGACCTTATTGCTGCATTTTCTGCTCCAGCTTCTAATCAGCCTGCCTCAGAAGCGTATATAAAGGAGCTAATCATTGCCTTGAGTGGATCAATACAAGGTAAACTGGATAAATTACAGGCTGCAGTGGATGCATCTGTGGACAATGTGTCATACAGGGTTAACACAGTAGAACATAAAATGGAGGAGGTTATAGGATCGCATAACTAGAGTTGAGCGATACTTTCCGATATCCTAAAGTATCGGAATCGGAATGGTATCGCCGATATCACTAAAATATCGGCGATACCCGATACCGATACCGGAAGTCCCATGTAAGTCTATGGGAACAAAATATCGAAATTAAAAAAAACCCATTCTTGCCTTGTTGGTTAATTGTACATGAAGGAAAACAAGAAAGAGTAATGTAGAATGTATTGGGGAAGGTTGAGGAGACATTAAAGGCATAGATGTTTAACCCAATCAAATGGAATAGCATAAATATATTTTTTTTTAAAGATGTTCGGATTGACGAAGAAATTGACAATGTTAACGTTTTTTATATTTAGGCAAATATGTATATTACACAACTTCCATGCTCTTCATCTTCACCTTTTTAACTTTTCACACACTTTCTCCTTCATAATCTTCTGCAGCATCATCTTTTTCATCAAATTATTCTTCATCTTCACCTTCTTTATCTTCTTCTTAAACTTCTTGCTATTCATCTTTGTTAACATTACTCATATTCTTCTTATTAAACTATTATTCTTATTCATATTCTGCTTCATCTTCATCATATTCTTATTTGTGACAGAGAATCCTGTACTTGTAATCTGTCAAAGTATGAATTTTTCATCCTTCCGTTCTTGCTGTCACAAAAGATTTAAATTACAACAGTATTTGTCCGTGTTCAGTTTAGCCTGCAGCAGCAGGCATTTTCCAGGGGCACCACGAGGAGGAACGGACTCACCCCCATACACTGCTTAGTCTTCTTCTGCTTAGAATTTAGAGCATATATTTTGCTCTTCATTTTGGTCTTATACTTCATGTTCTTCTGCTTTTAGATCTTCTGCTTATTGTTCTTGTGTCTCTTGTTCCGTATCTTGTATTTGTAGCACAATCTTGTACCAGCTGATGTTACTGGGACACGGTTACTAAGCAGGAGGTACCTGTGCTCCAAAGCACTACCAAGGACCAGCAGACGTTGCTGGAACTCGGATACCGAGATGGAGGCACCTAGGCCAAAGGCACTGCGGAGAACCAGTTGACGGTACTGGAACCCGGACGGGTAGCAGAAGGTACAAGAGCCAATGCAAGTAACGAGGACCAGCTGACTGTGCTGGAACCCGGAGGGGCAGCAGAAGGAAAAGAGCCAATGGCACAACCGAGGACCAGCTGACGTTACTGAACCCCAGTAACACAGGAGCAAGTGTTGACTGTGCTAACAGCACTTCCGAGCAACAACTGGCGGTGTTGGAGCCCAGGGTCAAGGAGGATGTTTAAATACTAGATCAAGTAATTTCCTTGTTACCTGTCAATTTTAAATGTCTATACTTCAAACAAGAGAAAGATAACCTTTACTACCATAAGATGATGATTTCATTTAAACTAATATCTAGATAAATAAAGAATTGACAAACATAAACACATACATTAACATGTTGAACAGCAATGCAAACCACAAAATAAATTAGTTAAGGAATCTGCTATACGGTTGTACATAAAAGCATACAAGTACATATCTGAATCCATTAATGATGGATAAGTAACAGTATGTACACCATTTTTATTGTATAGACAATGAATGTCTGACTTCAAAACATCATCAGCATTACAAGTTATCTGTGATATTACTAAAATGTTCCATTTGCTGAATAATGTCACTAAATATTTTATACAAAATTATACAATTTCCATCATGTAATACTCATAATATGTGGCAATAATCATTTTTATTAACAAACATAACCTTTCAAAAGTGCATAGTGCATAGTGAAAATTGCTATTTATGGCTGACTGTGACTGTCGACTTGGAAGCATGACAACAGATAGATAAGGTATATATAGATGAGACTGCATAGCCACAGATGGTGAATGGCGATGTAATACTGTACCTCAATAAAGTGTGCGTCACTACTACATAATTTTTTTTATATAGCTTTATAAACAGGGTACATGGATGTATGCTTGTGCCTTTGTTTTGACGCACAGACTGCCTTCCTGCTGAGACGCATTGGGTAGTGAACAGTTGTGTGCAGTGTTCACTGCAGTCTCTGCGGAATAACCACACTTAGACCTTATAACTTTTCAGAGTTTCTTTATCAATCTACCAAGATGAAGAAGGCAGGGAGTAAGGCACGTGGTCGTGGAGTTTCTTCAGGGAGAGGACGTGGGGATTCTGTGGCTGCTGCGGCCCCCAGTGACACAGCATCCACCAGTTTTCCCCGTGAGCGTTCCTTTATGCGCACTTTTGTAGGAGCTCGGAGTACCCCCCTGCTGCGGGAAGAACAAATTGAAGCCGTTGTTGTTTGGATGTCAGCCAATGCATCGACTTCAATTGCTTCCACCTCCTCTCAGGACCACAGCACTGTTGGGCAACCATCTGTCTCTTCACCGCCTGGCAAATTGCCCAGGCAGTCAGAGAGTTCTGTACAGGAGCCAGCTGAGTGTCTGCTTCTGTTCTCAGAATCTATTGGCTTGCAAACAGGGGCCCAGCCAAGCAGCATTCTGTAATGTGAAGAGGGAGTATGCAGTGATGCGCAACAGCTGTGTCTGTTATGTTACGGTAGCTGAGGAGTGCAGGTAAAAAAGGAAATACACCAGAGCAGTTGGAATCTATGAGACTGCAGTACCCTGACTAACCACCACAACTAGAGGCAGCCGTGGAGCGTTCCTACGATGGTCCTAGACGCCTCGTCACAGCCTGAGAAACTAACTACACCTAAAGATAGAAATAGGAAAGCTATCTGCCCCGGAGCAGAACCCCAAAGATAATAGAAAGCCCCCAAACATGTAATGGCGGTTAGACAAGAGGAAATACTGACACAGAAAGAAAATAGTATGAGCAAACGCTGGGGCCCAAACTATCTAAATAGAAAAGGACAGGAAGGGTACTTACTGCAATCCCAGAAAACCCTGAAAAACACCAACTCTACTAATTTCAAAATCACCTGAGATCACACGACCTCTACCACCTAAATTAGTTCTCTGGTGTAACAAAAACAGCAGCCACTGAAAAAACTGCAAAAAGCAAAAGTACAAAACACAGTGGCTGGACTAAACTGAGAGGGCAAAAGCCCCCGGAGGGGACCCAGAAGGCCCCCACAGAAGTGCAGGACAAAATGCAAAAATATAGCAAAAACACAAAATAAGAAATTGTCTTATCTGATAGCAGGAGATGCAGACACGACACAGCAGGCTACAAGGGAAACTGGAAAGAAGGATTCAGACCAGAACAATTGATCACCGGCAACCCTGATGGGAAAATGATTCCCTTAAATAAGACCAATCAGTAACACCTGATTCCCAATCCTCACTAGTACCGCTTGTAACCACCAGAGGGAGCCTCTGCTCAGAACTCATCTCAAACCCATTCACAACAGTACCCCCCCCTTGAGGAGGGGTCACCGAACCCTCATTTGAGCAACCAGGTCGGTCAGGATGAGTTCTATGATACGCACGGATAAGTCTCCTAGCATGGATGTCCGAAGCAAACACCCAAGAATTATCTTCCTGACCATAACCTCTCCATTTAACCAAATACTGGAGTCTTCGTCTAGAAAAACGAGAATCCAATATTTTCTCAACCACATACTCCAGATTGCCCTCAACCAAAACAGGGTCAGGAGGCACAGCAGCAGGAACCACTGGCTCAACAAACCTCTTCAACAAGGACTTGTGGAACACGTTATGGATCTTAAATGTCCCTGGAAGAAGCAAACGAAAAGAAACAGGATTAATAATCTCCATGATCTTATAAGGTCCAATGAACCTAGGCTTAAATTTAGGAGATGCTACTCTCATAGGAATATTCTTTGAGGACAACCAGACCAAGTCCCCCACTTTAAACCGAGGACCATCAGTCCTATGCCGGTTAGCAAACCGCTGGGCCTTCTCCTGAGAGAGGGACAACCTCTCCACTACCTGGTCCCAAATCTGCTGCATACGCTCAACAACAAAGTCAACACCTGGACAGACAGAAGCCTCCGTCTGTCCTGAAGAAAATCGAGGGTGAAACCCAGAATTACAGAAAAACGGAGACATCAAAGTGGCAGAGCTAGCCCTATTATTAAGAGCAAACTCAGCCAAAGGCAAAAAAGAGACCCAGTCATCCTGATCAGCAGACACAAAGCATCTTAGATAAGTCTCCAATGTCTGGTTTGTTCTCTCAGTTTGACCATTGGTCTGAGGATGAAATGCCGAGGAGAAAGACAATTGAACACCCAGTTTAGAACAAAAAGTCCTCCAAAATCTGGAAACAAACTGGACTCCTCTGTCAGACACAATGTTCTCAGGAATGCCGTGTAAACGAACCACGTGCTGAAGGAACAACGGCACCAATTCAGAGGAGGAAGGCAACTTAGGTAATGGCACAAGATGTATCATTTTGGAAAACCTATCACAAATTACCCAGATGGTGGTCATTCTCTGAGAAACAGGAAGATCGGAAATGAAATCCATAGAGATATGGGTCCATGGTCTCTTGGGCACAGGCAATGGCATCAACAAACCACTAGAGCGAGAGCAAGGCTTGGAGCGAGAGCAAGTCCCGCAGGACTGCACAAATTCCCTGACATCGCGAGACAAGGTAGGCCACCAAAAGGACCGACTAACCAAGTCTCTGGTACCAAAAATTCCGGGATGCCCAGCCAATGCGGAACAATGAATCTCAGACATCACACTCTTTTTCCATTGGTCCGGGACAAACAATTTTCCAACAGGGCAGCGCTCGGGCCTATCCTCCTGACACCCCTCCAGAGCAAGTCTCAAATTAGGCGAGATGGCGGAAAGAACTACACCCTCCTTCAAAATAACAGAGGGATCAGATAGCTCAGGAGAGTCCGCAAGGAAACTCCTCGAGAGGGCATCCGCCTTAACATTCTTAGTGCCAGGAAGAAAGGAAACCACAAAATTAAAACGTGTGAAAAACAAGGCCCACCTGGCCTGTCTAGGATTGAGTCGCTTGGCAGATTCCAGATAGACCAGATTCTTATGGTCCGTAAGGACCACCACCTGATGTTTGGCTCCCTCCAGCCAATGTCTCCACTCTTCAAAAGCCCACTTCATGGCCAATAACTCCCGATTACCCACGTCATAATTACGTTCAGTAGGAGAAAATTTTCGAGAGAAAAAGGCACAAGGGTTACTTTTAGAGGTCTCTGGATCTTTTTGGGACAAAACGGCACCTGCCCCAATTTCAGAGGCATCAACCTCCACCTGAAATGGCAGAGAAACATCAGGCTGCCGTAGAACAGGAGCAGAAGTGAATCTCTGCTTAAGTTCCTGAAACGCAGAGACTGCCTCAGGAGGCCAATTCACCACATCAGAACCCTTTCTGGTCAAATCAGTTAATGGTTTAACAATAACAGAGAAATTACCAATAAATTTACGATAAAAATTGGCAAAACCCAAAAATCTCTGAAGAGCCTTTAATGAAGTAGGTTGGACCCAATCACAGATGGCCTGAACCTTGACCGGGTCCATTTCAATAACAGATGGGGACAAAATGAATCCCAGAAATGAGATCTTCTGTACGCCAAAAAGACACTTTGATCCCTTCACATACAGAGCATTCTCTCTCAAAATCTGGAATACAGTTCGAACATGTTTCACATGAGAGTCCCAGTCATTAGAAAAAATCAAGATATCATCCAAATAAACAATCAGAAACTTGTCCACAAAATCCCTGAAAATGTCATTCATGAAGGACTGGAAGACGGAAGGAGCATTAGTGAGCCCAAAGGGCATCACAAGGTACTCAAAATGCCCTTCAGGGGTGTTAAATGCCGTCTTCCATTCATCCCCGTGCTTAATGCGAATAAGGTTATACGCCCCCCTGAGGTCAAGCTTGGTAAACCAAGTAGCGTTTTTCACCCTGGAAAACAGGTCAGAAATCAAGGGTAACGGGTATTGATATTTCACAGTAATATTGTTCAAGAGACGATAATCAATACACGGCCTTAATGAACCATCTTTTTTGGCCACAAAGAAAAAACCGGCACCTAAGGGTGAAGAGGATGGTCTGATATGACCCTTCTCCAATGATTCCTTGATATAAGACCGCATAGCGTCATGTTCAGGTACAGACAAGTTAAAAAGGCGACCCTTAGGGAATTTACTACCTGGCACTAATTCAATAGCGCAGTCATAGCTCCTATGGGGAGGTAAGGATGCAGATTTACTTTCGCTAAACACATCAGAAAAATCAAACAAAAAGTCAGGAACATCCTCAGCCTGGGGGGAGGCAGAAAAAACAGGAGTGTTGGTATTAACACATTGGCAGCCCCAACTGGTTACAGACACAGATTTCCAATCCAAAACAGGATTATGAGACTGTAACCAAGGGAAACCCAGCACGATAATGTCATGCAGATTATATAGAACCAAAAATTTGCAGCACTCCTGGTGATCAGGTTCAACCCTCATTATCACCTGAGTAGAAAACTGGGGTTTATTCTCAGCCAAAGGGGTAGAATCGATCCCCAGTAGGGGAATAGACTTCTGTAGGGGTATCAAGGGAAATCCACAACGTTTAGCAAAATCATAATCCATCAGGTTAATAGCTGCTCCAGAATCAACGAAAGCCTGAGCAGAAAATGAGGACAGAGAGCATATCAGAGTGACAGTTAATAAAAACTTAGTCTGAACACTACCCAAGACAACTGAGCGTGCAAAACGTCTTCCCCGCTTAGGGCAGACTGAAATAGCATGAGAGGCATCACCACAGTAGAAACATAACCCATTGCGCTTTCGAAACTCATGACGCTGTGCCCCAGACACCACTCCATCACACTGCATGGGCTCAGCAGCTGGCTCACAAGGCAACACCACTCCACGCATACTTCTCCGCTCACGCAAACGTCTGTCAATTTGAATCGCTAATGACATAGAATCATTGAGACCAGAGGGGACAGGGAATCCCACCATAACATCCTTTACATTATCCGACAGACCCTTCCGGAAAAGGGCCGCCAAGGCGTCGTCATTCCATTTGGTCAGGACTGCCCACCTACGGAATCTCTGACAGTATAACTCAGCGTCATCAAGCCCCTGATTTAATGCCAACAAGGCTTTTTCAGCTTGATCAGTGATATTAGGCTCATCGTACAATAACCCCAAAGC
Organism: Oophaga sylvatica; assembly: GCA_033576555.1. Taxonomy (NCBI): domain Eukaryota; kingdom Metazoa; phylum Chordata; class Amphibia; order Anura; family Dendrobatidae; genus Oophaga; species Oophaga sylvatica. The sequence continues at coordinate 318,032,329 of JARQOD010000002.1, forward strand.
CTGAAAAAATACATCAACATCACTCAAAACAGGATCCCCAGGTGTCAGGGAAAAAGCCCAATCCTGAGGATCGCCGCGCAGGAGAGAGATGACAATTTGAACCTGCTGCGCTGCGTTTCCTGAGGACTTAGATTTTAAGGCAAAAAACAATTTACAATTATTTTTGAAATTCTGAAACTTAGCTCGATCCCCTGAAAACAAATCTGGCATGGGGATCCTAGGTTCCACAACAGGCAACCTAGCAAGATATGCAGCAATACTCCGAACCTCAGTGGCAAGCTGATCCACACGGCCAGACAACTGTGCAAACTCCATTGGGAGAAAAGATCCTCCCCAGCACCCAGAGATACAGAGGGAAAAAAAAAAAAAAAAAAAAATGCAAAAAACAGAAAAATATCTCTGACAACTTTTCTTCCTTCAAAATAATTTTTCCCTTCTGTGAGTACCATACAATCTTTATGGCCGGTGATACTGTTATGTTACGGTAGCTGAGGAGTGCAGGTAAAAAAGGAAATACACCAGAGCAGTTGGAATCTATGGACTGCAGTACCCTGACAAAACACCACAACTAGAGGCAGCCGTGGAGCGTTCCTACGATGGTCCTAGACGCCTCGTCACAGCCTGAGAAACTAACTACACCTAAAGATAGAAATGGGAAAAAGCTATCTGCCCCGGAGCAGAACCCCAAAGATAATAGAAAGCCCCAAACATGTAATGGCGGTTAGACAAGAGGAAATACTGACACAGAAAGAAAATAGTAGAGCAAACGCTGGGGCCCAAACTATCTAAATAGAAAAGGACAGGAAGGGTACTTACTGCAATCCCAAAAAACCCCTGAAAAACACCAACTTACTAATTTCAAAATCACCTGAGATCACACGACCTCTACCACCTAAATTAGTCTCTGGTGTAACAAAAACAGCAGCCACTGAAAAAACTGCAAAAAGCAAAAGTACAAAACACAGTGGCTGGACTAAACTGAGAGGGCAAAAGCCCCCGGAGGGGCCCCCAGAAGGCCCCCACAGAAGTGCAGGACAAAATGCAAAAATTAGCAAAAACACAAAATAAGAAATTGTCTTATCTGATAGCAGGAGATGCAGACACGACAAAAGCAGGCTACAAGGGAAACTGGAAAGAAGGATTCAGACCAGAACAATTGATCACCGGCAACCCTGATGGGAAATTGATTCCCTTAATAAGACCAATCAGTAACACCTGTTTCCCAATCCTCACTAGTACCGCTTGTAACCACCGAGGGAGCTCTGCTCAGAACTCATCTCAAAACCCATTCACAACATTTGTCTCTCTGAATCTGAAGAGGCGGGTGAGACAGTGCCGATGGTGTCACGCGTAAGCAGTTATATATATGAGATGTCTGTAATCTATTAAAAGGCACATCTATATAATGCCAAAGATATATGATAAATAGATTTTACTGACAGAAGTCCAGGGGTCAAAACGGAATCCGTTTAACCTGTCTCCGGCTAGAGGGTGACCGGGCTAAGCTAAACCCTGAATGGGGTCTAACTATCCCTTACCTGGAGGTACGTTAAAAGGTACAAGTCAGGCCACAGCGTAAACCCTGTCTCAAATCAATCCCTGCCAACTGTATTAGTCTAAGAAGGACCTGAATACCACCAAAGGGAATGAAAGGTAACGTTAATGAACAGAAAGACATACAAAAAGACAAAAATAAAGTAAATAAATCTACAACAACACTCACACACAGAGAACACAAGGTCTCAGAATTAACTAAAAGCTATAAGAGTAAAAACACCTAATGAACTCTTAGCTTAAATATTCTAAACCGATCAGTGCTGAACTACATGAATGAATTCACCCGGCGTTTAAACCCAGACTGGCAGAAATAAAGGAAACTAAATAGAACATAAACAAAAGCAGCCGGGCGAGCTGACCAGTCTTAGCAAAAGTAGAAAAATTAACTCTCAATCACCAAAAAACAAAGAAACAGAAGTCAGCTGTGAAAGTCAAATTGCAATCGGAGATCTCGTGGCGACCCATGACATCCCCCCTTCTACGAGGGCTCCGGACCTCATGACCAGGTCTGCGGGAGTTGTGTGAAAGACCCGTCCAGTTATCATTGACACACGAAAGAGGTAGAGTGACGGTATGACTGGTGCCACATACTTTTAAGAATGATTGTAAAAACACATTATGAATTTAAACGTAGGAGGGAGGTCAGACGAAATGCCACAGGTTTAAAATTATGAGCGATCTGTAGGCCGATAAATTTGGGCCCAACCCCAGGAGGAAACTTTAAGTTTAATATTCTGGAGACAAAACAGATCATTCACCTTAATCTGACCAGAAACCTCCCCTACACCATCCGTTTGTAACGTTTCCGTAACCTTCAGTTTAACTGACTGGAACTATCAGTCCCCTGGAAGTCCACAGGGGCGTCCCCCTGAGCCCCCAATACCTCCCCTCAAGCCAGGCATAAGTGACACTACAACTCCCTCCTGAGAAATAGAACGATCATCAACCCGGTCCTTTAAGAAAAAACAAATTTAACAATTATTTTTGAAATTCTGAAACTAGCCGATCCCTGAAAACAAATCTGGCAGGATCCAGGTTCCTCAACAGGCAACCTAGCAAATATGCAGCAATACTCCGAACCTCATGCAAGCTGATCCACACGCCAACAACTGTGCAAACTCCATTGGGAAAAAGATCCTCCCCAGCACCCAGAATACAAGGGAAAAAAAAAAAAAAAAAAAAATGCAACAAACAGAAAAATACTCTGACAACTTTTCTCCTTCAAAAATATATTCCCTCTGTGAGTACATAATATCTTTATGGCGTGATACTGTTATGTTACGGTATAGCTGGCAGTTGCAGTAAAAAAGGAAATACACAGAGCAGTTGGAATCTATGAACTGCAGTAACCCTGACTACCACCACCTAGAGGCAGCCGTGGAGCGTTCCTACGATGGTCCCCTAGGACGCCTTGTCACAGAGCCTGAGAAACAACTACACCAAAATGAGAAATAGGAAAGCTATTCTGCCCCGGAGCAAACCCCAAAGATAAATGAGTAAGCCCCCAAACAGTAATGGCGGTAACCCAAGAGGAAATACTGACACAGAAAGAAAATGTAGTATGATGAAACGTGGGGCCCAACTATCTTAAATAGAAAAGACAAGGAAGGGACTTATGCAATCCCAGAAACCTGAAACACCAACTCTACTAATTTAAAATCACCTGAGACACACGACCTTACCATGCCTAATTAGTTCTCTGTGTAACAAAAACAGCAGCCACTGAAAAAACTTGCAAAAGCAAAAGTACAAAACCAGTTGGTCCTGATAAACGAGGCAAACAAGCCCCCTGAGGGGACCCGAGGCCCCCACCGAGTGCAGGACAAATGCAAAAAATAGCAAAAACACAAAATAAAAATTGTCCCTTCGATGCAGGAAACTGCCAGACACCTGACAGTCAGGCTACTAGGGAACTGAAAGAAGGATTAATCAGAACAATTGATCACCGCAACCTGATGGGAAATGATTCCCTAATAAGACCATCAGTAACACCTTATTCCTCAAATACTCTCACTAGTACCGCTTGTAACACACAAGGGACCTCTGTCAGAACTCATCTGAAACCCATTCCAACATGTGTCTCCTGAATCTGAAAGTGCGGGAGCACATGCCGATGGTCAGCACACCGCAGAACGCATCTGATGATGATGAGACCCAGGTGCCAGTTTCTGTTGAGCATGGTGCTGGCCAGACCACCCAACAGCAGGTGTTGGAAGAGGGTAGTGGAGATGATGAGGTCCAAGACCCAACATGGCATGAGGAACAGGAAGGTGGTGGGAGCAGCTCAGAGGAATAATAATAATATTTATTTATATAGCGCCATCATATTCCGCAGCGCTTTACAGTTTAGCCGTTTCAGAACACAAGTCATAAGTAACACGTTAACAATACAATAATTTAAGCTAAATAAGTCGCCCCTGCTCGTGACAGCTTACAATTGTACAATGAGATGTGGGAGATACAAAGTATAGGTGTTTATATACAATGGTGCATTTACAATGATGTTCCAGCCATCTTAAGGGACTGAGGGATGGAGATAGTGAATGGGCTAGAGACACACACACACTTACACAGAATACATAGAATGACTTTGATTAGTGAATGTGATAGGCCGCTCTGAACAAATGTGTTTTGAGGGAGCGCCTGAAACCATGCAAATTGTGGATAGTCCTAATTTCTTGGGGTACAGCATTCCAGAGGATTGGCATAGAGCAGGAGAAGTCTTGGAGTCGGGAGTGTGAGGTACGTATTAGTGCAGAGGTTAGTCGAAGGTCGTTTGCAGAGTGCAGCAGTCGGTTTAGGCCGATAAATATAAATAAGGGAGGAGATGTAGGGGGGTGCTGCGCTGTGGAGAGCTTTGTTGGTGAGAACCAGTAATTAGAATTGGATCCTATAATGAATGGGCAGCCACTGCCAGTGTAATGAGTGGCGAATAACTCTATGAAGGATATCTGCCACGTTTTGCGTGCGTTTGATGAGTCAACGCGGATGGCGAGTGCAGATGATGCACTAGTCAGCCTGACTGTCCCCCTTATCTGCCTGCTTCAAAAAAACACTGCAAGCACTAAGGCATGAGGTTTTGGAAGAGGTGGAGGATGAGGAGTCACAAATTCCATCACCTTCTGGACAGTCAGCGCAACGTGGTTCCTCACAAAGGGCTGGAGGACTTTCAAAGTACCATGCTGTATCAACAATTGAACCTCCAGAGTCGCTGTCTATATTTTCATAACCATTACAAACTTTTAATGTATTTACAAAGCACATAATGTACATTTTTTGTCTATCCTTTTGTAATGCTATTGTGTTTCCATAAACTGATGTTACAGAATTATGATACAAAGTTTTTAAATTTTGAGTTTTAAATTTTGTAAATTTATATGTATTTGAAGGACTTTGTGAGGAGGATGAGGAGGAGTCAATGGAGGAGGAAGACATCGCTCCAGAGGGAGGTAGACAATGCTCTAGTCAGTATGTAGACCAAGGGTGGGGTGATGCACAGCAGGCGGAGATGACGCCTCTTGCAGGGGACAACGTTTCTTGGCCAGTTGGGAGTCTGCAGCACATGGTTGATTTCATGCTGCAGTGGCTGAGAAACGACCGCCGCATCGAACACATTCACACCACGTCTGATTATTGGGTGTACACCCTCCTAGACCCTCGCTACCGGGACAACTTACAAAGCCTCATCACACCGTTGAACCGGGAGCGTAAAATGCGGAAGTACCAAGACACACTGGTGCAATCCATAATGTTCTCCATTCCAGCCGAGAGCACTGCTGCTGCTACTGATTTACAAAGCAGCTCTGTGCGTCGAGGCAGTGGAGACAGCTCTGCAACAAGAGGGAGCACAAGCAGCGCCTCTGCACAGGGCAAGAACAGTATGTTCCAAATGTGTCGAAGTTTTGTGGCAGCGCCACCAATGTCTACACCATCCGAGACGGCTCCAGTCAGCAGGAGGCAACATTTCCGTAAGATGGTTACAGACTACATGTCTTGCCCTCTCAGTGTACTCTCAGATGGCTCTTCCCCATTCAAGTTTTGTGTCTCTAAGCTGGATACATGGCCAGAGCTTAGCCAGTATGCATTGGAGGTGCTGGCTTGATCTGCTGCCAGTGTATTATCGGAGCGCGTCTTTACTGCTGCAGGTGGTGTACTAACAGACCGTTGCATGCGACTATCCTACGATAATGTAGAACGGCTTACTTTTCTGAAAATGAACTAGGCATGGATCTCACCTGAATTTGCCTGTCCGGTTTCAGATTAACTAACTGGTTGGCAACGTTTTCCATGTCTCCTGTTATGTTCATCTTTCTACCACCTGAGCTATACTCCCTGGGCTACAACACTGCCAGTTGCTGCTCAGAAGTGTCGTGTCCACAGACCAATACACAAGCTATAGTGATAGTGGGGTTCAGTAACGCCTGCTGTTCCCCTGCTGTGTGTCCGGCAAAAATTACTGCTACCTAGCTAACATGTTTAAAAAAACATGACATGTTAAAGTGGCTAGTGCTACACATAGATATCAGGCTACACCCTTATTTCTAAGCTGTAAACAAGTGAAACGTCAAATTTAAAACCATTCAATGATTAGTGTTGGTAACAAATCTGTAACTAAATAATTGTGACATATTATGGCAGATATCCACATGTCTAACACAAATGCTAACACAAAAGCATACTTATGCTATAGGGTACTGATGGTGAACCTTCTCACTCCATAACTTTGACCAATCCAACTCACATCATGCCTCAAATGCTGCAATGTTGGAAGTGCATAATGTGGGTTGAACTTTGACAACAGCTGCAGTGCGAAGGTTATCCTTCTGTGTTCTTGGCTTTTAAATAAAAGCATACAAGTAAATATAATAATACATTGTTGATTAAGGGACATGATGTACACCTGTAATATTGTGCAAACAATGGATGTAGGACTATTCCTCTTCAACATTACTTATATTTGTGTAATTTGAAAAAATACATATTTTAGTTAAAAATTAAAAACCCATGTTCAGTAGCTGTGAAAGGCCCGTTTGTGTACTTCTATATTGTTTGCAACCAATGTATTGTATACGGATGGAAGCGCGTCACACTAATAGATTAGATTTATTTTAAATGGAATGTAGCAGAACCAATTGGAGATAAATGAAAAGGATGAGCCACTGAGACACGCTCAGCAGAGTACAAGCAGCAGTGCTTGAACAAGTAACTGGAGCGTGATCTGCACTCAAAAAGTAAAAAACACAGACTGAAGTGAACACTGAAACACAACTGTCCACAATCTGTGAAAAGCTCCTTTCTGTACTTCTATAGTGTTTGCAACCAATGTATTGTATACGGATGGAAGCGCGTCACACTAATAGATTAGATTTATTTTAAATGGAATGTAGCAGAACCAATTGGAGATAAATGAAAAGGATGAGCCACTGAGACACGCTCAGCAGAGTACAAGCAGCAGTGCTTGAACAAGTAACTGGAGCGTGATCTGCACTCAAAAAAGTAAAAAACACAGACTGAAGTGAACACTGAAACACAACTGTCCGCAATCTGTGAAAAGCTCCTTTCTGTACTTCTATAGTGTTTGCAACCAATGTATTGTATACGGATGGAAGCGCGTCACACTAATAGATTAGATTTATTTTAAATGGAATGTAGCAGAACCAATTGGAGATAAATGAAAAGGATGAGCCACTGAGACACGCTCAGCAGAGTACAAGCAGCAGTGCTTGAACAAGTAACTGGAGCGTGATCTGCACTCAAAAAAGTAAAAAACACAGACTGAAGTGAACACTGAAACACAACTGTCCACAATCTGTGAAAAGCTCCTTTCTGTACTTCTATAGTGTTTGCAACCAATGTATTGTATACGGATGGAAGCACGTCACACTAATAGATTTGATTTTTTTCTAATATAATGGAGCTGCACCAATTCCACTAAATAAAATAAAAAAAAAAAAAAAAAAGTGACACGTGCAGATGCCTACAAACAGCGGTGGATGCAGAGCAAACTGCAGCGTCACCTGCACTGTCACACACACACCTTGCACAGAGCTGTTAAAACACTGGCAAAATGAAGCTTTACACAGCGGTTGGTAAACTAGCCTGCCTCAAGCACAGTAGTACACAAAATCGCAATATCTAACTGTCCCTCAGAGTCAGCACAGCAGCGTTCTGTCCCTAACTGAGTTCACAGCACAGTGACGCTAAAATGGCTGCGGCGCCTTTTATAGTGCATTCTGACATCATTTCAGCAGCCAATCACAGCCATGCCATTAGTTAAGATGACCGCATCATTACAGGATGTGCCCACACTTCGTAGGATTCCTCATTGGCTGACTAAAATCACATTGCCTCTCAAAGAATTATGGGAACTTCCGATTCCGGTATACGATATTGAAAAAGTATCGGAATTAAGTATCGGAATTCCGATAACGCGAATATCGGCCGATACCCGATACTTGCGGTATCGGAATGCTCAACACTACGCATAACGCCCTTACAGACTCCCACTATGCATTATATGACGAGGTGCAATACCTAAAATCCAAGATGGCGGATATTGAAGACAGACACCGCAGAAATAATATTAAAATAAGAGGGGTGTCCTCTCATCAGACCTTCAGGACTATGTGGTGGACTTGTTCCGCATTTTTGTCCCAGACGCCACCGACCGCGATCTTATTATCGATCGAATACATAGACTTCCTAGAGCCAAATTCTTGCCGCCAAATGTGCTGAGGGATGTATTGCTCAAAGTCCATTTTTTCCATATTAAAGAGCACATATTATTTGCAGCCAGGAAAATGAAGGAATTCCCCACGCCATACTCGGGATTACAGCTTTATACTGATTTATCTCAAGCCACCTTACAAGCGCGAAGAAACCTCCACCCTCTGACCTCCGCTCTCAGAGGAGCTTCTATACAATACAAATGGGGCTTTCCACTGAAACTCTTGGTGCGCCATGAGGATACCCTGCATATCATTCACTCACTGAAGGAAGGATGCGACTTGGCAAAAAGTTGGGGTGTGAAGATCGACCTGCAACTACAGACTATGAACCAGAAACCTTCTAAACCGACCCATGACTGGCAAACCCAAGGTTCCACGCGCTGATCCGGTCGAGCTAAAAATCGATGCAGTTCACTTTATAGTGGCTAGTTACCTGGGTCCGTTCCGTTATTACGGGCTAGCCTACTAGTTTTTGAGGCCTTAATTTGATGGCCTTTTGAACTCCTTCCCCCTGGAGATTTTCGGTCGAGGAGCATATTTGAGTATCGATATGTACCTTCGATTGATCCTTTATGATTCAGTTCAGCTATATTGCTATTGTTATGCCTTTATTTGTTGTGTCCCATTCCTTGTGTTTCTATCCCCATTGTTATCCAAAGGTCTACTTCACGTTCCTGACCCTTTCTGTGCTGCCGAAATGGAACTACCCATCATATTCCGCCCTGAGATCGCCTTATCCAAACTTCATCTACTCCTAAGTTCAGCCTTGTGGTGTGGTAAGCAAATTGTGGTATCTCAATATGTCGCTTAATTTGGTATCCCTTAACGTTAAGGGATTGAATTCCCCTTATAAGCGCTCTTACTTATGGAGAGAGGCGAGTAGACTTAAAGCAGACATACTTTTTCTGCAAGAAACTCACTTTTCCTGTACTAAAATGCCCCCCTTTAGCAGCACTAAATACACGCAGATTTTCCTAGCCTCTCAGGAGAAAAAAAAGGCAGGCGTTGCTATTTTGTTCTCCACTGACGTGTCATTTCACTGCGAGTCTTCCTACATTGACCCTGCAGGTCGTTTTATAGTACTGGTGGGACTGCTGCAGAATAAAATGGTCACCGTGGTTAACATATACGCACCGAATTTACGACAAATTCGTTTCTTAAATAGGGTAATGCGTAAAGTCCGAGGAATGGCGAGGGGAAGTCTGCTTATGGGAGGGGACTTCAACTTAATAGTTGATGGATCATTGGATTCTTCCAATCCTAGAACCCGGCATGATCCATGCCTCCAGCAATGGTTACGGTTACACTCCCTATATGATACATACAGATGCCTTAACTCCAGCTCTAAGGCATACTCCTTCTACTCAGCTTGACATCGTACCTTTTCACGCATTGACATGTTTGTTGTGGATCGATGGGCATTGCCAGATGCTAAATCTGCTGCGGTGGGAACGGCCACATGGTCGGACCACGCGCCGGTCATGTTGGAGTGGTCCCCACGAGCCTATTCATCAATGGCGGGGCACTGGCGAAATAACCTGGCACTGTACACCGATTCTTCATATGCGACACGTATACGACAGCAGATAGTAGACTACTTTAGTGTTAACACTACTCCTGACGTCACCCCCTCGACAATATGGCTAGCCCACAAGGCTGTCATGCGCGGACACCTCATCCAAATGGGTGCTCAGAGGAAAAAAGCCTTAACGAATCAACTAGATAGCTTATTGCTGAAAGTCCAGACAGCTGAGAATGAAGTTACTTCACAACCAACTTTGAATAATCACCGCAGTCTAATGACCCATCGACATAATCTACAGCTTCACCTGTTCAGCCAACACGATAAATATATACGCACCATGCGTGCAACCCACTATGGGTCAATTAATAAAACCTCTCGATATATGGCATCCAAACTGAAACAAAGGCGAGTCCGCAGCACGGTGTTCTCACTAAAAAACTCCCAGATCCCTCACTCGTCAATTACACACCCTATGGAAATAGCGGAGTCGTTCCGTAAATATTACGAACAGTTGTACAATCTCAAAAATTCCCCAGGAGTTATACAACCTACAGATCTAGCCATTAACTCTTTTTTATCCCAAATTGACCTCCCGAGGCTACCCCCTTCGTCAGCCTCCATGCTAAATGCCCCAATTTCGATAGCCGAAATTTTGCAGTCCATCAACATGTGTAAACTGGGCAAAACACCTGGCCCTGACGGGTACTCAAACGAATATTTCCGAACCTTCCCTGAATTACTTGCGCCGCACTTGACTAATATGCTAAACTCAGCTCGTGAATGCGCTTCTTTCCCGCCTGAGTTCCTAGAAGCGACGGTAACTGCGATCCCTAAACCCGGGAAACCCCCTAATGAACCTGGAAACTTTAGACCCATATCGCTACTGAATTGAGATACTAAGATATACGCTAAAATACTAGCCAACAGGCTATATAACATTTTACCACTGTTGATCCATACTGACCAGGCAGGATTCGTAGCGGGCCGCCAAACATCTGACGCAACACGACGTGTCCTCAACTTGCTTCAATATGCTTCAAGGGGTCGGACGCCTTCTTTGCTTCTCTCGTTGGATGCGGAGAAGGCGTTCGACCGAATTCATTGGGGATTTATGTTCCACACTTTGCGCAAGTTTGGATTTGAGAGCGATTTTCTACACAACATTGAAGCCTTATACTCCTGCCCATCCGCTAGGGTGCTCATCAACGGCACTTTATCGCAATCATTCTACATCACGAACGGCACCCGTCAGGGCTGTCCCCTATCTCCCCTCCTCTTCGTTCTCATCATGGAACCATTGGCGGAGAAAGTCAGATTGGATCAGACTGTTAGAGGTATCCCACTTTCTGGTAGACAACACAAGATAAGTCTGTATGCAGATGATATAGTCCTTCTATTAACCGACCCGTTGACTTCTCTACGATCAGCTTGTACTACCCTTGACGAATTTGGACAGATATCTCACTACAAACTCAACTATACCAAATCACATCTCATGGGGCTACACATTGATTCCCAGCTTAAGACTGCGATGCTTGCCGAGTTTCCCTTCAAGTGGCAGGATACTACGGTAACGTATCTAGGCATTAAGCTTACCTTGCCATTTCACAAGACAGTTTTACAAAATATGAACGGCCTAATACAGGATATTCAGGAGACTCTAGACACATACTCAAAAATAGACATATCATGGATGGGCCGGATCACATCATATAAGATGATGATCTTACCTAAAATCCTATATATTTATAGAACGCTCAATCTCCCGATACCAAAGAAATATATAAATAGGCTCTCATCACAAATGTTGGGGTTTATATGGGCAGGAAAAAAACCCAGGGTGGCCTCCTCCGTCTTAAGAATGTCTCGTTGCCATGGAGGGGCGGGCGTCCCCAATTTATATGCATACTACCACGCCACGATTATACGTCAAACTAGACATTGGTGGCTGCAATCCACGCACTCCTCTTGGCCGACCATAGAATTAGCTTTAAATCACTCACGACCACTACACTTGCATTTGTTAGCTTACACTGTAGATAAAACTCTTCCTCTACCGGCCTCACATGTAGTGACAACGACTTTACGTAGCTGGGTCTTATTAACCTCCAAGTTGAGAAAAGATGCACAAGTCTCCGCGGCAGCATTACCGATTAAACTTCTCCATTAGTGTATACCAGACTTAGACACCCGGAAATGGGGAGAACTTGGCCTGCAAACTTGGGGAGATGTAGCCACAATGCAACTTACAGGTCATATACCACAATTGACTGTATTTCATATACAAAGGGCTAGATCCTATATCTTCTCTGGTAACAAGCTTGATATGCAGATTCCTCTGACCCTCTGGAACCTTATCTTGGGCACTAACCCCCAACCTCAATTTGCTACGACTAAGCATTTATATACAATATTTAATGACTCCACTCACTTTACTAAACGAGCCCACATTGTTAGCTGGGAAATTGACCTAGGAAGACCCTATTCTGAGATTCAATGGGAACTTGCGTTTAAATGGGCTAAAAAAGCGTCGCTCTCCATGACGCTTCAGGAGTCACATATGAAGTGCACGTCACGCTGGTATTACACTCCTGAGAGGCTGGCCAAATTGTTTCCCGGAACCTCTGACCGTTGTTGGAGGAACTGTGGAGAGACGGGCTCCTTATTCCACATATTTTGGAAATGCCCTAAGGTTTTGTGCTTCTGGAGAGAGGTCTTCAACTTATTAGATTTGGTGACATCTTTGAGACTACAGCGATCTCCACATATAGCACTATGCCTGCTGGAGATTGAAACTGTACCTCTTAAATTCCGCAGATTTGTGGCACACACTCTGATGATTGCTAAAGTAATGATAGCCCAACGCTGGAAAACTGCTTCCACCCCATCAATGCTTGAGCTGACCTCTCGACTTAAAGAACATCACGCTCTGGAATCCCTATATGCTATCCGCAATAATTGCGTACATCTCTGTAATAGCACGTGGTACCCATGGTCCAAATATTGCAGAGATTCACTACATTCTTCCTCAACGAATCACCCTTGAGTAATCTTTGAATAAAACATTGGAAATGGTTCTTCTCACTGCTACTTACCTTCCCTTCCCTCCCACTACCTAAAACCTTCCTTTATGTAGATTGTTTGTATACCCAGTTAGTCCATGTCTTGTCTTGATTATTATAACTGTTTTATATCGTATGGTCTCATGGGCCTAGTTATATGCTTTCTTTGTATATGCATTCACCAAAACAAAAATTTTCAATAAAAAACTATTGAACATAAAAAAGACGGATATAAATATGGTACCGCTGAAAACGTCATCTTGTCCCGCAAAAAACAAGCCCCCGTGCAGTGTCATTAGTGAAAAAATAAAAGTTATAGCTCTCAGAATAAAGAGATGCAAAAATAATTATTTTTTATATAAAATAGTTTTTATAGTATAAAAGCGCCAAAACATAAAAAATGATATAAATGAGGTATCGCTGTAATCTTACTGACCCGACGAATAAAACTGCCTTATCAATTAAACCACACGCGGAATGGTATAAATGCCCCCTCACCCAAAAGAAATTCATGAATTACTGGTTCTTGCTCATTCTGCCTCCCAAAAACCGGAATAAAAAGCGATCAAAAAATGTTGTGTGCCCGAAAATGGCACCAATAAAAACATCAACTCGTCCCGCAAAAAACAAGACCTCACATGACTCTGTGGGCCAAAATATAGAAAAATTATAGCTCTCAAATTATGGTGATGCAAAAACGTTTTTGAAATAAAAAGGGTCTGCCATGCGCCCAAACAGTGGTTTACCCTCACATATGGGGTATCGGCGTACTCGGGACCAATTGCACAACAACTTTTGGGGCCCAATTTCTCCTGTTACCCTTGGGAAATTAAAAAATTGGGGGCGAGAAGATCATTTTTGTGGAAAAAATATAATTTTTTATTTTTACGGCTCTACGTTATAAACTTCTGTGAAGCACTTGGGGATTCAAGGTGCTCAACACACATCTAGATAAGTTCACTAGGGGGTCTACGTTCAAAAATGGTGTCACTTGTGGGGGGTTTCCACTGTTTAGGCACATCAGGGGCTCTCCAAAGGTGACATGGCGTCCAATCTCAATTCCAGCCAATTCTGCGTTGAAAAAGTCAAACGGCACTCCTTCCCTTCCGAGCTCTGCCGTGCACCCAAACATTGGTTTACCCCCACATATGGGGTATCAGCGTACTCAGGACAAATTGCACAACAACTTATGGGGTCCAATTTCTCCTGTTACCCTTGGTAACAAAAAAAATTGGATCTGAAGTAAATAATTTGTCAAAAAAGTTAAATGTTCATTTTTTTTTAAACATTCCAAAAATTCCTGTGAAGCACCAGAAGGGTTAATAGACTTATTGAATGTGGTTTTGAGCACGTTGAGGGGTGTAGTTTTTAGAGTGGTGTCACTTTTGGGTATTTTCTATCATGTAGACCCCTCAAAGTGACTTCAAATGTGATGTGGTCCTTAAAAAAAATTTTTTTCATAAACACAAGTTATATCGAAGAAATTTTACCACTAACATGAAGTACAATATATCACGAGAAAACAAACTCAGAATCGCCAAGATCCGTTGAAGCGTTCCAGAGTTATAACCTCATAAAGGGACAGTGGTCAGAATTGTAAAAATTGGCCTGGTCATTAACATGCAAACAACCCTCGGGAGTAAAGCGGTTAAGGTAATGAATATGCGCTCCACGCCTATGGGAGTAGAGACGCATGCATATTCATTACCTTAATGAGCGGTACCACGTGACTGCTCTGTACAGGAAGATGCCAGCGCCGAGACCATCGGGACCAGGAACCGCACGAGGAGGGTTAGTATGAGGTCTTCGAGAATCCGGCGCTGCTCCCCCACTGGTTTTCTGGACTGTGACTCGTGCATAAGCCGAGGGGGGTGTTTTCAGCACAAAAAAGGTGCTGAAAATCTCTGCATATACGCGAGTATATACGGTATATATTACTGATCTTTGCAACAGTCACTCACCTCACTGGTATGCTATACTTGGTCTTAATTGCGTCACTACAGCGTACTACAGGTTACCCTACTAGGTAGATCACATGATTAACTTGATTTACCTACTTGCAGGTTTCCTTTGTGCGGAGTTCTCCCCTTTATATTTTATTACCTGTTAGGATTATTTATGCTTATATTTTGCACCATTCCTCCATTTATCCAGCTGTTGTCCACTATACATTTTGCTTGTTCAATAAAATTTTCTACTTTTTCATCATACGATTCATTGACTTTATCATTTTTCTGTGCTCCCCCTTTGTTTTAGTGTTCTCTCACCGATTAGTTTCCTTTGCATCACAGTTCATTATTTATATGCACACCTATAATAGATCATACACGTGTGACTCTGATTTCGTGTGCATATATTTCATTGTTTTTCTTCCTTTGTCCCCCTGAAATTTTTTTAGCTAACTGCATTGAACTTGCATTTAGATTTTCTTCAACCCTTCTTATCAGAAGATGCTCCTTTTTAGGTGTTAATGAGGTCAGAATTTACATCTCTGAGATGGTTGCAGTTCCATCAATTTTTGTATCACTGTTGCTACAGAATTCTGACTGATTAGTAAAGCTTTGCATGTTTTCAATTATTAATTTTTTAATGATTCTGCAATGAAAGACGTTTTTATAGGACAGAGTGCCGCTTTTCCTCTCTTTGAAGTTTCACGAAAATCTTGCATTTATTGAAGAACCCAGAGTTCCTGAATAATCGCGAGGTGTGTACCATTATCCTTTCAAGTTGTGTTAGTTATGAATAGTGCCATTTTTTTCTCATTTTTGCACATTAACTTTCTTGTAGCCTTCACCTTTCTTGCGTAAATAAATTATATTCTTTCTCAGGTCCTGTGACATTTCTCTTCCACATTTTGCCATTGCTGATATCATGAAATGGGTAGGTGTTATGTTTCGGTAACTGAGGAGAAATAGCAAACTATAGCCAAAGTAGCAATACATCAGAGAGGCTGGAAATTACTGGGTTGCAGAACCCTAAACTAACCGCAACACTAGAAGTAGCCGTGGAGCGTACCTACGGTGATCCTAGACGCCTCGTCACAGCCGGAGAGATTGCTACACCACTAAGACAGAAAGATGAACGCTAACTGCCCCGTAGCAGAACCCCCAAAGAAATAGGAAGCCCCCAAACATGTAATGGCGGTTAGACAAGAAGAAAATAGGAACACAGACAGAAAATAGAATGAGCAAAAGCTGGGGCCCAATTCTGTCTAAATAGAAAAGTATAGGAAAGGATTCTGACTGCAACCCAAAAAACCCTGACAAAAATACCAACACTTCTGATTAACAAAAATCCTGAGATCACACGATCTCCAACACCTAAATCAGATCTCTGGTGTAACAAACAGCTATTCAGCAAATAAAAAGTGAGACAGGAACAGAGCAAAAGTGCAAACACAAAATGAGCACAATAGCAGCGCCAGGCCCCAAAAGGGGACCAGGCTGAAGTCCACTGCAAGGCAGCAAGCAAGCAAGGAAAATCCAACCAGAGGAAAAAAAAAACAGCAAGTCATTTATCTGAATGATAGCAGGAATGCAAGTTGAGTTCAAACCAAGACCTGGAAGAACAATTGATTACCGGAAAGGCTGATGGGAGTTCAGGTCACTTATATCAGACCATTCGGACCCAGCTGAAAGCCATTCAGCAATTGGTTCATTACCCTCAGCAACCACCGGAGGGAGCCCCAGCTCTGAAGTTGCCTCCAACGTGTTCACAACAGGTAGGGTTTTCTTTATTAAGTAACGTCCTTTTATAGTCAACTGTCTGATGGACACCTGTTCAATGAATAGTTAGAGTTAACTGGTTGAATTCTTGTTAATTAGAATTTATGTAGTCTAAACTTTTGTGTCATGATTCCACCACTTAGTGTCCTAAGAACGCTGTGAGTGACAGCTCAGCCGCCCTATAAGATCAGGAACATGCTAGGCTGTCAGTATTTTGAGTGACAGCCCAGCTTCTCAAACAGAGGCAGGGCATGCTAGGCTGTCAGCATTATGACTCACAGCTCAGCTAAGCTGCGCAATCTGGCCAGGCCTGATGGGGTTCCTCCAGGATTTGGTCATTCAGGGTGATTACCTGGCTATTTAGCTGTCTGGCAATAGTCAGACCATTGCCAGTCATAACCTTGTTCGTTGGTGTGTTTGCTCTGTGTTCTGATATTCTAATCTTTGTTGCAAAGACCTCTGATTTGCCTTTTTGACTAATCATTTGTATTATGCCTTTTGCCTTTGTCGTACTCTGACTTTTGCTGCCTGACCCTGGACTTTGCTTTTAACTATTCATTTGCCTTATCCCTTTTGCCTTTGCCATACTTTCCTGGCATTTGACCTCAAACTCCCCCTTATGGCTTGTCCGTCAGAAGTGACTTAGAGTAACATTTTGCTGCTAAGATTTTTATTGGGGTGTACTAATTTTTGCAACATGGTTTTGCATGAATTTGCTAGGAAAATTACTGTTTTGGTTGTGTAAAATAACAAATCTTACTTACAATCAATTGGCCACATTTGTGGGAGTATTTTGTAGTATAGTATGCCAAAGAAAATGTGGATTCAGAAAGAAAACTAAAGGTTTTCTGACAAATCTGTTGAGATGTACTAATTTATGCTGAGCACTATTAGTGAATAGGCTGCACAAAGGGTGGGAAACATATATACAGTCCAGATCTGTAGTGTCCCAGGTACACAGTGCCCTGTGTTGGCACTTATCCATGCAGCAGCACTCAAATATATTTTCCTCAGTCTTTTATCTGATGCCCCACTTTGATTTACTCTCAGCCTTGGAAGTCTACTGTGTAATGAGGCACTTATAAGTTCATATCAGACAACATCCTGATGTTTGATGTTAGTCAATACATCATATTGGCCGCTGATGTCATTGCAACCGACGCAAGCCCTACAGTTACACATATGCAGAACGTTATGGAAATATGTCTCAGAAGCATGCATAGGAGCTAGCACTGCAAAACAAATAAAAAATACCTACAGTGCGATCAGATATTGTTAGGGTCTGCGGAACGCACCTAATAGAGTGGAGTGGTGCGTTCGTAGCCCGGGGTCCACCGTGCAGGCGAAGCCCGCTGCTAGTAAGATGGCGAACGTAGCAAACTCTGTTATCCCGCAGAGTCGCTAAAATAAATGCCATAGCGCGCTGTGGCAGTTAGTGTGAACTCTGTTAATCCCCAGAGCCGCTAACGGGAATGCCACAGCGCTATATGGCGATAAGTGCGAACTCACTTAGTTTCAGTGAGCCGCAAAGTAAAACGCTAGGGCGCTGAACCAGCGTTATAAAGCGAACCCTGTTGCATCACAGAGACGCTGAGAAAAAGACTGTGTCCTGTTAGACTCACAGGGAACACAGATGACTGCTAAGCGGATTGCAGTCTGTGGTCATGCAGTCAGAACACAAGCAATAATCTCCTCACCGGGATAGCCGGTATTCTAATGGCGTTTTCAGCAGAGCCCTGAACACGTGCATACAATCTCCTCACCGGAGGTGCCGGTATTCTAGGGGCTTATTTCAGCCAGACCTAACCACATGCATACATGACCTCACTGGCGCAAGCACGTAACAGATTTAATACTAGCGCATGGCGACCCAGCCATGCCACCCTTTTATAGTAACAGCTACAGGACCTGCAAGAAAAAGGACCAATGAGAAACTGTTCCAAAACACATGTAGTTTCAGGACCTTCCTGGCGGACCAATAGGAGCTGCTGCAGTACCTGAACATGTGACCCCTGATCTCCAAAGAGAGATCTTACCCTGTGCATGCTCAGAAGGGGAAACGCAGGACTTCGTCCCAAAGACGTCTGCTAAAGCACTGGCTATAATAGAAGATCCAGGAGGGGCAGCAGCAAGTCTCTGCACAGTATTGGAATGGGCAAGACGCTGGGACCGACATCTCTGCTGAGCAGGTTCCACTGCGGCCGGAGATGGATGGGGGACCGCAGCGGGACTGGTTCGAGACTCCCCTTGTGCAGCAGCGGGAACTCGAACCCTAACAGATATATTATCAATTACAATTACAAAAAACAAAACAACCCACAAAATAATCAACTTGTGTTACTGTTTATAATGTAGATGGTGTATACGTGATAGTTACTGTAAGTTTTGTGTTTCAAACAATACATTCTGCTTTTATAATGTATCTGCAAAGTCGATAATTTAGATTGATTTGGCCTTGATGTGATCCAATAAGTCACTTCACTAGATTTCACAATGAGCAAATAAGGTTAGTTTTATGACATATTTTAAAGATAATCTGCCACCAGTTTTTTTTGCTACCTCTGAGAGCAGCATCTGATATCTGAAAGCAGAAAAATGTAATGCCAGAGATCCTGATTTCAGCAATTTAGTATCACTTATTTTACCAGATGCTGCAGTGTTGAATTAAAATTGTTTTATCTGCTGTAGATCTACCAGTTCCCTGAATGCTGAGCTCTGTACAACCCTGCCCAAACCACTGTTTGACAGTTTTATACAGCTCTGGCAAAAATTAAGAGACCACAGCACAGTTTCATAAAAATCAGCTTCTCTACATGTCTGACAGCCATTCCATTCCAGTGTCAGTTGAATTCCAACCAGAGTACACCTCATTCTACTTAATGTGCTTCTGATTAGGTGATCACCTGAACCAAATCTTATTTTGAAGTATAAAAAACTCTGCTGTGGTGTTCACAATCCTCTTGCAATAGGACAAGCTGGATGGCAAAACAAGTGCTAGTAATATCCCAAAAGTAATAGGAATGAAAAAATAACTTTTAGGCTAAGTGCACACGATCAGGAATAATTGCGTTTTTTTTGCGGTTTTTCCGCGGTTTTCCGCGGTAAAAACGCAATAAAAACGCAAGCATTAAGCATCCTATACATGTTAATTGATTCCGCATGTTTTGGCCACATGTTGCGTTTTTTTCCGCGAAAAAAACGCTTTGCGGAAAAAATAGCAACATGTTCATTAATTTAGCGTAATCGCGGTGATTCCGCCGCCATAGGAATGCATTGAACCGCTTACTTTCCGCATGTGGCTATGCCCACTATGCGCAATGTAAGCGGTTCATGTGCGGATGGTACCCAGGGTCTGGAGCAGAGGAGACTCTCCTCCAGGCCCTGGGTACCATATCCCTGGTAAAACAATAATTAAAATAATAAATAATGATATTCTCACCTTCCGGCGGCCCCCGCAGCCTTCCCGCCTTCAGCGACGCTCCCGGCAACTTCCGGTCCCAAGAGTCCTTTGCGAGAATCACCCAGATGGCGTAGCGGTCTCGCGAGATGCTACGTCATCGGTGTGATTTGTTGCAAAGCACTCCTGGGACCGCGAGTTGCCGGGAGCGTCGCTGAGAGGCGGGAAGGCTGCGGGGCCGCCGGAAGGTGAGAATATCATTATTTATTATTTTTTTTATTATTTTTACATTAGATCTTTTTACTATTGATGCGACATAGGCGGCATCAATAGTAAAAAGTTGGTCACACTTGTCAAACACTATGTTTGACTCGTGTGACCAACCTGTCAATCAGTTTTCCAAGCGATGCTACAGATCGCTAGGAAAACGCTAGCATTCTGCAAGCTAATTACGCTTGCAAAACGCTATTATTCTGGCGGGAATCAGCATAAAAAAACGTGCGTATTTCCTGCGGGAGAAGTGCGGGATTGCCGCGGAAATTTCCGCGGCAATTCCGCAACGTGTGAACTTAGCCTTAACCATGCCAAAGGAGTTGAAAAGAAAAGTCTTGAGTGAGGAAAAGAAGGGCTCAATTCTAGCTTTACTAGCAGAGAGATGCAGTGAGCGTCATGTTGCCTCCATCCTTAAAATTTGTAAGACGGCAGTCCATTACAACAAGGTCAAGCAGCAGACATTGGGGACAACAAAGCTACAGACTGGCAGAGGGCGAAAACGACTCTCCACTGACCAGGATGATGTCATCTTATTCGAATTTCACTCAGCAACCGCAGGATGACATCAAGTGACCTACAAAAGGAATGGCAAATGGCAGCTGGGGTGAAGTGCATGGCAAGAACAGATCGCAACAGGCTCCTAGAGGCAGGGCTTAAGTCATGTAAGCTAGAAAAAAAGCCTTTCATCAATGAGAAGCAAAGGAGAGCCAGGCTGAAGTTTGCCAAAGACCATAAGAATTGGACCAAAGATGACTGGAGTAAGGTAATCTTCTCTGATGAGTCTAATTTTCAGGTTTTCCCAACACCTGGTCGTCTAATGGTTAGCCGGAGAACAGGTGAGGCGTACAAGCCACAGTATCTTGCACCCACTGTGAAATTTTGTGGATCGGTGGTGATCTGGGGATGCTTCAACAAGGCTGGAATTGGGCAGGTTAATCTTTGCGAAGGACGTATGAATCAAGCCGCATACAAGGTTATCCTGGAAAAAAAGTTGATTCCTTCTGCTCAGGCAATGATAGCCAACTCTGAGGACTGGTTTTTCCAGCAGGACAATGCGCCATGCCACACAGCTAGGTCAATCAATGTGTGGATGAAGGACCACCACATCAAATCCCTTTCATGGCCAGCTCAATCTCCAGACCTGAACCCTATTGAAAACCTCTGGAATGTAATCAAGAGGAAGATGGATAGTCACAAGCCATCAAAGAAGAACTGCTTAAATTTTTGTACCAGGAGTGGCATAAGGTCACCCAAAAGCAGTGTGAAAGGCTGGTGGAAAGCATGCCAAGACGCTTGAAAGCTGTGATTAAAAATCATGGTTATTCCACAAAATATTGATTTCTGAACTCTTCCTGAGTTAAAACATTAGTATTGCTGTTTCTAAATGATTATGAACTTGTTTTCTTAGCAATATTTGAAGTCTGCAAGCACTGCATTTTTTTGTTATTCTGACCATTTCTCATTTTCTGAAAATAAATACAAAATTTATTGATTGGAAATTCGGAGACATGTTGTCAGTAGTTTATAGAATAAAAGAGCAATTTACATTTTACTCAAAAATACACCTATATAGAGAAAAATCAGAAAAACTGAAAATTTTGCAGTGGTCTCTAAATTTTTGCTGTATATACACTGTGCATAGGTAGAAAGTTGCCAATCAGTGGTGTGGGCGGGGTTATATAGAGCTCATGAATATGGAGGACTACCTACCAGCAGGTTTACTAGTCCTCTAGTGATAAAATCTGTTTCAGCAGAAGGTTATCACAACTACAGCATGCAGCCTAGTAAGTGATACATTTGCCGTCGGACACGTGGTTCGTGGAAACACACTGACATGTGCACAGACTCAGAATGGGTCTACGTGTGTCAGTGTCTCCGGTGTATGTTAAAACTGTCACCACACGTACTTGAGACACCGACGTCTGAAAAAGCCCTAAATATTATTGTCCTTTCCTCCCTGAGGGCCTGTAACATGAATATCTACACACAATTGATAACTTTCCTATTGCCTCACCTGAATAACTAAATATTTGTGAGACAGTCCCCTTTAAATATGGAGATATGGAGTAGTACGTGTATTTCGGCCTAATGTTTTCATTTATATACGCCCATGGGAATATTTGAATTACCAGAATTACAACTCTTAAAGGAACCTAAATTCTTGTTAAACTATTTTCACTGATTTTAAACAGCTTTGTTTTCTAGTTTGAGCTACAAAAAAAAACAAGAAAACTCATTAAAGGTCCATAATGTGTGAACTGAGCCAAACTGGCCCTCTCATGAGCAAATGTGAAAGCTAAAAAACAAACAAAGCCATGCTGCATATTGTACGCAGGCCGCATACAAATCCCACTGTCTGTTCCCTAGCAACTCCAGCAATTTCCAAGATCAACACATCTGCCCTATAATGTCGCAGAAAGTATGGTGTTTGCTGAAAAATCCCAGATAAATAAGTTGGAATTTTAAGGAATTGGATGGGTTTTTGATACCCATTTGTTCTCACTTATTTAAAAGGTACACAGGTTCTGTTTAAGAGCAGACATCACAACAATGTCTGTCCAAGTGTTAGTATCGCACGTAAGGGCTCCTTCAAGCTTTAAACCCCTTCATGACCTTGGGATTTTCCATTTTTGTTTTTTGCTCCCGTTTTCCCAGAGCCATAGCTTTTTTATTTTTCCGTCAATATGGCCATGTGAGGGCTTGTTTTTTTTCAGTACGAGTTGTACTTTTGAACAACACCATTGGTTGTACCATATAGTATACTGGAAAATGGGAAAAAAAATTCCAAGTGCGGTGAAATTGCCCAAGAAAAAGTGCAATTCCACAATTGTTTTTTGTTGTTTTTTTTTTTACCATGTTCACTAAATGCTAAAACTGACCTGCCATTATGATTCTCCGAATCATTATGAGTTCGTAGACACCAAACATATATAGGTTCCTTTTTATTTAAGTAGTGAAAAAAATTAAAGAGTTTTTAAAAACAATTGTGCCATTTTCCAAAACCTGTAGCATCTCCATTTTTTAGAATCTAGCCATGGTTGAGGACTTAATTTTTGAGTGCCGAGCTGACGTTTTTATTGATATACCGTATATACTCGTGTATAAGCCGAGCCGTGTATAAGCCGACCCCCCTAATTTTGCCACAAAAAACTGGGAAAACGTATTGACTCGTGTATAAGCCGGGTGTATAAACTGCCGTCCTGCTCTGTGCTGCCCCGTCCTGCTCCTTGCTCCCCCATCCAGCTCTGTGCTCCCCATTCTCCTCTGTACTCCCCCCCTCCTGCTCCGTCCTCCGCTGTGCTCCCCCATCCCTTCTCCGTCCTCATGTGCCCCCCCGTCCTGCTCCGTGATCCTCTGTGCCCTTCATCCTCTCCCCCTGTCCTGCTCCGTGCTCCTCTGTGCCCTCCATCCTCCCACCGTCCTGCTCCGTGCTCATTGTCCTCCTCCATGCTTCCCCCGTCCTCCGTTCTCCCCCTGTCCTGCTCCGTGCTCATTGTCCTTCTCCATGCTTCCCCCGTCCACCGTTCTCCCCCCCCGTCCTGCTCCGTGCTCCTTGTCCTCTCCTCCATGCTCCCCCCATCCTCCTCCATCATACTCACCCTCCCCGTGCCATCGCTGAACGTCCCTGCAATCCTGCGTTCTCCCCGACTTCCTGCAGCTCTCCAGCGCTGAGCGGTGACGTAATACCGCTCATTAAGGCCATGAATATAGACGCCAGACCTATGGGAGTGGCGTCGCGTCCATATTATATGACCTTAATGAGCGGGTATTACGTCACCGCTCAGCGCTGGAGAGCTGCAGGAAGCCGGGGAGAACGCAGGATTGCAAGGACGTTCAGCGATGGCACGGGGAGGGGTGAGTATGATGTCCCAGCCACCGGCTCTTGCCGCGGCACCCCCTCCCCCGCTGGTTTCTGCCCAATGACTCGTATATAAGCCGAGGGGGCATTTTCAGCACGAAAAAAGGTGCTGAAAATCTCGGCTTATACACGAGTATATACGGTAATCTTGGTCTACATACGATCTTTTGATCGCCTGTTATTGCATTTTATTGCAATGTTGCGGCAACCAAAAAAACATAGTCCTGGAGTTTTGATTTTTTTTTCTCGTCACGCTGTTTACTGATGGGATTAATTTAGTTTATATTTTGATAGATCTTGCGATAGATAGACGATGTCTTGTTTCACAGTTAGAAAATGCTGTGATAAAAGCTAAGTGCGGGCGCTGCACTCACCTCTCACAAACTATCACCATGACGATGGATCCAGAACATCTTCAGAGGACGGTTAGAAACTGCAGTAAGTAACTGCAGCGCTGCCCCTGATGACGTCCTGCTCCATGAAGGATGAGTGACAAATGCTGTGGGGAAGTGAGTGCAGCCCCAGACTGCTGTTACATAACACATTTAGGGATTATCACGATAGGCAGAAGTGTTGGTATTTTATAATAGCGCTAATTACAAAAGTGGTTAGTGTGTAAAGACATTTTAGGGATGCCGGACCACCCCTTTAATGTTGTGCTAACAAAGTAAGGCTATGTGCACACGTTGCGGATTCTTAGCGTTTTTGCCGTGGCAAAAACGCTTACACAACACAACTCATTATAGCCTATGGGATTCCGCAATGCTGTGCACATGCTGCATGTTTTTCCGCGGCGGAATCGCATCGCGGAAGAATCCGCAGCATGCTCATTCTTTTTTGCGGAATCGCGGCTATTCTGCCGCCATAGGAATGCATTGAACCACTTACTTTCCGCATGTGGCTATGCCCACCATGCGCAAAGTAAGCGGTTCATGTGCGGATGGTACCCAGGGTCTGGAGGACAGGAGACTCTCCTCCAGGCCCTGGGCACCATACCCATGTAAAAACAATAATTAAAATAAAAAAATAGTGATATTCTCACCTTCCAGCGTCCCCCGCAGCTTTCCCGCTCCTCAGCGATGCTCCCGGCCAATCCCGTTCCCAGTAATGCATTGCGAGAATGACCCCAGAAGACGTAGAGGTCTCGCGTGATGCTACGTCATCGGGGTCATTGTCGCAAAGGACGCCTGGGAACGGGATTGGCCGGGAGCGTCGCTGAGAGGCGGGAAAGCGGGGGGCCGCCGGAAGGTGAGAATATCACGATTTTTTTTTTTTATATTATTTTAACATTAGATCTTTTTACTACTGATGCGGCATAGGCGGCATCAATAGTAAAAAGTTGGTCACACTTGTCAAACACTTGTGTGACTCGTGTGACCAACCTGTCAATCAGTTTTCCAAGCAATGCTACAGATCGCTTGGAAAACGCTAGCATTCTGCAAGCTAATTATGCTTGTAAAACGCTAGTTTCTGGCGGGAATACGCATACCTATAATATGCGTATTTCCCGTGGCAGGGAGGTGCGGAATTGCCGCAGAAATTTCCACGGCAATTCCGCAACGTGTGCACATACCCTAAATCTGAACAACACATAGCAAAACTTGCCAGGAGAGAAAAATAGGTTCATCGCAAGCACTATAAATGTGGTGCACCATTACTACATAAACATTAGAGGATGGGTGGAGAAAAACGAAACCAGAGGTGGGCAATTAATTTTTCCAAGGGGCCACATGAGTGACCGTGGTTGTTGCAGAGGGTCGAACCAAAAGGCTAAAATTAATTCACCTCAACATTAATATCAACATACTAATTATATTAATAATTATATTAATATTGATTGTATCACTTAATATTGAGCAGAATCAAGTATGCTGACATCCCCCTATATACCATTTGAACCTGAATACAGCTCCTTCTCTATATCGCATGAGCCCCACACAGCCTCCCCATGCCCAGCAAATCAGCCCCACACAGCCACCTTATGTCCAGCATGAGAGCCCCATTGCCTTCCCATATCCAGTATGAGAGGCTCATTGCCTCCCCATGGCCAGCATGAGAGCCCCATAGCCTCCCCATGTCCAGCATGAGAGGCCCATTGCCTCCGCATGGCCAGCATGAGAGGCCCATAGCCTACCCATATCCAGCATGAGAGGCCCATAGCCTCCCCATGTCCAGCATGAGGCCCATAGCCTCTCCATCTCCAGCATGAGAGCCCCATAGCCTCCCCATGTCCAGCATGAGAGCCCCATAGCCTTCCCCTATCCAGCATGAGAGGCCCATAGCCCCTCCATCTCCAGCATGAGAGCCCCATAGCCTCCCCATGTCCAGCATGAAAGCCCCATTGCCTTCGCATGGCCAGCATGAGCCCCATTGCCTCCTCCATGGCCAGCATGAGAGGCCCATAGCCTCCCCATGACCAGGATGAGAGCCCCATAGCCTTCCCTTGTCCAGTATGAGAGCCACATAGCTTCCCCATGTCCAGCATGAGAGCCCCATAGCCTCTCCATGTCCAGCATGAGAGCCCCATAGCCTCCCCATGTCCAGCATGAGAGCCCCATTGCCTCCCCATGGTCAGCATGAGGCCCATAGCCAGATTGAGAGGCCCATAGCCTCCCCATGTCCAGCATGAGGGGCCCATAGCCTCCCCATGTCCAGCATGAGAGCCCCATAGCCTTCCCATGTCCAGGATGAGACTCACATAGCCTCCCAATGTCCAGCATGAGAGCCCCATAGTCTTCCAATGTCCAGCATGAGAGCCCCATAGCCATAGCCTCCCTATGTGAACCCAAACATCCCATACACATGAAAAAAACCACCCAATACTCAGCTTGCTCCTGTTCCCACAGCGCTCTGCCTCGCTGACTTGCCGCAGTACACAGCTGATACGATGAAATGGCACAATCACGTCAGCTGTTTCACATGCTGATTGGTGGAGGAAGGATCCGGAGGCCCCTTCTCCACCAATGCAGTCAGCGTGGATGGAGATTGACAGGGGAGACAGCAAGCGGGTGGGCACGGTGTAGCCCATGGGCCACTGTTTTCAGCCCTCGGCTGTCTCGGTACGTGGGCTGGGCTGGATGTGGCCCACGGTCAGCACTTTGTCCAGGTCTGAACTAAACTATCAATAATAACAGCTGAAAAAAAACTTTTGTTAAAATGTGAACGGAGCAATCTCGACAAGAGATGGAGACAGACAGCACAGAAAAAGAATGACATGTAAAATATCCTGAGGCCTCTGCGTTTAGCGCAGGGTAAAGTAGTAATTGGTCAGTAGTCTCAGAGGCCAAATAGCAGCATGATTTCTAACTCAACGGCAGATACGATTAGAGAATGAAATAAGATTTTATAGGCAACTTGTGAATTGAGGGAATACAAAGCACAAGGAAGAATGGATAACGGTGCTACCGACACAGAGACTCAAAATGAAAGATGTCACGTAATGCAAAAACTAACCTTTCTGCAATAAACCCAGTGATGTCTACTAAATCACCCGGGGCAATATCAAACAGTACATGCTGCTTTTATGTTGCTGCATCCTTAAAAATTGTCTGAATGTGCTGTTAAGGGAAAATCTTCCGAGGCTGACGTGGTGGAGTACAACCTCAGCAAGACGGATTTGTTTTGTAGAATACATATTGTAAACATGAGATATTTTTATTGCAAGAAGAACATTTGCCATGGGCCTATCGCAAATTAATTTTTTGGTTAAATGGAACCTGTCAAGTGAAAAAAAATGCTATTAACCTCCAGATATGTGATTAATCTGCTGGCTAACAGTGTTCTGATCCAGTGGCCGCACACATGATGGCAGAATTCAGACAGTGCTCCCTCTAGGAAGCATGCAATGTCAATCAGAATCGGGTGAAGGGCCCCAATATGCAAATGAGGGTGCATAGTGGCCACACCAAAGGATCACCAAAACCTCCTCATTTGCATATGAATTAAAAGTCCTTTTCTCAGGCTCTGGACTAGTAACAGGTACAGGACTAGTATGGCTGTTATAGTGGCTAAGTCCTTTACAACACTATATAGCCCTTTGAAAAAATGTTGGGGGGGTGATGGACTCCCTTTAAAGAGACATGTAAAAGTGATATACATGCACAGAGGTATAAAGGGACATAAGGGTAATGATTTTTATCTATGTGCTTCATGCCGTCTGGGATTTGTCCAGAGCTGACTTATGAGATACTATAACTGTCACATTCCTTTCCGTACATTATACAAGAATCATGTCCTAGTATAGAAACAATGCTTTCCTTCCACACTTCCAAACCACTTGCAAAGGAGGTTAACCAGCTATTCCAGGAGGTCTCCAGAAACTGTAATCTATGTAGTATGCTACGCTACATATACATGTCTGAAATCTAGATGGCAACCTACAGTAATGGCTGCCATTGGTGGTTGGGACCTAGCATCCATTACTCAGATAAAGAAGAAACAGCTGAAATAGGAAAAAAAGTTACATAAATGGAAGATTGTCAGGTAGCTGATGCCCATATAATCAGAGAAATAAGCTTTAACCCCTTTACCCCCAAGGGTGGTTTGCACGTTAATGACCAGGCCAATTTATGACCAGGCCAATTTTTACAATTCTGACCACTGTCTCTTTATGAGGTTATAACTCTGGAACGCTTAAACGGATCTTCGCGATTCTGAGACTGTTTTCTCGTGACATATTGTACTTCATGATAGTGGTAAAATTTCTTCAATATAACTTGCATTTATTTATAAAAAAAAACGGACATATGGCGGAAATTTTGAAAATTTTGCAATTTTCAAACTCTGAATCTTTATTCCCTTAAAACAGAGAGATATGTCACACAAAATAGTTACTAAATAACATTTCCCACATGTCTACTTTACATCAGCACAATTTTTAAATCAAAAATTTTTTTTGATAGGAAGTTATAAGGGTTAAAAGTTGACCAGCGATTTCTCATTTTTACAACACCATTTTTTTTAGGGACCACCTCACATTTGAAGTCACTTTGAGGGGTCTATATGATAGAAAATACCCAAAAGTGACACCATTCTAAAAACTGCACCCCCCAAAGTACTCAAAACCACATTCAAGAAGTTTATTAACCCTTTATGTGCTTCACAGGAACTGAAGCAATGTGGAAGGAAAAAATTAGCATTTAACTTTTTTTGCAAAAACTTTACTTCAGAACCAATTTTTTTTATTTTCACAAGTGTTAAAAGAGAAAATGAACCACAAAATTTGTTGTGCAATTTCTCCTGAATACACCGAAACCCCTTATGTGGGGGTAAACCACTTTTTGGGCACACGGCAGAGGTCGCAAGGGAAAGAGCGCCGTTTGACTTTTTCAACGCAGAATTGGCTGGACGCCATATCGCGTTTAGAGAGCCCCTGATGTGCCTAAACAGTGGAAACCCCCCAACAAGTGACCCCATTTTGGAAACTAGACCCCTTAAGGAACTTATTCAAAAAGAGAAATAGGAAGCTTCTAACATTATAAGATACAAATTTTATTCAATTTAAAATACATTTTTATGGATAAAAAAATCCAAATAGGGACAATAAATGCAACAAAAACAGGCTCAATATCAACAGGTACAGGCACGGTAAGAAAGGTATACAAAAGTGCATATATCAATACTTTATATAAAGCCACAATGGCTAGTAGTGGGCTAAACAAATAGCTTCCATATGATGTATATCTGAGCACCAAATACATAGAATGATCTAAATAGAAGAAAATGCCCTCCCACCATAGATGTTAGCTTGAAATGTCAGCATACAAATGCAGAGCCCGCAGCAAGTGCTTTAAGTACATGCAAAAACAAGTCTGCACATCAATGTATAGGGCAAACTAGAGTACTAGAGATAATAAGCTATTAGTGGGAGATCATACCTGATATGGCCTTGGCACCCCTGACGCGCGTTTCGCGTTTAGCTTGTTCACAAGGGAGCGTGCGTATATCTATGCTCTTTGCTGGACATATTTATAGGACCCGGCGTTTCTTAATTGCAGCGCTTCCGCTGACTCACCGCTCTACGTCAGCACGAACTGGCGTCACATGACGCCCGGCCCAACCCCTCGCTCGACGCGTCAGAGCAGGGGAGAGCACGGGCGGCAGGAAGAACGTCGTCATGGTGACCGCCTAAGCAGGATGTCAGCCGAAACGCCCATTACCGCTACTACACAGCGAAGCTGCGTGCCTGCAAATTGCATGCTGGCAGTGCATATCACCGGCTTTCACAAGGAGACGCATACAAACAGATACCGACAGGAGATAAAGTAGATACTATAATGCGTTACCCATGTAGCCCTATATCCAATTTGGTATATTATTAAAATCAGAGGATTCATAATTCAAAACAATACATATAATACATATAATATATAAAAAACACAAAAGAGAAGCTTATGAAAGAAAGATATGCAAAAAAGTATGAAAAAAAGGGGGAAAAAAGAAAAATAATATATATATATACATAAATATAATATACTAAAATTATGTAAAAATAAAGTGAAATCAAAAGTGCAAAAATCATAAGAAAAAGTATATGCGATGTAAAAGGAAATATAGGGAAAAATCCCAGAATCAAAATAATAAAGTGCAAAATATATATTTAGTAAATCCCAAATATCGTGCTTATATAGATGCTAATGAAAAAATGAAATATGATACCATATGTGCTATGTATAAAAAACATAAATCATGCATATATAATATATCATATCAATCATAACTGGATAACTCGTCGAGTGAGGGGTTGGGCCGGGCGTCATGTGACGCCAGTTCGTGCTGACGTAGAGCGGTGAGTCAGCGGAAGCGCTGCAATTAAGAAACGCCGGGTCCTATAAATATGTCCAGCAAAGAGCATAGATATACGCATGCTCCCTTGTGAACAAGCTAAACGCGAAAAGCGCGTCAGGGGTGCCAAGGCCATATCAGGTATGATCTCCCACTAATAGCTTATTATCTCTAGTACTCTAGTTTGCCCTATATATTGATGTGCAGACTTGTTTTTGCATGTACTTAAAGCACTTGCTGCGGGCTCTGCATTTGTATGCTGACATTGCAAGCTAACATCTATGGTGGGAGGGCATTTTCTTCTATTTAGATCATTCTATGTATTTGGTGCTCAGATATACATCATATGGAAGCTATTTGTTTAGCCCACTACTAGCCATTGTGGCTTTATATAAAGTATTGATATATGCACTTTTGTATACCTTTCTTACCGTGCCTGTACCTGTTGATATTGAGCCTTTTTTTGCTGCATTTATTGTCCCCATTTGGATTTTTTTATCCATAAAAATGTATTTTAAATTGAATAAAATTTGTATCTTATAATGTTAGAAGCTTCCTATTTCTCTTTTTGAATTTGTTGATGTTTGGAAGTACTATTTAATCTAGGCAATATTTTTTGTCCCTTAAGGAACTTATCTAGATGTGTGGTGAGCACTTTGAACCTCCAAGTGCTTCACAGAAGTTTATAACGTAGAGCCGTGAAAATAAAAAATCATTTTTTTCCTCAAAAATGATTTTTTAGCCGCTATTTTTTTATTTTCCCAAGGGTAACAGGAGAAATTGTACGCTAATACGCTAATTTTGGGGTAAACCACTGTTTGGATGCACGGCAGGGCTCGGAAGGGAGGGAGCGCCATTTGACTTTTTGAACGCCACGTCGTGTTTGGAGACCCACTGATGTGCCTAAATAGTGGAAACCCCTCAATTCTAGCTCCAACCCTAACCCCAACACACCCCTAACCCTAATTCCAACCCTAATCCTAACCCTAATTCCAACCCTAATTGTATCCTAACCCTAATTGTATACCTAACCCTAATTGTATCCCTAACCCCCATTTTAACCCTAATTGTAGCCCTAACCCTAACGGAAAAATGAAAATAAATACAATTTCTTTATTTTATTATATGTCCCTAACTAAGGGGATGATAAAGGGAGGGTTTATGTCTATTTTTTTCTATTTTGATCACTGTGATAGCTTATCACAGTGATCAAAATGTACTTTCACTTTATGAATGAATCTGCCGATTCGTTGGGCGCACTGCGAATGCGCCCGCCATTTTCTTTTACAGGATGAAGACGCCGGAGGCTGGGAGATGAGGGAGGAAGAGGGGACACCGGGAGGTACCAGGGGGGAATCGGGGGTCCAGGGGACCTTATTTCTCACCCCTCTGATGTGCGATAACATCAGAGGGGAGAGAAATTACATGGAGAATCGCGGCATTTTTTCGATCACCGTTATAGGGTTAATAACGGCGATCGCAAAAGCGGGGTCGGTAAAAACAGACCCGAATCATGTTCTCGGGGTCTCGGC
Source organism: Oophaga sylvatica (assembly GCA_033576555.1). Classification (NCBI taxonomy): domain Eukaryota; kingdom Metazoa; phylum Chordata; class Amphibia; order Anura; family Dendrobatidae; genus Oophaga; species Oophaga sylvatica. Next base: position 318,064,770 of record JARQOD010000002.1, read on the forward strand.
TACCGGGGAAACCCCGACTCTGGGGGCGCTATATACTTTTTCCACAGTGCCATTAATTAACGGCACTGTGGTTTAAGTACCTGAGCTTTTTTTTTTCTTTTGCGATCGCCGTTATATGGTTAATAACAGCGATCGCAAGAGCGGGGGGATTGTGGGGACCCTAATTATGTTCTCTGGGGTCTCGGCTACCTTTTGGTAGCCGAGACCCGGAGAAAATCCGACTCGGCGGGCGCACTGCGCATGCGCCCGCCATTTTCTTAGCTGGGACAAGAAGCGGGCAGCTCCGGGAGCCAGTGGAGGACTGGGGGGACACCGGGAGGCACGGGGGACAGATCGGGGGTCCCGGGGACCCTATTTCTCTCCCCTCTGATGTGCGATCACATCAGAGGAGAGAGAAATTAAATGGAGAATCGCGGCATTTTTTGCGATCACCGTTATAGGGTTAATAACGGCGATCGCAAAAGCGGGGTCGGTAAAAACCGACCCGAATCATGACTCTGGGGGGCGCTATATACTTTTTCCACAGTGCCATTAATTAACGGCGCTGTGGTTTAAGTACCCTTAACTACCGCCGTTAAAAGGCGTATCGGCGGTCATTAAGGGGTTAACAAGGTCTGAACCCAACAAATCTGCAATTTGCCAACCACCTACTGCGTATCTGATGTTCAGCCGACATTCGTTCATCATGTGCCGGAGGTATGAGGCACTTGTTCTCAGGAATATGTCTGGAAGCAGCTTTACTCATTCTGAAATCTCATTCAACAGGAAACTATTGCTTTCATTGCATATTTTGACCAATAAAGGGTTTTTTTCACACCTTTAGCATGTCAAATCTTTCAGTGTTTTTGCAACAATTATCTCACCCAGAGTAAAAAAGCAACAAAAATGCATGTAAAAAAGCACATATTGTACATTGCATTTTTTCTACCAAGAGACAGTTTTAGGACACGCTCATGCTAGCATATAACACGACCGAGTGCTATGCGATATTGTTTTATCAGATACAGTAACACTTGGCTCAATGTTATACTATGGGGCAGTGCAAATCTGCGATTAATTTCTCATGCCCACTGGATCACATTCACCCATACAAGTCTATAGGTGCGTGTGAAATAACGGACTGCACTCGGATGTCACACAGAAAATGGAGAAGGTGGAGAAATTATGTTCCCTGTCTTCTCAGCACCTGTGCTGCGATTCTCTCATGCAAGAGAATCGGATCACACTAACGTGACACTAGGATCAAAAAAGAACCAAAGGAAGTGCTGAAGACCCCTAAAAATTAACTTTCCAGCCTGATTTAATGGCGGCACCTGCATAGCTATCACACCACACACAGCGCTGACTTCGGCCACGAGGTAACATTGAAGCTCTCATCTGGATCCCCTGATGAATCCTTTTATCCTAAAGAAGGGGGAAAAGCGTCGGGAATAAGACTCTCATACAGCACTTTAGCACTTTGAGATAACTTAGTTTACAGATTTAGTTCCCTATGAGACTACTTTTTGTCTCCCCATTAGGGGTATTTACACGTTTTTTCTATGTGTGTGTGTTTTTTCTATTTTTGTTATGTTTAGGGTGTTATAGGATTTACAGGGCTACCGATGTTGAGCGGGGCACCATCACATCAACAACTAGGGTGCCAACGTCCGCTGGTAGGTAAGGAGACTGTCAGGGCTTTTAGGGAGAGAGTAGCCCCCATTTTTCTTTATATTTGGTTATTGTACCTCTAAATAGTTATATTGTGTCTTTGGTGGCCCTTGTTTGCGCTTAGCACCTTTTTTAGTATTGAGAATACTTTTAATATATTAATAAAACTTAATTATTAGGGGTCTTCAAAACTTCCTTTGGTTCTTTATTGTAGCAAGACCCCACCTATTCCAAAAGTTTTTTTTGACACTAGGATCAAACGCTGAGAGAAGCTATGGCCCTGTGAGTGGGCCCTCAATGTAGAAAAATCCACTGCAAATTGTTGACAGCTTAAGCGGATGTCAAAAGAACTCAAGCAGGCGATTTGCATACTTGCAATCACTAGATTCTGTTTCTGCTTCTCTCAAAGTACAATTCCTGATGAAAATTTGATCTAGACTGGTACACCCTTTAATAGCGGTTTAGAATATATTATATGGGTTATATTATAAATCAGTCACACTCAAGAATAGCCCAGATTTTGCCCTTTTTTGTAAAAATTGTGCTAGGTCACAGTCTTTGAGTTCTTCAGATACACTTGACATCAAAGATGAATATTGTAGGCCAAAATGGATTGTAAATCTAAGATTCTTCAGGCTATAACAGTCTCCCTGGACCGGTCAGTTATTAATCTTTATAGCGCAGTAAACTAATGGATAGGCTGATAACCTAAAATGTTTCAAATACACCTTTATGTAAATGGATATATACAATTTTTAGGTAATTTTTGTTTCCAACGCATATACAAAAATCAAAGAACCTTTGCAAATAATTTTACCATTTTGAATCTCTGATGTAGACCGGTGTGTTTTCAGGGTTGCAGACAACCCTTACAAAGACTGATCCTGCACTTACATTGTGGAAGCTATAACTAAGGGATTCCACTTCTAGGGGCACTTATTGAATGAAAGATTTCCCTTTCTGATTTTGCAGATGGTGAAGTACATGGACGAAAGTTGATGTTTGCACATTCTCTTCCAGATCAGCCCAAAACCCTTGTAACAACTTCATTGCTTTTGATGGTGGCATATTTTAGTCAGAATTACAGCTCTGCTATTATGATTCTATTTCTATAAAGTCAGACTGATTGGAGTCCCAATGGATGAAAGCTTAACGGTGAAATATCTTTATTTTCCAGGTGAAAATTTGGAAAGGTATTGTGTTGGCAGGGAACTACTATTTTGATACAAGTTTAGATTTTTCTCTCACCCCTTGCTGAATGCCAACCATTTTATAAAGGGTTATTCTCATTTTTTTTTGTTACCCTTCTAAATGTGTACCAGGTAGTTCACAGGGGATCATGTAAGACAACACTCTCCATATACTTTTATTGTTATATTCATGTTATATTCATGCCAAATATTGTGCAGATCCAGTGGTATAGCCTGGGAAAGGGGCGCAGAAATGGTTGATCCAGGCGCCAAATTTTATAGGGACCCAAATTTTGTCACCCTCTTGTCCACTGTGAAATGATCCAGGAGGACAAGCACTTGTGGAGCGGTGTATGTTGCAAAGGTGAGGTCATCATCGGCTGCTGTGCTCTGCATCGGCAGAGACTGAGATGACAAAGTTCTCAGTATAATGAAGACAGGTTTGCCATCTTGGTCACTGCCTATGTACAGCACCACAGCCGATGAGAAATTCATTAAATGTTTTGCTTTGCATAAGCAGCTAATGATTAAAGGCAGTATAGAATCATGTATACTGCACATGTGCTACACTGTGTTCTCCCACAGCATCTCCTCTCCCATGTAATGCACGGAGAGGAGACGCAGACATCTGCTAGGAGAGCTATCCATCCACTATAAAGAGGTGGCTAGAGTTATGGTTAGGGCTCGTACCCATCAACATGAAAAAAAGTTTTGATTTCGGTCCAGAAAAGTCTGACAAGTGTCATGCATGTGCCATGTGATTTTCATGCAAGTACAATCCAATTTTTCACACCTAGCATCCGATTAACATCCGAATGCAGTGCGATTGGTATCCGATTGCAATGCGATTTTGACATGAGCTTTTACACAGAGTAATTCTCTATGTCATTTACACATACAGTACAGACCAAAAGTTTGGACACACCTTCTCATTCAAAGATTTTTCTGTATTTTCATGACTATGAAAATTGTAGAATCACACTGAAGGCATCAAAACTATGAATTAACACATGTGGAATTATACATTACACTTTACAAAAAAGTGTGAAACAACTGAAAATATGTCTTATATTCTAGGTTCTTCAAAGTAGCCACCTTTTGCTTTGATTACTGCTTTGCACGCAGAAAAGGTGAACGGCTGGACTCTACATGCCTAGTTCCCCCCGTGAAGCATGGAGGGATGGTGTGATGGTGTGGGGGTGCTTTGCTGGTGACAATGTTGGGGATTTATTCAAAATTGAAGCGGTGAGCGGTCCAGCTCACCCCAAACCATCTCGATTAGGTTCAGGTCTGGTGACTGTGGAGGCCAGGTCATCTGGAGTAGCACCCCATCACTCTCCTTCTTGGTCCAATAGCCCTTACACAGTCTGGAGGTGTGTTTGGGGTAATTGTCCTGTTGAAAAATAAATGATGGTCCAACTAAACGCAAACCGGATGGAATAGCATGGTGCTGCAAGATGCTGTGGTAGCCATGCTGGTTCAGTATGTCTTCAATTTTGAATAAATCCCAACAGTGTCACCAGCAAAGCACCCCCACACCATCACACCTCCTCCTCCATGCTTCACGGTGGGAACCAGGCATGTAGAGTCCATCCGTTCACCTTTTCTGCGTGCAAAGCAGTAATCAAAGCAAAAGGTGGCTACTTTGAAGAACCTAGAATATAAGACATATTTTCAGTTGTTTCACACTTTTTTGTTAAGTATATAATTCCACATGTGTTAATTCATAGTTTTGATGCCTTCAGTGTGATTCTACAATTTTCATAGCCATGAAAATACAGAAAAATCGTTGAATGAGAAGGTGTGTCCAAACTTTTGGTCTGTACTGTATGTTTCCAAGGAAATATTCAACATACCCACACTATATTTAGAGAGAGAGAGAGAGAGATTAGATAGATAGATCTCTAAAAGCCGGCAATTCATCTGCCACGTACAGTAAAATCACACTGACAGGTTAGAATAGAATAGATATGTACACAGAATAGATAGCTATAAAGATGTGACATATGTAAATGTGTGTGTGCTTCAGGCTTACTGTACATGTATTTAATAAATAATTATTCTTCTGAAAAAAAAAATGACGCGGACTCCCGCATAATTTTCATTACCAGCATCAGGAAAGCCAATGGTTGGGGGCTGATGATTATAGAATAGGAAGGAGGTAATACCCATGGAGCTTACCAGGCTATTAATATCAGCTCACAGCTGTATATTTAGCCTTTACTGGTTATTAAAATGGGGGACCCTAAAAAAAATGACGCAGGGTCCCCCTATAATTATTAAACAACAAAGGCTAGGCAGACAGCTGCAGGCTGATATTAATAAGCTAGGAAGGGGCCATGGATATTGGCCCCATCCCAGACTAAAAACATCAGCTCTCAGCCGCCCCAAAAAAGGCGCTTCCTATCTGGCACTTAGCCTTGCCTTTCCCACTTGCCTTGGTGCAGTGTCAAGTGGGGTGATAGTTATGGGGGGAGAGGGTTTGATGTTGTCTTTGTATTGTCAGGTGACATCAAGCACAGAGGTTAGTAATGGAGAGACGTCTATAAGAAACTCCCATTACAAACCCTATAGTGATATTGTATAACAAAATACACACCCAGAATAATAAAGTCCTCTAATTGAAAGAATGACACAGACTTCTTTAATTAATCTAAATTAAACCATACTCACGTCATCGCCCAGTCCACTGAAGCCAATGTCCCCTGTAACAGAATTAAAATAATAAATAAACATATTCCTCACCTCTTCGACGAGAAGATAATAATCCAATTTTCCTGCAAAGTGTCTAGCTCTGCTACATCTGGATGGCAGGCTGCATTGTTGCACCCACTTACTTGCATTTTTCTCGCACCCACTTACTTACATTGACGAGTCTCATCTGAGATACAAGGACAACCGCAGCATGCTGTGATTTTTTTCTCAGTCTGATTTCAGCTGAGAAAATGAGCTGTGATGAGCTGTGACTCATAGCTTAACATTGGTAAGAGTACAATCCGAATTGTTTTTGGATTGCACTCGTCCGTTTTCCTTGCAGATGAGTATGAGCCCTTAGGGCTTGTTCTGGAGTCAGTGCTAGAGTAATAAAAATGACAAAAAAAAATAAAAATAATACAAAAAAAGGTAAAAGATCAAAGCGCAAACTATAATAACACTATCATTTTCTTAAATATAATACATGTGCTTGGGAAATAAAGGGTTCAACACTGGATTGCTGGAAGGGATTCATGGAGTGCTAACGGTCCAAGGTTTAAGGGGTGGAAAATACTTGCTTTGCCCTGGGCATTCCATGTTATGCTACTGTGGTGATCGGCTATTTCTGTATATGTTGTATAAGTTTAGAAATATATAGTCTGCCAAGTTCAGTCTCCCTGATACACCTGCGTAATTAAACATAGATCACATTGAAGCAGGTTACAAAGGGAATTTGTCATATGGATCAGATTCCATTGTGTACACTTTGTTAGTCTTCGTCAAAATCAGCGCATGATCTGGACTAAGACTATATGTTCTTCCCAATCTTTTATATTTAAGCTTGTCAAGATTTCACTCAAATTTTGATAAAATAATTACATGTTGCATTTAGTGTTCTTCCATAAACTTTCTACACGCTCTTGTTTTCAAAGAACAAAGAGTATTTATATACTTCCCACTTCAAACAGATGAAATCGGAAGGCAAAGAGCTGGTCAGAAATTAAATCAGGCTGTGGGTCTTATCCAAACCAAAATAAGTTGTGCAACACTCTTATCTAGCTATGCGCAATTGCTCATATACACTCATTATCTATAATCTCATAATCTATATCTTGGGTCATAGCCTGGCTTTCTTATTTTTGCATATCCAGGTCAGGATTTTCACTTCAGCAGGAGAAGTTCATATCTATTGGGGATAAGGGATACGTTTTTGTGCCTCTGAACACTGTTTTACACGTCATATTTCTGCACTAACATCTCCCGTTGACACAAGCCTAAAAATGTATATATATATATATGTAGATATTATTAAACCGCTAGTACATACCCGTGTACAGGGCACAGTACCCTTTCTAGATACGATGAGATGAGGCAGAGTCCTGGTCAGAAGCAATCTAGAAGCAATCTAGGTTCAGTAATCAATAAGCAACAATTGTTGGAAAGTTTAGCGGCCCACAGCTAGACCTGGGAAATGGAGATGATGTGTAAAGTGCCCAAGAGCAGTAGTCGCGACCAAGCTGCTGTCCGGTTGCACTCCGGCACTTTACAGACATGGGGTTTCCCAGTCCTAGTGTGCTGTAGGGTGTGACTTCTACGTATAAAACCGAAATTCACATAAGTGCATCTGTTGTCTTCAGGAGCAGGGTAAGACAGTCCACATCCCTGCAGATGCATAGGTAAACCTGGCCATAAGCAAAGGTATTGGTCAGAACGTGTTTGAATAACCAGTTCAAGACCAGGCCATTTAACCCAATTCCTGACCAAGGAAATTTTTAGTTTTTTTCATACATGCAATTTAAAGAGCAGTAAAAAAATGTTGTTGTTCTAATATTCAAGAAATTTTTGCATATGTTTTCATAATACAGGGGATCTAATTTTTTATGTTTTCATCAAGGATAGACAGGAAGTGCTAGGTAGCACTTAATAAAGAAACCTGAGTGCTATAAAGGCTGCTGGCAATAAGGGCAGGTTTTAGACAAAGTTGGGCCCTGGACAAAGTTTAAAGTGTGGAACCAAATGCTAACATATTGCACCATCACACAGAAACATTTCGGTTGTATTTACATGCGCCAAGTTCAGGCCTTTAAAAGGGCGTGATCAAAAATATTGAAGTCGTTCGAAGTTTGTTTCCCGTCTTCTTTGCTCCGGTTGAAAAAGAATGACTGGCACAGGACTATCACTAGTAGATCAATCTTTCCCCATACAGTATCATTTTATCAGCAGCACATCTGCAGTTATCACTGGGTGATGTGCTGCTGAGAACTATTATTTTTGTTGCAGCATAAACAATCCAAATTGGCAGCATTTTGCTTGTTTAGTATAATGCACTCCATAGTCCTCCACATATTTTAGTGCACCCCCATAGTCCTCCATATAGTATAATGCACACCCCATAGTCCACTATATAATAAAATGCACTCCTCATAGTCTTCCATATAGTATAATTCACTCTCCTTAGTCCTTCATATAGTGTAATACACTTCCCATAGTCCTCCATATAGTGTAATGCATCCCATAGTCCTCCATATTGTATAATGCACCCCCCATAGTCCTTCATATAGTATAATGCACTCCCCATAGTCCTCCATTTAATATAATACACTCCACATAGTCCTCCATATTGTATAATGCACCCCCATAGTCCTCCACATAGTATAATGCACTCCCCATAGTATATTGAACCTCATAGTCCTTCATATAGTATAATGTATTCCACATAGTACTCCATATAGTATAATACATTCCCTATAGTCCTCTATACAGTATAATGCACTCTTCATAGTTGTTGATAGAGTATAATGCAGCCCCCATATAGTACATACAGTATAATACACAACATAGAGTCCTTGACAGAGTATAATGCAGGCCCCCATAGAGTATAATGCTGACCCTTTTAGAGTATAATACACACCCCAAAGTCCTGCAGTATTATGGCCACCACGTATTGATTTAAAAAAAATATATACAATACTCACCTCTCCTCGTTCCCCGGCTGCTCCGCTCTCTGCAGCGCATCTACTCAGCAGCATCACTGCCGGCACAGTGTTGCATGCGATGAAGTTACATCATCGCGCCTGCTGCAACAGAAACATAGAGAAAATGATAGGATAGGGAGCGTCATGTGACGCGCTCTCCTCCATCATTGCTTTCAACTGTATCGGCATCTATGATACTGATACAGTCGAATGCACGATCCAGGGGCGAAACCGTAGCCGGCGCTAGCTCCGGGCCCCCATGACTCATGGACCATAGGGGCCATTGGCTGGGGGCCCCTGGGGGATTGGGGGCCCTAGGCAAATGCTTAGTTTGCTTGCCCCTAACGCCGGCCCTACCAGCAATGCACTGGCAGTAGTGGTGTGCACTGGAATAAAACTTTATTTCAACAGTCATCTTGCTAGGCAAGTTTATGCAGAAAACCAATTCTTTTATCGATCCCTGAGAGCAGCATTGCTTACTAAACAACTTTTTTATTTACAGGAAACAGCTGTTTTCACCAGTAAATCCGTGAACCGAATTGTAATGGCCATGTGGTTTTTGCTGGTGACAATTTTTTTTTCCCTGCAAAATCAAGTGATTCCATGTTAAATCATTGATGAAAGAGCAGTGGCTAATTGCTGCTGTGGTTTTTAACTGTGTTATGGCTGCACCACTTGGCCTTCACCGATACACAAGCAAATGAGCTGTTCGACATATTAGGCAGTTAAGTAAATAGTGCTGTTAGTACATGTAATAGAAAACCTAATCTGGGACCTAATCCTGGCACTAAGAATGCATTAGCACAAGCAATCAATGATAATTCAAGTGCGTAGAAATGTATGTTGTAGCTTGGAGATCTATTACAGGAGCTGCTCACACAAGCATTTCTACACTATGCAGGGTAAATCACTAGTAATCAAGGGAGAAGTCACAGAAATTTACAAATAAAAGGTATAAATTAAACCAATAACAGCTTTTGTTCCTGTTCCTCGGTTCTCAACTTCATATTCCAATGTTCATCATGCTATACAGCTATGTGCCCACGAACAGGAATAATAGCGTTTTGGACGCAGAATATTTTTGCTGTGTCCATAACGCTGAGCTCTACATAGCACACTTGTGTTTTGTAACTATGCGTATTTACTGCGTGTAATGACAGTCTATTGGGGAGAATACGCAGAGGAGACAGACATTAACATGCCGTGGCTCGGAAACCCACACCGTGGATGAGTTTGCGCAGTGTTAAAAGGAAGCACGGTGGGCATAGGATTTCTATAAATCCCATCCACTGTGCTTGTAATGTAGAACATACACTGCGTCCAAAACACTGCTATTCCTGGTCATGGGCACACAGCCTTAAATGACATACTTTAGTAAATCGTTATTAAAAGGTTATATCATTTTGTCATAGTAACATAGTAACATAGTTATTAAGGTTGAAGGAAGACTTTAAGTCCATCTAATTCAACCCATATCCTATCCTAACCTGCCCTAACATGTTGATCCAGAGGAAGGCAAAAAAAAACTCAAGTGGCAAACAGTAAGCTTCACATTGGGGAAAAAAATTCCTTCCCGACTCCACATACGGCAATCAGACTAGCTCCCTGGATCAACGCAGTATCTAGGAACTAGTGACTATAGCCTGTAATATTATACTTTTCAAGAAAGGCATCCAGTCCCTTCTTAAATTTTAGTAGGGAATCACTCATTACAACATTATACGGCAGAGAGTTCCATAGTCTCAATGCTTTTACAGTAAAGAATCTGCATCTGTGATTATGACTAAACCTTCTTTCCTCCAGACGTAGAGGATGCTCCCTTGTCCCCGTCACAGGTCTAAGAGTAAAAAGATCATGGTTCTATCTGATGCGTTTTGACTAGCACATGGCCTTAATTGTAGCATACACGAATATTGCGAGTAGCAATTTAATACAACACACAGCCGGTCCTCTGTTGCTACGTCACTTTTGTACAAATACACTTGAAACCAAAAGTTTAAATACACTGTAACTATATAAAAAGACACATATCTGCAGTACAGAACAAAAGTTTGGACACACCTTCTCAATCAAGGATTATTCTGTATTTTCATGACTATGAAAATTGTACATTACACTGAAGGCATCAAAACTATGAATTAACACATGTGGAATTATATACTTAACAAAAAAGTGTGAAACAACTGAAAATATGTCTTACATTCTAGGTTCTTCAAGTAGCCACCTTTTGCTTTGATGACTGCTTTGCACACTCTTGGCATTCTCTTGATGAGCTTCAAGAGGTAGTCACCGGAAATGGTCTTCCAACAGTCTTGAAGGAGTTCCCAGAGATGCTTAGCACTTGTTGGCCCTTTTGCCTTCACTCTGCGGTCCAGCTCACCCCAAACCATCTCGATTGGGTTCAGGTCTGGTGACTGTGGAGGCCAGGTCATCTGGCGTAGCACCTCATCACTCTCCTTCTTGGTCAAATAGCCCTTACACAGCCTGGAGGTGTGTTTGGGGTCATTGTCCTGTTGAAAAATAAATGATAGTCCAACTAAACGCAAACCGGATGGAACAGCATGCCGCTGCAAGATGCTGTGGTAGCCATGCTGGTTCAGTATGCCTTCAATTTTGAATAAATCCCCAACAGTGTCACCAGCAAAGCACCCCCACACCATCACACCTCCTCCTCCATGCTTCACGGAGTGAACCAGGCATGTAGAGTCCATCCGTTCACCTTTTCTGCGTCGCACAAAGACACGGTGGTTGGAACCAAAGATCTCAAATTTGGACTCATCAGACCAAAGCACAGATTTCCACTGGTCTAATGTCCATTCCTTGTGCTCTTTAGCCCAAATAAGTCTCTTCTGCTTGTTGCCTGTCCTTAGCAGTGGTTTCATAGCAGCTATTTTACCATGAAGGCCTGCTGCACAAAGTCTCCTCTTAACAGTTGTTGTAGAGATGTGTCTGCTGCTAGAACTCTGAGTGGCATTGACCTGGTCTCTAATCTGAGCTGCTGTTAACCTGCGATTTCTGAGGCTGGTGACTTGGATAAACTTATCCTCAGAAGCAGAGGTGACTCTTGGTTTTCCTTTCCTGGGGCGGTCCTCATGTGAGCCAGTTTCTTTGTAGTGCTTGATGGTTTTTGCACCTGCACTTGGAGACACGTTCAAAGTTTTTCCAATTTTTCAGACTGACTGACCTTCATTTCTTAAAGTAATGATGGCCACTCGTTTTTCTTTACTTAGCTGCTTTTTTCTTGCCATAATACAAATTCTAACAGTCTATTCAGTAGGACTATCAGCTGTGTATCCACCAGTCTTCTGCACAACACAACTGATGGTCCCAACCCCATTTATAAGGCCAGAAATCCCACTTATTAAACCTGACAGGCACACCTGTGAAGTGAAAACCATTTCCGGTGACTACCTCTTGAAGCTCATCAAGAGAATGCCAAGAGTGTACAAATCAGTCATCAAAGCAAAAGGTGGCTACTTTGAAGAACCTAGAATATAAGACATATTTTCAGTTGTTTCACACTTTTTTGTTAAGTATATAATTCCAGATGTGTTAATTCATAGTTTTGGTGCCTTCAGTGTGAATGTAACTTTTCATAGTCATGAAAATACAGAAAAATCTTTGAGTGAGAAGGTGTGTCCAAACTTTTGGTCTGTACTGTATGTTTTTCTCAATATCTGACATGAAATCAGAATAAACTTTTCCCGTTTTAGGTCAATTAAGATTACCATAACTATTAATTTTTGCCAAATCACACACTGGAGCATCATATATCATTATATATGGAGCAATATATGAGGCCCATCATATACTGGTGCATCATATGTGGGGACTATTATATATAAAGTATCATATGGGGCCCATTATATATGGAGCATCTTATGGGGGCCATTATATATGGAGCATTATAATGTGGCCATTATATATGGAGCATTATATGGGGTGCATTCTGTTTGGAGCAATATATGGGGCCCATCATATACTGGAGAATTATATGGGACCCATCATATACTGTATGGAATATTATATGAGGCCTATTATGAATGGAGCAATATATGGGGCTCATTCTACTGTATGGAGCATTATATGGGGCTCATTATACTGTTTGGAGTATTATATGGGGCTAATTATGCTATATGGCGTAATATATGGGGCCTATTATATAATGTTAAATGGAAGAGGAAAAATATCTCCAGCGTGTAATCCAATAAAATAATTTTTTTATTCAAGACATTTTAAAATATATGTATCAAAAATACAAATGAACAAAGGAAAGGAAAGATGGGGTCCCCATAACAACCAACTCGTTTCAACCTCTTGCGGTCTTAGTCATACTGTACGGAAAAATATGTGGTTCACTATACTGCATGGAGCATTATATGGGGCTCATTATTCTGTATGAAGTACTATATGGTGCACATAATACTGTTTGGAGCAAAATATGGGGCTCATTATACTGTATGGAGCACTATGTGGTGCTCATAATACTATATAAAGCAATATATGGGGCTCATTATTATGTATGGCGCAATATATGGTGCCCATAATACTGTATGGAGGACTATACTGTCCAGTTTCTGACCTATTGTAGAATTTACAATAGATATCACTCATGTAATCTAAGAAGTGAAATCTTTGGCACTGTACTATCTCTATATTTCTCTGCCGTATCTGTGCATCATGAATTGTGGTCTGTGTTAAAGTGGCCCACTGAGACTCTTTTACCCAGGTCCAAAGACAACCTGGAGTCGACCCTGCATAAATCCCATATGAAGCAATTAGCTGCATTCACTATGAACTATAAAAGGGTGAAAAACATAGTCATATATATCTGTACAAGTCATTTCAGATTAAAAAAATTTCTGGACACATTAAATTTTTTTATGGACATGGGAAAAAGTACCCTACTATTACAGACTGTCCAGGAATTTCTGGATGGTTGGCAACCCTAAACATCCATTTATGAGCAGCGTTTCTTGTGAGGTACGATAACGCAACCAGACTTACTGGTAATATTGTAATTAACTGAAGATATTAACGCCAAAGGAAGACGCCACTGCAGCAATGCATTAAGTCAGTGGAAAGTCTGTCTATTCACATGCTTTGACACTGAACCACAGTATATAATGTATTAATAAATGATGGAAAATCTATATTATTATGTATTTTCCCGGTGGTCATGGCATATAATATTTCACAAAGACAGATGCACTAAATTAAAGGAAATATTTGACAGGATCATTGCCTTGGAATATGGCTTTAAAGGGCACTTAGAGCTCTACAAACTTGACTGAATGCTGAGCCCCAAGATAACACATGTCAGGGGATAAACACAAGATGTCAGCCCATAAAAAGGATCTTACTGCCAAGCAGATTTTCCAGAACAACCTTAGGAGAGCACAAAGCCGTTAGTGTTATTTGTCACAAAACATACAATCTAGGAAGAAAACAAATCAGCATAACGTTAGTATGCGAGAAATAATGTTATATTACTAACATAAAAGATAAGTCCTATTCCTCACAGGGCACATGTCATCAAAAAGTTATCTATTGTTGTTTTTATGTTATTAAATGGTGTTTTGTCTTAGTTACATGGGACGCCTTGGAATAAATAGGGTAGCCGGGTTGCACCAGTCTTTGATTCAACACATTTTCCTCTACGTGCTTCTATATGAGAGCTATATTTTAATAATTTCAATATGAACATTATGCTCGACATAGACATCTCTACATCATAATCTTTGTCAGGATATAAAATCTGACATATTTGTAATTTATTTTTTTTCCTTTTCTGTTTTTGATAAAAGGAGTCTTTTCCTTACATATTTGTAATTTATTTTTTTTCCTTTTTCTGTTTTTGATAAACGGAGTCTTTTCCTTTGAATTTTACACAGGTTCATTGAAACATAATTAAAGGATAGCTACCGTAATTTGCAATTGAATCATGTGCTTCATTTGTCCTTCCCGATTTCCTGCCTGCTATATATACAAATCATTTGGACACACTCATTGTCAGGACTAGGAGCTTTACAGCTTGAAACGCGTAGACCCATGTCCTTTCCCCCACCTCCACCTCCCGTGTCTACCTCCTAATCGCCCACATTTTTTGGCATGTTTTTGTTCTTATAATTTTATTTTTTCTAATTACAAGTCATGTTTAAACTCTACATAATTAAGCAGATGCTGGAACCCCCTTGTTTTTCCTCTGCTTGTTGCCCTATTGCTGGTCTGGAGTCCGAGAACCGCATTCTCTTGATGAAGGCCTCAATTTTGCTGCACCTGGTGAGCTGAATAATCCCTCTCTCCTTTCCCCCTCTTTTTTTCATTCGCTCAAAAAACTCTGATGAAAATCTGATCTAAAATACTGATGAAAATTGTTCCAATTTTTCACCTACGTGAAAAATAAACAGATGACTTAATGAGGCCTCAACCTAATATTAGACTCAAACTGACTACTCTGTACAGATAACTTCTTAGCAGCCACAAGAATGGGCAGCAACAAACTGTCTCAGTGCTTTCAAGGTCTGCTGTGATCTGTTTATGGGTCATTGTGAAGGGAGGGACATGACCACATATGGCGACTAGGTGGGATTTTCTTACCTTGTTACCGCCCACTGATTTTCCCCCACCAACCGCTGGCCCGATCCTCCAAAATAAAAACATTGCAATTAAATTCTTTGGATTATATTGGCCACAGCGGCCATTTTATTAACAAAACATACATAAAAATACATAACCATAAATGTATAAAACACTTCAAATATCTGAGGGGGAGGGTTCTTGGAGCTAAAGATCTGGCTTACTATTAATATAACAAACAAATCCGACCACCATGTTACCCTCAGCCGTAAACCACCAGCTCGAGGGCACCAAACAACCCGTTCAAGGAAGACAAAACCACCATGAGCTCCCAGGGCAAAAACCCCCTCCAGAGCCCATACCAAAAAGCCAGATCACCCCACCTTATTTAAATCCCTCAATTTCCTCAAAAATTCCATTCCGGAATCATAACCACTCCAAGAACCCCCACCCCCCGCCCCAAGCCACTGCGACAATGTCCGACTCAACTGCAATCTGCGAAAAGAAAACCCCCGAAAAACAAAAACTACTTCCAACTCCATCCGAAAAAAAACCCTGAAAACTCCCTGCACTTCACGAAAAAATAGAGGGAGGGTGGGTGGGCTTATCTCTTCGGATTATTTCTTCAAAACTGCGCCTTTCCCACACTTTTTCCCATAAAAAATCTATTGAAACTCCCCTTTTTTGTCCCACTCACACCCATCCCCCAATCACCTCTTCTCAATTCAAAAAATTCTATCCCCCCCCCCCGAAAACCCCTCCCCCAGCTCCAATGCAGTCATGTGGGGCTTCCACTTATCTCTGCTCTCTGCAGCCCTTCTGGATTGTGCAGTGACTAACACTTATTCTGACTCTGCCATTGTAATTCTCCCTGTAATGAGACTGCTGAAATGTCACTTTTAGGCTAAGTGCACACGATCAGGAATAATTGCGTTTTTTTCGCGGTTTTTCCGCGGTTTTCCGCGGTAAAAACGCGATAAAAACGCAAGCATTAAGCATCCTATACATGTTAATTGATTCCGCATGTTTTGGCCACATGTTGCGTTTTTTTCCGCGAAAAAAACGCTTTGCGGAAAAAATAGCAACATGTTCATTAATTTTGCGGAATGTAAGCGGTTCATGTGCGGTGGTACCCAGGGTCTGGAGGAGAGGAGACTCTCCTCCAGGCCCTGGGTACCATATCCCTGGTAAAACAATAATTAAAATAAAAAATAATGATATTCTCACCTTCCGGCGGCCCCCGCAGCCTTCCCGCGGCCCCGCAGCCTTCCCGCCTTCAGCGACGCTCCCGGCAACTTCCGGTCCCAAGAGTCCTTTGCGAGAATCACCCAGATGACATAGCGGTCTCGCGAGATGCTACGTCATCGGTGTGATTTGTCGCAAAGCATCCTTGGGACCGGAGTTGCCGGGAGCGTCGCTGAAGGCGGGAAGGCTGCGGGGGCCGCCGGAAGGTGAGAATATCATTATTTATTATTTTTTTTATTATTTTTACATTAGATCTTTTTACTATTGATGCGGCATAGGCGGCATCAATAGTAAAAAGTTGGTCACACGTGTCAAACACTATGTGTGACTCGTGTGACCAACCTGTCAATCAGTTTTCCAAGCGATGCTACAGATCGCTAGGAAAACGCTAGCATTCTGCAAGCTAATTACGCTTGCAAAACGCTATTATTCTGGCGGGAATCAGCATAAAAAAACGTGCGTATTTCCTGCGGGAGAAGTGCGGGATTGCCGCGGAAATTTCCGCGGCAATTCCGCAACGTGTAAACTTAGCCTTACAGAACAGGGGGTATGAGTATAGTATTAGAATTTGTCAAGGCTCACCAGGTGAAGAAGATCTGCTAAACCCCAGGTCCGAATGGGCATACGGACCACAGGCATTGATGCAGCATACTGGTAGGCACGTGGGCAGCAAGGACTTGGCCAACTCAGGACTCTCAGGAGCAGCAGGACAGATGAAGAGGAACACAATACGCAGAGAAGGTGGAGCACACCACGCAGAGGTCTAGAAACTCAATCTCAACACACAGGTGTGTGTGTATGTGTGTGTCAATCGGCCTTAAACAGGTCTAGGGGGATGATGTCAATGATCCACGGAGGGCAACCTCCAAACCCAGGGTGGAGCACAACAGAGGGCAGCACACCCAGGAGAAGGGAATGAACCCCAGGATACCCGGGACAGAAGTGTAACAGGATTAGTGGCCAGTGTGAAAATTGCATTTTTTTCATATACAGCAAGTTGTGTGGAAAACTGGGCCAAAATCATATCTGAGCAATGTATGTGATTAGTTTCTCAATACAGGAGGCGTCTTGAAGCTGTCATCACTAACAAAGACGTTTGTTCAAAGTATTAAATACATTTCAGTACGCGAGTTCAATACTTTTTCCCTGTGTAATTTTTCATTATTATACATAACATAATACAGTTGTGCTCAAAATTTTACATACCCCAGCAGAATTTTTGCTTTTTTGGCCTTTTTTTCAGAGAATATGAATGATAACACCAAAACTTTTTCTCCACTCATGGTTAGGCCTCTTTCACACATCCGTTTTTTTGTGTCAGGCATGATCCGTCGAACACCTCAAGGGACGGATCCGGCACTGAAATAAAAAAAACTGATGCAACAGATCCGTTGTTTTGCTGGATCCGACCTGAACTTTTGAACCCGGAAAAAGAGGGTTTTGGATGTCCGGAGACACTGGAAAATGTAGCAGTAGTAGTAGTAGTAGTCCCTGATTTCCAGAATCCGGATCAGACTTTTGACGGATTGCACAAAAGTCTGATCCGGTTCCATTGACTTCTATTGTTTCCGGCCGCCTGATGCGCCGCTACAGGCACTATCAGGCGGCTCCGGTAAACAAAAAAAACGTTACATGCACCGTTTTGTCCGGCCGCCGGAATGTACATTTCCGCCGGATCCGGACAAAAACGGATACAACGCAATGACATCAGGCACGATCCGGCGCTAATGAAAGTCAATGGTAAAAAAACGCATCCGGTACCGGATCCGTTTTTTTAGCAACACACCGGATCATGCCTGAAGTCAAAAAACGGATGTGTGAAAGAGGCCTTAGTGGTTGGGTGAAGCCCTTTATTGTCAAACTACTGCGTTTTCTCTTTTTAAATCATAATGACAACCCAAAACATCCAAATGACCCTGATCAAAAGTTCATATACCCTGGTGATTTTGGCCTGATAATATGCATAGAAGTTGACACAAATGGGTTTGAATGGCTACTAAAGGTAACATCCTCACCTGTGACCTGTTTGCTTGTAATCAGTGTATGCATAAAAGCTGAGTGAGTTTCTGGCATCTTTCATCCAGCCACTGACGTTTCTGGATTGAGTCATGAAGAAGGCAAAAGAACTGTCAACGGATCTACATGAAAAGGTAGTTGAACTGTATAAAACAGGAAAGGGATACAAAAAGGTATCCAAGGAATTGATAATACCAGTCAGCAGCGTTCAAACTGTGATTAACAAATGGAAAATCAGGGGCTCTGTAAAAACAAAACCACGGTCAGGTAGACCAACAAAAATTTTGTCCACAACTGCCAGGAAAAGTGTTCAGGATGCAAAGGAAAACCCACAAATAAAATAACCTGAAATACAGGATTCTCTGAAAACTACCGTGTTTCCCCGATAGTAAGACAGTGTCTTACATTCTTTTTACCCCCAAAAGTACCAATATGTCTTACTTTCGGGGTATGTCTTATATTGGAAAATATTCCCCCCATAATGTCCTCAGATTCCCCCCATAATGTCCTCAGATTCCCCCCATAATGTCCTCAGATTCCCCCCATAATGTCCTCAGATTCCCCCCATAATGTCCTCAGATTCCCCCCATAATGTCCTCAGATTCCCCCCATAATGTCCTCAGATTTCCCTCATTATGTCCTTAGATTTTTCTGCCCCCCCCATAATTTTCTTAGATTTCTCCCCCCATGCATCCGTCTGGAGCACTTACCGTACCACCAACCGCAAAGCTGCCTCACTGCCTGTGTCTCCTCTGTGATGTCAGCAGCGTGATCATGTGACCTGATCACGCTGCTGGCGCTTCATGGATGTGGAAGTGCTTGCAGCGGCTGTGGCGGTCAGGGCACAGAGCAGAGGAGCTCCCGGCTTACAAGATGTGAGTGTGTAGCGTCTCTGACACCTGGCTGTAACCTGGAGTGAGACGCTAGCACACTGCACACCGAAGCGCAGCAGCACTTTCTCTAAGCCGGCTGTCAGTTTGACAGCCGGCTCAGAGAACGGGAGAGGGGGCGGCAGAATGCAGCCGACGAGGAGCCTCCTCCTTGGACCGCCGTATCCAACATACAGTTTACTACCGGTATGTCTTACTTTCAGGGTACGTCTTACATTAGCCGATCCCCCTAAAACACCACTACGTCTTACTATCGGGGGTGTCTTACTATCGGGGAAACACGGTAGCAGTGTGGCTGTTTCAATATGCGCAATAAGGAAGCACTTGAAGAAAAATGTGCTGCATGGTCGAGGTGCTAGAAGAAGGCCATTACTGCACAAATACCACAAAGTATCTTGCCTACAATACGCAAAACAGCACAGAGACAAGCCTCAAAACTTCTGGACCAAGGCAATTTGGAGTGATGAGACCAAAATTGAACTTTTTGGCCACAACCATAAACATTACATTTGGAGAGAGGACGACAAGGCCTATGATGAAAGGAACGCCATTGCTACTGTAAAGTACGGAGGTGGATTGCTGATGTTTTGGGGCAGTGTGAGCTACAAAGGCACAGGAAACTTGTTCAATGTTGAAGGAAAGATGAATGCAGCATGTTATCACCAAATACTGGAGGCAAATTTGCAATCATCAGCCCGGAAGCTACGCATCGGACGTACTTGGACGTTCCAACATGACAACGATCCAAAACAGAATGCCAAGTCAACCTGTCAATGGCTACAGCAGAACAAAGTGAAGGTTCTGGAGTGGGAATCTCAGTCTCCTGACCTCAATATCATTGAGCCACTTGGGGAGATCTCAAGCGCGCAGTTCATGCTAGACAGCCTAGGAATTTACAAGAACTGGAGGCTTTTTGCCAAGAAGAGTGGGCAACTTTACCATCTGAGAAAATAAAGAACCTCATCCACAACTATCACAAAAGACTTCAAGCTATCATTGATGTTAGAGGGGGCAATACATGGTATTAAGAAATGCGGTATGTGAACTTTTGATCAGGGTCATTTGGCTGTTTGGGGTTGTCATTATGATTTAAAAAGAGAAAACACAGTAGTTTGACAATTAATGGCTTCACCCAACCACTTCCTATACCATAAGTGAAAAAATGTTTTGGTGTTATCATTCATATTCTCTGAAAAAAGGCCAAGAAAGCAAAAATTCTGCCGGGGTATGTAAACTTTTGAGCACAACTGTATATGGACATCTATGGTTTGATTTATTTGTGTGGATTGGATGGATTGTTACCAACATTTGGTGAGAACTTCATGCAAATAGCAACTTTAGAAATATATTTACTTAGAAAATTGGTGATGTGTTCAATTCATATTTCACTCACTGTATATATATATATATATATATATATATATATATATAAATATACATACACACACACTCAGTATATTAAACATCAAATATAAAAATACATTTAATGTAAAAGCCTAATTTACACAATAGGTTCTGTTACACAATTTCTTTTAAACCAAATTGAAATATTGACTATAAACAATATAAAGTATGGTACATCTTTCTGTATAAAGAAAAATATCTATGGTACTATCTGCCATTGTGTAGGTACAAAGATTAATATATTTGGGACTTTGATTATCACTCGTGGAATAAACCCTTTTGCACCGAGTATCGGTGCTCAGCACAAGACAGACTCATCATTAAAACAGTAAATAGGGATGGACTATGGGAAAACCATGAAGGATTTTATTTTGCTGCAATTATTGCTTTAGGTCTGGACTCTTGCTAACAAGGCTATATGGGGTCAATCATTTGGTACATTATTATTTATTTTATACTAGATGGAGACCCGATGCTATCGCATCGGGGAGCGGTAATGTCACGATGGGGCAGGCTTTGCAAAGCTATAGTAGTGAAGTTGAGTTATTCTTCGGGCACTATTTCCCTGTTGTTTCAAGAGTCTCATTTGCCCGTTGTTGTCTTCGACGTTGTGCCTTTGCTGCTTTCCTTTCATTGTCATTGGCGTACTTTTTAGGAGGAGCCATGTTGGGTTGATATTTGCTTTTTAAAGGGGTTTTCCCACGAACGAAAGTTCATTTTAAAAATTGTCTGTGTCTGACTGTGTACAGAAAATACCACAACTCCTGGGCAGGGGAGGAAGCAAAAGGCAATACTGACATTACAGCAGGAGATCGCAGAGGATACAATTTGTGAGGTAAAACATTGTTTAAAAACAGTCAGTGAAATATTTTACCTCACAAAATGAATCCTCTGTCATCCTCTGCTGTAATGTCAGTATTGTGTTTTGCCTCCTCCCTGCCCAGGAGTGCTGTAATGTCAGTATTGTGTTTTGCTTCCTCCCCAGCCCAGGAGATGTGGTATGCTCCGTACATGGTCAGACACAGACAATTTTTAAAATGAGCTTTCATTAATCGGCTTCCTCTGCTTGTAGACACGTCGCGCATCTGCCGCTGGGATCAGCTGAATGATTCAAAATTAGACCGCACCATCTTTGTGCAGACAGATAGCGGTGGTCATATTAAAACTGCGCATGCGTTCCTCCTGTACGAAGATGGTGGCGGTCAATGAATCATTTGGCTGATTCTGGCGGCGGCGTGTTTGCGACGGTGTGCCACTGGTGGTACCGCGCAAGAAGCTGCGTACGGCGTATACAGTGTGTGGTGCGTACGGCGTATACAGTGTGTGTGTAATGCGTACAGCATCTACAGTCTGTGTGTGTGTGGTGCATACGACGTATACAGTGTATGTGTGGTGAATATGGCGTATACAGTGTGTGTGTGGTGCGTATGGCGTATACAGTGTGTGTGTGTGGTGCGTACGGCGTATACAGTGTGTGTGTGGTGCGTACAGCGTATAATGTGTGTGTTGCGTATAGCGTATACAGTGTGTGTGTGGTGCGTACAGCGCATAGTGTGTGATGCGTATGGCGTATACAGTGTGTGTGTAGTGCGTACGGTGTATACAGTGTGTGTGTGTATGCCATATACAGTGTGTGTGTGGTGCGTACGGCGTATACAGTGTGTGTGTGGTGCGTATGGAGTATATAGTGTGTGTGTGTTTTATATGGCGTATACAGTGTGTGTGTGGTGCGTATGGCGTTTACAGTGTGTGTGTGTGTGTGTGGTGCGTACGGCGTATACAGTGTGTGGTGCGTACGGCGTATAGTGTGTGTGTTGCGTACGGCGTATACAGTGTGTGTGTGTGGTGCGTATGGCGTACACAGTGTGTGTGTGTTGCGTATGGCATATACAGTGTGTGTGTGGTGCGTACGGCATATACAGTGTGTGTGTGGTGCGTACGGCGTATACAGTGTGTGTGTGTGTTGCGCACGGCATATACAGTGTGTGTGGGGGGGGGCATACGGCGTATACAGTGCGTGTGTGTGTGTGGTGCGACGGTGTTCCGCTGGTAGTACCGCGCAAGAGGCTAGAACCACCAGCAGTTTCCATATTGAGACACCCATCACTTGGGTGTCCCAATATGGCGGTCGGTGAACTTCCGCCACTTAGAATTTTGGGATCCGGACACATCTGGACGGAACAGGATGTGAAGACATTACAAGGTAAGTATATATTAAGATACGGCCCGTTAAAGGGAACCTGTCAGCAGGATTATGTGTAATGGGGGCCAGGGGGGTAGTCGTGGCTAATGGTGGCTGCTTTGTCGCACCCTGGCCTCCCGCCACAGAAATAAAATGTTCCTGCTGTAGCGTACCTTTTAGTCTGCTCTTGTCCATCACGGTCCTCTCTGGACTTCCGGGGATTTCTTCTTTCAAATACCAGACAAAGACAGACAGAGTCCAGATCCTTTTCGAAACTCGGGAGCCGAGTGTTATGCTACTGTGCTCTGAGCTTCTCGCACAGAGAGGATCGGAGTACAGCTGCGGAGGAGGCAGTGAAACTAATTTCTCTATCTCCTCCATTGCCGGCGTCGGCGTATGTCACACAGCACTCGGATGATTTCCGAGGGATGTACTCTGTGTCACTCGCACCTATAGGCTTATATGGGTGCGAGTGCGCCGAGACTCGGCCGATATACGCGTACAATCGCAACATGCTGCGAATTCACTCGCAGTATAGCACAGGAGAAAAACGAGTCATTAGGTGATATATGTCAACACTTTTATTATTAAAGATCAGTATCAAAAAATGGCATAATAGTAATACTACGCAACAAACATGTACATAAAAAGACAAGTTGCAAGGAAAAAACCTCAGGATATCCTGAGGTTTTTTCCTTGCAACTTGTCTTTTTATGTACATGTTTGTTGCGTAGTATTACTATTATGCCATTTTTTGATACTGATCTTTAATAATAAAAGTGTTGACATATATCACCTAATGACTCGTTTTTCTCCTGTGCTATATATTCATCTCGAGTGGGTGCATTGGTGTGGACATGTTGGTCCACAAACTAGGCATTATTTTAATGTCATTATGGGATTTTCTTGTGTTTAGGAATTCACTCGCAGGTAGAATACGGCCAAGAAGAAAAACGGTGATGGGAGCTGCCCATAGATTAATACTGGTCCGAGTGCTAATCGATGTTTTATCGCATAGCCCTCGTCCGTATTCATCGCTAGTGTGACTCCGGCCTAATAAAGCATTCTGTTCCCTTGCCAGATCCAGAAGAAGATGGAGCTCTAGGGATTTATTAAAACTTCAATAAAGTCTTGCACTTGTCAGCTGTACTCTAAATGTCACACACAAAGTAGATACAAGGTTTCACTCAACCGATCCACAACTTTCTACTATATGACTTCTCTTACAGATTTCTTAAAAATTATTTTAGTATCTCCTAGAAAAGTTAACAAATGAAATAAATTGTAATTTTGCTTTTTACCCTACATGAATAATGTTCATATAACATGGTCTGTATGAGTGCACAGAGAAATGATTTTCATATTGATGCCTCTGAGATATTAAAATAAATAGCTTCTTCCTTTCCATGCACAAGGGATGAGTGCATTTCCGATCACGTGAATGAAAAGCGCTATGTGCTACCACTAATGGGCCTGTGGTTAAAGCATTTGCAGTGCTCAATATATACTCCAAGCTCAAGTAAATGTGGTGTACGGTATAACCGTGGTGTAGGAATAATAGATACAGCTCGTACAATGTAGAAACTGATGCTGTTGCAGTTTCCAATTTTTTTTGTGCATAAACTTTTTCAAAATGCAGTTTGACAGACATCAATAATAATAATAATACAAAAAGTGCGAGACGTTGAGGACAAAATAAAATGAATGACTTTCCTTCCATTTTAACTATTTAGGGTAAATGTGTAATGTGTTTTCATTACATTCAATGTGGTTGTAAAAATGTCGTATTGGTTCTCTAATTGTCATGGTCACATGTATCACGCCTCTCCCTTCTATGGCTTCTATTCAGTATTTATCATATAAATAGAAATACATGCAGCCGCACACTCCGGTCCCGAGTGCCGGCGGCAGTGCCGGGTATTGAGGCGAGAACTCACGCAAGTTTCTTACATTGCAGTCGCAAGTGTGACCCCGGCCTTAAAGGGAACCTGTTACACGATTTAAGCATCCCAAACCACGTGCCGTACGAATCAGATTTTGGCCGCACGACTGCAGCTACGTATAGTTTTGGAATCACTGTAGAAGAGAGCTGACAATTACAGATAGCAGCGCTGGGAGGAGCCGGCCAAAGTCAGCCCTGGACTAATCTCATCTCTGGCTACGGTTTCCAACTGGATCTCCTTATATTTTCTCTGAAACACAATTCCTGGCTGCAATTGTTCAGCCTGGCTCTGACATATTCTGCACATGGTTTGGACATCATGAATTGTGTATCTGGTTCCCTTTAAATATGCAATATTCCTTTAAATGTAATTTCTTACTTTAAATAGAATACTGGATCTTAGTGATTTTCCACTTTTATGATAAACTTGACATGCGCTAATGGATTTTCCTCCTCACTTAGGTCTCATGCATATGACCAAATCATAGAATCATAGAATGGTAGAGTTGGAAGAGACCTCCTGGGCCATCGTGTCCAACCCCCTGCTCAAAGCAGAATTCACTAAATCACCCCAGACAGATGTCTGTCCAGCCTCTGTATGAAGACTTCCATTGAAGGAGAACTCACCACCTCTCGTGGCAGCCTGTTCCACTCATTGATCACCTGCACTGTCAAAAAGTTTTTTCTAATATCTAATCTGTGTCTTCTCCCAGAGAGAGGCACAGTGCTCACTTTACTGTAACATGTCTATGAATTAATTACAATAGTGTGGTGCATGCCAATGGATGCCATTTTTAGCTATTCTGACCTATAAGCATTACTAACAGTGAAGAATAAATGCAACACATATATATTTTCCTGCACATGATTCTGGTGTAATCTGCACAGGAATCATGGATTTAAAGAAACATTCAATGTATGCAATACACAAAAAAATCCCAGCAATTTCTCCATCAATATGCTCTAACAGTTGCAAAAATTCCTGAAGATGTTTAGGTCCCACCCTGGCACTCCTCCTCTGACCTGAAATGCACACTTTTGGAAGGGGATTACATAAACCCCACTTCCTTTCAACCCAGGAAATTAGGGACAGTTGGAAACTATGTTTTCCTCTCATTTCAACACACTAAAATTTTAAAAAAAAGTGAAAAATATATAAAGAATTAGACAACCAGAACTGTTGCGCTGAACATACACAGAAAATGAATGTCGACTGCAATAACCAATATGTTATAGAATTATACACAAACAACTGTTCACGATGTTCAATGGCAGATTATAGTGCGCTAGAAAAAGAAATCTGTGCTGAATGTTTTTCTGTTTCATTGGATGATGCTAGCTAAGTATGGCTGATCATACATTGTACAAGCCCCCTTTGTTGCTTTCCTTGTTTTACTTTTTGATACTATGTCTGTGATCAGGTATTAATGGTAAGATTATCTGTGTTAAAGGGTGGTCCGAAAACTAAAATTTATTTTAATCCTAAATGTCTGTCTATTTAATGTCATAATCTAATCTCTTTTCTAATATACTTCAATTAAAAAGTCTCTACCGTTCCCTCACTACTCTATCAAACTGCTTTATTTTTTTTACCACTTCCTATTTAATAAGACTATTCGTTTGAGAATGTCAGTGCATGCTGGGATAGTCAAATGAGTCACTTTGCGGCAGCAGTGCTGGTCTCTGCTTTTAGTGCAAGCCGGTATTTTTCCAACAACGCGCACTGATAGTGCGCTTTCTTGCCGGCTCGTTACTTCTCATCAGAGCTGGCAAGTGAGCGCACTGTCACTGTGCATATTTCACAGTGCCAACAATCTACTGAGCATTCATCAGAATTGAAAATCGACGCATGTTCAGTAGAGCATTGACTAGCCCAACCCCTGAAATGGTCATCAATGATGACGCTTCGTTTCAGGGAGGGGGCAGAGGCTGTGGCAGTGACCGCAGTCTCTGCCTCTGATGATGATTTGTTTGACTATCCCAGTGATTTTCAAACTAAGTTTAATCAAAGAGGAAGTAGTAAAAAAACAGAGCGGTTAGACAGAGTAGTGAGGAAACAATAGGGACTTTTTAATGAATGTATATTAGAAAAAAAATTAGCTTGTGACATTAAATAGGCGTTTAGTATTAAAATACCACCACTCTTTTAAGTGTATGACTAGCTTTAAGGCATATCTCTTGTTAAAAAACCCTCATCCACTTAGGTGGACAACACTTTTCATCTTGTTACTTTCATTACAAGTTTCAAGTCTAGTTTGTGTTCCAGAGGTGCAATAAACATGAAATTCTAGCAAAAAGTCACCATTGGGAGATTTTAGTTACCCTTTGTGCACCTAGGCATACACAAACACTTGGTCGCTACTCCCTATTAGGGACCACTGCCATGAGTCATATTTACCTAAAAAGACATGTAAAACCTGTGCCACTAGGCAGCCATATCTGAAAGACAGCTTGTAAAGGCGCAAGTAAGGAAAGAACCACATTCCAGTAATGATAAACAGCCTAATTGTAAAACAGGTTTTCTTGTCAGGGACACACTCAGCAGGGTGTCCGCGAATCTGTCATCCTTGATCCCAACAGTCATTAAATGGCCTCTTTGGTCTCCTCGCCTTTGAGCTTTAGCACTTTAAAGTGAACCTGTCAGCACTTTTGGCCGATATAAGATGCGGCCACTGCCTTTCAGGGCTGATATACAGCATTCTGTAATGCTGTAGATAAGCCCCCGATCCGACCTGCAAGATAAGAAAAATAAGCTTTATTATACTCACCAGGGTGACGGTCCGGTCCGATGGGCATCGCAGGTTAAGGTTCGGCGCCTCCCATCTTCTTGCGATGCCACCCTCCTGCTTGCTTCATGGCTCCCCAGCATCACGCTCCGATGCAGTGCGCAGGCGCTGGGCCTCTCTGACCTTTCCAGGCGCCTGCGCACTGCAGTACTTTTGCTCTGCCCTCAACAGTGCCATGAAGCAAGCAGGAGGGCGGCATCACAAGAAGATGGGAAGCGTTGGACCCGGACCAGCGACACCCATCGGAACGGACCGCAGGCGAGTATAATAAAACCTATTTTTCTTATCTTTCAGGTTGGATTGGGGGTTTATCTACAGCATTACAGAATGCTGTAGATGAGCCCTGAAAGGCAGTGGCCGCATCTTGTATGGGCCAAAACTATTGACAGGTTCGCTTTAATGACTGCAAGATTAGCATACAAACACACTCATGAATGGTGCATGGCTCTCAACAAATTGCTCTTAGGGTACTTTCACACAGCGGTTTTGTCCATGTTCGTTTGTCCCATCATAGCTTGTGTCCGAATCCACCCCATGCAGAATGGGATTTGGTCAAACAGTGGGGGAAATAAGTATTTGATCCCTTGCTGATTTTGTAAGTTCAGCCACTGACAAAGACATGAACAGTCTAGAATTTGAAGGGTAGGTTAATTTTAACATTGAGAGATAGAATCTAATATATAAAGTTGAATGTATGTATGTGTGTATGTATGTGGGTATGTTTGTCCGGGATTGGAATCCGCACCGTCGCACTTACGGGCATGAAATTTTGCATGCCCGCACGTCTCGACCCCGAAAGAGTCCTAGGCTATGTTTTGAATCGAAATTTTAACCCCGCGCGTTCCAAATCGCCAAACAATTTTGGCCCTATCTACATAATGGGGAGAAAGCTGAATGCTTGTGTGTATGTCCGGCATAGGAATCTGCATTTACGGGCATGAAATTTTGCACACCCGCACGTCTCGACCCCGGGAGCGTCATAGGCTAGGTTTTGAGTCGAAATTTTAACCCGCGCATTCCAAATCGGCAAATAATTTTGGCCCGGGATAGGAATCTGCACCGTTGTACTTACGGGCATGAAATTTTGCATGCCCGCACATCTCAACCCCAGGAGCATCATAGGCTATGTGTTGAATGGAAATTTTAACCCCCGCACGTTCCAAATCGCCAAACAATTTTGGCCCTATCTACATAATGGGGAGAAAGCTGAATGCTTGTGTGTATGTCCGGCATAGGAATCTGCATTTACGGGCATGAAATTTTGCACACCCGCACGTCTCGACCCCGGGAGCGTCATAGGCTAGGTTTTTAGTCGAAATTTTAACCCCGCGCATTCCAAATCGGCAAATAATTTTGGCCCGGGATAGGAATCTGCACCGTTGTACTTACGGGCATGAAATTTTGCATGCCCGCACATCTCAACCCCAGGAGCATCATAGGCTATGTGTTGAATGGAAATTTTAACCCCCGCACGTTCCAAATCGCCAAACAATTTTGGCCCTATCTACATAATGGGGAGAAAGCTGAATGCTTGTGTGTATGTCCGGCATAGGAATCTGCATTTACGGGCATGAAATTTTGCACACCCGCAGTCTCGACCCGGAGCGTCATAGGCTAGTTTTGAGTCGAAATTTTAACCCCGCGCATTCCAAATCGGCAAATAATTTTGGCCCGGGATAGGAATCTGCACCGTTGTACTTACGGGCATGAAATTTTGCATGCCCGCACATCTCAACCCCAGAAGCATCATAGGCTATGTGTTGAATGGAAATTTTAACCCCCGCACGTTCCAATCGCCAAACTATTTTGGCCCTATCTACATAATGGGGAGAAAGCTGAATACTTGTATATAGATATAATCATTACAATTTGTTATAACTAACCGTAGTTAGGTACTATGCCCGGGCAGCGCCGGGCTCTTCAGCTAGTATAAAAATAAAATCCAGAAAATCACATTGTATAAATTATATAAATTTATTTGCATTTTACAGTGAGAAATAACTATTTAATCCCTCTGGCAAACAAGACTTAATACTTGGTGGCAAAACCCTTGTTGGCAAGCACATCAGTCAGATGTTTTTTGTAATCGATGATGAGGTTTGCGCACATGTCAGGAGGAATTTGGGTCCACACCTCTTTGCAGATCATCTCTAAAGCATTAAGATTTTGCGGCTGTCGCTTGGCAACTCGGAGCTTCAACTTCCTCCATAAGTTTTCTATGGGATTAAGGTCTGGAGACTGGCTAGGCCACTCCATGACCTTAATGTGATTCTTTTTGAGCCACTCCTTTGTTGCCTTGGCTGTATGTTTTGGGTCATTGTCTTGCAGGAAGACCCAGCTATGACCCAGTTTTAATGTCCTGGTGGAGGGAAGGAGGTTGTCACTCAGGATTTTACGGTACATGGCTCCATCCATTCTCCCATTGATGCGGTGAAGTAGTCCTGTGCCCTTAGTGATACACCCCTAAAACAGCTTTCCACCTCCATGCTTGACAGTAAGGACGGTGTTCTTCGGGTCATAGGCAGCATTTCTCTTCCTCCAAACACTGCGAGTTGAGTTAATGCCAAAGACCTCAATTTTTGTCTCATCTGACCACAGCACCTTCTCCCAATCCCTCACAGAATCATCCAGGTGTTCATTGGCAAACTTCAGTGCATGTGCCTTCTTGAGCAGGGAGACCTTGTGGGCACTGCAGGATTTTAAACCTTTACGGTGTAATGTGTTACCAATGGTTTTCTTAGTGACTGTGGTCCCAGCTGCCTTGAGATCATTAACAACTTCCCCCTGTGTAGTTTTAGGCTAATCTCTCACCTTTCTCATGATCAAGTATAACCCACAAAGTGAGATTTTGCATGGTGCCCCAGATTGATGTTGATTGACAGTCATTTTGTATTTCTTCCATTTTCTTATTGTTGCACCAACAGTTGTCTCCGTCTCACCTAGCGTCTTACTTATGGTTTGTAACCCATTCCAGCTTTGTGCAGGTCTATGAACTTGTCCGTAACATCCTCAGAAAGCTCTTTGGTCTTGCCCATGTTGTAGAGGTTAGAATCTGACTGATTAATTGAGTCTGTGGACAGGAGTCTTTTATAAAGGTGACTATGTAAGACAGCTGTCTTTAATGCAGGCAACAAGTTGATTAGGAGCATCTAACTGGTCTGTAGGAGCGAGAACTCTTAATGGTTGGTAGGGGATCAAATACTTATTTCTCACTGCAAAATGCAAATAAATTTATATAATTTATACAATGTGATTTTCTGGATTTTATTTGTTATATTTTATCTCTTAATGTTAAAATTAACCTACCCTTAAAATTAACCCCTTCACCCCAAGGGTGGTTTGCACGTTAATGACCGGGCCAATTTTTACAATTCTGACCACTGTCTCTTTATGAGGTTATAACTCTGGAACGCTTCAACGGATCTTCGCGATTCTGAGACTGTTTTCTCGTGACATATTGTACTTCACGTTAGAAGTAAAATTTCTTTGATATAACTTGCGTTTATTTTTGAAAAAAACGCAAATATGGCGAAAATTTTTAAAATTTTGCAATTTTCAAACTTTGAATTTTTATTCCTTAAAACAGAGAAATATATCACACAAAATAGTTAAGAAATAACATTTCCCACATGTCTACTTTACATCAGCACAATTTTGGAACCAACATTTTTTTTTGTTAGGAAGTTATAAGGGTTAAAAGTTGACCAGCGATTTCTCATTTTTACAACAAAATTTAAAGCCATTTTTTTTAGGGACCACCTCACATTTGAAGTCACTTTGAGGGGTCTATATAGCAGAAAATACCCAAAAGTGACACCATTCTAAAAACTGCACCCCTCAAGGTACTCAAAACCACATTCAAGAAGATTATTAACCCTTCAGGTGCTTCACAGGAACTAAAGCAACGTGGAAAGAAAAAATGAATATTTAACTTTTTAGCCACAAAAATGATCTTTTACAAACTTTTTTTTTATTTTCACAAGGGTAAAAGGAGAAAATGGACAGATAAGGTTGTTATGCAATTTCTCCTGAGTACCCAATACCCAATATGTGGGGGAAAACCACTGTTTGGGCACACGGCAGAGCTCGTAAGGGAAGGAGCGCCGTTTGACTTTTTCAAACTAAAATTGGCGGGAATTGAGATTGGACGCCATGTCGTGTTTGGAAAGCCCCTGATGCGCCTAAACAGTGGAAACCCCCACAAGTGACACCATTTCGGAAACTAGACCCCCTAAGGTACTTATCTAGATCTGTTGTGAGCACTTTGAACCCCCAAGTGTTTCACAAAAGCTTATAATGCCTGGGTGTGAAAAAAAAAAAAACAATTTTCCACAAAAATGATTTTTTAGTCCCAAATTTTTGAATTTTCCCAAGGAAATTGGACCCCAAAAGTTGTTGTCCAATTTGTCCTGAGTACGCTGATACCCCATATGTGGGGGGGGGAACTGTTTGGGTGCACGGCAGGGCTTGGAAAGGAAGTAGTAACGTTTTGGAATGCAGACGTTGATGGGGGTCATGTTCCGTTTGCAGTGCCCCAGATGAGCCTAAACAGTGGAAACCCCCCACAAGTGACCCCATTTTGGAAACTAGACCCCCTAAGGAACTTATCTAGATCTTTGGTGAGCACTTTGAACCCCTAAGTGCTTCACACAAGTTTATAATGCCCGGGCATGAAAATAAAAAATCCTATTTTTTTCCCACAAAAATTATCTTTTAGTCACTAATTTTTTATTTTCCCAAGGGTAACAGGAGAAATTGGACCACATAAGTTGTTGTCCAATTTGTCCTGAGTACGCTGATACCCCAAATGTGGGGGGGAACCACTGTTTGGGCGCACGGCAGAGCTCGGAATCGAAGGAGCACCATTTGACTTTTTCCAACCAAAATTGGCTGGAATTGAGATTGGATGCCATGTTGCATTTGGAGAGCCCCTGATGTGCCTAAACAGTGGAAACCCCCCACAAATGACCCCATTTGGGAAACTAGACCCCCTAAGGAACTTTTCTAGATCTTTGGTGAGCAATTTGAACCCCAAGTGCTTCACACAAGTTTATAACGTAGAGGCGTAAAATTTAAAAATCATATTTTTTCCACAAAAATGATCTTTTCACCCCAATTTTTATTTTTCCAAGGGTAACAAGACTCCAAAAGTTATTGTGCAATTTGTCCTGAGTGCGCTGATACCCCATATGTGGGGGTAAACCACTGTTTGGGTGCATGGCAGAGTTTGGAAGGGAAGGAGCGCCGTCTGACTTTTTCAACGCAGAATTGGCTGGACGCCATGTCGTGTTTGGAGAGCTCCTGATCTGCCTAAACAGTGGAAACCCCCATAAATGACACCATTTTGGAAACTAGACCCCTCAAGGAACTTATCTAGATGTGTGGTGAGAACTTTTAACCCCCAGGTGTTTCACTAAAGTTTATAACGTACAGCCGTAAAATAAAAAATCTTTTTTTTTTTTTTTTACAAAAATGATTTTTTCGCCCCCAATATTTTATTTTCACAAGGGTAACAGAAGAAATTGGAACCCAAAAGTTGTTGTCCAATTTGTCCTGAGTACGCTGATACCCAATATGTGGGAGAAAACTACTGTATGGGCGCACGTCAGGGCTCGGAAGGGAAGTAGTGACGTTTTGGATTGCAGACTTTGATGGAATGGTCTTGGGGCGTCATGTCGCCTTTGGAGAGCCCCTGATGCGCCTAAACAGTGGAAACCCCCCACAAGTGACCCCATTTTGGAAAATAGACCCCACAAGGAACTTGTCTAGATGTGTGGTGAGCACTTTGAACCCCGAAGTGCTTCACAGAAGTTTATAACGCACAGCCGTAAAAATAAAAAATCTTTTTTTTTTTGCAAAAATGATTTTTTTGCCCCAATATTTTATTTTTACAAGCGTAACAGGAGAAATTGGACCCAAAAAGTTGTTGTCCAATTTGTCCTGAGTACGCTGATATCCAATATGTGGGAGAAAACTACTGTATGGGTACACGTTGGGGCTCGGAAGGGAAGTAGTGACGTTTTGGATTGCAGACTTTGATGGGATGGTCTGGGGGCGTCATGTCGCATTTGGAGAGCCCCTGATGCGCCTAAACAGTGGAAATCCCCAACAAGTGACCCCATTTTGGAAAATAGACCCCGCAAGGAACTTATCTAGGTGTGTGGTGAGCGCTATGAAGCCCCAAGTGCTTCACAGAAGTTTATAATGCACAGCCGTAAAAACAAAAAAAAATTATTTTTTTTGTACAAAAATGATATTTTCGCCCCAGTTTTTTATTTTCCCAAGGGTAACAGAAGAAATAGGACAAATTGCACAATAACTCTTGGGGTCCAGAGTACGCTGATACCCCATATGTGGGGATAAACTACTGTTTGGACGCATGGCAGAGCTGAGAAGTGAAGGAGCACCGTTTGACTTTTTCAACGCAGAATTGGCTGGAATTGAGATCAGACGCCATGTCACATTTGGAGAGCCCCTGATGTGCCTAAACAGCGGAAACCCCCCAATTCTAACTCCAACCCTAACCCAACACACCCTAACCCTAGTCCCAACCCTAACCACAAACCTAACCCTAACACACCCCTAATCCCAACCCTAACCCTAATCCTAACTTTAGCGCCAACCCTAACCCTAACTTTAGCCGCAACCCTAACCCTAACCCTAATGGGAAAATGGAAATAAATACTTTTTTTTAATTTTATTATTTTTCCCTTACTAAGGGGGTGATAAAGCGGGGGTTTGATTTACTATTATAGCAGGTTTTTATGATTGGCAGCTGTCACGCTAAAAGACGCTTTTTATTGCAAAAATAGTTTTTGCATCATCACATTTTGAGAGCTATAATTTTTGCATATTTTGGCCCACAGAGTCATGTGAGGTCTTATTTTTTGCGGGACGAGTTGACGTTTTTATTGGTACCATTTTGAGCACGTGACGTTTTTTGATCGCTTTTTATTTCGATTTTTGGGAGGTTAGAATGAACAAAAATCAGCAATTCATGAATTTCTTTTGGGGGAGGCGTTTATACCGTTCCGCGTGTGGTAAAATTGATAAAGCAGTTTTATTCTTCGGGTCAGTACGATTATGGTGATACCTCATTTATATCATTTTTTCATGTTTTGGCGCTTTTATAGAATAAAAACAATTTTATATAAAAAATAATTATTTTTGCATCGCTTTATTCTGCGAGCTATAACTTTTTTATTTTTTCGCTGATGATGCTGTATGACGGCTCGTTTTTTGCGGGACAAGATGACGTTTTCAGCAGTACCATGTTTTTTTATATCGGTCTTTTTGATCGCGTGTTATTCCACTTTTTGTTCGGCGGTATGATGATAAAGCATTGATTTTTTGCTTCGTTTTTTTTTTTTTTCTAAGGGGTTCACTAAAGGGGTTAACTAGTGGGACAATTTTATAGGGGGGGTCGTTACGGACGCGGCGATACCAAATATGTGTACTTTTATTGCTTTGTTTTTTTTATTTACAGGAAGAATGAATTTATTGGGGAATATATATATATTTTTTTATTTATTTTGGATTTTTTTTTAAAACATGTTTATTTTTATTTTTTTAACTTTTTTACTTTGTCCCAGGGTGGGACATCACTGTATTTTATCAGATCGCTGGTGTGACAGTGTGCACAGCACTCTGTCACACCAGCGATCGCTCAGGCAGTGCAGCAGGCTTCTCAGTGCCTGCTCTCGGCAGGCACTGAGGTAGCCGCCTCCCTCCAGGACCCCGGCGCCATCTTGGATCCGGGTCCTGGGAGGGAGGAAGCCCTCAGAACAGCGCGATCACATCGCGCTGCTCTGAGGGTCTCAGGGGGGCGCGCAGGGAGCCCCCACCCTGCGCGATCCTCCCGTGTGCCCCCAGTACACCGCGATCATGTTTGATCGTGGTGTGCAAGGGGTTAATGTGCCGGGAGCGGTCCGTGACCGCTCCTGACACACAGTCATGGGTGTCAGCTGTGATAATCAGCTGACACCCGGCCGCGATCGGCTGCGCTCCCCCCGGGAGCGCGTCCGATCGCACGAGACGTACTATCCCGTCCCCGGTCATACGGGCCCAGGTACCATGGAGGGGCTAGTACGTCCGATGGCAGTAAGGGGTTAAAGACTGTTCATGTCTTTGTCAGTGGGCAAATGTCACGCTGTCTAATGATATGTATACAATGTCAGTAAACTATTAATACAGGAACAACACTCTATACAACAACTAGTATAGCAACATCAACATGTAAGTATAAAATAGATTTACCTGACACGATATCTGCTGAACTCAGGGTTAATCTTGAGGACTTGATGAGCTGAAACAGGAAAGAGGTGGACCGGGATCTAACCTGACCCTAAACTGGGGTCCTAACTAATCCCTGACCTTGGAGGTACTGATAATGGTTCAGAGGTCCAAGTCTCCAACCTAACACTTGAAAAAATAACCGTGTGCACAACCAAGAAGGTGCCAGAGTAGGTTCCCAAACCGTATCTAATAGAAAATGAACTCGGCACTCAACTTTAGTATAGTGAGAATAAAGATTTTTATTCACAGTAGTAACACGAAACGTTTCGGTCCTATATCATGGACCTTCATCAGTCACAGATACTACTGGGAAGGGGGTTGATCCACATAGGGAAGAAAGAAAGGGCTGGATATAGCCTGTGTTGGTGTGAGTGACACCGCGTCCAATGCAGAGACCTATCCTCACTACCGGACTCCTTCACAACAGGTTACTAGTGCAATAGAGGCATTGTCCTCTTCCTCATCTCACCCCACCAACACAGGCTATATCCAGCCCTTTCTTTCTTCCCTATGTGGATCAACCCCCTTCCCAGTAGTATCTGTGACTGATGAAAGTCCATGATATAGGACCGAAACGTTTCGTGTTACTACTGTGAATAAAAATCTTTATTCTCACTATACTAAAGTTGAGTGCCGAGTTCATTTTCTATCCAACCTAACACTGTCTCCTATCAGACCCTGAACCCTGTAATCAGTCCTAAGAAGGATCCTGACTACCACCAAAGGGATATGGGCTGATCTCAGCTAAATACACAGTTTAGACATATAAGACAGACAGGATAACACTCGCTTGCATACACACTCAAACACCAAAGGAACATAAATGGTCTGGGAAATAAACTCTAACCAAGTTGAGCTTAGAACAACTAAGGAGCTCTCAACTAAAGTCTATACAGATTCATTCCTATCTGTGGTCTGCATGAAGGTTTCACTGGCAACTCCCCAAGCAGACAACCAGGAACTTAAAGGAAACCAATCAACAAATAATCAATTGCAGCCGGGAGAAACTGCACCCAGTCCCAGCACCGAGCACAGACAGAATTAACTCCCTAGCTGCCAAACACAAAGAAACAGCAGCTCAGCTGTGAGAAGTCAAAATGTGCAACCGCGACGATCTTCGTGGCAATGCACACATGACAGTACCCCCCCTTCTACGAGGGGCCTCCGGACCCTCAGGGCCAGGCCTGCCCGGGTGAGTTCTGTGGAAGGTCCGAACCAAACGATCTGCGTTAACATCAGACGCAGGGACCCACGTCCTCTCCTCCGGACCATACCCCTTCCAATGCACCAAGTACTGAAGGGACCGGCGATTCAGGCGAGAGTCAATGATCTTTGATACTTGAAATTCCAAGTTACCATTGACCAACACAGGAGGAGGAGGTAGAGGTGACGGTATGACTGGTGCCACATACCTTTTAAGTAATGACTTGTGGAACACATTATGAATTTTAAACGTAGGAGGGAGATCCAGACGAAATGCCACAGGATTAATTATGGAACTGATCCTGTACGGCCCGATGAATCTGGGACCCAGTTTCCAGGAGGGCACTTTAAGTTTTATATTCCTGGTAGACAACCATACCAGATCGTTCACATTCAGATCTGGACCAGAAACTCTCCTCCTATCAGCCATACGTTTGTAACGGTTCCCCATCGCACTCAGATTATTCAATACACCTCTCCACACAGAAGCAAGAGACGACGAGAAACGCTCCTCCTCAGGAACCCCAGAAGGACCCCCCCCATTGAAAGTACAAAACTGGGGATGAAAACCATATGCCCCAAAAAACGGGGACTTACCAGTGGACTCGCTCCGCCTGTTGTTAAGAGCGAACTCTGCCAAAGGCAAGAAAGAAGACCAGTCCTCTTGGTTCTCTGAGACAAAACACCGGAGATATGTCTCTAAGCTCTGATTCAGACGCTCTGTCTGACCATTGGTCTGCGGATGAAAAGCCGAGGAAAATGACAATTGCATCCCCCGACGTAAACAAAATGCCCTCCAAAATTTGGACACAAACTGAGACCCCTATCTGACACCACATCAGAAGGCAACCCATGAAGTCTAACGATCTCCCTAATGAACACCTGCGCCAGAGTTTTAGCATTAGGGAGTGCAGGAAGAGCAACGAAATGTGCCATCTTACTGAACCTGTCAACAACCACCAGTATGACAGTATTCCCTGACGACGGAGGAAGGTCCGTAATGAAGTCCATAGATAAATGAGTCCATGGACGCTCCGGAAGTTTCAAGGGTAAAAGGGTCCCAGACGGACGGGTATGAGGGGTTTTAGAGCGAGCACACACCCCACATGACGCGACAAAAGTTATAACATCTTTATTAGCATTAGGCCACCAAAACCGGCGAGAAAGGAGATCTAAAGTAGCCTTACTCCTGGATGTCCTGCTAGAGCAGAATTATGATGTGCCTCAATAACCAGTCTCCCTGGACAAACAGTCTCCCTGGAGGTCCTGCAGGGGCGTCCCCCTGAGCCTCTAACACCTCCTCCTCAAGCTCAGAACATACAGCCGACACTACCACCCCCTCCTGAAGGATAGGAATCGGGTCATCCTTTTTCCCGGCCCCTGGGAAACTGCGAGACAAGGCATCAGCCTTTACATTCTTAGACCCGGGCGATAAGTGACGACAAAATTAAACCTGGTAAAAAACAACGACCATCGAGCTTGTCTGGAATTCAGACGCTTAGCGGATTCCAAATACAACAGGTTCTTGTGATCAGTAATAACGGTAACCGGGTGGACTGCCCCCTCCAAAAAGTGATGCCATTCTTCAAAAGCTAACTTAATGGCCAAAAGTTCCCTATTGCCGATATCATAATTCCTTTCGGCGGACGACAATTTCTTAGAAAAGAAAGCGCACGGATGCCATTTACCAGGGGACGGACCCTGGGACAATATAGCACCCACCCTACGTCAGACGCATCCACCTCCACAATGAACGGCTGAGATGCATCTGGTTGGATGAGAACGGGTGCCGAAGCAAAACATTTCTTCAAAGAGGAAAAGGCTTGGCAAGCTTTGTCCGACCATTAGAAAAATCCGTCCCTTTTCTTGTCATGTCAGTGAGAGGTTTGACGACAGATGAGAAATTACAAATAAATTTCCGGTAGTAGTTAGCAAACCCCAAAAAACGCTGCAGAGCCTTAAGATCCCCTGGCTGATCCCATTCAAGCACTGCTCTCACCTTTTCAGGGTCCATACGGAAACCGGAGGCTGACACCAAAAAACCCAAAAACTGAAGTTCCTGTACGGCAAATACACACTTCTCCAGTTTGGCGTATAGTTTATTGTCTCGCAAGATCTGCAACACCTGTCTCACATGCTCCTGATGAGACACAAGATCTGGCGAGTAAATTAAAATGTCGTCCAAATATACAACCACAAACAGCCCCACAAGGTGACGAAAAATGTCATTAACAAAATGTTGGAATACTGCTGGTGCAGTAGTCAGACCAAAAGGCATGACTAGGTTCTCATAATGTCCCTCCGGCGTGTTAAACGCCGTTTTCCACTCATCCCCTCTTTTATCCTAATCAGATTATACGCCCCCCTGAGATCCAATTTAGAAAACCATTTGGCGCCAACAATTTGATTGAAGAGATCAGGAATAAGAGGGAGTGGATACGGATCTCGAACAGTAATCCGATTAAGTTCGCGGAAATCCAAGCAAGGGCGTAGGCCTCCATCTTTCTTCTTCACAAAGAAGAACCCCGCGGCTACTGGGGAAGATGAAGGTCTAATATGCCCTTTGGCCAGACTTTCAGAAATATAATCTTTCATAGCCTGCCTCTCAGGACCAGAAAGATTATACAACCTAGCTTTAGGCAACTTAGCATCAGGAAGGAGATTAATAGAGCAGTCATACACGCGATGAGGAGGCAACTCCTGACACCCCTCCTCAGAGAAAACATCCCAAAATCCTCCAAAAAAGGAGGCAATGTACTAGGCACGACCGCACTGATGACTGTGTTCATGCAGTTGCTTTTGCAAAACTCACCCCATTGGCTTATTTCTCTGGACTGCCAATTAATCACAGGGTTATGTTTAACCAACCAAGGAAGTCCCAACACAATGGGAGTAGGTAGACCCTCCAACACATAACAAGATAATTGTTCCCTATGTATTGCCCCTACCCGAAGGTCAATGTTATGAACCTCATGAACAAAGCTACCTTGGCCGAGAGGCCTGGCGTCAATGGAGAATATAGGGATCGGTTTGACCAATACACTCAGATGCATACCTTGAGCCTGAGCAAACTGAGCGTCAACCAGATTAGCCCCGGAACCACTATCAAGAAGAACAGACAATCTCTCCACTCTCGTACCAACTACCACCTCCACTGGTACAAGGAACTGAGAAGAACTGGCGGATGAAATACATACTCCCAGGTTGTCGTCCACCACACAACCTGGGATTAACAGTTTTCCGGCGACTTTTGGCTCAACAAGGCACGGGATGGACATTCTCCAACAAAATGTCCCTCTTTCCCGCAGAAAAAACATCTTCTAGTCCTGCGGCGTACCGCCAATCCCTCCTACGAAATGATGTCCCTCCCAACTGCATAGGCTCATCCGAACAGACAAGGGGAACCTCAACATAAGGGACTTTAGTGGTAGGTGGAGAAACAACAGTGAGTGGGGTTACCTCACCCCTCTCCCGAAGCCGTCTATCAGTACGGATAGCTAAGGCCATAGCAGCCTCCAGAGAAGGAGGAGACTCATACTGAGCCAAAACGTCTTTTAATTTATCAGAAAGCCCATGACAAAACTGGCTCCTAAGAGCTGGGTCATTCCACTGAGTATCTGTGGCCCATCTACGAAACTCAGAAGCAAATTCTCTGCCGGACGATCTCCCTGCTGTATCTTACGTAATTTTGTCTCAGCAAGAGAGACCCGATCTGGGTCATCATATACCAATCCCAGGGCAGTAAAAAATTGATCTACAGACAGTAGAGCCGGGGATCCCGGAGGAAGGGAAAATGCCCAGGATTGAGGGTCCCCTTGCAGAAGTGAGATAACAATTCCCACTCTCTGCTCCTCACTCCCTGATGATCGAGGCCGAAGCCGAAAATACAATTTACATGCCTCCCGGAAGGTGAAAAATTTGTCTCGCCCACCAGTGAACCTGTCCGGGAGAGCTACTTTAGGTTCAACTCTGGTTTGCTCCAGGGGAGACAAAACTTTGGACTTAATGTCCGTCAGCTCCATGGATAATCCCTGCAACTGCAGAGCCAGCTGGGCTACTGGATCCATGGTAACTGGAGATAATTTTTATGGCCAGTGAAAATGTCACGCTGTCTAATGATATGTATACAATGTCAGTAAACTATTAATACTGGAACAACACTCTATACAACAACTAGTATAGCAACATCAACATGTAAGTATAGAATAGATTTACCTGACACGATATCTGCTGAACTCAGGGTTAATCTTGAGGACTTGATGAGCTGAAACAGGAAAGAGGTGGACCGGGATCTAACCTGACCCTAAACTGGGGTCCTAACTAATCCCTGACCTTGGAGGTACTGATAATGGTTCAGAGGTCCAAGTCTCCAACCTAACACTGTCTCCTATCAGACCCTGAACCCTGTAATCAGTCCTAAGAAGGATCCTGACTACCACCAAAGGGATATGGGCTGATCTCAGCTAAATACACAGTTTAGACATATAAGACAGACAGGATAACACTCGCTTGCATACACACTCAAACACCAAAGGAACATAAATGGTCTGGGAAATAAACTCTAACCAAGTTGAGCTTAGAACAACTAAGGAGCTCTCAACTAAAGTCTATACAGATTCATTCCTATCTGTGGTCTGCATGAAGGTTTCACTGGCAACTCCCCAAGCAGACAACCAGGAACTTAAAGGAAACCAATCAACAAATAATCAATTGCAGCCGGGAGAAACTGCACCCAGTCCCAGCACCGAGCACAGACAGAATTAACTCCCTAGCTGCCAAACACAAAGAAACAGCAGCTCAGCTGTGAGAAGTCAAAATGTGCAACCGCGACGATCTTCGTGGCAATGCACACATGACAGCAAACTTGCAAAATCAGCAAGGGATCAAATACTTATTTCCCCCACTGTATGTGTCAATGGGGCTATAGACTATAATGGTGCCAGCAGAGCCAACGTTTGCTGTGACTTGCATCAGTTTCACAGTAGGCTGAGTCTGAGTGTCCTTCTTCAGTAAGCATATATACTTGAAAATTATGCACATCAGCGCAGATTTGACTCTGTCGGCACCATTATAGTCTATGACCCAGTCGGTGCAAAGATCCAAATCCTGTTTTGTGGATCTAATGAACTTGGGCAAAAACGCTGAGGGAAAGCAACGTTACACACACACAGGATGGTAGACAGACAACAGACATCTATCTAGCTCCACATGTCAGGAACATCACATACAAGCTTTTCTGGAATTCCTCAGCAGCATCTATTCATAACAGACAAATAAACGTTGAACTCTGTAGTGATAAAGCATGTAAATATGAAATATATCAAATATGACTAGCAATACTGCTCTAGAAAATAAGAAAAAAATTGAGATACTTAGCACATAATTTGACCAATTCATGCGGGCCCAGCAGCCAACGACAAGGCAATCTCGGGTTTACTGGGAACCTGTGTGTCTAGTGTGAATACCCTTAGGCACCAGTCGCACTAGGACCAGGGACTTAGAGTTCTGGACTGGCTGCACTGGAACCAGGGATTCGGGTTTAAGACAGGCCACATCGGAACCAGGGATTCGGTTTTAGGAAACTGCCCACTCCAGGACCAGGAGTTAGGTTTCAGGACCCTCACCACACCGGTACCAGGAGTTTGGGCTCAGGACACTGGCCAAACTGGGGCCAGGGGTTCAGGCTCAGGACACTGGCCACACCAGGACCAGGGGACCTCACAACTGTACTGGTAGAACACCACACTACCTAATGACTGAATGTGTGGCTTGGTGACTCCCTAAGGGGGATGGAATCTTTTATACAAGATGCCTCCCAGCTATTGGCTGGGAGCCATCTTGCAGGGGAACATTAACACTAAATGCCTCCAGCACTAGGCTGAGGGCATAATACTATATGTGCGTGCTGCCCCTGTAAGAGTAGGGGGGAAATACGTCTTTTGTGAAAACAGGCTTTCCTATTAATGAGTTAGCAGATGACAGTTGGTGCTTATAAAGTTCTATGGAGAACTGTAACTTCAGAACTTGCAGCAGAATGCCTGTGTCCGCCTATAGCTCCTCCCTCTCCATAGAACTTTATAAGCATCAACTGTGATCTATCTCATTAATAAGCAAATCTGTCTTGATGATTAGTCCATGATGAGAAAAAAGATTTCTCTGGTAAAATATATTATAAAGTTTCTTATTTTCATGTGTGCTATTAGATTGATGAAATAAACGTCTGGCTACCCTTTAATAATATTCTGTATAGGAAAAGCCTGCTACAGTGGACATGTAGTTTTTATTTCCTTTCTGTTCAATAGCAAAAGAAGAAGTATATGTGAATTTCTGGAGGTCAACTCTTGTGCTTTTATAACTATGATTTTGAGGATAAATTAGCTAAAAATACTATAGGTCAAGAACGGAGTGTTGACAGGTGCAGTCAAAGTATGACCTATAATACAGTTGCTATAGGAAACAAGATATCACACTCATGCTTTGCTAGCTTTCTTCTACAGTATTTTCCTTTCACATTAACAACTACATTTGCTGAAAAATCTATATTTCATGCACGGTCCTGAAAAAAAAACCACAAAACCTATTTCACATCTCTTCCACTATCATTTTCTGTTCTAGAACTCATAAAAGGAAAAACCGTCAATCTTAAACATGTGTTTCTAGTTATAATGAATGCTCACGATACGCATACCATTTGGATTTTCTAACAATATTGCCTAGAAAATATGTTAATTTGTCTTGCTGTTGTAAACACAAGATGCAATGGCCACGTGCGCTGTATTCCTGAAGGCAGCACGGCAACCTGTCAACAAAGATCGGGAGCAGTGGTGCAGATGCAGTGCTGTAGTAACTCTAGCAACTCTGATTTTATTTTTCTTCCCTACTAAAAGCCGATAACATAAATGAGGAAAAATGCTTAAAGAGGTTGTCCCCTACTTTTTTATTGATGACTTTTTCCTAGATAGGTCATCAGTGTCTGATTGGTCAGGGTCCGACACCTCCAAAGATCAGCTGATATTGGTGGTGGAGGCCACAAGCCGATACTGCTCGATTGCGGTGCTGCTTCTTCTTCTGATAGTGGCCGCGGCAGGATACTGCACATCTGCTTCCTCTTGAAATCAATAGGAGGCGGATGTGTAGTACCCTGCTGAGGCCACTATCAGAAGACGTAGCAGATCTGCAATCAAACATTTCCGGTCGGTGGCAGCCAACAACACAGAAAACAGCTGATCGGTCACGGTTCTGGGTATCGGACCCCGGCGAAAAAGACATTGATGACTTATCCAAATTAAAGGTCAGCAATGAAAAAGTAGTGGACAACCTCTTTAATGCCATTGCACTATCTTAATAGAAACCTGACAGCTGATACACGCTGCCCGATCAATAGGCAGCATGTAACAGGCACTGAACTCAGCCAGATATATTTCACTCTGAAATGTGTTTTAGAGAAAAACATACTTTAAAAGCTACTGGGAACTGAGATGCGTTAGAGACTAGTTGGACAGGCAGGTCCTTGGCAGCTTCTCTCTGCCTGCTGCCGTTGAATGACAGGTCTGTCTCTATCAGTGCATGTAAGGCAGAGATAAGTCAATCCAGTGCAGTGGATGGCTTTTAAACTACACTGCTCAAAAAAAATAAAGGGAACACTAAAATCCCACATCCTAGGTATCACTGAATTAAATATTCCAGTTGCAAATCTTTATTCATTACATAGTGGAATGAGGTGGGAACAATAAAACAAAAATGATCAATGTAAATAAAAATGAATATCCCATGGAGGTCTGGATTTGG
This sequence comes from Oophaga sylvatica, assembly GCA_033576555.1. Taxonomy (NCBI): domain Eukaryota; kingdom Metazoa; phylum Chordata; class Amphibia; order Anura; family Dendrobatidae; genus Oophaga; species Oophaga sylvatica. The sequence continues at coordinate 318,109,609 of JARQOD010000002.1, forward strand.
AATGATACTCAAAATCAAAGTGGAAAATCAAATTACAGGCTGATCCAACTTCAGTGGAAATGCCTCAAGACAAGGAAATGATGAACAGCAGTGTGTGTGGCCTCCACGGACATGTATGACCTCCCTATAACGCCTGGGCAATTCTCCTGATGAAGCGGCGGATGTTCTTCTGAGGGATCTCTTCCCAGACCTGGATTAAAGCATCAGTCAACTCCTGGACAGTCTGTGGTGCAATTTTGCGTTGATGGATGGAACAAGACATGATGTCCCAGATGTGCTCGATTGGATTCAGGTCTGGGGAACAGGCAAGCCAGTCCATAGCATCATTGCTTTCATCATGCAAGAACTGTTGACACACTTCAGCCACATGAGGCCTAGCATTGTCATGCATCAGAAAGAACCCAAGTCCCACTTCACCTGCATGTGGTCTCACTACGGGTTTGAGAATCTCATCCCTGTACCTAAGAGAACAGGGTACCAATGTCAAATCTGCCAATCTTGGTGTTCTCTGACAAATGTCAATTGCCCTGCACGGTGTTGGGCTGTAAGCTCAACACCCACTTGTAGACATCGGGCGCTCATACAACCATCATGAAGTCTGTTTCTGACAGTTTGAGCAGACACATGGATGTTAGTGGCCTGGTGGAGGTCATTTTGCATGAGCTCAGGCACTGCTCCTCCTGTTCCTCCTTACACAAAGGAGTAGGTAGCGGTCCTGGTTTGCTGCCCTCCAACAGCCCCTTCCACGTCTCCTGGTATCTGCTCCATGCTCTGGACATTGTGCTGACAGACACAGCTACCCTTATTGGCACAGCTCCCATTGATGTGCCATCCTGGATGAGCTGCATTACCTGAGCAACTTCTGTTGGCTGTAGACACCACCTTATGCTAATGTGCAGCACCTCTAAGGGTGAGAGCAATGATAAAATGCAAAAGTGACCAAAACAGCCAAAAAAGATGAGAATAGAGAAATGGTCTGTGGTCACCACTTGCAGAACCACTCCTTTATATGTGGTGTCTTGCTAATTGCCGATCATTTGTACATGTTGTCTGTTCCATTTGCACAACAGCAGGAGAAATTGATTCATAATTGGTGTTGCTTTGCTACTGGAGAGGTAGATTTCACAGAAGTGTGATTGACTTGGAGTTACGTAGTGTTGTGTTAGTGTGTCCTTTATTTTTTTGAGCAGTGTATGCTTTTCAGCATATATCAGCGGTCAGATTCCCTTTACCAACCCAAGCCTGTTTTCACCTTCATGACCAGGCCAAATATTACAGTTCTGACCAGTGTCATTTTATGAGGTAATAACTCTGGAACACTTAAATGTTATTAATTTTATGCAAATGAATCAGAGAGCTATGTCACACAAAATAGCTAATAAATAACATTTCCCTCAATTTTTATTTTCACGAGGGTAACAGGACAATTTCTCCTAAGTACACAGATACCCCATATGTGGTTGAAAACTACTTTTGAGGGGGGCGTGGCTTGACCGTCCATCTGACTAGCTGCATGCTGGAGTAGCTCCTGGGGAGAGCTCAGTCTGAGACCCACCACGGCTTCTATTTTCTCCCATTATGGTGCGAAACGGCAGAGATAGACTGGAGGAACACAGCGGGACTCCCAAAAAGCCAAAATCACACAGCAGTTTGCAGCGGTTTGCTCATAAAAGCCGGACAGCTACACCACAGGCCTCTCCTAAGATGGCGGCGGCAGCCGGGACACACAACCAGCAGCAGCAGGACTGGGAGAGTGCAGAGAGTGAAGAGGAAGGGGGTGAGGAAGAGGATGCCCCTCTCACCAAAGCCTTCTTCAAGGCGGCTATCCGTCGCTCGCTTCAGCTGCAGCAGAAGCAATTAAAGCAGCTCTCACTCCACTCACACAGGAGATGGCAGAATTCCGGGCAGACTTTACTGTAATGGGCCAGAGGCTGGATAGTGTGGAAGAAGCCCACACACAGACGAGCGCGACTGTGGCGGACCTGACTATGCAAGTTGAACGGCATGAAGTGCATTTGAACCGTGCCTTTTTAGCTTTGGAGGATCAGGAAAACAGATCGCGTCGCAACAATCTTAGGATTAAAGGATTGCCGGAGACCTGGGCCGCAGAAACCCTCACCAAGGTGGCGACTGAGCTGTTTACTGACCTGTTAGGCCCGGATAGGGCCAGTTCCATACAGATTGAGCGAATCCACCGTGCCTTGAGACAGCGTGGGCCGGCATCTGGCCCTCCAAGGGATGTGATCTGTAAAATCCTCTCCTTCACCAAGGCCATCCTAGATGCAGCGCGTACACAAGGTACTGTACACTATGCAGACGCTCCTATATCGATTTTTCAGGATCTTGCTGCCTCCACTTTGGCAAAGAGGAGGCTGCTTAAGCTGCTGCTAGAGGCCCTAAAATCCCAGAACTGTAAATATATGTGGATGTTCCCATTTGGACTGCGAGCCACTGTGAAGGGTAAATCCATTGAATTACATGATCCAGGGGACTTACAAGCTTTCTGGGAGGCATTGGATATGGAGCCTGTTACTATCCCTTCTTGGCTCCCGATCACTGACTCTGTGTCTGTCCGCAAACCAGGGAAGGTGTCGGCGTGGCAAGTAACTGCTACCAAGAGGAAGAAGGGGCACACACGAGCAGTGGAGTAAGATGTGACTGCTTGTGTGGCTTTATTCTGCTTTCTGTACTAAGGAGACGTGCTTCACTTGTTTTCCCTGGTGATGATATGCTTTGCCAGATGTAGGGAGGTTCTGAGGATCTTCCCCATTTAATGGTTTTTCCACAGGTCCTTTTTGCTGTAAGGTGTTTCCATGCCTCTCTCTCCTGTGATGGGAATGACTGACTAAGAGTTGCATTCATGTTTAGTATAGTCTTGATGCAGTTCGGTTCTCTGTGAGGAAGCTAACTATGCACTGTGCTTAGTTTATAATGTAATTCCTGCTTTTGAACACAGGGGGGAGCACTGAGAGGGTTCTCTCCATATTCTACTTTTTCTCTTCATTTTTTGCTCCTACATTTCCCTGGCTGACTGAGCTGATTGAAGGGGTTTACTTCTACGCTTGGGTTGGCTTCCATGAATGGCTATGAACAGGGAGGTATGGAGATTCCCTTTCATATACATGCTTTTTCTATATGTTACTTACTCTGAGTTTGCCAACCCTTTCCCCTTGAGCGGGGGATGGTATGCTGAGAACTGCATTTATGTTTCTGGGGGATGTGGTGGGGTTGGGTGAGCTGAATGGAACTAGACCTTACAGCCTGTCCAGTTTTTAGCGTATAATTTATGCTCCTGGACACAGGAGGGAACCCTTGGGTTCTTTCCCATTTAGGTTACCCATTCTTATTTTGCATCTCCTGTTTTGTCTGAGGTTCATTTGTTCTTTGAACTGATTGAGGGATTTTATGTTGTACTTCAACGTTTACAACCTCAGGCTGCCTGTGATTGTCCCCTGCAGCTCATTGGGGGTTAATCTTCACCAGGCCTTTTGCATGTTGGGGTTTTAAGATGTGTCTTAACTGTTAACTGTTAGGTCTGCGCATACTGCTCAGACCGCCACTGTGGAATGGGAGGATACAGCAGGCTCCTCCCCCCCTTTTTTCCTTATTCTGCAATGTTACTGTTTAGTTGTGTTATTGTTTACTTACCATTTTGGGTTTATTTCTCATGAGACTGGTGGGTCTCAGCCATGCATGCGACTGCCTAGCATGGGTCAAGCCTTTTTTCTACCATTAAGTCGCCCTTTTTGGAGGAGTTGGTGGTGGAGGGGAGGGTGGGGCCTTTTCCAGATCCCTAAGCGGGGTTTGGAACGGGACCTGCTTTCCTATTGGAGCTCCCCGAGTTTGTGTATACTCAGGTGTATACACCAGTACGGCTGCTTTGATAACCTTTTGTTAGGTTCCTTAGGGAATCATCTATGTTCTTTGTTGTGTTTGTGGTGGATGTTATTTATGTCTGTGTGTTTGTTGGTCTTGGACGTCGGGAGCTTTGCAGCTTGTTTTCAAATGCTGCAGTTGATTGGGGCCGTTACCCCTTTCTCCCGGTGGTGGCTCTTTATCCCAGGTTTTGCCATTCCCTTTTTCGCCCCGGACAGCGGTTGCTCTGCTCATCTCTTAACCTCCCTCTTACTTTTCATCCTAATGACCCGTTTCACTGTGCTCCTTCACTCTTCTCTTTTTCTTTGTCTCCGTACCCTTTCCGATCGGTTAGGCACGAAGGACTGGTGGGTATTTGGGGTTATATGCTAAGCTTGTTCTGTATTACTGGATTCTATGATGGCTCCTTTGTCGCTTAAGATAATATCATATAATGTAAAGGGTCTCAATTCTGCGCTTAAACGCAGAAAGGTTTTTTTCTTCTCAAGCCTGATATCCCAGATTTTCTTTTTTTGCAAGAGACCCATTTCCGCGACAACGGGATCCCTCAGTTGCCCGCCCGGTTTCGTTATTCACAGTGGTTCCACTCCACGGCGTCAGCTTCCAGGTCAAGAGGGGTAAGCGTTGGTGTACGTGCTGATTGCAGATTTTTGTGCGCTGCTTCACTTATCGACACAGAGGGTAGATACGTGTTACTTAAAGGGACCGTGGACGGCCAACTAATCACACTATGTAATCTTTATGCCCTAACAAAAATACGGCTGCCTGGCTACTTAAGATGCTGCGCATGGTTCAAACGTTTGGAGAGGGCGTGTTGATACTGGGGGGTGACTGGAACATAGCATTACAGCCTCTGCTGGACACATCGTCCGGCCACTCTAAGATTGCTCAGAAAGCTTTGCGCGCCATACATAAGCTCTTGCAGGAACTAAAGGTGGTAGATGGTTGGCGATCTTTACATGCCAACGATAGAGATTACAGCTTTTATTCGCGGGTCCATGATTCATACCATCGGATAGACTTCCTATTTGTATCACAGTCCATACTTCACTGTGTCTCGGAGACTTCAGTGGGTGTGATTTCCCTGTCAGACCATGCTCCGATTTCCTTAACCATGTCACTACCGGGACGTATGGGCACCAATTGGTCTTGGAAATTGAATCAGACCCTGTTGGACAGTAAAGAGGAGATGGCGTCTATCGCTTCTCGAATCTCTGAGTACTTTGCGTTGAACGTTACAGATGGGGTATCAGCGACTTCCACTTGGGAGGCACATAAGGCGGTCATGCGGGGCCATTTTATTGCTTTGGGTGCGCATCTTAAAAAATGTAGGACAGCCAGGCTTCATGCCCTGCTGTCAGACATACATAAACTGGAATCCCAACATAAGAAGTCATTGGCGCGTTCGGTGTTCGCTGAACTCCAGACATTACGTTCGCAGTTGAGTGATCTACTGAATGTGCGACTTGCGAAAGCATACCTCTGTGCCCGCCACACGACGTATGTGCATGGTAACAGGGGGAGCAAGGCCATGACTGCAATGATAAAACAATTACACCAAACCTCTCTTATCCAACGACTAAAGGCACAGGATGGCACAGTGTTGACAGATTCTCAAGATATAGCGGACAGGTTCGCATCCTACTATCATGACCTTTATAATTTACATGAGAAGGATTCGACTCTGTCTCTGACAGCAAAGAAGGATTTGGCTGCCGCCTTTTTACGCTCGATAGATCTCCCAACCCTGGGGGATTCGGATAGGTCCTCTCTTATGACACCATTTACCTCTGAAGAAATTTGGCTAGTTTTGAAAGACATCCCTACCGGAAAAAGCCCAGGGCCGGATGGCTACCCGATACTCTATTATAAAAAGTTTTTTCCGACCTTGGCTCCCTTTTTAGTGAACTATTTTAATGCTCTGCTTAAAGGTCTGCCCTTGGACAAGCATCCTTGGACGCCCACATAACTGTTCTGCCCAAACCCGATAAGGATTTGCTGGAATGTGGCAGTTACAGGCCTATTTCCCTTCTCAACACGGACTATAAGCTATGGACGAAGTTGTTGGCGTCCAGGATCTCTAGATTCTTGGGATCCCTAGTCCACCCGGATCAGGTGAGCTTCGTCCCGGGCATGGAGGGTAGAGACAACGTTCAACGCGTGATTTATGCTATGGCACACTCTGCTGCAAAGGATCTGCCTCTCTCGCTCTTAGCCACTGATGCCGAAAAGGCTTTTGATCGGGTGGACTGGGGATTCTTGGAATTGGTTCTGACTCGATTCAGATTTCCGGCCCAGTTTATTAAAATAGTGTGTAATCTGTATTCCACCCCTAGAGCCGGGTCAAAGTTAATGGCTTAATGTCCGCTCCATTCGAAATTAGGAATGGAACGAGACAGGGTTGTCCACTGTCCCCTACTTTATTTGTATTGATGCTTGAGCCCTTCCTACAGGCTGTTCGGGCGTCCCAAGGGATACAGGGGATCTCGGTGGGGGGTAGGTGTCATAAGGTGAATGCCTTCGCGGATGACTTACTTTTTTTCTTACCTTCTCCGGAATTATCGTTGGGCCGTTTGTTGTCTTTATTGGAATTATTTGGTTCCGTATCTAATTATAAGATTAATCTCAATAAATGCGAGATGCTGGGTCACAATTTTTCGCCAGGCGGGAGGGGGAGGGTTCAAGAGAACTTCCCGTTCACCTGGGCGCCCACCTTTATTACACACCTGGGGGTTCGGATCCCTGAACACTTAGATTCGTTATATGAGCTCAATTATGGTCATGTTTTGCAGAAAGTGAGGGGCCAATTATCTTCTATTAATATCCCGTATCTCTCCTGGTTGGGTAGAAAAAATATTGTAAAATCTTATGTATTGCCAAAATTTTGTATTTATTGCAGACACTCCCTATTCCCGTCCCTAAGTCCTTTTTCACTATCATGCGTAGACTTTTCTCGAGCTTTATTTGGGGAGGGAAGAAACCTAGACAGGCTCACGCGGCTTTGAGGAGGACTACACACGCGGGGGGCATTGGCCTGCCAGACATGGAGGTTTATTATAAAGCGTCTCAACTCCGTCTTTTGGCAGACTTGTTGTTGGCTTCTAGGCGTACTTCCTGCAAGAGCTTGGCATACGAACTATTGGGAGATAGAGGGGTTGCGATGCTATGGACCTCGTCATGGCGCCATGGGCGAGGCTCATCTGCCAGGGCACGGGGCAAGGTGAAAGACATGCATTGGCTTTTTCGCGGAATTCCTCTAAAGGAAAAGCTCACCCTGGACGGGCAAGGACTTTTCTCTAGACCATTTCACTGTACCCCCCTGTCGGTGTTGCCTTGGGTTGTTAACCCTGATTTCCATGACCACCTGGGGGTGTGGAAGAGACTCTCTAAATGGTCCCTAGGGGATTTGTTCGGAGATGAAGCAGCGCACACTTTTGCAGTGTATAGCAAGTGAGGTGGGCTTGGGCGACACCCATATCCAGCATGTTCGGTCTTTTTGGAAAAAGTTTTTAGGTCTGGAGACCCATAGATGTCCTCCTTCGTGGTTTGAGATGGTGGTCGCTCAGCCGACTCTCCCGGGAAAGCTGACCTCTTGCCTGTATTACCGATTGATCGCAGAAAATGCCCCAAACGTCCCTTTTTTCTAATGCAATGGGAGGGAGAGTTGGATATGGTCTTTCTGAGGCCAATATTCGTCAGATACTGGAGAGGGCGCATGGTTTTTTTTCCTGTGTCCTCACTCAGGAAAATACCTATAAAGTGGTCTCACGCTGGTACAGGCATCCGGTTAGATTGGCACAGATGTATCCGCAGGCATCGGACAGGTGCTGGCGCTGTGGATTGGAACGTGGCACGCTGGTACACATCTGGTGGTCTTGTCCGGGACTTAGGGCTTTCTGGGAGATGGTGAATAATTGTGTAAATGAGATCTTGGGCTACACTATATTGTTAGAGGCTTCTTTGGTGCTACTGAATTTGGATACCCAGAGTGTGCAACTGCGGAAGGGCTCATTACTCACCTTTCTTATTATTGCTGCCAAACTCTTGGTGCCCAGATTTTGGAACAGTACCTTGGTCCCTAGTCGAGAGGATTGGATGGATAAGGTTAACCAATTACAAAGGCTAGAGGAATTGACTAGTTGGGAAAGGGGGAAACATGACAAGCATTTAGATACCTGGGAACCGTGGCAGAGGTGGAAGAATACAGGTTCCACGAATGTGGTGACGGATGGACAGCCCTCTCACACATAGCTGCTCAGCAGCTATAGATTTCAGGGTAACAGGGTTTGGGTGTTCTTTTCTTTAGTCTTAGCCTCACTGCTCTGTTAACCAACCCTGCTTTTCACCTTTATTC
>JARQOD010000002.1:318117938-318155970 GCA_033576555.1 Oophaga sylvatica
ACCCCCCCACATGAGCAAAAAAAAGTTATAACTTTTTTATTAGCTTTGGGCCCCAAAACCCGGCGAGAAAGGAGATTAAATAGTTTTACCCCGGTTCCTGCTAAGCAAATTTATGAGCCCCCTATCCCATTCCCGGGACAAAAGTCCCCCTGGAGGTCCGCAGGGGCGCCCCCCTACCCTAACACCCCCTCCTCGCTCAAACATACAGCCGACCACCACCCCCCCCTGGGGATAGGAAGGGGGTCATCCGTTTCCGGCCCCTGGAAACTGCGAGAAAAGGGCACCCTTTCTTTCCCTTAGCCCCGGGCATAAGTACGAAAAAATTTAAACCTGGTAAAAAACAACGACCACGAGCTTGTCTGGAATTAAACGCTTGGGGGATTCCAATAAAAACTTTCTTTGACATAATAAGGGCCCCCGGGGGCTCCCCCCCAAAAAGTGATGCATTCTTCAAAAGCTAACTTAAGCCAAAAGTTCCCTAGCCGATTCAAATTTTCCTTTCGGCGGACACAATTTTTAGAAAGGCGCACGGACCCCAATTTAAAAGGGGGGGGCCCCTGGGACAATATAGCCCCCACCCCCGTCAGACGCATCCCCTCCACAATGAACGGCTGAGATGCATGGTTGGATGAGAAGGGGTGCCGAAGCAAAACATTTCTTTCAAGGGAAAAAGGGTTTGGGAAGCTTTGTCCGACCATTTTTAAAAATCCTCCCCTTTTCTTGTCATGCATGAGAGGTTTGACGCCCCGAAGAAAATTAAAAAAAATTTTCCCTAGATTAAAACAAAACCCCCAAAAAAAAGCTGGAGCCTTAAGACCCCCCGGTGTCCCATTTAAGCACTGCTCTACCTTTTCGGTCCATACGGGGAAAACCCGGGGGTGACACCCAAAAAAAACCCAAAAAAAAATAAGTTCCTGTAGGGGAAATACCACTTTTCCATTTGGCTATAGTTTATTGCTCGCAAGATCTGCAACACCTGTCTCACAGCCCTGTGAGACACAAATTGGGGGTAAAAAAAAATGTCGTCCAAAAAACAACCCCAAACAGCCCCCCAAGGGGACAAAAATTTATTAACAAAAAGTTGAAACGTGGGGGTAGCGACCAAAAGGGAAAAGACTAGGGTTTCAATAAGTCCCCCGCGTTTAAACGCCGTTTTCCATCACCCCCTTTTAACCCAATATTATACGCCCCCCCCGAATCCAATTTTGAAAACCCCTTTGGCCCAACAATTTTGATTGAAGAGACAGGAAAAGAGGGGGGGATAGATCCGAACAGAATCCCATTAAGTTCGCGGAAAACCAAGCAAGGGGTAGGCCTCCATCTTTTTTCTTTACAAAGAAAACCCCGCGGCTACTGGGGAAGATGAAGGTCTAAATTTTCCCTTTGGCCAGACTTTCAGAAATATAATCTTTCATTAGCCTGCCTCTCAGGACCAGAAAGATTATACAACCTAGCTTTAGGCAACTTAGCATCAGGAAGGAGATTAATAGAGCAGTCATACACGCGATGAGGAGGCAACTCCTGACACCCCTCCTCAGAGAAAACATCCCCAAAATCCTCCAAAAAAGGGAGGCAATGTACTAGGCACGACCGCACTGATGACTGTGTTCATGCAGTTGCTTTTGCAAAACTCACCCCATTGGCTTATTTCTCTGGACTGCCAATTAATCACAGGGTTATGTTTAACCAACCAAGGAAGTCCAACACAATGGGAGTAGGTAGACCCTCCAACACATAACAAGATAATTGTTCCTATGTATTGCCCCTACCCGAAGGTCAATGTTTATGAACCTCATGAACAAAGCTACCTTGGCCGAGAGGCCTGGCGTCAATGGAGAATATAGGGATCGGTTTGACCAATACACTCAGATGCATACCTTGAGCCTGAGCAAACTGAGCGTCAACCAGATTAGCCCCGGAACCACTATCAAGAAGAACAGACAATCTCTCCACTCTCGTACCAACTACCACCTCCACTGGTACAAGGAACTGAGAAGAACTGGCGGATGAAATACATACTCCCAGGTTGTCGTCCACCACACAACCTGGGATTAACAGTTTTCCGGCGACTTTTGGCTCACAAGGCACGGGATGGACATTCTCCAACAAAATGTCCCTCTTTCCCGCAGAAAAAACATCTTCTAGTCCTGCGGCGTACCGCCAATCCCCTCCTACGAAATGATGTCCCTCCCAACTGCATAGGCTCATCCGAACAGACAAGGGGAACCTCAACATAAGGGACTTTAGTGGTAGGTGAGAAACAACAGTGAGTGGGGTTACCTCACCCCTCTCCCGAAGCCGTCTATCAGTACGGATAGCTAAGGCCATAGCAGCCTCCAGAGAAGGAGGAGACTCATACTGAGCCAAAACGTCTTTTAATTTATCAGAAAGCCCATGACAAAACTGGCTCCTAAGAGCTGGGTCTTTCCCAAACTGAGTATCTGTGGCCCATCTACGAAACTCAGAAGCAAATTCCTCTGCCGGACGATCTCCCTGCTGTATCTTACGTAATTTTGTCTCAGCAAGAGAGACCCGATCTGGGTCATCAATACCAATCCCAGGGCAGTAAAAAATTGATCTACAGACAGTAGAGCCGGGGATCCCGGAGGAAGGGAAAATGCCCAGGATTGAGGGTCCCCTTGCAGAAGTGAGATAACAATTCCCACTCTCTGCTCCTCACTCCTGATGATCGAGGCCGAAGCCGAAAAATACAATTTACATGCCTCCCGGAAGGTGAAAAATTTGTCTCGCCCACCAGTGAACCTGTCCGGGAGAGCTACTTTAGGTTCAACTCTGGTTTGCTCCAGGGAGACAAAACTTTGGACTTAATGTCCGTCAGCTCCATGGATAATCCCTGCAACTGCAGAGCCAGCTGGGCTACTGGATCCATGGTAACTGGAGATAATTTTTATGGCCAGTGAAAATGTCACGCTGTCTAATGATATGTATACAATGTCAGTAAACTATTAATACTGGAACAACACTCTATACAACAACTAGTATAGCAACATCAACATGTAAGTATAGAATAGATTTACCTGACACGATATCTGCTGAACTCAGGGTTAATCTTGAGGACTTGATGAGCTGAAACAGGAAAGAGGTGGACCGGGATCTAACCTGACCCTAAACTGGGGTCCTAACTAATCCCTGACCTTGGAGGTACTGATAATGGTTCAGAGGTCCAAGTCTCCAACCTAACACTGTCTCCTATCAGACCCTGAACCCTGTAATCAGTCCTAAGAAGGATCCTGACTACCACCAAAGGGATATGGGCTGATCTCAGCTAAATACACAGTTTAGACATATAAGACAGACAGGATAACACTCGCTTGCATACACACTCAAACACCAAAGGAACATAAATGGTCTGGGAAATAAACTCTAACCAAGTTGAGCTTAGAACAACTAAGGAGCTCTCAACTAAAGTCTATACAGATTCATTCCTATCTGTGGTCTGCATGAAGGTTTCACTGGCAAACTCCCCAAGCAGACAACCAGGAACTTAAAGGAAACCAATCAACAAATAATCAATTGCAGCCGGGAGAAACTGCACCAGTCCCAGCACCGAGCACAGACAGAATTAACTCCCTAGCTGCCAAACACAAAGAAACAGCAGCTCAGCTGTGAGAAGTCAAAATGTGCAACGCGACGATCTTCGTGGCAATGCACACATGACAGCAAACTTGCAAAATCAGCAAGGGATCAAATACTTATTTCCCCCACTGTTTTGTGTCAATGGGGCTATAGACTATAATGGTGCCAGCAGAGCCAACGTTTGCTGTGACTTGCATCAGTTTCACAGTAGGCTGAGTCTGAGTGTCCTTCTTCAGTAAGCATATATACTTGAAAATTATGCACATCAGCGCAGATTTGACTCTGTCGGCACCATTATAGTCTATGACCCAGTCGGTGCAAAGATCCAAATCCTGTTTTGTGGATTCTAATGAACTTGGGCAAAAACGCTGAGGGAAAGCAACGTTACACACACACAGGATGGTAGACAGACAACAGACATCTATCTAGCTCCACATGTCAGGAACATCACATACAAGCTTTTCTGGAATTCCTCAGCAGCATCTATTCATAACAGACAAATAAACGTTGAACTCTGTAGTGATAAAGCATGTAAATATGAAATATATCAAATATGACTAGCAATACTGCTCTAGAAAATAAGAAAAAATTGAGATACTTAGCACATAATTTGACCAATTCATGCGGGCCCAGCAGCCAACGACAAGGCAATCTCGGGTTTACTGGGAACCTGTGTGTCTAGTGTGAATACCCTTAGGCACCAGTCGCACTAGGACCAGGGACTTAGAGTTCTGGACTGGCTGCACTGGAACCAGGGATTCGGGTTTAAGACAGGCCACATCGGAACCAGGGATTCGGTTTTAGGAAACTGCCCACTCCAGGACCAGGAGTTAGGTTTCAGGACCCTCACCACACCGGTACCAGGAGTTTGGGCTCAGGACACTGGCCAAACTGGGGCCAGGGGTTCAGGCTCAGGACACTGGCCACACCAGGACCAGGGGACCTCACAACTGTACTGGTAGAACACCACACTACCTAATGACTGAATGTGTGGCTTGGTGACTCCCTAAGGGGGATGGAATCTTTTATACAAGATGCCTCCCAGCTATTGGCTGGGAGCCATCTTGCAGGGGAACATTAACACTAAATGCCTCCCAGCACTAGGCTGAGGGCATAATACTATATGTGCGTGCTGCCCCTGTAAGAGTAGGGGGAAATACGTCTTTTGTGAAAACAGGCTTTCCTATTAATGAGTTAGCAGATGACAGTTGGTGCTTATAAAGTTCTATGGAGAACTGTAACTTCAGAACTTGCAGCAGAATGCCTGTGTCCGCCTATAGCTCCTCCCCTCCCATAGAACTTTATAAGCATCAACTGTGATCTATCTCATTAATAAGCAAATCTGTCTTGATGATTAGTCCATGATGAGAAAAAAGATTTCTCTGGTAAAATATATTATAAAGTTTCTTATTTTCATGTGTGCTATTAGATTGATGAAATAAACGTCTGGCTACCCTTTAATAATATTCTGTATAGGAAAAGCCTGCTACAGTGGACATGTAGTTTTTATTTCCTTTCTGTTCAATAGCAAAAGAAGAAGTATATGTGAATTTCTGGAGGTCAACTCTTGTGCTTTTATAACTATGATTTTGAGGATAAATTAGCTAAAAATACTATAGGTCAAGAACGGAGTGTTGACAGGTGCAGTCAAAGTATGACCTATAATACAGTTGCTATAGGAAACAAGATATCACACTCATGCTTTGCTAGCTTTCTTCTACAGTATTTTCCTTTCACATTAACAACTACATTTGCTGAAAAATCTATATTTCATGCACGGTCCTGAAAAAAAAACCACAAAACCTATTTCACATCTCTTCCACTATCATTTTCTGTTCTAGAACTCATAAAAGGAAAAACCGTCAATCTTAAACATGTGTTTCTAGTTATAATGAATGCTCACGATACGCATACCATTTGGATTTTCTAACAATATTGCCTAGAAAATATGTTAATTTGTCTTGCTGTTGTAAACACAAGATGCAATGGCCACGTGCGCTGTATTCCTGAAGGCAGCACGGCAACCTGTCAACAAAGATCGGGAGCAGTGGTGCAGATGCAGTGCTGTAGTAACTCTAGCAACTCTGATTTTATTTTTCTTCCCTACTAAAAGCCGATAACATAAATGAGGAAAAAATGCTTAAAGAGGTTGTCCCTACTTTTTTATTGATGACTTTTTCCTAGATAGGTCATCAGTGTCTGATTGGTCAGGGTCCGACACCTCCAAAGATCAGCTGATATTGGTGGTGGAGGCCACAAGCCGATACTGCTCGATTGCGGTGCTGCTTCTTCTTCTGATAGTGGCCGCGGCAGGATACTGCACATCTGCTTCCTCTTGAAATCAATAGGAGGCGGATGTGTAGTACCCTGCTGAGGCCACTATCAGAAGACGTAGCAGATCTGCAATCAAACATTTCCGGTCGGTGGCAGCCAACAACACAGAAAACAGCTGATCGGTCACGGTTCTGGGTATCGGACCCCGGCGAAAAAGACATTGATGACTTATCCAAATTAAAGGTCAGCAATGAAAAAGTAGTGGACAACCTCTTTAATGCCATTGCACTATCTTAATAGAAACCTGACAGCTGATACACGCTGCCCGATCAATAGGCAGCATGTAACAGGCACTGAACTCAGCCAGATATATTTCACTCTGAAATGTGTTTTAGAGAAAAACATACTTTAAAAGCTACTGGGAACTGAGATGCGTTAGAGACTAGTTGGACAGGCAGGTCCTTGGCAGCTTCTCTCTGCCTGCTGCCGTTGAATGACAGGTCTGTCTCTATCAGTGCATGTAAGGCAGAGATAAGTCAATCCAGTGCAGTGGATGGCTTTTAAACTACACTGCTCAAAAAAAATAAAGGGAACACTAAAATCCCACATCCTAGGTATCACTGAATTAAATATTCCAGTTGCAAATCTTTATTCATTACATAGTGGAATGAGGTGGGAACAATAAAACAAAAATGATCAATGTAAATAAAAATGAATATCCCATGGAGGTCTGGATTTGGAATGATACTCAAAATCAAAGTGGAAAATCAAATTACAGGCTGATCCAACTTCAGTGGAAATGCCTCAAGACAAGGAAATGATGAACAGCAGTGTGTGTGGCCTCCACGGACATGTATGACCTCCCTATAACGCCTGGGCAATTCTCCTGATGAAGCGGCGGATGTTCTTCTGAGGGATCTCTTCCCAGACCTGGATTAAAGCATCAGTCAACTCCTGGACAGTCTGTGGTGCAATTTTGCGTTGATGGATGGAACAAGACATGATGTCCCAGATGTGCTCGATTGGATTCAGGTCTGGGGAACAGGCAAGCCAGTCCATAGCATCATTGCTTTCATCATGCAAGAACTGTTGACACACTTCAGCCACATGAGGCCTAGCATTGTCATGCATCAGAAAGAACCCAAGTCCCACTTCACCTGCATGTGGTCTCACTACGGGTTTGAGAATCTCATCCCTGTACCTAAGAGAACAGGGTACCAATGTCAAATCTGCCAATCTTGGTGTTCTCTGACAAATGTCAATTGCCCTGCACGGTGTTGGGCTGTAAGCTCAACACCCACTTGTAGACATCGGGCGCTCATACAACCATCATGAAGTCTGTTTCTGACAGTTTGAGCAGACACATGGATGTTAGTGGCCTGGTGGAGGTCATTTTGCATGAGCTCAGGCACTGCTCCTCCTGTTCCTCCTTACACAAAGGAGTAGGTAGCGGTCCTGGTTTGCTGCCCTCCAACAGCCCCTTCCACGTCTCCTGGTATCTGCTCCATGCTCTGGACATTGTGCTGACAGACACAGCTACCCTTATTGGCACAGCTCCCATTGATGTGCCATCCTGGATGAGCTGCATTACCTGAGCAACTTCTGTTGGCTGTAGACACCACCTTATGCTAATGTGCAGCACCTCTAAGGGTGAGAGCAATGATAAAATGCAAAAGTGACCAAAACAGCCAAAAAAATGAGAATAGAGAAATGGTCTGTGGTCACCACTTGCAGAACCACTCCTTTATATGTGGTGTCTTGCTAATTGCCGATCATTTGTACATGTTGTCTGTTCCATTTGCACAACAGCAGGAGAAATTGATTCATAATTGGTGTTGCTTTGCTACTGGAGAGGTAGATTTCACAGAAGTGTGATTGACTTGGAGTTACGTAGTGTTGTGTTAGTGTGTCCTTTATTTTTTTGAGCAGTGTATGCTTTTCAGCATATATCAGCGGTCAGATTCCCTTTACCAACCCAAGCCTGTTTTCACCTTCATGACCAGGCCAAATATTACAGTTCTGACCAGTGTCATTTTATGAGGTAATAACTCTGGAACACTTAAATGTTATTAATTTTATGCAAATGAATCAGAGAGCTATGTCACACAAAATAGCTAATAAATAACATTTCCCTCAATTTTTATTTTCACGAGGGTAACAGGACAATTTCTCCTAAGTACACAGATACCCCATATGTGGTTGAAAACTACTTTTGAGGGGGGCGTGGCTTGACCGTCCATCTGACTAGCTGCATGCTGGAGTAGCTCCTGGGGAGAGCTCAGTCTGAGACCCACCACGGCTTCTATTTTCTCCCATTATGGTGCGAAACGGCAGAGATAGACTGGAGGAACACAGCGGGACTCCCAAAAAGCCAAATCACACAGCAGTTTGCAGCGGTTTGCTCATAAAAGCCGGACAGCTACACCACAGGCCTCTCCTAAGATGGCGGCGGCAGCCGGGACACACAACCAGCAGCAGCAGGACTGGGAGAGTGCAGAGAGTGAAGAGGAAGGGGGTGAGGAAGAGGATGCCCCTCTCACCAAAGCCTTCTTCAAGGCGGCTATCCGTCGCTCGCTTCAGCTGCAGCAGAAGCAATTAGAAGCAGCTCTCACTCCACTCACACAGGAGATGGCAGAATTCCGGGCAGACTTTACTGTAATGGCCAGAGGCTGGATAGTGTGGAAGAAGCCCACACACAGACGAGCGCGACTGTGGCGGACCTGACTATGCAAGTTGAACGGCATGAAGTGCATTTGAACCGTGCCTTTTTAGCTTTGGAGGATCAGGAAAACAGATGCGTCGCAACAATCTTAGGATTAAAGGATTGCCGGAGACCTGGGCCGCAGAAACCCTCACCAAGGTGGCGACTGAGCTGTTTACTGACCTGTTAGGCCCGGATAGGGCCAGTTCCATACAGATTGAGCGAATCCACCGTGCCTTGAGACAGCGTGGGCCGGCATCTGGCCCTCCAAGGGATGTGATCTGTAAAATCCTCTCCTTCACCAAGGCCATCCTAGATGCAGCGCGTACACAAGGTACTGTACACTATGCAGACGCTCCTATATCGATTTTTCAGGATCTTGCTGCCTCCACTTTGGCAAAGAGGAGGCTGCTTAAGCTGCTGCTAGAGGCCCTAAAATCCCAGAACTGTAAATATATGTGGATGTTCCCATTTGGACTGCGAGCCACTGTGAAGGGTAAATCCATTGAATTACATGATCCAGGGGACTTACAAGCTTTCTGGGAGGCATTGGATATGGAGCCTGTTACTATCCCTTCTTGGCTCCCGATCACTGACTCTGTGTCTGTCCGCAAACCAGGGAAGGTGTCGGCGTGGCAAGTAACTGCTACCAAGAGGAAGAAGGGGCACACACGAGCAGTGGAGTAAGATGTGACTGCTTGTGTGGCTTTATTCTGCTTTCTGTACTAAGGAGACGTGCTTCACTTGTTTTCCCTGGTGATGATATGCTTTGCCAGATGTAGGGAGGTTCTGAGGATCTTCCCCATTTAATGGTTTTTCCACAGGTCCTTTTTGCTGTAAGGTGTTTCCATGCCTCTCTCTCCTGTGATGGGAATGACTGACTAAGAGTTGCATTCATGTTTAGTATAGTCTTGATGCAGTTCGGTTCTCTGTGAGGAAGCTAACTATGCACTGTGCTTAGTTTATAATGTAATTCCTGCTTTTGAACACAGGGGGGAGCACTGAGAGGGTTCTCTCCATATTCTACTTTTTCTCTTCATTTTTTGCTCCTACATTTCCCTGGCTGACTGAGCTGATTGAAGGGGTTTACTTCTACGCTTGGGTTGGCTTCCATGAATGGCTATGAACAGGGAGGTATGGAGATTCCCTTTCATATACATGCTTTTTCTATATGTTACTTACTCTGAGTTTGCCAACCCTTTCCCCTTGAGCGGGGGATGGTATGCTGAGAACTGCATTTATGTTTCTGGGGGATGTGGTGGGGTTGGGTGAGCTGAATGGAACTAGACCTTACAGCCTGTCCAGTTTTTAGCGTATAATTTATGCTCCTGGACACAGGAGGGAACCCTTGGGTTCTTTCCCATTTAGGTTACCCATTCTTATTTTGCATCTCCTGTTTTGTCTGAGGTTCATTTGTTCTTTGAACTGATTGAGGGATTTTATGTTGTACTTCAACGTTTACAACCTCAGGCTGCCTGTGATTGTCCCCTGCAGCTCATTGGGGGGTTAATCTTCACCAGGCCTTTTGCATGTTGGGGTTTTAAGATGTGTCTTAACTGTTAACTGTTAGGTCTGCGCATACTGCTCAGACCGCCACTGTGGAATGGGAGGATACAGCAGGCTCCTCCCCCCCTTTTTTCCTTATTCTGCAATGTTACTGTTTAGTTGTGTTATTGTTTACTTACCATTTTGGGTTTATTTCTCATGAGACTGGTGGGTCTCAGCCATGCATGCGACTGCCTAGCATGGGTCAAGCCTTTTTTCTACCATTAAGTCGCCCTTTTTGGAGGAGTTGGTGGTGGAGGGGAGGGTGGGGCCTTTTCCAGATCCCTAAGCGGGGTTTGGAACGGGACCTGCTTTCCTATTGGAGCTCCCCGAGTTTGTGTATACTCAGGTGTATACACCAGTACGGCTGCTTTGATAACCTTTTGTTAGGTTCCTTAGGGAATCATCTATGTTCTTTGTTGTGTTTGTGGTGGATGTTATTTATGTCTGTGTGTTTGTTGGTCTTGGACGTCGGGAGCTTTGCAGCTTGTTTTCAAATGCTGCAGTTGATTGGGGCCGTTACCCCTTTCTCCCGGTGGTGGCTCTTTATCCCAGGTTTTGCCATTCCCTTTTTCGCCCCGGACAGCGGTTGCTCTGCTCATCTCTTAACCTCCCTCTTACTTTTCATCCTAATGACCCGTTTCACTGTGCTCCTTCACTCTTCTCTTTTTCTTTGTCTCCGTACCCTTTCCGATCGGTTAGGCACGAAGGACTGGTGGGTATTTGGGGGTTATATGCTAAGCTTGTTCTGTATTACTGGATTCTATGATGGCTCCTTTGTCGCTTAAGATAATATCATATAATGTAAAGGGTCTCAATTCTGCGCTTAAACGCAGAAAGGTTTTTTTCTTCTCAAGCCTGATATCCCAGATTTTCTTTTTTTGCAAGAGACCCATTTCCGCGACAACGGGATCCCTCAGTTGCCCGCCCGGTTTCGTTATTCACAGTGGTTCCACTCCACGGCGTCAGCTTCCAGGTCAAGAGGGGTAAGCGTTGGTGTACGTGCTGATTGCAGATTTTTGTGCGCTGCTTCACTTATCGACACAGAGGGTAGATACGTGTTACTTAAAGGGACGTGGACGGCCAACTAATCACACTATGTAATCTTTATGCCCCTAACAAAAATACGGCTGCCTGGCTACTTAAGATGCTGCGCATGGTTCAAACGTTTGGAGAGGGCGTGTTGATACTGGGGGGTGACTGGAACATAGCATTACAGCCTCTGCTGGACACATCGTCCGGCCACTCTAAGATTGCTCAGAAAGCTTTGCGCGCCATACATAAGCTCTTGCAGGAACTAAAGGTGGTAGATGGTTGGCGATCTTTACATGCCAACGATAGAGATTACAGCTTTTATTCGCGGGTCCATGATTCATACCATCGGATAGACTTCCTATTTGTATCACAGTCCATACTTCACTGTGTCTCGGAGACTTCAGTGGGTGTGATTTCCCTGTCAGACCATGCTCCGATTTCCTTAACCATGTCACTACCGGGACGTATGGGCACCAATTGGTCTTGGAAATTGAATCAGACCCTGTTGGACAGTAAAGAGGAGATGGCGTCTATCGCTTCTCGAATCTCTGAGTACTTTGCGTTGAACGTTACAGATGGGGTATCAGCGACTTCCACTTGGGAGGCACATAAGGCGGTCATGCGGGGCCATTTTATTGCTTTGGGTGCGCATCTTAAGAAATGTAGGACAGCCAGGCTTCATGCCCTGCTGTCAGACATACATAAACTGGAATCCCAACATAAGAAGTCATTGGCGCGTTCGGTGTTCGCTGAACTCCAGACATTACGTTCGCAGTTGAGTGATCTACTGAATGTGCGACTTGCGAAAGCATACCTCTGTGCCCGCCACACGACGTATGTGCATGGTAACAGGGGGAGCAAGGCCATGACTGCAATGATAAAACAATTACACCAAACCTCTCTTATCCAACGACTAAAGGCACAGGATGGCACAGTGTTGACAGATTCTCAAGATATAGCGGACAGGTTCGCATCCTACTATCATGACCTTTATAATTTACATGAGAAGGATTCGACTCTGTCTCTGACAGCAAAGAAGGATTTGGCTGCCGCCTTTTTACGCTCGATAGATCTCCCAACCCTGGGGGATTCGGATAGGTCCTCTCTTATGACACCATTTACCTCTGAAGAAATTTGGCTAGTTTTGAAAGACATCCCTACCGGAAAAAGCCCAGGGCCGGATGGCTACCCGATACTCTATTATAAAAAGTTTTTTCCGACCTTGGCTCCCTTTTTAGTGAACTATTTTAATGCTCTGCTTAAAGGTCTGCCCTTGGGACAAGCATCCTTGGACGCCCACATAACTGTTCTGCCCAAACCCGATAAGGATTTGCTGGAATGTGGCAGTTACAGGCCTATTTCCCTTCTCAACACGGACTATAAGCTATGGACGAAGTTGTTGGCGTCCAGGATCTCTAGATTCTTGGGATCCCTAGTCCACCCGGATCAGGTGAGCTTCGTCCCGGGCATGGAGGGTAGAGACAACGTTCAACGCGTGATTTATGCTATGGCACACTCTGCTGCAAAGGATCTGCCTCTCTCGCTCTTAGCCACTGATGCCGAAAAGGCTTTTGATCGGGTGGACTGGGGATTCTTGGAATTGGTTCTGACTCGATTCAGATTTCCGGCCCAGTTTATTAAAATAGTGTGTAATCTGTATTCCACCCCTAGAGCCCGGGTCAAAGTTAATGGCTTAATGTCCGCTCCATTCGAAATTAGGAATGGAACGAGACAGGGTTGTCCACTGTCCCCTACTTTATTTGTATTGATGCTTGAGCCCTTCCTACAGGCTGTTCGGGCGTCCCAAGGGATACAGGGGATCTCGGTGGGGGGTAGGTGTCATAAGGTGAATGCCTTCGCGGATGACTTACTTTTTTTCTTACCTTCTCCGGAATTATCGTTGGGCCGTTTGTTGTCTTTATTGGAATTATTTGGTTCCGTATCTAATTATAAGATTAATCTCAATAAATGCGAGATGCTGGGTCACAATTTTTCGCCAGGCGGGAGGGGGAGGGTTCAAGAGAACTTCCCGTTCACCTGGGCGCCCACCTTTATTACACACCTGGGGGTTCGGATCCCTGAACACTTAGATTCGTTATATGAGCTCAATTATGGTCATGTTTTGCAGAAAGTGAGGGGCCAATTATCTTCTATTAATATCCCGTATCTCTCCTGGTTGGGTAGAAAAAATATTGTAAAATCTTATGTATTGCCCAAAATTTTGTATTTATTGCAGACACTCCCTATTCCCGTCCCTAAGTCCTTTTTCACTATCATGCGTAGACTTTTCTCGAGCTTTATTTGGGGAGGGAAGAAACCTAGACAGGCTCACGCGGCTTTGAGGAGGACTACACACGCGGGGGGCATTGGCCTGCCAGACATGGAGGTTTATTATAAAGCGTCTCAACTCCGTCTTTTGGCAGACTTGTTGTTGGCTTCTAGGCGTACTTCCTGCAAGAGCTTGGCATACGAACTATTGGGAGATAGAGGGGTTGCGATGCTATGGACCTCGTCATGGCGCCATGGGCGAGGCTCATCTGCCAGGGCACGGGGCAAGGTGAAAGACATGCATTGGCTTTTTCGCGGAATTCCTCTAAAGGAAAAGCTCACCCTGGACGGGCAAGGACTTTTCTCTAGACCATTTCACTGTACCCCCCTGTCGGTGTTGCCTTGGGTTGTTAACCCTGATTTCCATGACCACCTGGGGGTGTGGAAGAGACTCTCTAAATGGTCCCTAGGGGATTTGTTCGGAGATGAAGCAGCGCACACTTTTGCAGTGTATAGCAAGTGAGGTGGGCTTGGGCGACACCCATATCCAGCATGTTCGGTCTTTTTGGAAAAAGTTTTTAGGTCTGGAGACCCATAGATGTCCTCCTTCGTGGTTTGAGATGGTGGTCGCTCAGCCGACTCTCCCGGGAAAGCTGACCTCTTGCCTGTATTACCGATTGATCGCAGAAAATGCCCCCAAACGTCCCTTTTTTCTAATGCAATGGGAGGGAGAGTTGGATATGGTCTTTTCTGAGGCCAATATTCGTCAGATACTGGAGAGGGCGCATGGTTTTTTTTTCCTGTGTCCTCACTCAGGAAAATACCTATAAAGTGGTCTCACGCTGGTACAGGCATCCGGTTAGATTGGCACAGATGTATCCGCAGGCATCGGACAGGTGCTGGCGCTGTGGATTGGAACGTGGCACGCTGGTACACATCTGGTGGTCTTGTCCGGGACTTAGGGCTTTCTGGGAGATGGTGAATAATTGTGTAAATGAGATCTTGGGCTACACTATATTGTTAGAGGCTTCTTTGGTGCTACTGAATTTGGATACCCAGAGTGTGCAACTGCGGAAGGGCTCATTACTCACCTTTCTTATTATTGCTGCCAAACTCTTGGTGCCCAGATTTTGGAACAGTACCTTGGTCCCTAGTCGAGAGGATTGGATGGATAAGGTTAACCAATTACAAAGGCTAGAGGAATTGACTAGTTGGGAAAGGGGGAAACATGACAAGCATTTAGATACCTGGGAACCGTGGCAGAGGTGGAAGAATACAGGTTCCACGAATGTGGTGACGGATGGACAGCCCCTCTCACACATAGCTGCTCAGCAGCTATAGATTTCAGGGTAACAGGGTTTGGGTGTTCTTTTCTTTAGTCTTATGCCTCACTGCTCTGTTAACCAACCCTGCTTTTCACCTTTATTCCTGCCCTCCCTCACCTTTCTCATTCCTCTCTTGCACTGCTTCTTCCTTCCCTCCTCGCCGCCTTATCTATCTCTCTTCCATCTTTCTTTTGGTCACTGACTCTTCTTTCGGATTGCACCACTGTGCTTCAGGTTGATGCTGCCCCGACATCCATGATCTGACGTCCTTGTCTACTGTATTTGTCTTTGTCGTTTGTTCTTTGTTGTTCGTTGTCTTTGTCCTATGTCTGGTGTTTTGTGTCATGTTACGTTGTGTCATAACTGTCATTGTTTGGGTTCTTTGTTATGAGATACGTATTGGGCTCTCACACCCATGTTATGTCACATTAATCTGACTTGTAGGCGGTTGCAGGAGTAGCTTGGGGTCAGTCAAAACCCCCTCCTGCAATAGATAATTATATGGACGTCCCGTAGGAAATTTTTCTACTGATGGGGATGAGTTACATATTGATGGTTGATGGAACAAGAACTTGTTGTATTTTTCTTAATGTCACTGTTTATTTCATGTACATAATGTATATGTTCTAAAAATCTAATATATAAAGCTGAATGTATGTATGTGTGTATGTATGTGGGTATGTTTGTCCGGGATTGGAATCCGCACCGTCGCACTTACGGGCATGAAATTTTGCACGCCCGCACGTCTCGACCCCGAAAGAGTCCTAGGCTATGTTTTGAATCGAAATTTTAACCCCGCGCGTTCCAAATCGCCAAACAATTTTGGCCCTATCTACATAAGGGGGAGAAAGCTGAATGCTTGTGTGTATGTCCGGCATAGGAATCTGCATTTACGGGCATGAAATTTTGCACACCCGCACGTCTCGACCCCGGGAGCGTCATAGGCTAGGTTTTGAGTAGAAATTTTAACCCCGCGCATTCCAAATCGGCAAATAATTTTGGCTCGGGATAGGAATCTGCACCGTTGTACTTACGGGCATGAAATTTTGCATGCCCGCACATCTCAACCCCAGGAGCATTATAGGCTATGTGTTGAATGGAAATTTTAACCCCCGCACGTTCCAAATCGCCAAACAATTTTGGCCCTATCTACATAATGGGGAGAAAGCTGAATGCTTGTGTGTATGTCCGGCATAGGAATCTGCATTTACGGGCATGAAATTTTGCACACCCGCACGTCTCGACCCCGGGAGCATCATAGGCTAGGTTTTTAGTCGAAATTTTAACCCCGCGCATTCCAAATCGGCAAATAATTTTGGCCCGGGATAGGAATCTGCACCGTTGTACTTACGGGCATGAAATTTTGCATGCCCGCACATCTCAACCCCAGGAGCATCATAGGCTATGTGTTGAATGGAAATTTTAACCCCCGCACGTTCCAAATCGCCAAACAATTTTGGCCCTATCTACATAATGGGGAGAAAGCTGAATGCTTGTGTGTATGTCCGGCATAGGAATCTGCATTTACGGGCATGAAATTTTGCACACCCGCACGTCTCAACCCCGGGAGCGTCATAGGCTAGGTTTTGAGTCGAAATTTTAACCCCGCGCATTCCAAATCGGCAAATAATTTTGGCCCGGGATAGGAATCTGCACCGTTGTACTTAAGGGCATGAAATTTTGCATGCCCGCACATCTCAACCCCAGGAGCATCATAGGCTATGTGTTGAATGGAAATTTCAACCCCCGCACGTTCCAAATCGCCAAACTATTTTGGCCCTATCTACATAATGGGGAGAAAGCTGAATACTTGTATATAGATATAATCATTACAATTTGTTATAACTAACCGTAGTTAGGTACTATGCTCGGGCAGCGCCGGGCTCTTCAGCTAGTTTCAATAAAGAAAGATTTGGAAAAAAAGAAAACTACTTTTGAGGTACAGTGCAAAGGTCAGAAGGGTAGAAGCGTCATTAATGAGTTCAGATTTTGCTGGACAGGTTTGAGGGTGGCATGTCACATTGGCAGAGACCCTAAGGTATCATAGCAGCAGAATCCCTCCATAAGTAACCCCATTTTACAAACTACACTTCTCAATTAATTCATCTAGGGGTGCAGTGATCATATTGACACCACAGGGATGTCACAGAATTTTATACTATTAAGCAGTGAAGAAAAAATAATTAAATTTTTTACCACCAAAATTTAGCTTTTGTTCCAGATTTTACATTTTCATAAGAGGAAATGGGCAAACATTGCACCAAAATTTTTCAAACAATTTCTGCTGAATGTAGACATATCCCATATGTGGCTATACAGTACTGCTTAGCCATACAGCAAGACTCGGGAGACACAGATGCCTCCTGGAGAGCACATTTTCCTAGAATAGTTTGCGGACTCCATATACTGAGCCCCCAAATGCTAGAAAAGCAGAATCCCTCCTCAAGTGACTCAGTTTTGGAAATTATACCGTTGGGATTTTATCTACAGATGCAGGGACGATTTCTACTTCATGGGTGTTTTCCAGAAACAGGCAGCAGTGAATGTTGCTGAGTGAAAATTTCAAACTGCCATTGTAGCTACCAGTACGTGGCAGTCCACTCCCCATTACTTATTAGAGACCAGTGTGTTGTAGTGACTAGTATGTTATGCCTAGCTCATGCTTCTGTAGACATGCACCCATAAATTAGGAAGGCTGTCATCAAAGAAATGCCAAACATGTGGAAGCTACATATGGTTTACGCACACTGGGCTCAGAAGGGAGGGGCATTTGGATTTGGGAGTACAGAATTTGCTGAATTTATTTTTAGGGACGAGGAGCCATTTAGCTTTTACAGAGTCTTTGTACTAACAGATGACGAGATGAGTGGGGACTTGAAATTTTTATGGATTGATTTGAAGATCTTTTGGGGAACAGTTTACATAATGTTTAGGATCACAATTATCCTGCGCTCTATGCTGAGCACTTACTTTGGGATTTCCATCTAAATCTCCAAGTGACATGATTCAGATGAAACCCCCGAAGGATCCATTTACTATAATGAGACAGCATAGTTACTCTGGACTCAGTCTGGCCTCTGTCCAGTGTTGTCCTTCTTCTCATAAGTGCAGAAAACTGGTTGACCGCTCTTTTATGCACGCCCAAAAAGATGAACAGCGCCGGATCATAGACGGGAAGACAGCGTCCACAGTGCCTCCATCTGCCTCATTATAGGGAATTTTTTGCCAGGGGATCCATCTGAATCACGTATTTAAGAAATTTACATGGAAACTCCGGTGTAAGTGCTCAGCATAGAGCGCAGGATAAATGTGAGCCGGGTCTTACTGCGATCTTTGGGAGGCAGAATGAAAAATCAACAGCAGGTGAAGAATTGATTTTATTTAATTTTTATGCTGTTTCTCGTGCGGTATAAGTGATGACGACTTTATTCTCCGGGTCGGTGCAATTACAGCGATACTAGATTTATATAATTTGTCTTCTGTTTGGCTGCTGTTACACACTAAAAAATGCATTTTATTGGCATCACCATATTCAAAGAGCTATAATTTTTCCATATTTTTGCTGACAGAGTAATGTGAGGGCTTGTTTTTAGCAGGATGAGTTGACATTTGTATTGGTACTATTTTTGGACACATAACATTTTTTGATCACTTTTTATTCCGATTTTTGGGAGGCAGAATTAACAAAAAACAGCAACTCAGGAATTTTTTTTTAATGCCATTCCACGTGTGGTAACATTGATAAGGCAGCTTTATTCTTCAGGTCAGTACGATTACATCAATACCACATTTATATTTTTTATGTTTTGGTGCTTTTACACAATAAAAACTATTTAAAGGGAATCTGTCACCCCATTTTTCGTATATCAGCTGAAGCCACCGCCATCAGAGGCTGATCTACATGTAGATAAGCCCCCGATGTAACCTGAAAGATAAGAAAAACGAGTTAGATTATACTGACCTGGTTGGCGGTCCGGTCCGATGGGTGTCGCACGTCCGGGTCCGTCACCTCCCATCTTCTAGCGCACTCCTGCGCAGGCGTACTTTATCTGCTCTGTTGAAGGCAGAGTAAAGTACAGTAGTGTGCAGGCGCTGGGCCTCTCTGACCTTTCACGGCGCCTGCGCACTGCAGTACTTTGCTCTGCCCTCAACAGGTCAGATAAAGTACGCCTGCGCAGGAGCATGCCAGAAGCAAGGAAGAGGATGTCATCGCTAGAAGATGGGAGGCACCGGACCCGGACCTGCGAGGCACATTGGACCGGACCGCATCGGACCACCCCCCGGGTGAGTATAATCTAACTAGTTTTTCTTATCTTTCAGGTGACATCGGGGGCTTATCTACAGCATTACAGAATGCTGTAGATAAGCCCCTGATGGTGGTGGCTTCAGCTGAAATACAGATTCCCTTTAATAGAAAAAAAATATTTTTGCATTGCTTTATTCTGAGAGCTATAACTTTTTTTTATTTTTCCGCTGAAGGAGCTGTATGATGGCTTGTTTTTTGTGGGACAAGATGGCATTTTCAGTGATAAAATTTTTATTTCCATGCATATTTTTGGTTGCGTTTATTCCACTTTTTGTTCAGCAGTATGATAATATAGCATTGTGTTTTGCCTCGTTTTTTTTTTCTTTTAGTGTTCACTGAAGGGGTTAACTAGTGGGACATTTTTATAGGTCAGGTCGCTCCGGACCCGGCAATACCAAACATGTACTTTTATTTTTCATAAAAATCTTTATTTATGGGTACAATATATATATATTTTTACTATTTTGTGATTTTTAAAAAAATATTTTTAAAAGTTTTTTTTAGTTTTGTACTTAGTTACTTCACTTTATTTGCAGTCTGATAGCTGTTATAAAGCATTGCAATGCACAAGCATTGCAAAGCTTTATAGCCTGTCAGCCTTGCAGATGCAAGTTAGTTAGATCATGCACTGCGCATGATCTAACTATCTTGTTAGTGTCTGGCAACTCGGATGTCGACATTTAGACTTACCATGGCAATGATCGGTAGGTTCGAGATATCTGCATCTTTTGCTACGGTGATTCACTGCCACTTTTGTGACATAATAAATGACAAATTTGCTTTCCTTTTCAACTATGCCCCTTTCAGGTGAAGCTTCACCAACTTTACACAAAGTTAAAAAATGAGTTGAACAGAAACAAATTAATTTGGGGCTCAATTTCCTCAATGATTATTCTACCAGTAAAAACTAACAGTGACAAAAAAATACTATTAAAAAGCATTGGCAACTGTGCTATCTGATTTTTTTCTGTAGCAATTCCTATGTAACCACACAGTAATTAGACAAATTACTATGAACACATTATCTAATTGGTAGGTTATGAGTGTTTATGTTAAAATACAAGGCACATTTTATTTTTTTATATGTATGCGATTCATTAATACTGTATGAATGGTACTTAATTACACTAGGTGTTACAAGGACTGTGTAGTAGGTTATGGAAATCACATAATTAGAGGAAACAGAGCAAGATATAAAAGACTGACTAGAAGCTAGGTAAGGGCACTGCAACCATTTAGTAATCAGTTTTCCTTGAGTAATTTAAACAAGAAGAAATAAAATTCTGTGATAAGCCAGAACACTTTAACCACCAGTGAAACGACTAGAAACTCAGCCATATGGATCCCATTGTCCTTTCATATACAGATGCTTCTCACAAAATTAGAATATCATCAAAAAGTTAATTTATTTTGGTTCTTCAATACAAAAAGTGAAATTCATATTATATAGAGTCATTACAAATAGAGTGATCTATTTCAAGTGTTTATTTCTGTTAATGTTGATGATTATGGCTTACAGCCTATGAAAACCCAAAAGTCATTATCTCAGGAAATAAGAATACTTTATAACACAAGTTTGAAAAATGATTTTAAAATCCGAAATGTTGGCCTACTGAAATGTATGTTCAGTAAATGCACTCAGTACTTGGTCGGGGCTCTTTTTGCATCAATTACTGTATCAATGCAGCGAGGCATGGAGGTGATCAGTCTGTGGCACTGCTGAGGTGTTATGGAAGCCCAGTTGCTTTGATAGCAGCCTACAGCTCGTCTGCATTGTTGGGTCTGGTTTCTCTCATATTCCTCTTGACAATACTCTATAGATTCTCTATGGGGTTAAAGTCAGGCGAGTTTGCTGGCCAATCAAGAACAGTAATACTGTTGTTTTTAAACAAGGTATTGGTACTTTTGGCAGTGTGGACAGGTACCAAGTCCTGCTGGAGAATGAAATTTCCATCTCCAAAATGCTTGTCAGCAGAGGGAAGCATGAAGTGCTCTAAAATGTCCTGGTAGATTGCTGCGCTGACTTTGGTCTTCACAAAACACAGTAGACCTACACCAGTAATGACTTGGCTCTCCAAATCATCACTGATTGTGTAAACTTCACACTAGACCTCAAGCAGCTTGGATTGTGTGCCTCTCCACTCCTCCTCCAGACTCGGGGACCTTGATTTCAAACTGAAATGCAAAATTTACTTTCATCTGAATACAACACCTTGGACCATTGAGCAACAGTCCAGTTCTTTTTCTCCTTGGCCCAGGTAAGACGCTTCTGGCGTTGTCTATTGGTCATGAGTGGCTTGACACAAGGAATGCGACACATGTAGCCCATGTCCTGGATACGTCTTTTTGTGGTGGCTCTTGAAGCAATGACTCCAGCAGCAGTCCACTCCTTGTGAATCTCCCCCAAATTTTTGAATGGCCATTTCTTAACAATCCTTTAAAGACTGCGGTTATTCCGGTTGCTTGTGCACCTTTTTCTACCTCACTTTTTCCTTCCACTCAACTTTCCATTAATATGCTTGGATACAGCACTCTTAGTAATGACTTTTGTGGCTTACCCTCCTTGTGGAGTGTGTCAGTGACTGCCTTCTGGACATCTGTCAAGTCAGCAGTCTTACACATGATTGTGGAGATCACTGAAACAGACTAAGAGACCTTTTTAAATGCTTAGGAAAGCCTTTGCAGGTGTTTTTTGTTTATTATTCTAATTTACTGAGATAATGACTTTTGGGTTTTCATTGGCTGTAAGCCATAATCATCAACATTAATAGAAATAAACACTTGAAATACATCACTTTGTTTGTAATGACTCTATATAATATCTGAGTTTCACTTTTTGTATTGAAGAACTGAAATAAGTTAACTTTTTGATGATATTCTAATTTTGTGAGAAGCACCTGTAGTTCCCTTCGCCATTGGAACTTTTTCTAACCTTCCCTAAAAATAGTACATTTGTTAAAA
Source organism: Oophaga sylvatica (assembly GCA_033576555.1). Lineage (NCBI taxonomy): Eukaryota > Metazoa > Chordata > Amphibia > Anura > Dendrobatidae > Oophaga > Oophaga sylvatica. The sequence goes on from JARQOD010000002.1 coordinate 318,139,951, forward strand.
GTGGTAAAACAATAGAACATTAAAAGGGAAATAATGTCAGAAAATAACTTTAAATCAGATTTTCACAACAAATTTTTCCACATTTTTTTTATATTATAATGTATATTTTTTTTAAAGTCTTGAAATATTCACAATGGCCTCTGGGCCTTATATTTCCCATTTTATTTTTTTCAGCAGCAATAGACTGGCAATGACACTACTGACTTATATTTTTGGGCATGTTTTGATTTGGGCAAAGGTCATTCTATAGATAGGGGGAGGGGGATGAGCAGTGACCATCACCTAATTTTAATGTGTCATCTACAGTATATTATAAAAATATTACTTGTGACCTGCTATCCTGTCTGTGACGATAATGAGACTGGTAAACAGTCTACTGTAAAATATAGGAAGTGTCGGTCCAGTATTGTTTAGTGTGAAATTTCCAAGATATATATATACATATATATATATATATTATATATATATATATATAAAATATATAATTTGAAAAAAAATAAAAATAAACATTATCAAGAATTAAAGAAAAATACATTTACAATAAAAACAAGTGAGCATGATGAATCTAATCTATGTATGCGCAGATGAAGAAAAAATCCATCTGCGCATGTATGAACATCTTTTACAAGACCCAATGGTGGACGCTACCACTGGCAACAGAATCGACAAACAGGATGTGAGCTGCTGGTAAAGGAATAGTTCTAGAGAGATGTATTTTTAAAAAAATGAAAAAATAAAAGATAAAATAAAGAATTGTATAATCTACGAAGCTCTAATAATTTAAAAGAGTTTTCCAAAATCTAGGCTCAGCAGTGGTGCCAAGATCAGTGAACCCAGTGATTGGATGCAGTGGTCAAGTTTGCTATATTTGTGATGTCACCAATGCAGTTTATTATTTTTTAACCTTTGCAAACCTGGCAAGTGACAATAAAAATAATAAAAAAAAACTTGAAAGGGAACCTGTCATGTAAAATATTAACCTGCAATTTTGAGGTTAATCTGCAGGTCAACAATGTCCTGACACAATGCGACGCCGGCACTGAGAGTAAATTAACTTTAGTCCACCCAGCAGCGTTAGGCTTCCAGACATAGGGGTGGCACCGTCAGGGTTTCAGTCACCGCTCTGTGATTGCGATGGCTGTAAACTCGCCCCCGGTCCTGACTGACAGCCATCTCAACATTAAAGCTCAGTATTAGGGCTGGCTGTCAGTCAGAGCAGGGGTGCGGTTACAGCCGCCGCTCTCTATGTACAGACTGATGACAGAACAGGCATCGGAGCCACCCCTATGACTGGAAGTCGAACGCTGACGGAGAAATAAAGTTCATCTACTCTCGACAGAGGTCTAAGTGCCGCATAGTGTAAGAATGCTATTAACCTTCAGAGTAACCCCATATCTGCAGGTTAATAGCGTTAAATTACATGACATGTTATTATGATAGTGCCATTTATTCCATGGTATTGTACATATGAAAAGGTGTATATAATAAAAAAACAAATACAATAATCTTGAACGAAATCAGTCACCGACTGGTACAAGAGGAGAGAGGACCCTGCCCGGGAGGGCTCAATCTGCAAGGTTCCCTATAACTATGATTATATTAGAGAGAACTCCCTTTAGGATACTAAATAAATCATAATTTTCTGTGTTTTTTTAAATAATTAAAACAAAGATGACTACAATTAAATCTACATCTTCCCACTCCTTTTCTAATATAACATTTAATAACAACTCTTTTATCAAATAGACAATTAAAATAAATAAAATGCAATTTTTACTGCTTTAAATTAATCAAATGAAGCGTAAAATTTTGAAATAGTCTTATTCTGTAGAAAGTGTAGGTAGTTATGCTTCTTTTGTTTTTTTTTTTAAATAGCTAACATGGTAGTTTTGGAAAGTCCATATAATAATGCTATTCATTGGGTAAATAATGCAAAAGCAAGAAACACATTCTAATAAAGTGTATCACAGGAGGCTGCAACATGAGTTAGGCCGGCGTCACACTGGCGAGTGTGATGCGAGAAAGCACACGACTTTCTCACATCAACACCCAGCACGGTCGCCCGCTCTCGGACCCGAGTGTGTGGCTGCATAGAAATACATGTATAGAAATACATGCAGTCGCACACTCGGGTCCGAGAGCGGGCGGCCGTGCCGGGTGTTGATGCGAGAAAGTCGTGCGACTTACTCGCATCACACTCGCCAGTGTGACGCCGGCCTTAATGTTTAAATCCATCAGTGAGCTCTTCTGACAATTTGGGTCTGTAACCTTTATCTTTCTTCTTCTGAACCATCTAATTTTCTAAGATGAATTTAGAAGTTTGTAGAGAGAAGCAGAAATATGGGATATATAGAGGTTGCACAGGACAAAAGGTTCACATTATTAACTATATCCTATTGTAAAAAATGCTTCACAGCCAAGAATACAAGCATTTGGAGATCATACTCAACAGTATGAACAATATCGGTCCAATGTTGTTCCTGAAAAGTCAGACGAGTGTCATGCAATTTTTCTCACCTAGAATTCGTATGACATCCGAATGACGTGTATGCAATGGGATTTTGACATCAGCTTTTACATAGAGTAATTCTCTGTCTTTTAAAGATAATTTTCCAACAAAATATTCTTCAATACAAATATATAAGAACAAAATTTCCCGAACAAAAAAAAATTTCTCTAATATTGCAAACAAATAGTTCTTCCTCAACCTTTGTAAGGGCCCCGTCTCACATAGCGACACACCAGCGATCCCGACAACGATCAGGATCGCTGGTGTGTCGCTACATGATTGCTGCTGAGCTGCCAAACAGGCAGCTCAGGCAGCGATCAGCACAGCGACACTGCGGGTAACGTCGCCTAGTATGCCTGCAGCAGCGCGCTGGTATCCAATGAACACATCGGGTTTCCAGTCACAGCCCCGCGCTTGGAAACCCGATGTGTACCTTGGTTACCAGGAGATCGCTGGTCTCCTGCCTGTCACTCGCAGCGAAGCGTGCTGGCCAGCGGGAGACCAGCGATCAAAAAAAAGTCCTGGCATTTCTGACACGACCAGCGATTCACAGCAGGGGCCTGATCGCTGGTACGTGTCAGACATAGCGAGATCGCTGCTGAGATTGCTGTTTAGCAGCGATCTCGCTATGTGAGACGAGGCGCTAATACTACACAGACATGTTCCTGGCGGGGGTCCAAATCGGTAGAGAGAAAATTAGGATATCATCCAGGTAAATCACAACAAATCTTCAAATGCAATTAGAAAAAATATCATTCATAAAACTTTGAAAAACAGCAGATGCATTGGATAACCCAAATGGCACAAAAAGATTTTCAAATAGATCCTCTGACGTTAAGAACTTCGTTTTCCACTCCTCACCCTTCCGAATGCGTATCAAATTGTAAGCCCCTCTATGATCAAGTTTAGAAAACTACTTAGCCCCAAGAAGCTCATTATATAGGTCGGGGTTGATTGGAAGTGGGTACGTATTTTTAACCGTGATCTTGTTTAGTTCTCGGAAATCGAAGCAAGGACAAAGGCCACCAATTTTCTTTTTCATAAAAAAAATCCGGCAGCTATAGTGGACAAGGAAGTACTTTCTTTTACATATTCTTTTATGGTGGTCCGTTCAGGCCCAGACAAATTGTAAAGGAGAGCTTTAGGTAATTTGGCACAATCATAAGGATGATGGAGAGGTCCCATTTTTCCAAGAACACATTTCCAAAGTCTTTCAGGTAACCTGGCAAATCCTTCAGAGTAGCGTAGCATATATGTACCAATTTTAGATATTTCTGGTAACAACTGGGACTTCATTTAACAACTTCCTTCTGACATCAATCAATAACAGCAGACCTGGGCAAAGTGCGGCCCACGGGCCAAATCCAGCCCTCTGGCTGTCTCAGTCCGGCCCGCCGCCCCGGACCGAGACAGCCGTGGGGCTGGAAACCAGAGGTGCATGGGCCGCATCGTGCCCGCTCGCTCGCTATCTCCATCTGCAATGACTTTATTGGTGGAGGAGGGGTTTTGAACAGCTGATATGTGCCCGCACTAGCCGCGGGCGGAATCGCGATCCGCCCGCAGCTATTAACTAGTTAAATGCCGCTGTCAAACTCTATAACAAATTTATTACTGCTTGTGGGTGAGTGCTGCATTTTTTCTACAATTTTCTATTTCTGGATGTTTTTTCAATGCTGTGCACCAGTAACCCGAAGCTAGTATACCGCTGTTCACTTTTTGCCGTTCATCCGTTATTGCAGGCTTGATGGTTTGATCTTGGTGCCATTCATTCCTTCTCTGTTTTTTAAACAGAGATACAGAGATACATTGTTGCATTCAGGGTTTCCTTTCCTACATTATGCTGTTCTCAGATGAAAGAGCAAAAAAATGCTGACAGATTCCCTTTAAGTAAAAATTATTTTACCTCTGCAGCTGTTCTGAGTCTAAAAGTATTGGATCAAGGAAATAAATAAGAGAGGGTGATCCAGCTCACCAACGTTGAAACTGCCAGCAAATCCTCAGTTCTGATGAAAAACCACTCCTGCTTGCTGGTAGCAATAGGAAAAGACATGGATATACAGCTGTTTTTTTGGATAAAATTCCCTATAAAATTAGTTTACAAGTACTTTCCTCTAAATTTTTTTTGGTAAAGTGCTAGTTATCAATCCAAACTCTGCATGTAAAAAGTGCAAAACCCTCCTGAAACACTCGTACGTTTAATCTGTATTTCTTATGGTGCTTAAGGCTACTTTCACACATCAGGTTTTTTGAATCAGGCATAATCCGTCCTATGCCTAATAGGACGGATCCGGCGCTGATATTAAAAAACTGATGCAACTGATCAGGTTTTTTGCCGGACGGATTGAAAATACAGTTATCAATGCCCGGACCGAGGAGAGAGAGAGAGACAGAGAGAGAGAGAGAGAGAGAGAGAGACCTTGGATTCCGGATCAGTTTTCTGACGGATTTGTCAAAAGACTGGTCCGGCTCCATAGGTTTGCATTGTTTCCGGCCGCCTGAAGTGCCGATTCAGGCACTATCAGGCGGCTCCAGAAAAAAAAACAAACGTTGCAGCCAGCGTCTTGTCCAGCCGCCGGAATGTACATTTCCAACGGATCCGGCCAAAAACGGATGCAACGCAATGACATCAGGCGCGATCCGGCGCTAATGTAAGTCAATGGTAAAAAAAACGTATCTGGTACCGGATGCGTTTTTTTAAAAACACGCCGGATCGCACCTGATACAAAAAGCCTGAAGTGTGAAAGTAGCCTAAGCGAAATCATGACAACGTGCCTGCTTGGTAACAAGTGCAGTTTACAGCATCTATAATTAAAATGAAATACCGATGACGAAAGGGTTAATACTTGGCCCTGCATCAGTAATAGCCCCTGTAGTAACCATGACAACCGTTATGAGGTCATAAACAAGTGTGATAAAGAAAATTCCATAACAGAAGGGCGCGCTGACACGATCAGTGCCATTAATGATGCGCCTGAGGACGTTGAGCTTGACCACCCCACGTAATGTGCCGACCTTGGGGTAATTTGGAGGCTCTAGCAAAGAAAGGAGTTGTCTGCTTTAGACACCCCAGGGTATGGGAAGGTGGCAGAGGGGGGGTCCCACAACAGAATCCCCTTCTGTTATCCTCTACAAAGAGCTGCTCTCCTTTGGGAGGTCATGGACGGATATATGACTTTAATGGGTGATAAACTGGGAGGGGATATTTATCCTATTAGGGGTCATCCATAACGAACAATCCTTTTCACCAATTGTCCAACCTCTTGAGACTCTGACCTGGATCTGTAAGGGAGAAATGATCCTCTACATCCACCTGGGAATCAGATCAGTCACATTGGGTCTAGCCGCCAATGTGGTGGCAGATATCGCAGTCAGATCTCTTCACATCCAGTTTATCACATTTATAGTCTATATTTGTCATTCTTTATAAATCTGGTAAAAAATTCAAATTGTAAAATTCTGCCGTTCCATCTGTTATATCGGCACTAACTCTCTAAGCCCAAGGGAAGGGCGACCCTCCAGCTATGATTCTCTAGAGGTTTCCTCCACAGGGGGTTTTCCTCTTCTGAGTGCTGGGGGGTGACTCTTCGTGAGGCGGGGTTGTGCTATTTTCGGTGTCATGTGAATTTAAATAAAGTTGAGAACATTTGACACCTAATTACAACGCTTTGCGTATTTATTTTGTGTACTTCTGTCTGATTCATGTTTGGGAGTCGGGTCCATCACACATCACTGAGTCTTAAACCTGGACATCTGTAGTCCGCAGCACCTGTGAGTTTGCGTTCAGCCTCAGAGTAAGGATTTACTCCAACTCCACAGACCCCGCTCAGCTCCAAGTGACATACATGTCGCCGCTATTCCCAAGCAGGCGCAGTAACAGCTGTGTTGTTACTAAGCATGCACGGGAATAGCGGTCACCACTATTCCCGCGCATGTGCAGCAACAGCCACAATGCGATAGCATCAGGCCTATTTCTAATATTACAGGATTACCAGTGGCTTCCTCCCCTCATTCACACCGTGAGTATTTGGGGTAGTAACTTACATCATAATTTGTAAGCTAAAAACCAGAGGGAACAAACACAGAAAATAATAAAGGAAACACTTTCACCCCGTCTGTGTTTTGGATCCTCTCTTGGCATCTGGTAGCAAATACTGATGTAAAATATCGCCTTGTAAAAGTGCCCTAAATCCTCACTGACTGACCTGACAGTGTGAGTTGCAGTTAAGCAAATCTGGTTTCAAAAACTCCTGTGGCCTGATTGCTGTTTCAGGCTGGAGTCACACTTAACGTACAGTACAGACCAAAAGTTTGGACACACCTTCTCTTTCAAAGATTTTTCTGTATTTTCATAACTATGAAAAGTGTACATTCACACTGAAGGCATCAAAACTATGAATTAACACATGTGGAATTATATACTTAACAAAAAAGTGTGTAACAACTGAAAATATGTCTTATATTCTAGGTTCTTCAAAGTAGCCACCTTTTGCTTTGATGACTGCTTTGCACACTCTTGGCATTTTCTTGATGAGCTTCAAGAGGTAGTCACCGGAAATGGTTTTCACTTCACAGGTGTGCCCTGTCAGGTTTATTAAGTGTGATTTCTTGCCTTATAAATGAGGTTGGGAGCATCAGTTGTGTTGTGCAGAAGTCTGGTGGATACACAGCTGATAGTCCTACTGAATAGACTGTTAGAATGTGTATTATGGCAAGAAAAAAGCAGCTAAGTAAAGAAAAACGAGTGGCCATCATTACTCTAAGAAATGAAGGTCAGTCAGTCCGAAAAATTGGAAAAACTTTGAAAGTGTCCCCAAGTGCAGTTGCAAAAACCATCAAGCGCTACAAAGAAACTGGGTCACATGAGGTCCGCCCCAGGAAAGGAAAACCAAGAGTCACCTCTGCTTCTGAGGATAAGTTTATTCGAGTCACCAGCCTCAGAAATCGCAGGTTTACAGCAGCTCAGATTAGAGATCAGGTCAATGCCACACTGAGTTCTAGCAGCAGACACATCTCTACAACAACTGTTAGGCCGGAGTCACACACAACTACAAAAAATCGGACCGTTTTAGTCGGTCGATTATCGGACCAAAATGTAATGAACAGACATCCGTCTGGCATCCGATTTTCCTGGATAGATGCGATTTAGTCTATATAATAGACTAATATAATATAATGTAACTAATATAATTGATAGTTGTCTAATTGACAGCTCTCAATTATTAATCTGGCTTAAAGTGACCTTTCAATTGCAAGGTGGCTTTAACCCCTTATTAACCCATTCGCCACCGCTACAGGGCAATGGGAATAGACGGGCAAAGTGCCAGAAAGGGCGAATCTAATTATAGATTTGCCTTTTCTGGGGTGTCTGGGGGCAGATGTTAGTAGCCAGGGGGGGGGGGCACAAAATAAATGCACCCTCCCTGGGCTATTATTATCTGCCCCCTTTTGCTTGCTTTGTCTGTCTGGTGGAGAAAATACAGCGGGAGCCCACGCATTTTTTATCAACGAATTTACACCTTTAATTAATCCCTACATGTGTGAAATTTCACACGGTGGTTCAGTGGATAGCACTACAGCCTTGCAGCGCTGGAGTCCTAGGTTCGAATCCCACCAAGGGCAACATCTGCAAGGAGTTTGTATGTTCTCCCCGTGTTTGCGTGGGTTTCCTCCGGGTACTCCGGTTTCCTCCCACATTCCAAAAAAAACATACAGATAGGGAATCTAGATTGTAAGCTCCTTCGGGGACAGCGACGATAATGTGTGCAAACTGTAAAGCGCTGCGGAATATGTTAGCGCTATATAAAAATAAAGATTATTATTATTACTCATGTAATTGTTAGTGAAAACCATATATCAAAATACATGAAATGACATGGTTAACTGTATGTAAGTCATGTGTCATTTCATGTCGGGTTCTGGAAATTCACAAAAGCCGGCATTAGAGGCTATTACAGTATGCAGAAGTGTATGAACTATAAATATATGTATATATATATATATATATATATATATATATATATGTCACAATGACATATATATATATATATATATATATATATATACAGTACAGACCAAAAGTTTGGACACACCTTCTCATTCAAAGATTTTTCTGTATTTTCATGACTATGAAAATTGTAGAATCACACTGAAGGCATCAAAACTATGAATTGACACATAAGCATGGAGGAGGTGGTGTGATGGTGTGGGGGTGCTTTGCTGGTGACAATGTTGGGGATTTATTCAAAATTGAAGCGGTGAGCGGTCCAGCTCACCCCAAACCATCTCGATTGGGTTCAGGTCTGGTGACTGTGGAGGCCAGGTCATCTGGCATAGCACCCCAACACTCTCCTTCTTGGTCAAATAGCCCTTACACAATCTGGAGGTGTGTTTGGGGTAATCAAAGCAAAAGGTGGCTACTTTGAAGAACCTAGAATATAAGACATATTTTCAGTTGTTTCACACTTTTTTGTTAAGTATATAATTCCACATGTGATAATTCATAGTTTTGATGCCTTCAGTGTGATTCTACAATTTTCATAGTCATGAAAATACAGAAAAATCTTTGAATGAGAAGGTGTGTCCAAACTTTTGGTCTGTACTGTATAAGTATTCTATGTGTGTATATGTATTGATTCTATTATTTATTAAAGCTGTCAGTGTGATTTTACAGTATAGCCGGGGATGAATTGCCGGCTTTTGTAAAGGACACCGGTGCGATTTAATCGCAAGTCACACGTGCGGTCCGTTTGTAATCAGATTTTTCATCGCTCCCATAGACTTGCATTGGCGATAGTCGACCCACAATCGGTGACAATTGCAGCATGCTGCGATTGCACTCGGACGTTTAAAACGGACCACAAAAAATCGGATACTGGGAGCTGCTCCATAGATTAACATAGGTCCGACTGCAATGCGATATTTCATCGCATTGCAGTCGTACGATTTTGTCGCCAGTGTGACGCCGGCCTTAAGAGGAGACTTTGTGCAGCAGGCCTTCATGGTAAAATAGCTGCTAGGAAACCACTGCTAAGGACAGGCAACAAGCAGAAGAGACTTGTTTGGGCTAAAGAACACAAGGAATGGACATTAGACCAGTGGAAATCTGTGCTTTGGTCTGATGAGTCCAAATTTGAGATCTTTGGTTCCAACCACCGTGTCTTTGTGCGACGCAGAAAAGGTGAACGGATGGATTCTACATGCCTGGTTCCCACCGTGAAGCATGGAGGAGGAGGTGTGATGGTGTGGGGGCGCTTTGCTGGTGACACTGTTGGGGATTTATTCAAGATTGAAGGCATACTGAACCAGCATGGCTACCACAGCATCTTGCAGCGGCATGCTATTCCATCCGGTTTGCGTTTAGTTGGACCATAATTTTTTTTTCAACAGGACAATGACCCAAACACACCTCCAGGCTGTGTAAGGGCTATTTGACCACAAAGGAGAGTGATGGGGTGCTACACCAGATGACCTGGCCTCCACAGTCACCAGACCTGAACCCAATCGAGATGGTTTGGGGTGAGCTGGACCGCAGAGTGAAGGCAAAAGGGCCAACAAGTGCTAAGCATCTCTGGGAACTCCTTCAAGACTGTTGGAAGACCATTTCCGGTGACTACCTCTTGAAGCTCATCAAGAGAATGCCAACAGTGTGCAAAACAGTAATCAAAGCAAAAGGTGGCTACTTTGAAGAACCTAGAATATAAGACATATTTTCACTTGTTTCACACTTTTTGTTAAATATATAATTCCACATGTGTTAATTCGTAGTTTTGATGCCTTCAGTGTGAATGTACAATTTTCATAGTCATGAAAATACAGAATAATCTTTGAATGAGATGTGTCCAAACTTTTGGTCTGTACTGTACAAAAAAATAAAAATCGATCCGATTTTGACGGCTGAGAATCGCTTCAATGTTTCGTGAACAGTGATCCATGTGTAATCCGTTTGCAATGCGAGGATGCGATTTCCTCATATCTAAGTATCCGTGTAAGATCTGTATAGCATCCGTATAGCATGCATATGCCGATTTGCAAAATGGACATTTAACTGATCCATGGCCTGAAATATTCATCAAAAAAAAAAAAAATATATATATATATATATAATATATATATATATATACACCGTATTTTTCGGACTATAAGATGCACCGGACCATAAGGCGCACCCCAAATTTTCAGAAGGAAAATTGGGGAAAAAAAATAATGTGTCAAATGGGGGTCCGTCTTACAGTCCGAGTTTAGCTTACCACTGTGTGGGGTGGTTGGGCACTGTGGGGTGGCTGTGTTTTGTGGGGTGGCTGTGTTCTGTGGGGTGGCTGTGTTATGTGGGGTGGCTGTGTTCTGTGGGGTGGCTGTGTTCTGTGGGGTGGCCAGGGTGGCCATATACTCACAAATCCGGTGGTGGCGGCGGCGCTCCCAATGCAGTGGTGGTGTCCGGGCAGCAGCGGGCCTCTGGGCTGCGTGGGGGGCTCCGCCGGCATCTCGTCCCAGCCGGAAAGCCCACCCGCAGCTGCGACGCGGTGCCGATGCCTCCGGTGGCGGTCCCGATCCAAGGTGCGGTGGTGGTGTTCGGGCAGCAAGCGGGCCTCTGGGCTGCGTGGGGGGCTCCGCCGGCATCTCGTCCCAGCCGGAAAGCCCCCCCGCAGCTGCGACGCGGTGCCGGCATGAGGAATGGCCGCCTGGGGCCTCCGACAAGATGGCCGCCGCATACTCTCGTTCAAATCTCGGCAACGAGATCTCTTCCCGAGGACAAGATCTCGTTGCCGAGATTTGAACGAGAGTATGCGGCGGCCATCTTGCCGGAGGCCCCAGGCGGCCATTCCTCATGCCGGCACCGCGTCGCAGCTGCAGGGGGGCTTTCCGGCTAGGACGAGATGCCGGCGGAGCCCCCCACGCAGCCCAGAGGCCCGCTTGCTGCCCGAACACCACCACCGCACCTTGGATCGGGACCGCCACCGGAGGCACCGGCACCGCAGCTGCGGGGGGGCTTTCCGGCTGGGACGAGATGCCGGCGGAGCCCCCCACGCAGCCCAGAGGCCCGCTGCTGCCCGGACACCACTACCGCATCGCAGCCAAGCTGCATTGGGAGCGCCGCCGCCACTGAACATTTTCCGGTATGTTGGGACCATAAGACGCACCCCCATTTTCCCCCAAAATTTTTTGGGAAAAAAAGTGCGTCTTATGGTCCAAAAAATACGGTATATATATATATATATATATATATATACACTGCTCAAATAAATAAAGGGAACACTCAAATAACACATCCTAGATGTAAATGAATGAAATATTCTCATTGAATACTTTGTTGTGTACAAAGTTGAATGTGCTGTCAACATAATCACACAAAAATCATCAATGGAAATCAAATTTTTGAACCAATGGAGGCCTGGATTTGGAGAGACCCCCCAAAATGAAAGTGGAAACAAGTCAAAATGAAAATCAAAACAAGACAAAATTAAAGTGGAAACAAGTCAAAATGATGCTCAGTATTGTGTGTGGCTTCCACGTGCCTGTATGACCTCCCTACAACGCCTGGGCATGCTCCTGATGATGGTCTCCTGAGGGATCTCCTCCCAAACCTGGACTAAAGCATCCTTCAACTCATGGACAGTCTGTGGTGCAACGTGACGTTGGTGGATGGAGCGAGACATGCTGAGTACGCTGATACCCCATATGTGGGAGAAAACTACTGTATGGGCACACATCAGGGCTCAGAAGGGAAGTAGTGATGTGTTGGAATGCAGACTTTGATGGAATGGTCTGTGGGCGTCATGTCGCGTTTGGAGAGCCCCTGATGTGCCTAAACAGTGGAAACCCCCCAATTCTAACTCCAACCCTAACCCGAACACATCCTTAACCATAACCCTAACCACAAACCTAACCCTAACACACCCCTAACCCTAATGGGAAAATGGAAATAAATAATTTTTTTACATTTTATTATTTTTCCGTAAGCCACCACATTTTGAGAGATATAATTTTTCCATATTTTGGCCCACAGACTCATGTGAGGTCTTATTTTTTTGCGGGACGATTAGACATTTTTATTGGTACTATTTTTGGGCACAAGACATTTTTTGATCGCTTTGTTATTCCGATTTTTGGGAGGCAGAATGAACAAAAACCAATTCATGAATTTCTTTTGGGGGGGCGTTTATACCAATCCATGTGTGGTAAAATTGATAAGGCAGTTTTATTCTTCGGGTCAGTACAATTACAGTGATAGCTCATTTGTATTTTTTTTTATGTTTTGGGGCTTTTATACAGTAAAAACAATTTTATATAAAAAATAATTATTTTTGCATCGCTTTATTCTGCGAGCTATAACTTTTTTATTTTTTCGCTGATGATGCTGTATGGCGGCTCGTTTTTTGCTGGACAAGATGACGTTTTCAGCGGTACCATGTTTATTTATATCCGTCTTTTTGATCGCGTGTTATTCCACTTTTTGTTTGGTGGTATGATGATAATGCATTTTTTTTGCCTTTTTTTAAGGGGTTCACTATGGGATTAACTAGTGGGACAGGGCGGGTGTTTACGGACGCTGCGATGCTAAATATATGTACTTTTATTGTTTTTTTTAATTTACATAATAATAATGTGTTTATTTGGGAAATAATGAAGACTCAGTAGACACCTAGTCACACCCCTCCAGGGTAAGCCTGGCCCATGGCGCAGTGGGTCCATATCCACCAGAATTACATTCTCCCACCAGCGTTACAGCCGTGTAGCAAATGTGGTGCCGATATTCCAGAAGGGGACAACATCTGAGCTTGGAATTTATTGGCTGGTAAGTTTAACCTGTACTGTGGGCAACATCTTTGAGGTTTTCTAAGAGATGCTATACTGGAGTATCTCAATAAGAATAACCTAATTTGCCAATATCAACATATGTTTATAAGGGATCTGTCCTGCAAACTAGTCTGATCAGATTGTATGAGATGGTAAGTTCTAGATTGGACCAGGGAAATACATTGGATGTTGTCTATCTGGACTTTTCAAAAGCATTTGATACGATGCCACACAAAATGTTGGCACATAAAATTAGAGCAATGGGACCAGGGGAAAATATGTTTAACTGGCTCAGTGATAGGAAACAAAGTGGTTATTAATGGAACAGACTCAAATTTGTTCACAGCTAACACTGAGGTGCCACAGAGATCAGTAATGGCAGGGGCGGACATATTGCAATCATATAGCTGCACTGAAGCTCAGAGTTGGAGGGGTCTCGTAACATTGGCGAACATCAAGCTGAAATGTATTGCCATGCAGGGAACTTACCGGCTTCCTACGCTGCCATATACGCCGCTGGCCAGTCAGAGGCTTGCAGCTTACATCGGTGTGCCCGACTGGGGGAACATGGCAGTGACATCATGTGCCATGGCTTGAATGCCGAAAATCATATATAGCAAGATGGGAGCAGCAGATCAGAGGCAGGAGCTGCTGGACAGATAAGCGTTTCACCCAACACGTCCTCCCGCACACCGGGGAAAATTTCTTCTCACTAATGTGCTGCTGCTCTTCTTCTGTGTGGAAGCTACGTACCACAGCCTACTCCTGGCTGGCAGGAGGTAATGATCATGCTGATTGGCTGAGGCATCATCTCCTCTTTAATCTTTCACGTGCATAATGTATATATGAAGAAAAAGAAGTTACGTGGGATTTGTGGGAGAAGGAGTGCGGCGTTGATTCCTGCACAGCAGAAGATACCAGGAGACACCAAGTGACAGAGTGGCCCAGTGCTGGTACCAGCCCATCTGGCAATTGCCAGAATTGACAGATGGCCAGTCTGGCCCTGAGCAGGGAACATGGATTAGTGATTCCACTTCAGTGGTGAAATATGAAAAAAAACTCTGAAGTAGTGCTTTAAAATAATTAAATTATATCACAAATGTAATGTTCTTCTATATAATTAAAGCAATTCAACATAAGAATTCACATTGAGAAGCAAATATGTATAATAAATTAAGCAAATGTCAGAGGAATTCAGGTATAGATATAAAAAAAATAAAGAAGTTGTCTGTTTTCAGAAACAAATAGCACAAGAAGGTAATGTTTTAAAATAACAAAATAAGAATTACTTACCTGTTAGAACCTCTGTCATTTAAGTGCTGCCTCTTTTCTGCTCACTGTTGATGTTTATCTACAGGCCTGCAGCTGTGATATACTATCTCCAATACATGACCACTGCAGCCAATCACTGGCCCCAGCGATCTTGGTTCGACTGCTTCAACATGACTATTGAGGCCAGTGATTGGCTGCAGCAGTTCTGTGTTGTAGTCGGGACATAGCTGCATGCTTGAAACTAAGGCATAGAGGAGAGAAGCAGGGAGGAAGTACTGGCTGAGACTTCAACAGGAAATTAATGCTTATTTTAAAGCATTATCTACCTTTGCCCAGTTTTCCCAAAAATGGACATCGGCTTTTAGTCACAACTATTATGTTACACTGGTAAATGGATGGCTACGATTACCGTATATTTTCATTTTGCATTATTTTAGGGCCTACAGAGGTCCTAAAGAGTTTAAACATGAAAAGACTGAACTCTGAGGAACCAATATACCCATCTCACAGTTATTATTACGAAGGTCATGGCATCTCCTAAAATAAATGTAAATTGTAAAATTCAACTTTCCCTCCATCAAAATACAAAAATGTTCAAACCAATTGAAAATGTATTACGAAGTCTATATATGCAGACTTAATTAAATTAGTTACTCAATTTATAGTATTTAGGAAGCCTTGAAAGCCTGTGTTTGGAAGATGAAAGCATACCCATGTTCCTAAGCCATCTGGTCCTCCTGAGATCCAGCTGGATTCATTAAGAATAAGGCAAAAAGACAATATGTGAAACAATATGTGACAGGATGACATCACAGTGAAAATAGATGCTCAGGAAGGGCGAAGCAATGACTTTTAATCTAATTGCTTATAATACATAAAGCAAACATAAATCTTCAGAGAAAAACATCTGTACATTATTAGTATTATAAGAGTCATTTTATGATATAAAACAGAATCATGTACAAATAAAAACACGTATTTCACTTTTAGAAACAAAGTTAAATAAATGGCTGTCTCTGACATTCTTATTACTGTTTAATTAGTTATTATACAATATGAAATTGTACAGGTGCAGTCATTTAAGCTGCTGTGATTGAACCAATAGTGCCCACAATTCCTCTAATAAACTGTGAGAGATATTTATGAAGATAAATACACCAAAGGCTGCAGTGCAAAAAAAAATGTAGTGTACATAACTTGCACCCCATTTAAAGGTAAGCTGTCGGTAGGATCAACCCTCCTATTTTATCGGCCCGAACATTTACCGTAGCTTAAGGCTAAGTGCACATGGCAGGAATTTTCGCGTTTTTTTCGTGTTTTTTCCCGCGGCAAAAACGCGAAAAAAACACAAGCAGTAAGCATCCTATTCATTTAAATGGATTCTGCAACTTTTGTGCACATGCAGCGTTTTTTTTCCGCGAAAAAAAACGCTTTGCGGAAAAAAA
>JARQOD010000002.1:318156070-318199662 GCA_033576555.1 Oophaga sylvatica
CTAATATAATTGATAGTTGTCTAATTGACAGCTCTCAATTATTAATCTGGCTTAAAGTGACCTTTCAATTGCAAGGTGGCTTTAACCCCTTATTAACCCATTCGCCACCGCTACAGGGCAATGGGAATAGACGGGCAAAGTGCCAGAAAGGGCGAATCTAATTATAGATTTGCCTTTTCTGGGGTGTCTGGGGGCAGATGTTAGTACCAGGGGGGGGGGCACAAAATAAATGCACCCTCCCTGGGCTATTATTATCTGCCCCCTTTTGCTTGCTTTGTCTGTCTGGTGGAGAAAATACAGCGGGAGCCCACGCATTTTTTATCAACGAATTTACACCTTTAATTAATCCCTACATGGTGTGAAATTTCACAGGTGGTTCAGTGGATAGCACTTATAAGCCTTGCAGCGCTGGAGTCCAATGGTCGAATCCCACCAAGGGCAACACTGCAAGGAGTTATGTATGTTCTCCCCGTTTTGCGTGGGTTTCCTCGGGTACTCCGATTTCCTCCCACATCCAAAAAAACACTACAGATAGGGAATCTAATTGTAAGCTCCTTCGGACAGCGACGATAATGTGGGCAAACTGTAAAGCGCGCGGAATATGTTAGCGCATATAAAATAAAGATTAATTATTACTCATGTAATTGTTAGTGAAAACCATATATCAAAATACATGAAATGACATGGTTAACTGTATGTAAGTCATGTGTCATTTCATGTCGGGTTCTGGAAATTCACAAAAGCCGGCATTAGAGGCTATTACAGTATGCAGAAGTGTATGAACTATAAATATATGTATATATATATATATATATATATATATATATATGTCACAATGACATATTTATATATATATATATATATAAACAGTACAGACCAAAAGTTTGGACACACCTTCTCATTCAAAGATTTTTCTGTATTTTCATGACTATGAAAATTGTAGAATCACACTGAAGGCATCAAAACTATGAATTGACACATAAGCATGGAGGAGGTGGTGTGATGGTGTGGGGGTGCTTGCTGGTGACAATGTTGGGGATTTATTCAAAATTGAAGCGGTGAGCGTCCAGCTCACCCCAAACCATCTCGATTGGGTTCAGGTCTGGTGACTGTGGAGGCCAGGTCATCTGGCATAGCACCCCAACACTCTCCTTCTTGGTCAAATAGCCCTTACACAATCTGGAGGTGTGTTTGGGGTAATCAAAGCAAAAGGTGGCTACTTTGAAGAACCTAGAATATAAGACATATTTTCAGTTGTTTCACACTTTTTTGTTAAGTATATAATTCCACATGTGATAATTCATAGTTTTGATGCCTTCAGTGTGATTCTACAATTTTCATAGTCATGAAAATACAGAAAAATCTTTGAATGAGAAGGTGTGTCCAAACTTTTGGTCTGTACTGTATAAGTATTCTATGTGTGTATATGTATTGATTCTATTATTTATTAAAGCTGTCAGTGTGATTTTACAGTATAGCCGGGGATGAATTGCCGGCTTTTGTAAAGGACACCGGTGCGATTTAATCGCAAGTCACACGTGCGGTCCGTTTGTAATCAGATTTTTCATCGCTCCATAGACTGCATTGGCGATAGTCGACCCACAATCGGTGACAATTGCAGCATGCTGCGATTGCACTCGGACGTTTAAAACGGACCACAAAAAATCGGATACTGGGAGCTGCTCCATAGATTAACATAGGTCCGACTGCAATGCGATATTTCATCGCATTGCAGTCGTACGATTTTGTCGCCAGTGTGACGCCGGCCTTAAGAGGAGACTTTGTGCAGCAGGCCTTCATGGTAAAATAGCTGCTAGGAAACCACTGCTAAGGACAGGCAACAAGCAGAAGAGACTTGTTTGGGCTAAAGAACACAAGGAATGGACATTAGACCAGTGGAAATCTGTGCTTTGGTCTGATGAGTCCAAATTTGAGATCTTTGGTTCCAACCACCGTGTCTTTGTGCGACGCAGAAAAGGTGAACGGATGGATTCTACATGCCTGGTTCCCACCGTGAAGCATGGAGGAGAGGTGTGATGGTGTGGGGGCGCTTTGCTGGTGACACTGTTGGGATTTATTCAAGATTGAAGGCATACTGAACCAGCATGGCTACCACAGCATCTTGCAGCGGCATGCTATTCCATCCGGTTTGCGTTTAGTTGGACCATAATTTTTTTTTCAACAGGACAATGACCCCAAACACACCTCCAGGCTGTGTAAGGCTATTTGACCACAAAGGAGAGTGATGGGGTGCTACACCAGATGACCTGGCCTCCACAGTCACCAGACCTGAACCCAATCGAGATGGTTTGGGGTGAGCTGGACCGCAGAGTGAAGGCAAAAGGGCCAACAAGTGCTAAGCATCTCTGGGAACTCCTTCAAGACTGTTGGAAGACCATTTCCGGTGACTACCTCTTGAAGCTCATCAAGAGAATGCCAACAGTGTGCAAAACAGTAATCAAAGCAAAAGGTGGCTACTTTGAAGAACCTAGAATATAAGACATATTTTCACTTGTTTCACACTTTTTGTTAAATATATAATTCCACATGTGTTAATTCGTAGTTTTGATGCCTTCAGTGTGAATGTACAATTTTCATAGTCATGAAAATACAGAATAATCTTTGAATGAGATGTGTCCAAACTTTTGGTCTGTACTGTACAAAAAAATAAAAATCGATCCGATTTTGACGGCTGAGAATCGCTTCAATGTTTCGTGAACAGTGATCCATGTGTAATCCGTTTGCAATGCGAGGATGCGATTTCCTCATATCTAAGTATCCGTGTAAGATCTGTATAGCATCCGTATAGCATGCATATGCCGATTTGCAAAATGGACATTTAACTGATCCATGGCCTGAAATATTCATCAAAAAAAAAAAAAATATATATATATATATATATATATATATATATACACCGTATTTTTCGGACTATAAGATGCACCGGACCATAAGGCGCACCCCAAATTTTCAGAAGGAAAATTGGGGAAAAAAAATAATGTGTCAAATGGGGGTCCGTCTTACAGTCCGAGTTTAGCTTACCACTGTGTGGGGTGGTTGGGCACTGTGGGGTGGCTGTGTTTTGTGGGTGGCTGTGTTCTGTGGGGTGGCTGTGTTATGTGGGGTGGCTGTGTTCTGTGGGGTGGCTGTGTTCTGTGGGGTGGCCAGGGTGCCATATACTCACAAATCCGGTGGTGGCGGCGGCGCTCCCAATGCAGTGGTGGTGTCCGGGCAGCAGCGGGCCTCTGGGCTGCGTGGGGGGCTCCGCCGGCATCTCGTCCCAGCCGGAAAGCCCACCCGCAGCTGCGACGCGGTGCCGATGCCTCCGGTGGCGGTCCCGATCCAAGGTGCGGTGGTGGTGTTCGGGCAGCAAGCGGGCCTCTGGGCTGCGTGGGGGGCTCCGCCGGCATCTCGTCCCAGCCGGAAAGCCCCCCCGCAGCTGCGACGCGGTGCCGGCATGAGGAATGGCCGCCTGGGGCCTCCGACAAGATGGCCGCCGCATACTCTCGTTCAAATCTCGGCAACGAGATCTCTTCCCGAGGACAAGATCTCGTTGCCGAGATTTGAACGAGAGTATGCGGCGGCCATCTTGCCGGAGGCCCCAGGCGGCCATTCCTCATGCCGGCACCGCGTCGCAGCTGCAGGGGGGCTTTCCGGCTAGGACGAGATGCCGGCGGAGCCCCCCACGCAGCCCAGAGGCCCGCTTGCTGCCCGAACACCACCACCGCACCTTGGATCGGGACCGCCACCGGAGGCACCGGCACCGCAGCTGCGGGGGGCTTTCCGGCTGGGACGAGATGCCGGCGGAGCCCCCCACGCAGCCCAGAGGCCCGCTGCTGCCCGGACACCACTACCGCATCGCAGCCAAGCTGCATTGGGAGCGCCGCCGCCACTGAACATTTTCCGGTATGTTGGGACCATAAGACGCACCCCCATTTTCCCCCAAAATTTTTGGGAAAAAAGTGCGTCTTATGGTCCAAAAAATACGGTATATTAATATATATATATATATATATATATATACACTGCTCAAATAAATAAAGGGAACACTCAAATAACACATCCTAGATGTAAATGAATGAAATATTCTCATTGAATACTTTGTTGTGTACAAAGTTGAATGTGCTGTCAACATAATCACACAAAAATCATCAATGGAAATCAAATTTTTGAACCAATGGAGGCCTGGATTTGGAGAGACCCCCCAAAATGAAAGTGGAAACAAGTCAAAATGAAAATCAAAACAAGACAAAATTAAAGTGGAAAACAAGTCAAAATGATGCTCAGTATTGTGTGTGGCTTCCACGTGCCTGTATGACCTCCCTACAACGCCTGGCATGCTCCTGATGATGGTCTCCTGAGGGATCTCCTCCCAAACCTGGACTAAAGCATCCTTCAACTCATGGACAGTCTGTGGTGCAACGTGACGTTGGTGGATGGAGCGAGACATGCTGAGTACGCTGATACCCCATATGTGGGAGAAAACTACTGTATGGGCACACATCAGGGCTCAGAAGGGAAGTAGTGATGTGTTGGAATGCAGACTTTGATGGAATGGTCTGTGGGCGTCATGTCGCGTTTGGAGAGCCCCTGATGTGCCTAAACAGTGGAAACCCCCCAATTCTAACTCCAACCCTAACCCGAACACATCCTTAACCATAACCCTAACCACAAACCTAACCCTAACACACCCCTAACCCTAATGGGAAAATGGAAATAAATAATTTTTTTACATTTTATTATTTTTCCGTAAGCCACCACATTTTGAGAGATATAATTTTTCCATATTTTGGCCCACAGACTCATGTGAGGTCTTATTTTTTTGCGGGACGATTAGACATTTTTATTGGTACTATTTTTGGGCACAAGACATTTTTTGATCGCTTTGTTATTCCGATTTTTGGGAGGCAGAATGAACAAAAACCAATTCATGAATTTCTTTTGGGGGGGCGTTTATACCAATCCATGTGTGGTAAAATTGATAAGGCAGTTTTATTCTTCGGGTCAGTACAATTACAGTGATAGCTCATTTGTATTTTTTTTTATGTTTTGGGGCTTTTATACAGTAAAAACAATTTTATATAAAAAATAATTATTTTTGCATCGCTTTATTCTGCGAGCTATAACTTTTTTATTTTTTCGCTGATGATGCTGTATGGCGGCTCGTTTTTTGCTGGACAAGATGACGTTTTCAGCGGTACCATGTTTATTTATATCCGTCTTTTTGATCGCGTGTTATTCCACTTTTTGTTTGGTGGTATGATGATAATGCATTTTTTTTGCCTTTTTTTAAGGGTTCACTATGGGATTAACTAGTGGGACAGGGCGGGTGTTTACGGACGCTGCGATGCTAAATATATGTACTTTTATTGTTTTTTTTAATTTACATAATAATAATGTGTTTATTTGGGAAATAATGAAGACTCAGTAGACACCTAGTCACACCCCTCCAGGGTAAGCCTGGCCCATGGCGCAGTGGGTCCATATCCACCAGAATTACATTCTCCCACCAGCGTTACAGCCGTGTAGCAAATGTGGTGCCGATATTCCAGAAGGGGACAACATCTGAGCTTGGAATTTATTGGCTGGTAAGTTTAACCTGTACTGTGGGCAACATCTTTGAGGGTTTTCTAAGAGATGCTATACTGGAGTATCTCAATAAGAATAACCTAATTTGCCAATATCAACATATGTTTATAAGGGATCTGTCCTGCAAACTAGTCTGATCAGATTGTATGAGATGGTAAGTTCTAGATTGGACCAGGGAAATACATTGGATGTTGTCTATCTGGACTTTTCAAAAGCATTTGATACGATGCCACACAAAATGTTGGCACATAAAATTAGAGCAATGGGACCAGGGGAAAATATGTTTAACTGGCTCAGTGATAGGAAACAAAGTGGTTATTAATGGAACAGACTCAAATTTGTTCACAGCTAACACTGAGGTGCCACAGAGATCAGTAATGGCAGGGGCGGACATATTGCAATCATATAGCTGCACTGAAGCTCAGAGTTGGAGGGGTCTCGTAACATTGGCGAACATCAAGCTGAAATGTATTGCCATGCAGGGAACTTACCGGCTTCCTACGCTGCCATATACGCCGCTGGCCAGTCAGAGGCTTGCAGCTTACATCGGTGTGCCCGACTGGGGGAACATGGCAGTGACATCATGTGCCATGGCTTGAATGCCGAAAATCATATATAGCAAGATGGGAGCAGCAGATCAGAGGCAGGAGCTGCTGGACAGATAAGCGTTTCACCCAACACGTCCTCCCGCACACCGGGGAAAAATTTCTTCTCACTAATGTGCTGCTGCTCTTCTTCTGTGTGGAAGCTACGTACCACAGCCTACTCCTGGCTGGCAGGAGGTAATGATCATGCTGATTGGCTGAGGCATCATCTCCTCTTTAATCTTTCACGTGCATAATGTATATATGAAGAAAAAGAAGTTACGTGGGATTTGTGGGAGAAGGAGTGCGGCGTTGATTCCTGCACAGCAGAAGATACCAGGAGACACCAAGTGACAGAGTGGCCCAGTGCTGGTACCAGCCCATCTGGCAATTGCCAGAATTGACAGATGGCCAGTCTGGCCCTGAGCAGGGAACATGGATTAGTGATTCCACTTCAGTGGTGAAATATGAAAAAAAACTCTGAAGTAGTGCTTTAAAATAATTAAATTATATCACAAATGTAATGTTCTTCTATATAATTAAAGCAATTCAACATAAGAATTCACATTGAGAAGCAAATATGTATAATAAATTAAGCAAATGTCAGAGGAATTCAGGTATAGATATAAAAAAAATAAGAAGTTGTCTGTTTTCAGAAACAAATAGCACAAGAAGGTAATGTTTTAAAATAACAAAATAAGAATTACTTACCTGTTAGAACCTCTGTCATTTAAGTGCTGCCTCTTTTCTGCTCACTGTTGATGTTTATCTACAGGCCTGCAGCTGTGATATACTATCTCCAATACATGACCACTGCAGCCAATCACTGGCCCCAGCGATCTTGGTTCGACTGCTTCAACATGACTATTGAGGCCAGTGATTGGCTGCAGCAGTTCTGTGTTGTAGTCGGGACATAGCTGCATGCTTGAAACTAAGGCATAGAGGAGAGAAGCAGGGAGGAAGTACTGGCTGAGACTTCAACAGGAAATTAATGCTTATTTTAAAGCATTATCTACCTTTGCCCAGTTTTCCCAAAAATGGACATCGGCTTTTAGTCACAACTATTATGTTACACTGGTAAATGGATGGCTACGATTACCGTATATTTTCATTTTGCATTATTTTAGGGCCTACAGAGGTCCTAAAGAGTTTAAACATGAAAAGACTGAACTCTGAGGAACCAATATACCCATCTCACAGTTATTATTACGAAGGTCATGGCATCTCCTAAAATAAATGTAAATTGTAAAATTCAACTTTCCCTCCATCAAAATACAAAAATGTCAAACCAATTGAAAATGTATTACGAAGTCTATATATGCAGACTTAATTAAATTAGTTACTCAATTTATAGTATTTAGGAAGCCTTGAAAGCCTGTGTTTGGAAGATGAAAGCATACCCATGTTCCTAAGCCATCTGGTCCTCCTGAGATCCAGCTGGATTCATTAAGAATAAGGCAAAAAGACAATATGTGAAACAATATGTGACAGGATGACATCACAGTGAAAATAGATGCTCAGGAAGGGCGAAGCAATGACTTTTAATCTAATTGCTTATAATACATAAAGCAAACATAAATCTTCAGAGAAAAACATCTGTACATTATTAGTATTATAAGAGTCATTTTATGATATAAAACAGAATCATGTACAAATAAAAACACGTATTTCACTTTTAGAAACAAAGTTAAATAAATGGCTGTCTCTGACATTCTTATTACTGTTTAATTAGTTATTATACAATATGAAATTGTACAGGTGCAGTCATTTAAGCTGCTGTGATTGAACCAATAGTGCCCACAATTCCTCTAATAAACTGTGAGAGATATTTATGAAGATAAATACACCAAAGGCTGCAGTGCAAAAAAAAATGTAGTGTACATAACTTGCACCCCATTTAAAGGTAAGCTGTCGGTAGGATCAACCCTCCTATTTTATCGGCCCGAACATTTACCGTAGCTTAAGGCTAAGTGCACATGGCAGGAATTTTCGCGTTTTTTTCGTGTTTTTTCCCGCGGCAAAAACGCGAAAAAAACACAAGCAGTAAGCATCCTATTCATTTAAATGGATTCTGCAACTTTTGTGCACATGCAGCGTTTTTTTTCCGCGAAAAAAACGCTTTGCGGAAAAAATAGCAACATGTTCATTAATTTTGCGTAATCTCGGCGGAATTGCCGCCATAGGAATGAATTGAACCGCTTACTTTCCGCATGTGGCTATGCGGAATGTAAGCGGTTCATGTGCGATGGTACCCAGGGTCCGGAGGAGAGGAGACTCTCCTCCAGGGCCTGGGTACCATATCCCTGGTAAAACAATAATTAAAATAAAAAATAATGATATTCTCACCTTCCGGCGGCCCCCGCAGCCTTCCCGCCTCTCAGCGACGCTCCCGTTCCCAGGAGTCCTTTGCGACAATGACCCCAGATGACGTAGCGGTCTCGCGTGATGCTACGTCATCTGGGGTCTGTCGCAAAGGACGCCTGGGAACGGGAGTTGCCGGGAGCGTCGCTGAGAGGCGGGAAGGCTGCAGGGGCCGCCAGAAGGTGAGAATATCATTATTTAATATTTTTTTTATTATTTTTACATTAGATCTTTTTACTATTGATGCGGCATAGGCGGCATCAATAGTAAAAAGTTGGTCACACGTGTCAAACACTATGTGTGACTCGCGTGACCAACCTGTCAAGCTAGGAAAACGCTAGCATTCTGCAAGCTAATTACGCTTGCAAAACGCTAGTTTCTGGCGGGAATATGCATACAAAAAAATGTGTATTTCCCGCGGCAGAGAAGTGTGAGATTGCCGCGGAAATTTCCGCGGCAATTCCGCAACGTGTGAACTTAGCCTAAAAAGGGATTGTCCTTGTAGTGGACAACAGCATTAACAAGCTTTTAATGACTCAGATGAGACACTGAGCGATCCTATATAGCAAGACATACATATGCACTTATAGGCAATGTTCATAGATTATTTACATGTTTTTTAGCTGTGATTCTATTTTTGCAATCTCTGGTATGCATTTTTTTCCACAGCCAGGAGCTTCTGTAAAAACAGCACTTTGGTTTCTGCATGTGGATAAGCTTTAGGGTAAATATTTCTAAATGAGGACAATTGTAAGAAAATTAGACTCCAGCTCGTTGATAGAAAATACACAGCAAGAAAACAGCAGATTGGAATATTAAGAAAAAAAGAGAATGTAAATTGTGAGAAAGCTGAAGAGAAAAGCATCCATTATACTGTAGAAGAGAAGAGTTCAAGAATCTTCAATAAATTAACTACCTGACTAGTGAGTACAATGCAGAAAACTTAGAGTGATCAGCATTAATACTTATTATTAGAGTTGGGAATCAAATTTGAGTAGAATTTTATGACATTCGTAGGAGCCGGTGAATTTAAAAAATTTGCAATTTGATATGTGCAGATTGCCCCCCAAAATTCCTGCCGTTTTATATATTGCAAAAGATTGCATAAGCCACAGAAGGCTGACACGACCTCAGATGTGCCATAATGACTTACAGCTATTATATCACATGGTTTAGAGAAGCCAATCAGGAGGGACTATTATAGCCTGTATAAAAGCTTAGGCAGGCAATTCAGCAGCCAATATAGGGTGATTTAGAATAATGAGAGGATGTTGGTGCTCACAGCTCAGCAATACAGATGGAAAATCTCAAGACTTTTCAGAGCAACTGGAGACTTTGCATTCTGTCAATTCGTGGTGAATTTTTGGAAATAATTCATTAAACCCGAGGAATTAAAATTGCAAGAGACTTGATAATTTCAACTACCTATAATATCAAATGAACACTCAGGTGCATGTAATGTAATCTGTTGCTGCAAAAGAAGCATAAATACAAATGCCACAGCACTCTGCAGACATCAGATACAAGAATTACAATATTGCTACATGCCGCATAATTTTTTCCTTCATATTATTTAATGCTATAGGAAATGCGGACCAGTCTTTATTTTCTGCATTGTGTATTTAAGATGTGTGGCTACTTTCATGGTTCATGCACCCCATCCACCCATCTGTCCAGTACTGCTTTTAATGAGAACATTCAGTTGGATCCTATTCTTCTAAAGTTAATTTGAAGCCTAGAACAAGAAGTGTGTCCTTTACTGTAGGTCTCGTGGTCCCCTCTAGAAAAGGTCACTTTGCCATCTTGAAGATGGGCTTTCGTACTTTGATCAATATGTGTGCTAAAACGTCAGACTTTCGTGTGTGTAACAATGATGTAATTCATGCATGCATTTTTTTCATTAATTGTGATTTGTAATTATTTTTGACCAATGAGTTCAGTCACAAACATGACCACAATGGGACCAAATGGCATTTTCTGTAGCTGTCATGCTCAGGATTGAGTGTGGAGAAGGGGACATGAAGGACAATGATTCAGCTAATAAACAATGACTAAACCTCACAGATAGGTTATATGTACAGTACAGACCAAAAGTTTGGACACACCTTCTCATTCAAAGATTTTTCTGTATTTTCATGACTATGAAAATTGTACATTCACACTGAAGGCATCAAAACTATGAATTAACACATGTGGAATTATATACTTAACAAAAAAAAGTATGAAACAAGTGAAAATATGTCTTGAATTCTAGGTTCTTCAAAGTAGCCACCTTTTGCTTTGATTACTGCTTTGCACAATCTTGGCATTCTCTTGATGAGCTTCAAGAGGTAGTCACCGGAAATGGTTTTCACTTCACAAGTGTGCCCTGTCAGGTTTAATAAGTGTGATTTCTTGCCTGGTGGTGGTTGGAACCAAAGATCTCAAATTTGGACTCATCAGACCAAAGCACAGATTTCCACTGGTCTAAAGTCCATTCCTAGTGTTCTTTAGCCCAAACAAGTCTCTTCTGCTTGTTGCCTGTCCTTAGCAGTGGTTTCCTAGCAGCTATTTTACCTTGAAGGCCTGCTGCACAAAGTCTCCTCTTAACAGTTGTTGTAGAGATGTGTCTGCTGCTAGAACTCTGTGTGGCATTGACCTGGTCTCTAATCTGAGCTGCTGTAAACCTGCGATTTCTGAGGCTGGTGACTCAGATAAACTTATCCTCAGAAGCAGAGGTGACTCTTGGTCTTCTTTTCCTGGGGCGGTCCTCATGTGAGCCAGTTTCTTTGTAGTGCTTGATGGCTTTTGCAACTGCACTTGGGGACACTTTCAAAGTTTTCCCAATTTTTCAGACTGACTGACTTTCATTTCTTAAAGTAATGATGGCCACTCGTTTTTCTTTACTTAGCTGCTTTTTTCTTGCCATAATACACATTCTAACAGTCTATTCAGTAGGACTATCAGCTGTGTATCCACCAGACTTCTGCACAACACAACTGATGGTCCCAACCCCATTTATAAGGCCAGAAATCCCACTTATCAAACCTGACAGGGCACACCTGTGAAGTGAAAACCATTTCCTGTGACTACCTCTTGAAGCTCATCAAGAGAATGCCAAGAGTGTGCAAAGCAGTAATCAAAGCAAAAGGTGGCTACTTTGAAGAACCTATAATAAAAGACATATTTTCACTTGTTTCACACTTTTTTATTAAGTATATAATTCCACATGTGTTAATTC
Source organism: Oophaga sylvatica (assembly GCA_033576555.1). Lineage (NCBI taxonomy): Eukaryota > Metazoa > Chordata > Amphibia > Anura > Dendrobatidae > Oophaga > Oophaga sylvatica. The sequence goes on from JARQOD010000002.1 coordinate 318,167,825, forward strand.
ATAGTTTTGATGCCTTCAGTGTGAATGTACAATTTTCATAGTCATGAAAATATAGAAAAATCTTTGAATGAGCAGGTGTGTCCAAACTTTTGGTCTGTACTGTAAGTACTTTTAGTCATCTAGACTGCAAAAAGCTATGACCACATGTGTGCTAATCATTTCCATTGTTCCTCTCTGTAATAGGAGCAGAGCAACGCAAATGGTGGCAGTGCTGGATCGGTCTTGAAACAGATACCAACAATGGTTAACAGACACCACTAAATAATATAATAATGTCAGACAAAAAAAGTGCGGTATGCTGCGCACTTTGTCCGGTATTTTCGCTAGATCTGGGACTAAGTCTTCAATGCAGATGTGAATTGAGCTTTAAATAATTTTAAATAAAATGAAACACACATGATAGTCAGTTAAACCACCGAAAGGCCAGTCAGGTTTTTTCCTAGTCGCCAGACATAAATACTCCTAAAGCTATAAAAGGAAACAATCCAAAAGTTAAGCTCTTGCAGCATACGGTATTTTTCGCCTATTGGTTTCTTGGTCTAATGTGACATGAGTATACAATGGTCAGCCATTACAATAAGAAATACCTATTTAATATCCTGTAGATCCACCTTGTGGCTTCAAAACAACTCTAATGCAGTCAAGTATGGACTCCAACAGTCCTACAAAGGTGAGCAGCATTAAAGCGGTTGTCCAGCTTTAGGCTACAAGTCTGCTGTCGCTGTGTTTAGCATTGCGCGTGCTGTGAGAATTCTCTGGTGCTGGCACCGGAAGTGGGCAGTCAGGTTACCGCATGCATGCGATCTGCATACTACGGGCCACAATGCGACTAGACTGTGTCCGGCCTCGGTCAATACGTTTGAATTGCGAGAGGCCATGCCCATTTAGTCGGTGACTACATGTATGCAAATCAATTATTGCAGTCACGTGCCCGCCCCTACTAGTTCCAGCACCAGAGTATATGCACAGCGTGCACAATGTGAGGATTCACATAGAGTGTGAAGTCTAGTCTACAGCCGGACAACACCTTCAACTTTTTCAGAAATTTGTACCATAGTAGCACTTCTGTGATCTCTGAGATATCTGACCAGTTAAGCTAGCTTTACATCAATTAGACTGGTCATCCACAGAATCATAGAATGTTATTGAGTTGGAAGGGACCTCAAGGGTCATCGTGTCCAACCTTCTGCTCAATGCAGCGCAGGATTCACTAAACCATCTCAGAAAAATGTCTGTTCAGCCTATGACTGAAGACTTCCATTGAAGAACTCACCACCCTCGTGGCAGCCTGTTCCACTCATTGATCACCCTCACTGTCAAAAAGTTTTTCTAATATCTAATCTGTATCTTCTCCCTTTCAGTTTCATTCCATTGCTTCTCGTGTTTCCATGTGCAAATGTGAATAATGATGATCCCTCTACACTGCGACATCCCTTCAGATATTTGTAGACAGCTATTAAGTCTCCTCTTGTCCTCCTTTTTGCAAGCTAAACATTCCCAGATCCTTTAACCGCTCCTCGCAGGACTAATTTGCAGTCCACTCACCATCCTATCCTGGTAGCTCTTCTCTGAACTTGCTCCAGTTTTTCAATGTCTTTTTTAAAATGTGGTGCCCAGAACTGGACACAGTATTCCAGATACAGCCTGACCAAGGAGGAGTAGAGGGGGATAATTACTGCACGTGATCTAGAATCTATGCTTCTCTTAACCTCTTTGCGACATTTGTAGTACATGTACAACATGATCTGGAAGGACTTCCCAACCGGTGAAGTAAATGTACATCATGACGATCGCCCGAGGAGGCTGATACTGACAGCAGACACCTGGTTCTCAGTGCCAGGAGTTGTCCGCACCGCTCCCGACACTTTAACCCACTTAATGCTGCGATCAAACTCGATTGCAGCATTCAGGGAGTGGGCAGAGAGAAGAAAGCATGGGATTAGAGACCACGCAACATCACTGTGGGATCCTGATCATTGCCAAGGTGACTCAATGTCGTCATGATGACAAACGGGTTACCAGACACCAGGAAGTTCATTAGATCATGCGCAGTGCATGAACTAACTAACTTGCGTCTGCACGGCTGTCAGGCTATAAGGTATAGCAATGCTACCACATTGCTATACCTTATAACTGCAATCCGACTGCAGAAAGTGAAAGTCCCGCAGTTGGACTAAAATGTAAAAAAAAAAAAAAAAAGTGGAAAAAAGTTTTACAAATATTAAAAAAAATCAGAAAATAACAAAAAATTTAAAAATATACTGTACCCATAAATAAATATTATGAAAAACAAACAAATTAAAAAAAATAACAGTACACATAACGGAATGACCCAACCTATAAAACTGTCCCATTAGCTAACCCCTTTAGTGAACACCGTAAAAAAATAAATAAAAAACGAGGCAAAAAATCATGCTTTATTATCATACTGCCAAACGAAAACTGCAATAAAACGCGATCAAAACGATGAATGGAAATAAAAATTGTGCCACTCAAATCATCATCTTGTCCCGCAAAAATAAAGCTGCCATTCAGCTTCATCAGCCAAAAAATAAAAAAGTTATAGCTGTAAAGTGATGCAAAAATAATTATTTTTTCAATAATATAGTTTTTATTGTGTAAAAGCATCAAAACATAAAAAAACTATATAAATGTGGTATCGCTGTAATCGTACAGTACTGAACTGAAGAGTAAAGCTGCCTTATCAATTTTACCACACACGGAAAGGCACTAGAAAAAGCCCAAAAACAATTCTTGCATTGTTGGCTTCTGCTTATTCTGACTCCCAAAATTCGGAATAGAAAGCAATTCAAAAAAGTCATGAGCCCGAAAATGGTACCAATAAAAACATCAACTTGTCCCGCAAAAAAAACAAGCCATCACATAACTTTGTCAGCAGAAATCTGGAAAAATTATAGCTCTCAAAATATGGCGTATTTTAGTCTTTTTATACCCGATATAAATCTGGTATCGCTGTAATCGCACAGACCCGAAGAATAAAGTCGTCAAATCACTTATACTGCACAAGGAACGGCGTAAAAAAAAAAAAATAAAACCAATTCTTCACCTGCTGTTAATTTTTTTTTATTTTTGCCTCCTAAAGATCGCAGTAAGGCCTGGCGCACATTTATCCTTCGCTCTACGCTGAGCGCTTACACAGGGGTTTCCTTGTAAATCTCTGAAATACGTGATTCAGACGAAAGTCCCGTCGGAAGATTCCCTATAATGAGGAAGATGGAGAAACTGTGGACGCCAAAGGACCTGTGATCCCGCGGTGTCCGTCCTTTTATTAAGAGTGCATAAAAGTGCTGTCGGCCACAGTTTTCTGCACCTCTGAAAAAAAAGGACACTGCTGAACAGAGGCCAGGCGGAGTCCAGAGTAACTCTGCTGCCTCATTATAGTAAGTGCGTTAGTGCCTCCCTCGGGAGTTTCATCTGAATTACGTCACTCGAACATACAAAGGGAAAGCCTGATGTGAGTGCTCAGATAGAGCACCGGATAAATGTGATCCAAATTGTTATGTAAAATGTTTCTAATAAAAACTTCAACTCAATCCACAAAAAAGCAAGTCCCCACTCACGTCCACCATCTGTTATCGGAAATATAGGGGGTGTCCACGTTACTGGTAGTACAGAGGCTCTGGAAAACTGAAATGGCTCCTCCTCAGTTCCCAAAAGAAATTCTGCAAATTCTGCGCTCCCAAATACAAATGCCCTCTCCTTTCTGAGCCCCAATGTGCCTAATCCCACGTTTAGCGTCCACATGTTTGTAGTGATGAGAGTTCGCCTAATTTACAGGTGCATGAGCTGGGCACAATGAACAGGCACTGCAATGTACTGGTTACAATTGTAGTTTGCAATTTTCCCTCAGCAACATCCACTGCTCCTTGTTTCTGGAAAAATACCATCCAGTCAAGATCATCACTACAACTGTAGATAAATTCCCAAAGGGGTATAATTTGGGGTCACTTGAGGGGGGATTCTGCTCTTTTAGCACTTACGGGTTCTGTATATGGAGTTCGCAAACTATTCTAGGAAATTCTGCGCTCCAAGATGCCTTCTGTATAACAGGTCTGCTTAGCCATATGCCTAGACTTGGGGGGGATGGAACGCTATTTGTCAAGAGGTTTCTGTCCCTCCTGAGTCTCGCCGTATGGTTAAGCAGTACTATACAGCCACATTTGCGGTATTTCTACATTCAGCAGAAATTGTGGGACAAATTTTGCTGCCATTTTTACCCATGTGAAAATGTAAAATCTGGGGCTAAAGCAAAATTTTGGTGGTAATTATGTAATTATTTTTTTGCACTGTCCAATGGTATAAAATTTTGTGACCCACCTATGGTGTCAATATGATCACTGAACCCCTAGATGAAATCATGTAGAGGTATAGTTTGTAAAATGGGGTCTCTTATGGGGGGTTTTGCTGTTCTTGTACCTCAGGGGTTATTATTATTATTATTATTTATATAGCGCCATTAATTCCATGGTGCTGTACATGAGAAGGGGTTACATACAAAGTTATAGATATCGTTTACATTGGTTCTGCCAATGTGGAACCATTAAAGCAGTCCTGGAAAATGTGAACTCCAATATGGCGCTCCTTCCCTTATGAGTTTTCCACTGTGCCTCAAAAGTAGTTTTTGACAACATATGGGGTATCAGTGTACTCAGGAGAAATTGCACAACAAATTTTTGGGTCCATTTTCTCCTGCTATCCTTTTGTGAAAATAAAAATAGTGTTAAAATAACATTTTTTGTGTTAAAAATTAGATTTTTTTTATTTTCACTGTTCTATAGTTATAAACTTCTGTGAAGCAGCTGGGGGTTCAAGGTGCTCAACACACATATAAATTCCTTGAGGTGTCTAGCTTTCAAAATGGCGTTATTTGTGGGGGTTTTCCATTGTTTAGGCTCTCAGGGGCTCTCGAAACGAGACATGACATCAGCAGACCATTCCATCAAAGTCTGCATTCCAAAACGTCACTCCTTTTCTGAGCCCTGCCCGTGAGCCTTAACAGTATTTTACCCCCACATATCAGATATCTGCGTACTCAGGAGAAATTGCACAACAAATTGTATGGTGCAATTTCTCCTGTTTCACTTGTGAAAATGCAAAATTTGGGACTAAAAAACATTTTTGTGGTGAAAATGTGATTTTTTTGTTTTCACTGCTCAATGTTATAAATGTCTGTGAAGCACCTAGGGGTTCAAGATGCTCACCACACATCTAGATAAGTTCCCTTCGGGATCTGGTTTCCAAAATGGTGTCACTTGTGGGGGGACTTGCCTTATTGAAATGCTCTGCCCCTGCGATCTAGCGAACACAATTTGGCTGTAGTCAAGAATCATAGAATCACAGAATGGTAGAGTTGAAAGGGACCTCCTGGGCCATCAGGTCCAACCCCCTCACCACCTCTTATGGCAGCCTGTTCCACTCACTGATCACCCTAACTGTCAAAAAGTTTTTTCTAATATCTAATCTGTGTCTCCTCCCATTCAGTTTCATCCCATTGCTTCTAGTCTTTCCTTTTGCAAATAAGAATAAAGATGATCCTTCTACAATGTGACAGCCCTTGAGATATTTGTAGACAGCTATTAAGTCTCCTCTCACTCTTCTTTTTTGCAAGCTAAACATTACCAAATCCTGTAAACCGTTCCTCATAGGACATGGCTCGCAGACCGGACACCATTCTGGTCGCTCTTCTCTGAACTTGCTCCAGTTTGTTGATGTCTTTTTTAAAATGTGGTGCCCAAAACTGGACACAGTATTCCAGATGAGGTCTGACCAAAGAGGAGTAGAGTAATGACCTCACGTGATCTAGACTGTATGCTTCTGTTGATACATCCTAGAATTGTATTTGCCTTTTTTGCTGCTGCATCACACTGTTCAGTCTGTGATTAATTCAGTCTGTGATCCTCAATAAACATACCCATTTTCCAACATATCAACATTAAAGGGGTTGTCCACTACTAGGACAACCCCTTCTTAAACTAAATGTTCGGCACCGATAAAATAATAAAGCCTATACTCACCTCAAATGATGGCACCGTTCCCGCGGTGTTGGCACTTGCTCTCCCTGGGGCTGTGATGCGGTGTTGTGACGCGTGATGTCAGCGACCAATCACTGCTGCTGTCACTGCCTTCAGCTTTGGACAAACTGAACATGAAGAAAAAGCCAGAGCTTCAGCTCATCCCGGACTTCCTCTTCATGTTCAGTTTGTCTAAAGACGGAAACAGTGATGCCAGCGAGCCGTGGGCGCCGAGCATCACATGTCATTCCACCGCATCACAGCCCCGGGACTGTGAGTACCGACACCGCTGAACGGAGCCGGCATGGAAGGCAAGTTAAGGCTTTATTATTTTATCGGTGCAAAACATTTAGTTTAAGAAGGAGTTGTCCTAGTAGTGAACAAACCCTTGAAGAACTGTCTGTTCTTCCTAATATATACAACCTCTTGACAGATGCCATTGCCATAAAAAATTAAGGTTGTTCAATTCATCTCATTGGTATTACAGTTGTAGCTGAGTAGGAATTGCTTCCTGACAGCCACAGTGAGTGCAAAACAGATTACTGGAAAACATGTAAATTGATTGCTGCTTGGTGTAAATGGCCAGCGGCTTTGTAAAACTAGGTGACTATCAATAATAAGTAATCAATTTTCACAAATTTCCATAATCTATTTGACAGCACCTATGACTGTCATTTGTGGCCATTCAACTTTTCGCTGTATGTGGTATATATAACGCTTTCTATAACATCCATTAACCAAAAGTTAAATATTACAAGGAATTATAAGAATAACGACAGAGCAAACATTAGCATTTACTTTGTATGTCAGTTGATCTAGGAGGGCACAGTTAGTTGTACTGCAATTTGTGAGCTGTCAGTTCTTTAAATGGCGTATAATCATTTTTCTCACTATGGAAAAGGTGAGCAGATAATAGTTTCTCTGTCTCCGGTGTCACATATTATCAGGCTTATGGAGGTGGATTTCAGTTTTCTTTTTTATACAGTCTAGTTGAGCTGTGATTCGTGCTTAAACCCCAGCTGCAAATATACTGTACAAACAAGCCCAAGTAAGAAACAATGGCACAAGCATAATTATGTATTCTGATTGTGCCCTTTGTCTCGGTGCTCCTTCGGCATGGAAAGAGTGGGAAGCCCTTGGAAGCAGCTGCTTTTCCTCCTGAAAGTATGAAGAAGTACAACACTGATTGTCAGCAGTACTAATCATATCGACAAAGCCTCTTTCATCTGCACACCTAGGTGACCGCTGCACTAGGATTAGCTGTTGCCGCATTTAGTACAGTAAAGAGTTTATCGTCATCGTGTTTAGTGGATGATTGTGGAAGAATTACTCCTGCTCTAGACTTTCTGGACAACTGTAAAATGTCGTCACATCACCTTCTCCCCTTCCAAATCTAGTATTTATTCTCATGCCGGGAGAGCGCTGGTGACTGTCTGTTGAAACGCTAATGGCCCATGTCATGTTTATCAAGGCAAAGTGGAGATCATGCATTCCAGGCATTGGTTGCTCCCAGAGACTAGAGCAACGAGGACAAACATTCTGTTCGTCATAAAGCCTTAACGTTAATTTAGAGTAATTTTTAATTAAAAGAATATTCCTGTCTAAACTAAAAATAATATAGACATACCAGTCCAGGACATAAGATGAGCAATTCTATCAAGCTGCATGTTAGTATATTATTATGTCACAGTAATGTTTGCCCAAAATTTGAGGACTTCAGTGCGGCAAATCTTCGTTGCTGTATATACGGTAAATCACTCTAAAACTAGGCAGATCTGCTATTCATGTTTCTGAGAAAGCTGACTGCTAGGTTATTGTTGAGCACCCAGTATTAACCCCTTAGTGGACAGAGCCAATTTGGTACTTTATGACCAAGACAATTTTTACAATTCTGACCACTGTCACTTTATGAGGTTATAACTCTGGGACGCTTTAACGGATCTCGGTGATTCTGAGATTGTTTTTTTTTGTGACATATTGTACTTCATGTTACTGGTAAAATTTCTTCGCTATAACTTGCGTTTATTTATAAAAAAAAAAAAACGGAAATTTGGCTAAAATTTAGAAAATTTGCAATTTTCAAACTTTTATTTATTGTGCCCTTAAATCAGAGAGTCATATTGCATAAAATAGTTAATAAACAACATTTCCCACATGTCAACTTTATATCAGCACAATTTTGGGAACATAATTTTTTTTGTTAGGACATTATAAGAGTTAAAATTTGACCAGAAGTTTCTAATTTTTCCAACAAAATTTACAAAAACATTTTTTAGGGACCACCTCACATGTGAAGTGTTTGGGGGGGTCAATATAACAGATAATACCCAAAAGTGACACCATTCTAAAAACTGCACCCTTGAAGGTGCACAAAACCACATTCAAAACTGTGAGCCCTCGCAGGCAGGGTCCTCTATCGTTCTGTACTTGTGTGCCTTGTTTTGCTCATGTCTATTGTACTTGTCTATATTTGCCCCTTTCACATGTAAAGCGCCAAGAAACAAATGGTGCTATAAAAATGTATAATAATTCAAGAAGTTTATTAACCCTTTTGGTGCTTCACGAGAACTAAAGCAATATGGAAAGAAAAAAATTAACAATTTACTTTTTTCACAAAAAATTTACTTTGGAACCAAATAGTTTAATTTTCACAATAGTATTAGGAGAAAATGGATCAAAAAAATTGTTGTACAATTTCTCCTGAGCACACAAATACCCCGTATGTGGGGAAAGCCACTGTTTGGGCGCATGGCAGGGCTCAGAAGTGAAGGAGCACCATTTGACTTTTTGAACGCAAAATTGGCTGGAATCAATGGCGGCGCCATGTCGCGTTTAGAGACCCCCTGATGTACGTAAACAGTGGAACCCCCCAATTCTAACTTCAACCCTAACCCCAACACACTCTTAACCCTAATCCCAACCCTAACCATAACCCTAACCACAACCCTAACCACAACACACCCCTAACTCTAACATAACCATAACCACAACCTTAACCCTAACACACCCCTAACCTTAATCCCAACCCTAACCCCAACCATAACCCTAACCACAACCCTATCCCTACCCTAACTTTAGCCCAACCCTAACTTTAGCCCAACCCTAACTTTAGCCCAAACCCTAACTCAATACCTAGCCCAAACCCTAACCCTAGCTCTAGCCCCAACCGTAACCCTAGCCCAACACTAACGGAAAAATGGAAATAAATACTTCATTTATTTTTTTATTTTTACCTAAATAAGGGGGTGATAAATGCGGGTTTGATTTACTAATTTTTTTGGTGAAGAAAGCAGGGTAAACGGTATCATATGTTAAGTACAAGCCTGCTGCTCATTATCAGACACTTTCTCACTCTCCATCTAGTAACTGCAACATATGCAATTTCATATTGCTCTACTGGAAAACAAAGATTATATCAAGTGCCTGTCATGGTAAAGTACACACAAGATCACATCAGGAACACAAGGTTACTCTTCAAAATGGATTGGTGAATATAAAGGGCGAAACCAAGGTCATATATCTACAAACTCACAATATATTATCAATAAGAAAAGAATCTCATAATCCATACTATGGTCTTAGGGTCTACACCTGTAAGAAAATGGTATTGTTCAATAAACGCACAGTCAAACTTCAGCCCTAAGTTAAAAGTATTTAAAGAGGTCAATTCATCACAACTTTTATTCCAGAGAACTGTTGTAAAAGCATTTAAATTTTGGGACTTTTGCCGTTTGCATGCCAGTTTGAACGAGATCAGTTGAAATGGGTACAGGTGGGGAGGACTCGGGGCTCGATGTGGTGTGAGCACACCTGCCCATGAAATTTACTAAAAATTCTGGTGTTTTGTATGCTAAAAATGCTACTCCAGTCACTGACTAGAATAGCATTTCTGGCTCAATGCACTAAAGCAAAAACCACGGAGAAGATGGGCGCTTCTCCTAATGAATTTGGCACATCCTACTCCAGGGAGTCTTTGCATTTGCTCTATGATTTACCCCTCCGCCATCAAATGTACAGTACTGTATATGCAGAAGCATACATGGAGTATACATGCATTAACCATTCTTTTTCATTTATGGAGACACATTCCCTTCACATTAGTGGAGACATCACAGTACCTGTGCTACGCTTGCGAGAATGAAGAAGACTTGATGGTATATAATTTAGGTTTTTATTCACATCAACGCATTTCAGGTAAAATATTTGTTTTTTTACCTTGAAAAATGTGCCAGTCCAGCACTGAAATGTGTTGATGTGAATAAAAACCTTAATTGTATCCCATGGAGGCTTCTTCATTCCTGCCTAGGCACCGTCATCTCACCACTAAAGGGAACTATACCTGGAAGGATTTCTCCCCAGCCAAGGGCCTGCAGCCATACATTCCAAGACTCTTATAGGTGTTGTGTCATTACACAACCCCCCAGGTGAGCACCACCATCACTCTCACCCTCTCTTGCGGTATTGCCCTATTGTGCGCTTCTGTCCCAACCAGACCTCAGCACGTTCTCTTCACTGACACAATCATTTTTAAACTTTTGACAAATAAAACCTTTATTATAATAAAAAAAAAGAACAAAAGCAAGCCCTGTCTGATATGTCAATATACCCTTTGCTCTTTTCTTGATATATTGTTTCAATAACTTTAATATATATTCTGCTTCTGGAATAGAACATTGTATAAAAAAAAAGCTACATAAATCAAAAAAGTACAGATTTCCTGCCTGCGCCCATTATTAAAGAGTTTAATTCATTGGTCTCTTCCCAAATGTACAGAATGTCCTATGCTGATCATGTTTTCACATGATTTGATGATGCATCAGCCTTTGTTATGGCAAATGTTCAGGATCCAAAATGTGAATACGAACAGACAGAAGAGCATCTGAGAACTGCAGATACACAGAGAGGCTTCCAAAATTGATACCAGCTCTGTCAGCCACTTGTCAGCAAACCGAAAATATGGAACAAGTCACAGTGAAGGAAAAATGTAACAAAACAACATTTTTCATTGAGGCAATAGCAGGCTAGATTTTGGGTGGAAGAGGTTCATTAAAAGGAACCTGTCACAAGAAAAAAACACCATTAACCTGTAGATATAGGGTTAATCAGCAGGCTAATAGTGTTATTACCCTGCCCAGCGCCCGCACGTAGCCAAATGCTATGGGGAGAAACCCCCGGCAGTGTCCAGTTTCAGTTACAGAGGCAGTACCGATTCAGTCACCGATCTGAGTATACAGAGCGGCAGCTGTACCCGCACTCCTGGCTCTGACTGACACTGGCTTTGCATTGGGGCTAATTCATCAGTCAGGGCCAGGGGCTCGGTTACAGCTGCAGCTCTCTGTATACTCAGAGTGGAGACTGAACCAGAGCAGGCGCCACCCTCGTGACTGAAACCCGAGCACTGTCGGAGGGAATAAAGTTAATTTTCTCCCTGCAGTATTCAGCTAAGTGCAGGTGCCAGGCAGCTTATTAACCTGCATATTAACCATTCCAGCCCTAACCCATCTCTTCATCCTATCGCTATCTTCTGGTACCTTTCCCTCTGCCTTCAAACATGCCACCATCACACCCATCCTCAAAAAAAACAAACGTTGACCCAACTGCTATGCCCAGCTATCGCCTCATATCATTGCACCCGTTTGTTTCCAAACTCCTTGAGCAGCATTTCCATGCTCAACTTTCCTCCCACCTCTCATCTAACTCTCTGCTTGACAACCTCCAATCTGGCTTCCGCCCCCATCACTCCACCGAAACTGCCCTGACCAAAATTACTAATGACTTACTCACAGCCAAAGCTAAAAGACAGTTCTCCATCCTCCTTCTCCTCGACCCGTCCTCTGCCTTCGACACAGTTGACCACTGCCTACTGCTACAGATTCTTTCTTCCCTTGGCAAAGACCTTGCCCTGTCCTGGATTGCCTCCTACCTTTCCGACCGCACATTTAGCATCTCCCACTCCCACACTACCTCCTCATCCTGCCCTCTCTCTCTTGGAGTCCCTCAAGGCTCTGTCCTGGGGCCCCTACTTTTTTCCATCTATACCCTTGGCCTAGGACAACTCATAAAGTCCCATGGCTTCCAGTACCACCGGTATGCGGACGACACTCAGATCTACCTCTCTGGCCCAGATGTCACCTCTCTGCTGTCCAGAATCCCGGAGTGTCTATCAGCCATATCCTCCTTCTTCACCTCTCGCTTCCTAAAACTCAATGTAGACAAAACCGAACTCATCATCTTTCCTCCATCTCACGTATCTTCCCTACCCGATCTATCTATTATGGTAAGTGGCATCACGCTCTCTCCAGCACCTAAAATCCGCTGCCTAGGAGTAACTCTCGACTCCGCCCTGTCCTTCAAGCCACACGTCCAAACTCTTGCCACCTCCTGTCGCCTACAGATCAAAAACATTTCCAGAATCCGTCCCTTCCTCAGCCCTCAATCTACTAAAACTCTTGTGCATGCCCTCATTCCCGCCTCGATTACTGCAACACCCTACTCTGTGGCCTCCCCGTCAACTCTCTTGCACCACTCTAGTCTGTCCTCAACTCTGCTGCCCGACAAATCCTCACCACTTTTCTCCCCTTTGCAAATCCCTCCACTAGCTCCCAATTCCACAATGAATCCAGTTCAAACTACTAACACTGACCTACCAAGCTATCCACAAATCCACAACCTGTCCCCTCCCTATATCTCTGAACTAATCTCCCAATATCTTCCTTCATGTAATCTTCAATCCTCCCAAGACCTCCTACCATCCTCCACACTTATTCGTTCCTCACACAACCGCCTCCAAGATCTCTCCCGAATATCCCCCATCCTCTGGAATTCCACGCCTCAACATGTCCGATTATCCATCACCCTCCGATCCTTCAGATGGAACCTGAAAACCCATCTCTTCAGGAAAGCCTACAGCCTGCAATAACCATTCTGCCGCCTCGCCACCACCCAAGCTTCTGCCTCGCCACCACCCGAGCTGCCGCCTCACCACCACCACCTGAGATGCCGCCTCACCACCACCACCAGAGCTGCCGCCTCACCACCACCACCAGAGCTGCCGCACCCCCGACCTTGTCTCTCATTGTAAATTTGTTTACTGTAAACGATATCTATAACTTTGTATGTAACCCCTCTCATGTACAGCACCATGGAATTAATGGCGACATATAAATAAATAATAATAACCCCATACTCCAATTTTCCAAAAACTCAGTTTGCACCGATTGTCATGTGCCCCCCAAAGTTTGTAACGTCTCCTGAAGGCTAAGACATCTCATGAAGATTTAATCAATTAATTTATGGTACACAGCACCTCATGAAAACATAGGATTAACTTTACCCACAGGTAGAAGCGCACGTCATATCCAAGGAGTCCTTGGAAAATGTCCAAACACCATATGTAAAATAAAGACAGCGCCTCACAAGTTGGTGAATCAACATCCCATTTATTCTGCCTTCTGTAGCGACGTTTCGATCCAAAATGATCTTTATCATTTTATTCCTTACCATCAGAGGCAGTTTTACAATGACAGGTAACAACTCTGTACACAGGTGATAACACCGCATCCAGCAATCACAATAGGTGATGATTTCCAGTTTTTATTTTCAATACAGATTGTGAGATTGAAAAAAAACCTGATTTCAACAATATTATTTTCTAATGATAGCTGATAATGATAGTTAATGATAGAAACAGCGAATACCGCACATTACCGTTAGCATGCATCACAGGCGGCTTGCAATGCTATTACAATTATCCATTAGCAGGAAAGGCAGCTACTATGTGACTAACAGGTGCAGATTGGAATATATCATCTGTAATTTACAGCACACACAATCTCGCCTAGCAATAGACCCAGCAGAATGGAAGCGCATGGCAATATTGTAGAGCAGACCTGGGCAAACTGCTGACTGCAGGCCACATCTGACCCTTTGGCAGCCCTCTATGGCTCATGGACAGTTCCAGTTCTTCAGGTAGACCCTTGGAAAAATGCAATGCCCACCCTTGCTGTAGAGCCATCCTGCTCTTCATGCTTTGTGCACAGTTGTTTTGATTGGCAGGAACATAGTATAGAGATCATGGCACCAACTGCAGGAACACCAGAGTTACCAACTTCACTTTTTATTTTTTCTTGACAGCTTACCAAAAACTCACAGACACACAATATTTTTTTAATTTTTTACATACACATTGAAAAACTATAATAAAAGACTATGATTATAAGTGTTGCATATCTACAGCCCATAATACTGATATGAAGACTTTACTGTAAACTGTACAATGATAATAATTACAGTCAAAATTATCTGTTTCTTGATCCTCAAAGATGTCTCAAATTATTTTCATGGACAGGGCAAAAAATTGACCAATTTTTACAGACTGTCCTAAAATTTCTGGATGGTTGTCAACCATGTGTGAAACAATACTTTGCATGCGAGACCACCAACTAGCATCCCATTGCCTAAAAGGCCAATGTACTAGGAAGACCTGGGGGTCCCCAGCTGTCATGCCAACCCATGACCAACCTACTGCCTCACATGAGTTTTAATGGGCTTAAGGAGGGAGCTCCTACTGTCTGTAAAACTAATTAGATGCTATGGAAGGCGGAGGGTTGTAGTGGGAGCCAGCTGTATAATACATCCACCATCATTACGGTGGGAAAAAACGGCTTATTTCAAAATATTGTTACGCTACCAGAAGGAGTTAGAGAAGTGGTGTACTTGTATGGTATTCATGCTTGAGAAATACAAAGGTAACAAGCAGGCCATGTCCGCTTACTACAGTTTGCCCATTTCCTGTTTAATCTTTCTATTAATTCTGCACTGCGGAGTCAGCTCTTCCCAGAAGCCAGGATGCCAGCGCTGCACTCCTCTCTGATTGCATTACTATATGGAGAAAGTGAATGGCAGATAGAAATGAGAATCTCTGCTATACTCCCTTGCAACTGCTAAATTAAAAGGTAATAATGTGTTTTAAACAAAATTACTGTATTTTTGGACCATAAGACGCACTTTTTTCCCCCCAAAATTTGGGGGAAAATGGGGGTGCGCCTTATGGTCCCAACATACCAAAAAATCCGGTGGCGGCGGCAGCCTTCCTGTGGTGTCTGGCCAGCAGCGGGGCTCTGTGCTGCGTGGGGGGCTCCGCCGGCATTTCCCTCTTAGCCGGACAGCCCCCGCAGCTCCGCTGCTGCGGCCTCCTGATACATGGCCGCCAGGGGCCTCCGGTGGCGGTCCCGACGAAGTCTTCCGTGCGGTGGTGCCGGGGCAGCAGCCGGCTCTGTGCTGCAGGGGGGCTCCGCCGGCATTTCGGTCTTAGCCGGAAAGCCCCCCGCAGCTCCGCTCCCTCCTGCATCTCGGTGGCGTCCTCAAACATGGCCGCCAGGGGACTCCGGTAAGATGGCCGCCGAATCTCATTCAAGTCTCGGCAACGAGATCTCTTCTCCCGAGATTTTGTCCTGGCGGCCATGTTTGAGGACGCCACCGAGATGCAGAAGGCAAATCAGCGTGGATTTTTCCACAGCATGTGCACAATTCATTTCACATAGAATAACATTGGCTGGGCACTACACTGTGGATTTGATGCAATCAAAAAAAAAAGCTGCGGATTCGCATCTAAATCCACAACGTGTGCACATAGCCTTAGATGGTGCAGTAATCTAAGTACCCTGTCCCTAGTATTATACTTACAAGCAGTCTTCTGCTCTTCCTGCAGCCGCTCTGGTCCCAATCCACCATCTTGTGATCGCAACATCTGCTGACTGCAAGTCAGAGTAACGGTCACACACTCTCAGTGATAGTCTATGAAAGCCTTGTTCTGTCCCTGTTCTATGACTTACATTGTGTTGTGACTTCCGGCTCACCCAGCAAACACTGGAGCGATCAGACAGGTCATAATCTGCAGAAGACTGACTGCAGCAACAGAAGAAGATGGAGGCCGGTAAGTCTGATACTAGATGCTGTAAACTTAGATTAGCAGTATCATTCCAGCGCTAAAATAAAAAAAAATGCTGGAGTGGTGCTTTACATCCTGGGAGCCAGGTAGTCAGTGGGGTGAATTTATGCTGAACTAGTCACTAAAAGGTAAATATCTGTCCCCACTAAAATTTACCCTTTAGGAAATGTTAAATCAGTCTCCTTTTGGGGAAACCTCTGTTACCTTTACCCTTAGTGAAATAGTTTCAGATCTATGCAGTAGCGTAGCTACTGGGGGGGAGGGGCAGAGAGGGCGGTCGCCCCGGGCCCTGTGCTTTGAGGGGGCCCACCCGGAGCTAAGCTACTGTAACTGTATCAGATGCACAGCGCGCCCATACAGTTACGTTCTGTAGCAGAGCAGGGAGACTCACTGCCACCCGGCCACTATGGGGCCCCTGAGCAAGTGGGAGGCCCGATGCTGCAGTGGCCACCCCCCCACCTGCCATCGCAAGTGCAACTGTATTGGCTCGATGCCTATACAGTTGACTGCGTTGATGAGAGTGGGAGCGTTACGCTCCCTCTCCCATCATCCCCTTCTCAGCATCTGACGTTCCCGACGCAGAAACTGACAGGGGTTGCGATGATGTCAGAAGTGAAATGTGTCCTTGTTGTAATTTCTGCAGCCGAGTCCTGGCTGGAAGAAGTTGTCATGTCGGTCTGGGCCAGATGGAAAAGACGGGAAAAGTGAACGATTCCATCAGAAAGAACGTCAGCTGTAAGTCACTATCTGTAGCTGTGCTGTGATCTCTTATATGTTCCATAGTACTGGTATTTACCACTGACAATATGGCGGTAATATCAATGTTGGGCTTTGTATAGAGAATATTTTCAACAACAGTGCAGTCATCTGCTGAGGTTCTCCTACATCCACTATGAGGCCGGCGTCACATTTGCGAGTGTGATGCGAGTAAGTTGCACGACTTTCTCGCATCAACACCCGGCATAGCCGCCCGCTCTCGGACCCGAGTGCGCGGCGGCATAGAAATACATGCAGCCGCACACTCGGGTCCGAGAACGGGCGGCCGTGCCAGGTGTTGATGCGAGAAAGTCGTACGACTTACTCGCATCACACTCGCAAGTGTGACGCCGGCCTTAGGGTGCGTCACACAGTTGTAATCAGGGTTACCTGGTTAGGGGCCCACTCAGAAGTTTCGCCCCTACCGAACCAAAACCCTAGCTACGCTTCTGGATCTATGCAATATGTATTTCTATGATTATGCAAGTTTTACCTTTATATTCCAACATAATCATGATTTTTACCAAATCACAAGCTGAACTTTAATACATTGGCCGTGCATAAATAAGCACAATTGCTGCTATAAGATGGGTAGCGGGCACCTCACACTTTCTTCAGTAGGCACAATGCAAACTGCAATCTGAGTATTAGTTGAATGTATGGAAAACGCAAATTATAGCTGAAAACGAGGGTGTAGTGTAGTTACATAACTACTATCATCATCTAGCAAATGCAGTTACGGTGCATGGAATGGCTGGGGGCTGCCTGACTTGTCATTGCTTCACTCTGAAAGCCAAAGCAAACGGCCCCAATTATTCTAAACACCACACATGCTTACAGTGTGCTACACAAACACTGCATCCTGGGAGGCAGACGTGTGGTTTTACATCTATGTGAATTCTGTGTAGGCTGCATGGCTTTAAAGAGCAAACTAAGCAAACATTTTAAATGTCAAATTAATGTTATTATGGCTTTAAAGCACAGGAGTGAAAATGACCCAAAATAACTAAGATAGAACAACAAAAGCACATCATCAGTAACACCCGAGTTAGGAGAGAAAAAACAATAACTTTTCCTATAGGTAAAATGGTTTTCCACAACAAGGATACTGATGACCAATCCTTAGGATAGCTCATCAAAGCAGATCAATGGTGGTCTGACACTCGGCATCAACTGTTATCACCTTAATTAGCGGTTGGATATCAACAGTATATATAGCGAATAGCAGCTTGGAGAGGCCGGAGCCCTGGGCTTGCACAGTGGGCAGAGGCTGGCATGACGAGGGTTTGGAGAAGGTGGGGTGAGGGTTAATATAGGAGATTCTTTAGTGAGGAGGCATTTATAATGGGGGTTGGTTTACCACTTTCCCACTCCCTGGGTCATAGAGCTAATCATACTGTCGCCTCACCTTAATATGGCAGGCATCTGTGGACCAGCTTCAGGAATCCTTCAGGATGGCGGATAGGGGTCACCCTCCGGGCTGGCTTGACGAGCAGGTGGCGAGGATTATCGGCAGTGGAGCAAGGGCGGCGGCGACACAATCTCCGCTGGAGAGGCGCCCTTGTAGGTCTCGCCACATGGGATAAACATGTATCACAAAATGCACATAATATTGTCAGGTAAAAAAAAATTTTTTACTTCATGAAAATGGCGCCGGCGGCGCATGCGCAGTAGCATCTATTGCTTTCGGCCACCAGCGCGATTTTGTTGCAGCCACATTTTTTTCCCTCCACCAAAATGGCGGCGGCGCATGTGCAGTAGCATCTATAGACAAGCTGCCATTTTGCTGGAGAAAATTATTTTTGAGTACAGCAAAATGACATCGGCAGCACTTGCGCAGTAGCATCTATCGGAGCACGATAGATGCTACTGTGCCGCCTGTGCCATTTTGATGAAGGTAAATATTTAATTTTTTTACCCAACAATATATGCATTATACGATAATTGCTACAGCACAGGCGCCATTTTGCTGAATGTGAATTTTATTTTCTAACCCCACAATATTATATGCATTGTGTAAAATAAGTAGCAGGCCATTAAAGGATCAGTGACCTGTCATAAGCCATAAGGATGAATATGTAAGTAGAGCACCACATAAAGATCCCCCCCGAAGCATGAGAATCTCATTAGCTGAAAACTACCGTATTTTTCGGACTATAAGACGCACTTTTTCCCCAAAAAAATTGTGAGGAAAATGGGGGGTGCGTCTTATAGCCCGAACGCAGGCTTACCGGGGGGTTGCGGCACCACAAATACGGTACTACAAATACAGATTAAACAACAACCATAAGACGGATTTCATCAACCAAGGTATCATTTTAAACAGTATAACAGCACCAACCTGACAGTATCTGTAGTTTACTAAGCACAATCCTACAGACAGGTGTGCTTTAAGTATGTTTCAGCTCTTATTGCCATTGTTTTCATACAGGTGCCCCCCTTTTGACATGGATTATAGGCAATTCCTACGTCTACTGGGGTGTTGCTCAGGCGGACGTGAGACAGTTAGGTTTTCTGACAGAAAAGACGGTTAACAGGTGGCTTGGTTTCATAGGGATGGGGTGGAACAGGGTTTTTAAAGAAGTTTATCGGTTTGTTCGTTTAGATCGTCCCACAAATACTTTAGTTTTGCACTTTGGGCGTAATGATTTGGAGGTTCGCCCATGCAGTGATTTGGTTGAAGATAAGAAGCATGATTTTTTACAGCTTTGGACATCTTTTTCTGGGATCATTACAGTTCTATTATCCCCAAATTAAAATGCTTAATTATGGGAAATAAAAATTAATAAAGAACAAACCATAACCAGTATCACCAGGTTTGCCATAACCTGAACTATAAAATGAAAACATAGTGAACGCTGTAAAGAATGGCAGAATTGCTGTTTTTTATTTCTCCCACCTACAAAAAAAAACAACAAAAACAAGAAAAAGCAATAAAAAAAATGGTACACAAAACAGTACAGCTAAAAAAACAGTTCATTCAGACAGCTAAAGAATTAACATAGTTCACTGGATGGAAAAATGAAGTTGTTTCTGCCAGAAATACAGTATGTATAGGGTATATACACAAATTGAGTGTTTGCACCAAATTTTTCTGCATAAAATCAGGGCGTTGGCAGAGAAGCACTGTATAAATTATGTGCATCTTTGACGTGTTTTAATGTGCGTTTTTTTATGCGATTTTACTTGCGTTTTTTCCCAGTGAATAGAATGTGTGAGAAATGCTGCAAAAACAAAAAAGAATTTAGAAGCTGCAGATTTGAAAGTGCTTCAATGTAAAAATGTGCTGCGCATGAGATTTCAGAGATCTCATTCACTTTGCTGATATTGCAAAATGCAACATTTTTTTTACCCTTGAAAAATGCACGTCAAAAACGCATAGTGTGAACAAGCCCTAAAACATAAAAAGATGAAAGAAAGAGAAGGGAGTGTGATCCAAGCATTGTAATTAGAGGAGCCACAGGGTACCTGTAGATGAGTATATACATTATTTTTTTTATTTTACACTATGCGGGCTGTTTTTTTTTTAAAGGATGGACAGGCCCTGTAAACCTCCATTTGAATATCTTCATCATATAATATGTTGGAACCAGGTATGGACTGGGGCTGAAATTCGGTCCTGGCATTTGAAATCACACAGGCCCATGTTGTCCCTGTCCCCAAGCACCAGATGGGATAAATTACTAACATTACCCTGGATGGAGGAAAGGAAGATTTACTACAAGACCCATATTTCTAATGATACCTGTGACCTGCTGGGGTAAGTGACAGAGTCAGCGGCCTTGTGCTCCGTCACAACTCTTAACAGTATGGGTGTCTTGGGAACACCGATTCTGTAAACAACGTAGCAGACATGGCGGCCCACGACCAGACAGGCCTTTCTGGCATTTGCCAGAATTGCCAGTCCGGCCCTGGTTGGAACATTTCTTTTGCACATCCACAAGTTATTCTCACCTATGGGGTTAACCAGGTGAGCTTTGTCTGCCAGCATGGCACAGACTATGGCACTGACCCTTTGTAATGTGAAATGAACCTGACATTAGTTGTTATAGAGGATTGGAAGTTAATTGTTCTCTTATTACTTAAAGGGTATGCCACACTGAACAATATCGCGAACGGGATCGCTAAAAAACGTCACTATTTAGCGATCCCGTTAGCGATGTTGTTCAGTGCGGCATCTGCCAGCGACGAGCTTCCTGCTGTGATCTCGCTCGTCGCTGGAATCGTTCCGGACCCTATTTTCTCGTCGGCGCTCCCGCTGGGTAAGTATATATCGCTAGTGTGGCACCTTTTCTTAGCGATTTAGCGGTACTTTTGTACCGCTAAAGTCGTTAAGAAGATCGCTAACGGCGATAGCGTCGTTAACTATATCGCTAAATGTGGCTGCATTTAGCGATATAGAAACAATCCCGCTAGCGATCGCATTAGTATGCGTCGTTATCGTGATCGCTAGCGGGATTGTTTAGTGTGGCAGTACCTTAAGTCTACTGTGACACTAACAATGTGTTAATTGATACTTTTGTTATACTAGAATGGCCAAGATAAATCCCAACACTAGAAATAATACCGGATATTCCACTTTACTCTAAAAATAAAGATAAAGCGCCCAGAACAAACCAGAAATAGAAAATGTACATGCATTTCAGAAATTTCACTGTGAGCTTCTGATTGAATACTCACAAGCACAGTACCATCTAGCAATACATTTAATTAGTGCGGATGAAGTCTGAATGACAATATTGCATTAGTAAGCGAGTTGTGCTAGTTAACCACAGTACGCACGACAATGTAGACGTAAGTGGGAAAGTCCAAAGCGCCGCTTTCTGAACAGGGAATTACATTCTCATTTTCCAAAGACGATCAATAATCTCTCCTGACGCAACACAACTTTAAATCTGTCCCCCCAGTAGCCAGTACTCATCAATGAATTAAATTCCAAGCGGAACATTTCAGGAGATCATTAGCATGGGTTACAACCTGTACATTACTGGGGCAGACAGCAAGCAGCATGATCGATACTATTCATCTCTATCCCTCTGATGGCCAGGTTCAGTTTCCAACCTTGCTATCTTTCCTGTGAACGGGGCCTGTTTTCACCCAACATAAATATAAAATATACGTGCTTTATTGGTTTGCCCTGACTATGTCATCTGTATTACCCCAAACTACAAAGGAAAAAACAATGATAGGTTTGGCCAGTTGGACTAACAATGGGCACAGGAAAAACATCCTTTAGATTGCTGGGAGTCCGAGCCGTGAGACCGCCTAAGATTGCTCAAAATACTTGTAATAAAGGTACATTCCCACGTTCGAGACGCTAGTCTCCGCAACAGAAATTAAATTAATAGAATGTATTTGGATGTGGTAAATCCGCATGGTTGAGTGAACACATGCGGATTTATCTACGTTCAATAGAACGCAGCGTTTTGGAAGCAGCGAAATTACGCAGTGTCCAAACCGCTGCTCATTCTGAAGAAGCTCCGAGCTTCAAGGCAGAATTTTGAAGCCACATAAATTAGCTTGGAAGCATATTGACGCACTCCAAGTGTAACGACACATCAAAAATGCATTTCCAGGCTACTTTGCATATGCGATCAATGCTTGATTTCTCCCTTTTTTTAAGATTTCTAAATTATACATTTCCATTTTATTTATTTATGACTTATTCAAGTTGCTTATATAGCATCAACATTTTATAGAACACAGTGCAGATATCATTCACATCAGTCCATCTTCCAGATATCAGTTTCAAAAGAAGCTAATTAGGTCATCGGTATAGTATTACTGTGTAGCAGGAAGCTGAAGAAAACTCATGCAAATACAGGGAGGACATACCATTTTCTAGCAGATGTTGGCAATAAGGAAACTAAGTTGATGATTGAGCCACATTGTTTTTTTTTTACCCATCTGTTTATTTTTATATTTTGGTATTTACTCTTGTCCATATTCAGCATTTGCTTTTTTAAGACTTCCCCGTTTACTTATTTGTAAACCATTCCATATCCAGGACCCAGTGCAACTAGAAATGGAAATCATTACTTTACAGTTTTCATTTTAAATTATATTTACTGTTGAACTATAACGAAGGAGAATGGGCCAGGCCTGTGAGAACCATCAATCCTTGGCCCACAAATGTGGACCGGACTTACCCTGCTAAGTGTCTACTGGGTCCTCATTAGGGTCTCTGATGGTGAGGATAGGCTGGGCTGCTGGTAGACACCAAGTAACACTTCAGGGCTGTCTGACTAAAGGGTCAGAGGGCAGGTACGAGGTACAGGAGGGCGAGACAGAAGCACAGAAACATAGTCAGAAGGCCGTGGTCATGGCAGACAGCATGGGTTTACAATACATAGTTTGAGTCAGGGATGGAAAGTCAAACAGAGCAGGTAAACAGGCTGGGGCAATAACGGGAGACAGAATACGGAGAGATGCTAGCAGGTTAGGAACCAACGTACGGGCAAGAAATGATGGGAGGAGGTACCTAATATAGAACCAGCTGGCACAGGATAGGCTACGGAAGCTTAACTCTGCAGTACACAGCAGGGTTAAATTCCTGCAGAGATGAGCCAGGCCCCCCCCTCCAAAGCCAAATGGAAACAACAAGAGGACGCAGCAGTGCTGAGGAGTGCTGCAACAGGCAAACTCAGTGAGACGATCTGACACGAGGAGGAGCCGCACGGTGAGTAGGGTGGCGCTGAGGAGGCATACGAGTTACCAGCATGACAACAAAATACCTTTAAGGCATTTTCACTCATTCAATAATTGATGAATGTTCCTAAGAACACTAACTCCTGATCTCCTGTAAATATGCAGACGATCACATAATTAAGGGCTCATTCAGACACCCATGAATCTCAAACCACGATCTGGCCATGGCTCTCCTGACCTGAGTATGACAGCTTGATATATTTCTATGAGGCTGTCACGCTCGGGTCAGGAGACACGTGGCCAGTCCGTGTATTAGGGGTCTGTGCTTGGATCGATTTGCACGGATGTCTGCATGAGACCTAATATGCAAAATCCTTGAATGTTGAATGATTGGATCATTTAAGGGATAATTAAGGCTGTGTTCACATGTCACATGCAGCTGTCATGCTGGGCCTTTAGGATTCTGATCTTGCAGGTGAAACTGATGTTTCCCTGCAAGATTAAGTGATTGTGCAGGGAAACAGTTGAAAATCCACAGCGGTACAGGACTGCAGCGGCTAAAAGCTGCAGCATCACTGCTACATGTGAATGCAGCCTAAATCATCTTAGTCAATCGTGCATCTACCGATGTAAACAAGGAATGTATTACTAATAAGATGCATGTGATATGGGCAGAATGATTGTATTAATGACCCACATACTGTATGCTCCGGTCATTTGACTTAAATGCATTTATATTATCGCTAATTGATTTGTATTTAGTAGAAAATAAGCTCATTTTAGGCAAAAACCTGCCCATGTAATTGGGAAGACCGAGGGGCACAAGTAAAATAATGGCAGCAAATATGGACTTTTTGCATTACTACATTTTTTGTAAAGAAAGGTCATGATCACAGACTACCCTATAACTATTCATCACAGGAAGCCAGAACAGTTTTATCAGATAAATAGTGTGAAAGTTTACATCCTTCACACAAGTAAAGTGGTTTTCGTGATGTGCTGAGAGCCCTTTGGTTCCCTGTAGTCCAGGATTCTGTACAGCCGAAGAAGCTGATGAAGTCAGAAAAGTTAATAAGGTCATTATGCCTGGTCAAACAACGTGTTTGAAGATAATATGAAAACATAAAAAGAAAAATCTTTTCAGACTACTAGAAGGAAAAAGATAAGGTTGGCATTCATGACTGAACACGTTAATGGCCACAGGCTGTCGCTGACCACTCCTTCGTTTTCACTTGTTGAAACAAGCAGAGAGATAGTAGAAGACAGCAACAGAAAAACAAGAGACAAGAAACCTTACACTTCCATCATCTGCTTGTGATACAACACAGACATTTTCCCATGTACCTGCCGAACAGAAAAGACTTATACCGATCCAAAAAAAGGGAATAATAAATCAGTGGTCACAAGGGAGCCCAGGAAGACGGCAATCAGGATAATAGGCGGTCCAAAGCAGCTCCAGCCATAACCTCCAATGGAAATGGAGGACAATAACTGAGTAAAAATAAAAATATACGGTCAGGAGGAGCGCTAAGAACACACAGACAATGAAAAAGTTTCTTTAGCCAACCTGACGAAGACGGGTTACCGTCGAAACGCGTTGTGGGCTAAAGAAACTTTTGCATTGTCCGTGTGTTCTTAGCGCTCCTCCTGACCGTATATTTTTATTTTTACTCAGTTATATCAATCCAAAGTATTTACCATTGTGTTTTATCAAAAGAATGCAAAAGTAAACTTTCATAAATAAAATCTACAATGCTGGTAAATAAAAGGCAAAGTCATATTATGACTTGTATATTTCATCAAAGATCCATTCGAAAGAGTGTAAAGAAGCCAAGGTTGGACAAAAGCCAGCACTAAACATGTTCCATAGAAAATACTGCATATTGTATTAAGGCCCTTAGGACCCCTAAGGCACTGCAAAAAGAGAGAGAGGTGTCATGTCACATAAAGGTAGTTAGGGCAAGAAACATTTGGACAGTGACACAAGTTTTGGCAATTTAGCTGTTTACCAAAACATATTCAAGGTACAGTTATATAATTAACCCCTTAACGACCGGCGATACGCATTTTAACGGCGGCAGTTAAGGGTACTTATTCCTCAGCGCCCGCTTTTAACGGCATTGAGAAATAAGGGTACAGCGCCCCCCAGTGTCGGTAGCTGAGAACCTGGAGAACATGATCAGGGCCAGTTTATATAGTCCCTCGTCACGTGATCGCAAAATAACGGTGTTCACAAAAAAAAGTCAGATTTACAATTAAATTCTTTCTCCTCTGATATGATCTAACATATCAGAGAAGAGAGAAATGGGGTCCCCCGAGAAACCCCCGGATACCTCGGCCATCCTCGGGCCCTCCTGATCTGTCCCCCGGTCCTCTGCGTCATCTTCCTGGAAAAAAATGGCGGGCGCATGTGCAGTCCACCCACCGAGATTTGCTGGCTGGTACCCGGCAACAATAGGAAGTTTTTCCTATTGGTCCTTTTGATCCCAGTGATCAAACTAAAAAAATAGTGAATCAAATCCCCCTTTGTAATCCCACAATAGTATATACAGTATCTAAAATAAGGAGGTCACTGAAGTATCAGTGATCTGTCATAAGCCATATAGATGAATATGTAAGCAAAGCACCACATAAAGCCACCCCCACAGGCCGCCCCGAAGCACGAGAATCTCATTAACTGAAAACTACAAATACAGATTACACAACAACCACAGACGGATTTCATCACCCCAAGTATCATTTAGATCAGTATAACGGCGCTGATCTGACAGTGTCTGTGGTTTACTGTGCACAATCCTGATGACAGGTTCACTTTAAGAAAGAAAGATCCACAAATAAGCAGCAACTAAAGTCAGCTGCAGTGAAGGCCTGACAAAGCATCACAAAAAAGAAAACTCAGCGTTTGGTGACTTCCATGGCTTCCAGACATTCATACAGTCATTGCCTGCAAAAGATTCTCTACAAAGTATTAAAAATGAACATTTTATTTATGACTAAGTTAATTAGCCCAATTAGTTTTGAGCCCCTGAAATGAGGAGGATTTGTAGAAAAATGGTTTCAATTCCTGAACGTTTCATTGGATATTTTTGTTCAACCCCTTTAATTAAATCTGAAAGTCTACACTTCACTTGCAGCTCAGTTGTTTCATTTTACATTTAAAATAGTGGCATGCAGAGATTCGGTCACTGTCCAAATATTTCTGGACCTAATTGTAAATTGTGAATTCACATTTACTGTAGATTTAGCATTTTTTTAAATCACTTTGCTCACCTTGAGATACATGTTCCAGATGTCCCTAGCACATCCTTATTTTTCCTGATCATAAGCAATACACCATGGGGGGAGTTTAGAATATAAACTTTTGGGAGGACAGGGAGTGGACGTATCGTTAGTGTGGCCTGAGAGGTAAGGGGAACCCCTATCTCCTCCAAAACATGTGGACTTGTGCATTATGATGAGCTATGGGCTGTAAATTGCCCATGTATTGTTCTTGCACAGGGGCCATCTTCTATCAGTTTTGTCTGATACACTGCATTCTTTTTTTTTTTTTTTTACAACATGGCATTCTCTATCTGTGGCTGTTTTACCCCACTGACTTTTCTTATGTGATAACTGCAAAATAAAAAGAAGGAATTGGAACCTTTTTCTAACAAAAATAGACGTTTAGATGAGTTTTTGTTGCATTTTTAGAAACCTCTTCAACTGTGAGTGGCTTCAAAAAGTACATCAGGGACGTGATATAGAGGAACATTTTTTAAATCGTCTGAAAAAAATGAAATCCTTATAAATGACAAACTTGGGCCTGTAGCCAACAGGCAGCAGAGAAATCTGGAATCCACATTAAAATCTCTCAGCTGTTTCCCATGGCTGCGGCTGTTCACTTCCAGCAGTATAATTATTTTACTGGGAATTTTGCTCCATACTTATCATTTTTCATGACCAATAAAATCCGTTGCCCAGCTGAGCGCAGTCTCATTCCTCAGCCTCTGGAACAAAGATATATCAGATTGCACAAGGTCATTCGGAACTAGGATGACATTTTCACAACGATGCGTTGCTTCTAATGCATCAGAGATCTCCAATCTTAATGTCAAAATCTCCTGCCCAAACAAAACGTTGGAAAATGTTACAAATTATAAAACAACGTGAGAGGCTATTAGGGTGTAATGTCTGAATAACGTTAAGACATATTTGTGATGAGCCAGATGTTGCTCAGCGGTTGGAGCAGGCGCTTGGCTGGGCTCCAGGGACAGCTGATGTGATAGGTATGCACCTGATCCTTCCATTAGAACATACAATGAGAATGAAGCAAGCTGGATGATGAGCAGAAGA
Organism: Oophaga sylvatica; assembly: GCA_033576555.1. Lineage (NCBI taxonomy): Eukaryota > Metazoa > Chordata > Amphibia > Anura > Dendrobatidae > Oophaga > Oophaga sylvatica. The sequence continues at coordinate 318,195,542 of JARQOD010000002.1, forward strand.
TGACCACTTAACTGATTTTCCTGACAATCTCTAGGAAGAATGATCATGAATGGTAACGAGGATTAGACTGCACCATGTCAACAGAAGCACTTGTCAGCATGCAGGATTCAGATTATCAAGTCATATACAAATGGATTAACGCCTTGAAACTTCGCATCGCAAACCCTTTATGTCATTGGAAGCACTTTGTTAGCATAGTAAACGTGGTTCCCTAATGTAGACTTTAATCAAAGCCTAAAAAAAATTTCAAAACGTCCTTATTCTATTAGGAGAATGGGTACATGTTGGCTCAGTGGTTAGCACTGTTGCTTTGCAGTGCTGGGGTCCTGGGTTCTAATCCCACCAAGGACAACATCTGCAAGGAGTTTGTAAGTTTCCCCTTGTTTGCGTGGGTTTCCTCCTGGAACTGCTTCATCCTGCTGGAGAGGAGCTTGTGGATCGGGACAGAGACATCAGTGGATGAGCATGAGGTCATCAAACATAATGCTGAAGCAGCATGTCTCCAGTGAGGATTGGAAACCAATACTGGATACCCAGTTCAATATGAAAGCTTTGAAGACAGCGCAGAAGACCACAATCATGCATGCCAGCTTGCTCTTATTGATAACTTCACTTTACCTGTGATGCAATAATGTTTTGCCTGTCATAGCACAACAACACCATAGAATGTGATCTGTCACAATTCCACCACTTAGGATACTTGCCTGTCGGAAAAAAACCTGATGTGTGAAAGTAGCCTTACTGTGTCCTGGACACAGTGAGTGGCATTTCAGCCACCGTACAGAATCAGGGTCGTGATGAACTGTCAGTATTGTGAGTGACAGCTCAGCCATCCAATCTGGGGTTGGGGCGTGATGAGCTGTCCATATTGTGAGTGACAGTCCAGCCGCCAATCAGGACAGGGGTGTGCTGAGTTTCTTCCAGGTGTCTGCCATTCTGGGTGATTAACTGGCTATTTAGCTAGCTGTCAATGTCTGATTATTGCTAGTCGCAGCTTTAGCTGAGTGGTGTGTGTGTGCCTTGTTTTCCAATGCTCTGTTTCTGATCTTTTGCAGCCCTACCTTGCCTTTGACTATCCGTTTGCCTAGCCCCTGTCTAGAGCCACTATCTTTCTGGAATTCTGACCTTGAACTGTGGCCTGATGATGCCTTTTTCTTACCCCTCTGTTTATGATGAGCTCTCTTAATATCTGAGCCCGGACCTCTTGACTACTCTGTCTCACAGATTGCTCTTGAGTAGTGACTCAGCATCACATAATCCTACCCAAAACTAAGTTTCCAACCTATCTTAAGGTATCAACCGACATAGCCCTTTTCTCTCCATTTTTCAGAACCAGTCCTACAAGAATCTCTGTATACATATATATTGTTGCCAGGAACTGAACTACATTAGAAAGCGTAATATTTATAATGAATGCCTCATAAAGTCTTGTTTAAAGGGAACTTGCCACCAGATTTTGTCCATACGAACTGGCCCATCGCGCTGTAGCATGTGTAAAGTAATGGCTTTGTGTCTTGAAAGAGATAAAAGTTATGAAAACTCCTGCACCGTATAGTAATTGGTCATATCGGTTAGATAACATGATATAATTAGGGATGTTCAGGCTTGTTCAAGCTTTAGAACATGAAACAAGGGTAGGAATTATGCCTGAAAATTTTGGTGGACCGTGCTGCACGGTTTTTCATACTTTACTGGTATTTTTAGAGCTTTTTTGAAGCGTCAGGTTACTCAAGAATAAAATGAAGTGCTAAAATACCCTGTGGTAAGTAAATAAGTACTGTGTTTTGCAGACTATAAGACGCACCCCAATTTTTTTTGTGTGTGTGGGGTGGTGGGGGGTATAGAATAAGAATACATTTTTTTTTTTTTTAGAAAATGGTGCTCCGTCTTATAGTCCGAATTTAAGGTAGCTTAAAGGGGAGCGGCGTCACAGAAGACAGGGTCGCTGCTGCAGGAAGCTGGCGCTGGCGATAGTGTGGGGCTGGGAGGATGTGGTGACCCGGCGGAGCGAGGCTGTGACCCGTGGGATTCCTGAAAATGTCGGCGGTGAGGCAGGAGTGGAGTTCTCATTCTGCCCATTGATTTCCTAGCAGTGCGCTTCAGGAAAATGGCATCAGGATGCTGCTCAAGCGCACATTGACTTCTCGGGAGCCGGTAAGCTACATTCACACTATAGGATGCATCCCCATTTGCCTACCAAATTTTGGGGGGGGGGTGAGTCTTATAGTCCAAAAATACAGTAATTAGTAATAATATTATAAATAATATAGGGTACAAACAGTAGTTAAGATTATTTTGATCAAAAAAGCATAAAAATCATCCCACTGCCACAAGGTGTACCCAATCGGGAGAGTCCTATAAGCCAAAGATTAGTTTAAACTTTATTTTGGGGTTAGTATAATTTTTATAATAAATTAAAACTTGAAAAACACACAAGTAGAAAATGACACTAAATATAAAATGCCCCGAAACAGATCCTAAAATACAATGCTACATATGAAAACTGCTGACATTTTAAGATGAGACTGTGAAGGGTCCCTAAATGTAGAAAGGTATGTAAACTGCAGCAATCTAAGCACCTTGGCGATATCAGCATTTTCTGTGAGATGGCTGCATTTGATGTCAGTGGGTAAAGAATTATGTTGGAAATATCCAGTAAGGTCAATCTGTGACTGCCCATTAGGGTTTAGCACTTAGAGAATATTCCAGCTCATTCACTTGGACATACAGTTAGGTCCATAAATATTTGGACAGAGACAATATTTATCTAATTTTGGTTCTAGACATTACCACAATGAATTTGTTTTCCAAAGTTTTTATTAACATTTTGTATATTTTAACAGTCAACAAATTAACTTTATCAAAGCATATTGATATTTTCGCCTTACATCTGTTCTCCAAGATGATTTGTGAAGAGGGGAAATGGGAAGGGTCTTTGGGAAAAGGGGTAATAGAAGGGTAAAGGGAATGGGTTGAGGGTAGAGAACTCAGAATAAATAACTTTACATATTCTAGGCAACACATATTAAACAAGTGAAGAAAAAAAAAAATTTAATAAAGTATCCTGAGGCACCTGAAACCAGTAAAAAGGATTAGAGTTATGTTTAGGGTTTGGGAAATATTGAATTCCAGTGGTTCCATTTCTTCTCATATCTATTAATGCAGCCGTTGATCCTGCGAATTTGAGGTCCAAAGAGTTATGGATGTCAAGTCTGTCGACAACGTCAGCAATTTGTGGGGTATCTGGTTGTTTCCAGTGGAAGGCTATCAGGTTTTTGACTATTAGTAGGATATGTACCAAAACGTATCTCTTGGAAGGATGAATGTCTTCTAGTCCCAAAGATAGCAAGGCTGTTTGTGGAGTAAGAGGGTAGTCTTTTTAAGGCTAAGTTCACACGTTGCGGAATTGCCGCGGAAATTTCCGCGGCAATCCCGCACTTCTCCCGCAGGAAATACGCACGTTTTTTGTATGCTGATTCCCGCCAGAATAATAGCGTTTTGCAAGCGTAATTAGCTTGCAGAATGCTAGCGTTTTCCTAGCGATCTGTAGCATCGCTTGGAAAACTGATTGACAGGTTGGTCACACGAGTCAAACATAGTGTTTGACTCGTGTGACCAACTTTTTACTATTGATGCCGCCTATGCCGCATCAATAGTAAAAAGATCTAATGTAAAAATAATAAAAAAAATAATAAATAATGATATTCTCACCTTCCGGTGGCCCCCGCAGCCTTCCCGCGGCCCCCGCAGCTTTCCCGCCTTCAGCGACGCTCCCGGCAACTCCGGTCCCAGGAGTGCTTTGCGACAAATCACACCGATGACGTAGCATCTCGCGAGACCGCTATGCCATCTGGGTGATTCTCGCAAAGCACTCCCGGGACCGGGAGTTGCCGGGAGCGTCGCTGAAGGCGGGAAGGCTGCGGGGGCCGCGGGAAGGCTGCGGGGGCCGCCGGAAGGTGAGAATATCATTATTTTTTATTTTAATTATTGTTTTTCCAGGGATATGGTACCCAGGGCCTGGAGGAGAGTCTCCTCTCCTCCAGACCCTGGGTACCACCGCACATGAACCGCTTACATTCCGCAAAATTAATGAACATGTTGCTATTTTTTCCGCGAAGCGT
>JARQOD010000002.1:318199762-318246910 GCA_033576555.1 Oophaga sylvatica
CTGACTCCTTACAGGAACATCAGGAACATGTCAAGACCGTACTTAGACGTTTGAGAGATAATCATTTGTACATCAAACTCGAAAAGTGTGAGTTCCATTGTTCTGAAATTCATTTTTAGGCTATGTTATCTCGCCTCAGGGATTGAATATGGAGTCCAGCAAGATCCAGGCAATCTTGGACTGGCCGGTACCAGGAAACATTAAGGAGGTACAACGATTCATTGGCTTTGCTAACTTTTATAGACGGTTTATCCGAAATTTTTCAGAAATTGTCCGTCCCATCACTCTCCTCACCAAGAAGGGGAAGAAGTTTGAATGGTCTTCGCAAGCTCAGGAACCTTTGATCGCCTGAAGGGTTGTTTTACCACGGCTCCAATATTGATGCATCCGGATCCTGCACAGCCTTTTATCGTGGAGGTGGACGCGTCTGACTGTGCATTGGGAGCTATCCTCTCACAACGTACCGGAGACAAAGGTTTGCTGCACCCGTGTGCCTTCTTCTCTCGTAGGTTATCTTCTGCAGAACTGAACTATGATGTGGAAGATAAGGAACTTTTGGCAATTATTTCTGCCTTTAAGGAATGGAGACACCATTTGCAGGGGGCAACTCAGCAGGTAGTAGTACTCACAGGATCATCGCAATTTGGAATTCCTTAAGTCTGCCAGGTGTCTTTCTCCTCGACAAGCTAGGTGGAGTTTGTTCTTGAACCAGTTTAATTTTATTATTTCGTACCGCCCAGGTTCACGTAATGGGAAAGCTGACGCATTATCCCGAATCCATACCGTGGATCCGTGCCTGGGACCCCGTCGAAGACCATCTTGTCGGAGGCCAATTTCGTTGGAGTGCTCCGGAACCGGGACTTGTGGCAGGAGATCAAGCTGGCCTATGACGGTGACGTATTTCTTGCAGCTCCACCTGACAATGTGAATCTTGTCCTTCGGAATGGTGTGTGGCTTAGAGATCGATGTATTTATGTCCCAGAGGCTGTAAGACTTCGAGTTCTCAAATTGGTCCACGACTCTAAATTGGCTGGTCATAGGGGGGTACAGAAGACGCAGGAATTGTTAACTCGTTTTTTTTGGTGGCCTACCTGCTTGAAGGATGTGAATGACTATGTCCGCTCTTGTGAAGTTTGTGCCGGTACAAGGTTCCTCGCGTTTCACCTACTGGTCTTCTTAAACCGCTACCTGTACCGTCTCGCCCTTGGGGTCTATTTCGATGGACTTTATTGTGGAGTTACCCACCTCTGGTGGTAAAAATACTATTTTGGTGGTAGTAGATCGTTTAACGAAAGCTGCTCATTTCATTCCGTGTGCTGGTCTTCCCTCAGCTACAGAGACAGTAGATCTAGTTATCCAGAACATTTTCCGGCTGCATGGGGTACCAGATGACATCATTTCTGACCGGGGAATACAATTTACCTCTAGATTTTGGAAAGGATTTTGTTCTGCGCTCCACATTAATGTTTGCTTGTCTTCTGCATACCATCCTCAGACCAACGGGCAGACCGAACGGACAAATCAAACCTTGGAGCAATATCTACGCTGTTACGTCAGTCATTTGCAGGACGATTGGCTGAAGCTACTTCCTCTAGCGGAATTTTCGTACAACAACTCCCAAAGCAGTTCCACGAAGGTAACGCCTTTTTTTGCCAACCTGGGTTATCATCCAAGTATTTTGCCTAGGTCTCCGTTACGATTTCGGTACCAGCGGTTGAAGACAGAGTGACGGCGTTGCAACGTAATCTTGAAGTTTTGAAGGACTCCCTGACCACAGCACAGGAGCGTTACAAGAAGTCGGCCGATAGATTCCGGAAACCAGCACCTATGTATAAGGTAGGAGACTCAGTTTGGTTGTCCACCAAGAATCTAAAATTGGGGTGTTCCTTCGCAGAAACTGGGACAGAAATTCATCGGTCCATTCAAGATCACTGGGATTGTGAGCTCTGTTGCCTGTCGGTTGAAGCTACCACGGACTTTAAAGGTACACCCAGTATTTCATGTTTCCTTATTAAAACCAGTCTCTCCTAACACGTTTCAGGGACGTATCGTACCTCCCCTCCACCAGTGTTGGTTGATGGCGAAGAACAATTCGTGTACAGGATATTGTTAATTCGAGACTTCATAGAAACCGGCTTCAGTATCTAGTTAGATGGCAAGGTTACTCTCCTGAAAATGATTCTTGGGAACCAGTAAGTAACATCAATGCGCCTCTGAAGATTGCTCAGTTTCATCGGAGATACCCGGACAGGCCTGGTCCAGGACCGTCCGGAGGCCGTCTTTAGGGGGGAGTAATGTCAGTATTCCGGGTTTTCTAGGTAACTTTGTCAATGATTTTGCCCTTTGTTAAAATGGAGTTTGCTGTTTTGTGTGCCCTACTTCCTGTTCGTTTGTTTAAAACCCGGCTCAGGTGCTGGCTTCACTGCTGGAATATTCTGCTTCCGTTTCCCTGCAACCCAGTTGCTTTGTTCCTCACAGATCTTTTGTGTATTTACCAGGAAAGTGCATAACCTTATCTTCAGGTGTTTCTCAGCCACAGCAGTTTCTACCCATGGCTCTGGACATTCTCTGCATACGTAAGTTGCACATACTGTGTTATCACTAAACTGTTGACTTGGGAATTTAACCCTTGGTTCACTCCATCTGATAAGAACTGTGTTTCTGAACTGTTGCTGTTTAACCCTTCGTGCATTACCTCTGGTGAGAGCTGTTGGAACTGTTACTGGAACCTTACTGACATATGAACTTGTTGTTGGACTTCACTGAATTAAGCCACAACTGAGATTAACTTGTTCCTGGACCTCCCTGTGTTTTCTGCATACCTGGATCTGACTCTTCACACACCAGCAGTGTGTAAATCCAGCCACGTTACCTGTGCATCAGACTTACCTTGTGGTCACATTTGTGTGAGGACTCCGTCGTAAGAACTTTACCACCCTCGCTATAGAGGTTCAAGGACTTTATATCCGGATTCATATAACTGGACTTGTGTGTGTGTATATATATATATGGACTCATTGCATGTCACTACGGGTTGTTTGAATATTGTTTTTGGGTGTTTTGCTGTTTCACAAATACATTATTTGCATTCAAAGAAACCCGTCTCTGATTGTTCATTGCCCCACGCTATCAGAATCCTCGAGTTCCTACAATAGTATTACACCTGGGAGGTGTGATGCCTTCAAAGGAAATCGAATTAGCATTATCTTACAAATGGAGAGCTGGTGGGAATGTGTTACTATCTGGAGTCCTTCTGGTGAAGGTGTGAACTGTGTCTATGTAGTGAACCATATAACCAGGTGTTAAGTTGAGTCCTAGTGTCAAAGTATTGAACATCCTAAAAAGTTTGAATTCCCATATTTTTCTCTCCCTGTCATCCTTAAAATGACCTTTTAGTATTAAGACTTTTAAGTCTGTCATACAATGTCCAGTTCCAGAGAAATGTTTTCCCACAGGCGTGTCCATTTCATTCCTGATCGTATGTCTGTGTAGATTCATCCTTGTTTGTAGTTTTTGCATGGTTTCCCCAATATAGATAGCTCCAGGGCACCTTGTGCATTGTATCATGTACACCACATTGTAAGCATCTGATGTGTCTTTCTTATTATTTCAAATGTAATCTTGCCTGAAGAAGGAGCCTCTGCGCTCTGAAAGCTAGCGAACATATAATTTTCTGGTTAGCCAATAAAGGTATCACCTTAAGAATGCTCTTGTCATAATTGGACGGAAAAGTATTCACATCGATTTTTCTGGCTAACACGGTACCACAATATAATTTATTATTATTGTACACCATGCTATAGTCTAAAAAAGGTATGTAGCCAAAAAGTGCAGTCACATAAATATTGGCTTTTATCCTCAGTGATGTAACAAAAAGGACTTAAGTAAGAAGCAGCTTATGCAGGTCGCCTTAGAAGGGAAGCGAAATGGATCATGCGCACACGAGTGCTGGAAGCTACAGATGTTAACGATAGAATAGATATGTCTGTATTTTTATAAGTCTTTGTTTTGCAGTTGTTTGATCATGACATGTATCTTAATGTGCTCATTTTTAATTCATTGGTCATTGTTTTTTGTACACGTTTGTTGTATGTTTGTTGCACAATTGGGCACTTATTGATTTGCCTGCACTGGGGAGGAGTCGGGACTGGGGGAGGTACCTTACCAGGTACATGACCCAGTCACTTCCTTCCTACTGTAGGACCCGTAGAAGCGCATTTGCGCGAAACGGCTGTTGTCTAGCACGTTCCACATGTGACTCCCCTGCCTTGCATGTTTTAACTATTGCAATAAAATGGATTTTAAGGGATGGTGAGTGCCACCTATTTTGCTTTCTCCGTTTGGATTGCATCCATAAATTAGGTGGGCTCTCATCACTACAAAAATGTCAAACATGTGGACGCTAAATGTGGTGCTCAAAAGGGAGGGGGTGATTGTATTCGGGAGTGCAGAATTTACTGGGTTTCTTTTGGGGTGAAGTGCCAAAGCACTTTTGTGCTACCAGTAACATGGAAGCCCCCTATATTTCCGTTAACAGATGACATACCTGAGTGGGACTTGCTTTTTTTGTGGATTGAGTTGAAGCTCTTATTGGGAAAGTTTTACATAACATTTATGATCACATTTATCTGGTGCTCTATGCTGACCACTTATTTTGGGGTTTCCATCTAAATTTCGGAGTGACGTGATGGATGAAACCCCCCCAAGGGATCCATTCACTATAATAAGGCAGCAGAGTTACTCTGGACTCCGTCTGACCTCTGTTCAGCGGTGTCCTTCTTTTCAGAAGTGCACAAAAGTGTGGTCCACCGGACTTTTATGCTTGCCTAAAAAACTGACATTGCTGGTTCACACGTCCTATGATGTCCATATTGCCTCCATCTGCCTCATTATAGGGAATCTTCTGCCAGGAGTTCTGTCTGAATCACATATACAGAGAATTACATGGAAATTCTGGTGTAATCACTCAGCGCAGAGCACAGGATACATGCAAGCTGAGCCTTTCTTTGGGAGGCAGAATGAACAAATCAGCAGTAGGTGAAAAATTGGTTTTATTTATTTTTTTACGTCATTCCTCATGGTATAAGTGATTGGACGACTTTATTCTTCGGTTCAGTGCAATTACAGCGACACCAGATTTACTGTATATCGGGTTTTTATGTTTGGCTGTTGCAAACACTAAAAGATGCTTTTTATTGCAAAAACTAGTTTTTGCATCCCCATATTTAGATAGCTATATTTTTTCCGTAGTTTGATCCACAGAGTTATGTTATGGCTTCTTTTTTGCGGGATGAGTTTACGTTTTTATTGGTACCATTTTCGGGCACATGACATTTTTTTGTGCACTTTCTATTCCGATTTTTGGGAGACAGAATGAACAAAAACCAGCAATTCAGGAATTTATTTTTTATACCATTTCACGTGTAGTAGAATTGATAATGCAGCTTTATTTTTCAGGTCAGTACGATTACAGCGACTCAATTATATAATTTTTTATGTTTGGCGCTTACACAATAAAAACAATTTTATAGTAAAAATAATTATTTTTGCATCACTTTATTCTGAGAGCAATTACTTTTTTATTTTTCTGCTGATGTAGATGTATGATGGCTTGTTTTTTTGCAGGACAAGATGACGTTTACAGCGGTACATTTTTCATTTACGGTATCTTTTTGATCGCTTTTTATTCCACTTTTTGCTTGGCGGTATGATGATAAAGAATTTTTTTTGTCTCTTTTTTTTTACCATGTTCACTGAAGGGATTAACTAATGGGACAGTTTTATAGGCTGGGTCGTTCCGGACGTGACAATACCAAATATGTGTACTTTTTTATTTCTTTATTTTACATAAATGTATTTATTGGATTCATATTTTTTCTTTTTTTTTTGTTTTGTATTTGGGGATTTTTTTTAAAAATATTTGTATAATTTTTCATAACTCTTTTTAAACTTTTTTACATTGTCCTACTATGGGACATCATCCTTACACTGACAGATTGCTGATCTGATACTCTGCTATGGTTTTGCACTGCAGGGCATCAGAGCAGAATCTGGCAGGCAGGGAGGAGGCGTTTCAGCTCCTGTTCTTAGCAGACGCTCACAGGCACCTTCCCTGAAGGACCCCACATCCATCTTCCGGCCCGGAGTGACTGTGGAGACCATTGGCACATCGCTGTGCCGATGGGAGCAGACAGGGACCTTCCTCCCTCTGTGATGCTGCTCAATGTCACTGTCACTATTGACAGCGGCATCAGATTGTTTAAACATCCACTACTGTTTCTGCAGGGTGTTGGCTCCCACATAGAGCTGACACCCGTATCCGATTGTGGCGACGACACCGTATATATACTTCTCTTTGCGGTAACGCAGCTCCTGCAGAGCAGTATATATAAGGCGCATGTCGGGATGGGGTCAAATGAAATGTTCGGCCCCCGATGCAATAATAAAGCCTATACTCACCTCCTGTGCAGGCTCCGTTCCAGCGGTGTTGGCACTCGCAGTCCCAGGGCTGTGATATGGTGGAATGACATGTGATGCCCAGCGCCCAATTAGCACTGGCGTCACTGTCTCCACCTTCGGATAAACTGAACATGAAGAGGAGGTCCAGGATGAACTGCAGCCCTGGCTTACTCTTCATATTCAGTTTGTACGAAGGCGGAGACAGTGACGTACAAATTGGCTTTTTTATTTTATCTGGCCAAACATTTAGTTTAAGAAGTAGTTGTCCTTGCAGTGGACAACCCCTTTAATTAACAAAATGCAAAGTTAATGAACAAAGGAGAAATCTAAATGAAATCAATATTTGGTGTGCCCATCGTTTTGCCTTCCAAACAGCATTAAGGCATCAATTCTTCTAGGTACATTTGCACACAATCTCTGAGGAACCTGGCAGGGATGTGGTTCCAAGCATCTTGGAGAACAAAACACACATGTAGGATGTAAGCTTGTGCAAATCCTTCTGTCTCTTCATGTAATCCCAGACAGACTCAATGATGTTCAAATCAGGAATATCATATCATCACTTCCAGGACTCCGTGTTCTTTTTTTTTTTTTACATAGAAGATAGTGATTAATGGCATTGGCTGTATGTTTGGGGTTGTTGTCTTTCTGAAGGATTAATTGGTTGCCAATCAGAAAAATAAAATCAGTCCAAATAAAAAATAACCTGTTTGCCATGAAAAGACGTTTATTATGGTTTGATGTTTCTCTAAGACTCAGAGCATAATTAATGCAAGAGTGGGAAGAAGATTAAAAAAAAAATTACAATTTGAGAGTCTTAAGTGGTTGATAACTTTTACTGGCTAACTGAAAAGATGGTAACAAATTTCAAGCTTTTGAGATTACTCAGGTCTGTTCATCAGGCATAAAAGAGACCTGAGTAATCTCAAAAGCTTAAAATTTGTTACCATCTTTTCAGTTGCCAGTAAAGGGTATCAACCACTGAAAACTCTCAAATTTTAAGATTTTTCTATCTACTGGCTAACAGGGTACAAAGATACATATTTTTCCTGCATAAAAAAAGCTATTTACTCACCAGATTCTCTGTGCCAGACTTTTGTTCTTCAGTGACACACGTCGCCTCTGATGTGACATCAGTTCCTGGCGTCAGCTCCAGACGAACCTAAAAGTTGTGCGAGGACCGTGATGTGGAGGCAGAGTGAGGAGACAGATGAGAGCTTTGGATGCGTGAGTATAAACAGTTCATCAACATTTGGCTGGATTAGGACAAACTGAACCCCCAAAAATTGTGGGTTTGTCAGAATTTTGTTTTTTCATTACACATTTTGCTCCATGATAGTGGTGAATTTAGATTGCCAACATTTTTGTTTATTTATGAAAATATCAGTAATTTGGTGAAAATGTAGCAAAATTTGCAGTATTTTAAACTTTGAATTTTTATGCACTTATAACAGATAATCATACAACACAAATAGTTAATAGATAATGTTTCCCATATGACTAGCTTACACTAGCATCACTTTTTTAAACATCCATTTAATTTGTTAGGATGTTAGAATGGTTAAGCATTTAGGAGCAATTTTGAATTTTTTCAACATAATTTAGGAAATATATTTTTTAACAAACCTATTAAGTTTTGAAGTGACTTTAAGGGGCCCATACATCAGAAAACTACCAAAATTTGACACAAGCTACTGGCCACATCGCTGCAAGAACAAAATACCACCCTGGCCATTTATATGGATACACCTAAATAAAATGAGAATAGTTGGTGATATCAACTTCCTGTTTGTGCCACATTAGTGTATGGGAGGGGGAAAACTTTTCAAGATAGGTTTTGACCATGGCGGCCATTTTGAAAAAATACTGAGACCACACGATCTCTCTCCCGCTAGCTCAGAACTCTGGTGTAACTGGTAGCAAATAAGCAGATACTGAAATAACAGGGAACTGAAAACACATAAACAGTGGCAAATGAGAAACAGTGTCCAGCGCAGGCCCCCGCAGGGGAACCTGGCTGTACAAATCCAAAGGGGCAGAAAACTGAGATAGACAAAAACAAATGCCACAGAAATCAAATAACTTATCTGAAAGTTGCAAGACAAAGCAGGAAGCAAGCTGACTTCCAAATGAGACCAGGAAGCAACAAATCAACGGCGAGGATCATGGGAAGGTTACTCACTTATATCTCCCCAATCATCAACACCTGATTGCCAATCATCACCCCAGCTGATAGACCCCTGTTAGCCAAAGCAGCTTCATTACTATCAGCAGCCACCAGAGGGAGTCCAAACTCAGAAGTCAGATCCAGAGCGTTCACAACACTTGACACACTGCAGTAGAAATGCTAGCACAGGCTTCCAGTATCTGTTGTTTCAGATGATGCACATCTCTTATCTTCACAGCATAGACAATTGCCTTCAGATGACCCCAAAGATAAAAGTCTAATAAGGTCAGATCGGGAGACCTTGGTGGCCATTCAACTGGCCCATGATGACCAATCCAATTTCCAGGAAACTGAAGATGGCATGTTCCCTGAGTTTTTCCAGCAAGATGTGCACCACCACATACGAGATGTGCAGCATCTGAAACAACGGATACTGGAAGCCTGTGCTAGCATTTCTTCTGCTGTGTTGCTACCAGTGTGTCAAGAGTGGGAGAAGAGGGTTGCATTGACAATCCATCACAATGGGCAGCACTTTGAACACATTTCATAAGTGTTCATAAACTTGTAAATAACTCATGAAAGAATAAAGTTATGATAAAACCAAGCACACCATTGTTTTTCTTGGGAAATTCTCAATAAGTTTGATGTGTCACATGACCCTCTTCCCATTGAAAAATATAAAGTTGTATCCAAAATGGCCAACTTCAAAATGGCCGTTATGGTCACCACCCATCTTGAAAAGTTTTCCCCCTTCCATATACTAATGTGCCTCAAACAGAAAGTTGATATCACCAACTATTCCCATTTTATTTAGGTGTATCCATATAAATGGCCCACCCTGTAGTTGTGTGAAGGACCATGAAAGTGCGGCGGATGCAGAATGAGGAGTCATGTGTGAGCGGTGGGACAAATGAGTACAAAGAATTCATCAATATTTTGCTCGATTAGTGCAAACTAAATTCCCCAAATTATAGATTTACCGGGATCAAATTTTTTTGTGAAATTTATGTTATTTGATTTGTTACGATTCGATTTGCTGAAAATCTATTTTTTAACATGCCTGTAAAGTTTTGAAGCGACTTTGAAGGCCTGTATGTCAGAAAGCTACCAAAAGTGATACTGATTTAAAAACTGCAACCCTCAACTTATTCAAAACTGCATTCAGGAAGTTTGCTAACCCTTCAGGTGCATCTCATGAATTAATGCAAAATGGATTGAAAAAAAATGAAAAATTACATTGTTTCAACTAAATTGCTTTGATCTCATATTTTTCATTCTCATAACCTATAATTGAGAGACAATGAATGAAAATGTGTTAAGCAATTTCTACTGAATGTATTTATGCAGACTATACTGTATGTGGGGGTACATAGTAGGCTGTATGTGTGGGGGACATGGGAATGCAGGCTATATGTGTGGGGGATATGGAAGTGCAGACAGTATGTGTGGGGGACATGGGAGTGCAGGCTGTATGTATGGGATACATGGGGGTGCAGGCTGTATGTGTGAGGGACATGGGAGTGCAGACTGTATGTATGGGATACTTGGGGGTGCAGGCTGTATGAGTGGGGGACATGGGAATTCAGACTGTATGTGTGGGGAACATGGGAGTGCAGGCTGTATGTAGGGGACATGGGAGTATAGGCTGTATGTAGGGGTACATAGGGGCGCAAGCTGTATGTGTGGGGTACATGTGGGTGCAGGCTGTATGTCTGGGGACATGGGAGTGCATTCTGTATATGTAGGGGACATGGGAGTGCAGACTGTATGTGTGGGGGTGTTGGCTGTATGTGTGGGCGACATCGGAGTTCCAGCTGTATGTGTGGGGAACGTGGAAATGCAGGCTGTATGTAGGGGTGCATGGGGGTGCAGACTGTATATAGGGGGTACATGGGGGTGCAGGCTCTACATAGGGGAGACATGGGAGTGCAGGCTGCATGTAGAGTGGACATGGGGGTGCAGACTGTATATAGGGGTACAGGCTATATGTAGGGGAGACAGGAGTGCAGGCTGGATGTAGGGGGAACATGGAACATGAAGGTGCAGAGTGTATATAGGTGGGACAGAGGGATGCAGGCTGTATGTAGGGGGAATTGGTACTGCAGTCTGTGTGGGGGCAGGCTGTATGTGTGGGAGGTATGGGAGTGCAGGCTGTGTGTGTGGGAGACATGGGAGTATGTAGGGGATACCAGGGCTGTGGAGTCGGTAAGCCAAACCTCCAACTCCGACTCCTCAATTTCCATGACATTGACTCCACGACTCCGACTCCCCCATACATGGCTCATGTTTAAGTTTAAGTGATAAATAAATTTACTGTAGTAAAATGGTAACATCTGGCTTTTAATAATCATTATTATGATACAATCAAGCAATTTAGATAGAACATAAAATATATTTATTGGAATACAACTTTAGAACAAAAAACTTTTGCATATTTACAGTTTATTATACACTATGCAGTAAGTGGAAAAAAACAGTTTTCAACAATAACGTGCTGAATAACATTTGTGCAGTCTATGAATTTGTTCTGAGAAATAGTATCGTCTCCATCAGGTCCTCCTTCATAGATGACCTCAAATCTGACCTAATTATTTTAAGGCTAGAGAACTACCTCTCTACACTAACTTGGGTTGGTGGCAAAGCAGTAACCTCATGGGCAACATCTCTAACAATTTCAGGGTGTAAAGGAATTGCCTCATGCACAGTCAGTTTTGATGAACGATTGAACTCTTCTACTTCTTTGAGAGCAAGAAAAATTTTGCTGAAATATGGTCAATCTGCTTTCTATGTGAGTGGAATCTTTTTCCCTGCAGCAACGCTTTGCCTGCTCCATATCATCCAAATACTTTTCTAAATCAAACTCCTCATCTGATGAGAATGAAAGAAACAGTAGCAGCAGCACTGGCAGTACCCGAGTCATCTTGTTCTTGGCCGTCCTGTAGCCCACTCATATTGTGTCCACACCCATCCACCCTCTCACCATACTGTCTGCAGCCATCTCCCCCATACTGTTTCCTCATACATGCTCTCCATGCTCCTCATTTTGTGTCTTCAAATTTCTCCAGCTGCCCACATTGTGTCTGCACCTGTTCCTTCCTTGCTCCCCAAACTGTGTCCTCAAATCTTCCCCCTCCTGTTACACTAAATCTCCCCCACACCAAATTGCCCCTCACACGTTAACTACACCCATTCCCACACTAAATACCCCACACACTTTAAATACCCCCATCCCCACACTAAATACCTCCACACACATTAAATACCTCCATGCCCACACTAAATACCCCCGCACACATTAAATACCCCCATCCCCACACCAAATACCCCAACAGACATTAAATACCTCCATCCCCAAACACATTAATAAACTCTATCCCTATGCTAAATTTCACCACACACATTAATTACCCCCATCCCCATACCAAATCTCCCTTCATGCACTTAATCTTCAGTGTCTTCAGCTCCACTGGAGCAGTTACCACCAATGTGCACCTCTGCATCACCGGCATGTGACGTCAGCAGTGTGATCACATGACCTGATCACTCTGCTGGTGTCGCTTTGACGCGAGTATAATTGATACTCTGCAGCTTCTCTGAGCCGATTGCCCGCTTAACAGCCGGCTCTGAAAACTGCTGACTCCCAGTCCTGGGGCGGTAAAATGCAGCCGCCAGGGGAGACACTTCAGACCGCCGCATCAGGCGGCCCAATGGCCCTGGCTGCCCCCCTAGATACGCCTCTGCATTAAAAGATTCAAAAGGAGAAAAAGGGAAGCCTATTTTCATAATAAAATACAAAATTTTATTCATATAAAATACATATTGTTGGGATAAAAGATTCCAGATGGGGGCAAAGATGCAACAAAGAAACAGGCCCAATGTCAACAGGTACAAACATCATATGAAAAATGTATTAAAAGTGCATATATATATATTTAACATGTAAAGCCACATTGGCTAATAATAGGCTAAGAATAGCTCATATAGGGTATATATCAGTGCACAGAAAGACTAATATAAGGAAACATGTCCTCCCACCATGCTAGCTATATAAAGTATCAGCATGTGAATACAAAAGCCCACAGCAAATGCTAGCAATGAATATAACCAAATGTAGTCTGCATGTTTAGGGCATAAGACAAATCAGACTGCCGAAAAAATCATTAGCTGCCAATGGGAGATCATACCTGCTGCGACCTGAGCACCCCTGACGCGCGTTTCGCGTTAGCTTGTTCACAAGGGAGCGTGCATCATGCACGCTCCCTTGTGAACAAGCTAACGCGAAACGCGCGTCAGGGGTGCTGAGGTCGCAGCAGGTATGATCTCCCATTGGCAGCTAATGATTTTTTCGGCAGTCTGATTTGTCTTATGCCCTAAACATGCAGACTACATTTGGTTATATTCATTGCTAGCATTTGCTGTGGGCTTTTGTATTACATGCTGATACTTTATATAGCTAGCATGGTGGGAGGACATGTTTCCTTATATTAGTCTTTCTGTGCACTGATATATACCCTATATGAGCTATTCTTAGCCTATTATTAGCCAATGTGGCTTTACATGTTAAATATATATATATGCACTTTTAATACATTTTTCATATGATGTTTGTACCTGTTGACATTGGGCCTGTTTCTTTGTTGCATCTTTGCCCCCATCTGGAATCTTTTATCCCAACAATATGTATTTTATATGAATAAAATTTTGTATTTTATTATGAAAATAGGCTTCCCTTTTTCTCCTTTTGAATCTATTGATATTTGGAAGTAGTTTGAACACTAGGCAATATTTTCTTGTGATTTATATTTCTCTGCATTAAAAGGTATCATAACTACAAGATTATTATTTTGCTTCTCCTATTTTTTTTCGATTGGCTAACACAGTAGCAAAACTTTTGTTTTTTTTTTTAGTAAAAAACGTTGGCAAAAAATACTGGCGTACTAAAAAAAAAAAGCAACAACAACAAAAAACGGGACTGGACAGTTTGCATCTTTTTAAAAAGTTGCAATTGATGAACCAGGCTAAAACATCTGCAATTGCTAGACTCCACCCAAAGCGGAAAACATAAATAACAGGAGAGCAAATATAAAATGGACTTCAAAACAGGTGTAAATAGAATGATGAAATAGATGCAAACACAAAAGAAAGAGCGCAAAACACAAAAAATAGAAAAATAACAGGTACAGAGGCAGCGCAGAGGAGGTGATGAATCCGGGCCGTAGATTTTAACATACCAACAACTGTAGTTATTTTGGAGTAAATTACCATAGATTTATTTTCTGTTTTTTTTCTCTTTTTTAGTAGAGTTGTAACGAAATAGCAGTTGTAGGTGATAAAACATAATGATATGTTTTCAATGCACTGAAATTGATTAAAGAAGCATTCCAATCTATACCAATCATTCTAATCTATATACATAGACAGTAACAGTGACTATTTACGCCTATGAGTCTCACCTGGTCAATTTGAATTTTTGACAATTATGCCCTTAAAAGGCTATTCCCATCTTCAAGAACCTATCCCAATATGTAGTTGGTGTAATAAAAATAATATTAGAAAATACCTCAAATTAGAAATGTAGTATAGTTCTTCTGATTAGCTATGTTGCTTACTCTGTGTGCAAGGCATTGCAGTAGCTTAGATATCAATGGTTACAACCACTAACAACTAACTGTCAGTATATGACTGGTCATAACCATGGATATCTAAGCTACTGCAATGCCTTGCACACAGAGTAAGCAACATAGCTAATCAGATGAGCCATACTACATTTCTAATTCGATGTATTTGCTAATATTATTTTTATAATACCTACTACATATTGCGATACAATTTTGGAGACGGGAGTACCCCTTTAAGGATGTAATAATTGTCAAAAATTCAAATTGAACAGGGAAGAGACTCATAGGTGTAAATAGTTACTATTACTGTCTATGTACAGTCACTACGCCCCCCCAAAAAGAAGTCCAAATATGCTTTTACAGGCATAATGTGCTTATTCTTGGCTACAGTGAGTATGAATGTGTGTCATGACATAGCCACATTACAGAAACTTTGCAGATTAAAGCGAATCTCCAATTTTGTCATGTACAGATGTGACTTTTTTTTAATAATTTCCATTTCTTTACAGTATTTTAAGAAGTGCTGTGAATATAACAATATCATATACTAGCAACTTGTGTTAGTCCTGGGCTACAAAACAATTTAATTTGCTAGCCACAAATGACAACATGCAAGTTTATGAAACTGTCATTAAGGAGTTTCCTTGTGTGTTTATCTCTCATAGCTTCCTTTTACTGATCTAATGTGTGGTTGTAAGGTGCCCTGGGCAGCAGCTGTGGGCGAGATGCTGCTCCTCCACACCCGGCACCCCACAAACACATTGTGTTCCAGTCCATTAGTGTCTCGTGCTGTGTACAGTGCAATGTAGTCACTTGCAGGCCGGAGGCCTCCACTGCATCCATGTCCTTAGGTCCAGTACCAGACACACAAGGGAACACCCGGTTTGTTATAAGTTCAGCTTTACAAGACAGCTCAAGCACATCTGTATTTAACACGCTGTATCGGGCACAGAACCTTCCAGTTCCATTTTCATTAACACATTTCAAGCTCTTGCTTATGTTCAGCTCTGACTATCCCTATTCTTGATTCTCCTCTTAGCTCTAGGGATTTCACATCCGGCACCACAGCACTGCTGAGATTTGTTACATTTACCTCACGCATTTTGCTGTCTGGCTTCCTCTGTATGGAAGGGATTAAAGCACACTCCTTCATGTCTAGCTCATGCCATAGGTCCCGGATGTTACAGGAATGTCCACAGGAAATCTGGTATGACCTCATGCTGACAGAATGTTATGTACCCCACATGTCTCTAGCCCACTGCACCTTGAACTTCTACTTGTCACAAACCTCACACTACATCTGACTCAGACTGACTAAAACCAGGAAATGTTTCCCCTTTTGCGTGACCTTTCACCCTCTCCCATGCTGGGCTGGTCCCAAACCTTTAACTGTATCCTATACTGTTCCTATACTGTACACTAATAAGGCCCACCACTGCCTATATGCCTTAATGTTCCTATCTATTACTAACTAAACACTAAGCTATGTTCCATACTGTTCCTGCCCCTTAGCTGAGTGTACCAGGTTACCTTAGGCATAACCACTAGAGTACCACACAGCAGCATCAGTACCTATAACAATCTATGCATTTTACACATTTCACATCATACAATAAAAAGCACTAAAACCCAAGTCAATATTCAGACTACAATTTTTGTCTTCAGGGGTAGGTATCTGTCTCTGTCACACACGTACATGGTCTCATATGTTAGGGACAATGTTGCCCCTTTAGACATACAAGGCCCATACATTCACATCAAATCTCATTAAGCCCCAGTTTATTTAGTAAAAAGAATATCCGTTTACAGCTTAATTAAATAAACAGCCATTTATTTATTAGTGCATAATCAAGAATAAAATATAGTTCTTTAATAATGTGCAATCATGTCATTTACATTAAAGTCTACCACATTTGTAAGAAAAAAATATTTATAAAGTATTTTATTAACAGCGTCACATTTAGAAAAAGAAACAGATATTTTTGAAAAATGTACAAAATCATGAAATGTTTAGAAGGACAGTGAGTGGTTTAACTATTAACACTAACACAATAAACCGTGAACAGTTAACGAAAATCACATAAATATGAAAGCATGATTATCCAGTGTCAAGTGCAGCAAGTCATGAGCACTGCATTGTGAGACTGGCAATGAGGACACAACCCTAAACCCAGCCACACTTTACTTACTCAGCCAACAGATCTCTCTCCTGACGTTGCTGTGCCTGCTCGGTTTAAATGTGCATGTGCAGAGAAGTGGGTAAAAGCTCATTTTCCCTGATAATGGCCAGGGTACCCTAACACATCATCATTGGTATTTCCCTTCAAATTTCATAGGTTTGGCAATAGATAAGAGCAAATCGCCTTACGTGACTCCGGTCCACGTTTCAGGTCAGAGCTCTCTGGCCCTGGACTGGAGCTCCAAGAATCTTCAAAGAAGAGTTGACTTATGAACAGCATGGCTGATGACACACATGGCACAGATGACGTCCCGCCAGGGGAACAAATCAATGTAGGAAATTCGCACAGCTCCTGTCCACAGCCAGAGAGTACTGACTTGGATCGTGGACCGGGGTTGTGTGAAATGATCCACTCCTCTCTATTTGGCAGACTTTATTCTAATGTGAATTTTCAGCGTTAACTTATTATCGGTAGATCACTAGGTATTTTATGTGGATAATTGTTAGACACCTAAAAACATTGCCATGTATAGTATTCAGATAGTAGAGGTCAGTATATATTATATATACAGATGCAATCAAAATTATTCAAACCCCATGGCAAATTATGTTTAATAGCAAAAATTACAAAACATGTGCTGTTTGCAATAAACCATTCAAACAAGAACAATGTATATAGCTCAGCACACATAATGTGGTTTCTCCAATCAAAATGTCACTTTTAATGATTACTTATTCAACCTCCTTCATGACAAGCAGCTTTAATACTTAGTAACGGATCCTTTGGCTGTGATGACCTGCTGCAAAAGTATGAACAGCATCTGACAGCGTTCCTTAGGAATCTTAGTCAATCCTTCATGGGCAATGGCCTTCACTTCTCTAATCGTCATATTTCAACATTTTCTATGGGGTTCAAGTCAGATTAGGCCTGTTTCACACATCCGGCGGGCGCCTAAACGGCGCCCCCGGCATTTAGCCGCAGCGCCGCATGTGAAAAGCTTTCACACTTCCGGCGGCCAAAATGGGTTTTTTTGCCGGATGGTTTCTGATGCTTGGAGAGATAAGAAACCATCCGGCAAAAAAAAAAAACGTTACATGCAGCGTTTTTTCCGGACGACCGCAATGTACATTTGCGCCGCATCCGGACAAAACCGCATGCAACGCATTGACATGCGGCGCCATGCGGCGCTAATGCATGTCAATGCGAAAAAAGCCGCATGCGGCGCATCAGATTTTCAGATGCGGCGCTGCGGGAAAATGCCGGGGGCGCCTTGCGGCGCCCGCCGGATGTGTGAAGCCAGCCTTACTGTGATGGCCACTCCAGAATTTTTCACTTTTTCTGTAACTGAGCCTTGGTGGACTTTGTGGTGCGATTGGGATCATTCTCCTGTTGGAATATCCAGTAATGACACCCAAGTTCAGTCTCCTCACAGTAGGCATGATGTTTTCACCTAGGTTTTCCTGATATGATTGAATCCATCTAGCCCTCCAGTGACTGCAGAGGAAGCAAATCAAAACAGCACCTGAGTGAGTCACCACCATGCTTCACTGTAATATGCTTCATTCTTTCCCCTCTAGATGCACTGCTGCTTCATTCTTACCCCTCTAGACGCACTGCTGATTCAAAGTCCCGAAAAGTTCTAGAAGCAGAGTTGCCAACTTGACTTTTATTTTTTCTGGACGACTTATCAAAAAATCAGACGCATAACATTTTTTACGGACACATTGGAAAACCATAATAAATCATTAAGATTAAAAGTGATACAGACCTGCAGCCCATAATTCTGATGTAAAGACATGAATTGCCTTTACTGTAAAATGATCTTAATTACAGTCAAAATCTGTATAAATTTCCGCAGCTTTTTTTTTCTGGACAGGGCTAAAAAAGTGCCCTATTCTAACCGACTGTCCTGTAATTTCTGGATGGTTGGCAAACCTGTCAAGGAGCAGATGTCCAGCTAGGCATCGTGTTTGCAGCAAGTCATACTAGCCAAAAGGTGCTCTACTAAATATTAAAGACACTTTTCCTGAAGTGGTGGATACTTCTGAGACTACAGTAGTCTTTAGTATTAAAAGTGATATTTTGTGTTGAATTTGTAGAAACCGCTTGTCATATTAGTTGTGTTGAGGCATTTAAAATGTTGTTTGAATGGTTTATTGCAAACAGTAGAAAGTTTGTAAAGTTTTGCCATTAACCGCTTTGCAACGGCCGATGGTAGATAAACGTAGGCGCTTGCAGGGCATTGTGCAACGCCGACATTTGTGTACCGTTGGTGGTTTTGCTCTGATCGTGACCTTATAACTTGGGGATTCTGGTGCAGATGGGTTGCTGTGACCTGTGATCTCATCGAGACCTGATTGGTTCAAGTCCTGATGATGTCAGCTTCATGCCAGCCAATAAGAGCAATCACTGGGAAAGTTTATTGTAGTAAAAAATTTTCCTGGGTGTTCTGCCTCATAAAATGCTCTTTCTTCTCTAATCTTCTGTCAGTGAGCGATCAGAGGAGAAACAGTGTGACAAGTGCTGCTGACAAGAGCTGTATCAGTCAGCGATCTTGTCATATAGTAAAAAAACAGAAAAGTAATAGCATAGGGTAAAGGTACTGCCACACTAAACAATCCCGCTAGCGATCGCGATAACGACGCATACTAATGCGATCGCTAGCGGATTGTTTCTATATCGCTAAATGCTGCCACATTTAGCGATATAGTTAACGACGCTATCGCCGTTAGCGATCTTCTTAACGACTTTAGCGGTACAAAAGTACCGCTAAATCGCTAAGAAAAGTGCCACACAGCGATTAAATACTTACCCAGCGGGAGCGCCGACGAGAAAATAGGTCCGAGCGATTCAGCGACGAGCGAGATCACAGCAGGAAGCTCGTCGCTGGAAGCTGCCGCACTGAACAATATCGCTAACGGGATCGCTAAATAGTGACGTTTTTTAGCGATCCGTTAGCGATATGTTAGTGTGGCATACCTTAGGCTTAAGGTTAGGGTTAGCTTGGTCACAATTGTTTTACCAATAATTAGCAGTCACATAAATTAGTCACCTCAGTTAGTCACATCAATTAGTTTGTTAATTATATAGTATACTATACTGTATGTACTATATACATAATTTGATAGACGTAAGTTGTACTAAAATATAACGAATACTGTTGAGTGTTCTAATAGTTTAGAAATTATATAGGTTTATATACATTGATAAAAAGATATAAAAAGTATGCCCTTTTATGTTCTGACAGTGAAGAAAGTGCAGTGTCAGATGATGATGTGGATTTTGAGGGCAGTGATTCTGGTCCATCCTCAAACACAAAGACCAGTACAAGAGGAGCAAATAGCGCTACTGGAGAAATGTCTCCAAATCAGGGAACACTGCTCACTACAAGCGCTGTCCCTAGTACTAGTGAATTGGCACAAGGCAATGTACAAGGGGCTTTTCCGGTTGATGTAGCAATTTCCAGATGGATTTGGCTGTTCCATTTATCCATGAATTTAATGCCATTCCTGGTATAAATGTGGAGGTGGAAGATTTTGAACCAATTATTTTTTTTATTTGTTTATGACAAATAGCTTGCTAGAGCATATTGCAAACAAATTTATGCGTTTCAAAATTTATCAGTCCAAATCCGCGATCCTATTATACTAGGTCAAATTTATGGATGCCAACTAATCTTCCGTAAATGAAAAAAATTTTAGGGACTTACCTAACTTTGCCATGGGGATGGTTAAAAAAAAAGAGCATTCGGTCCTACTGGTCCAGCCGCCCTGTTCAAGCCACCCCTATGTTTTCTGTAGTTCTTCCTAGGACCCGCTATGAAATGCTCATGAGATTTTGGCATTTTAACAACAATAGTCAATGCCTGTCCAGAAATGCCCCAGAACATGACAGACTATATAAAATTGGACCCATCATCGAAGACTTGACAGAAAAGTTCTTAAGGCTCTACACCCCAACACAAAATATTTCCATTGGTGAGTCCCTTGTAAAAGGAAGACTTCACCTCAAGTAATTTATTCCATCTAAAGGGGCAAGGTTTGGAATAAAACTATAAAATGTGCGAGAGTTCAACAGCATATACATCAGCTTTTCGCATACACAGTGGGGAAAAAAAGTATTTATTCAGCCACCAATTGTGCAAGTTCTCCCACTTAAAAAGATGAGAGAGGCCTGTAATTGACATCATAGGTAGACCGCAACTATGAGAGTCAAAATGAGAAAACATCCAGAAAATCACCTTGTCTGATTTGGCAAGATTTATTTTGCAAATTATGGTGGAAAATAAGTATTTGGTCACCTAAAAACATGTAAGATTTCTGGCTCTCACAGACCTGTAACTTCTTATTTATGAGAGTCCTCTGTCCTCCACTCATTACATGTAGTAATGGCACCTGTTTGAACTTGTTAGCAGTATAAAAGACTCCTGTCCAAAACCTCAAGCGGTCACACTCCAAACTCCACTATGGTGAAGACCAAAGAGCTGTCGAAGGACACCATAAACAAAATTGTAGCCCTGCACCAGGCTGGGAAGACTCAATCTGCAATAGGCAAGCAGCTTGGTGTGAGGAAATCAACTGTGGGAGCAATAATAAGAAAATGGAAGACAAACAAGACCACTGATAATCTCCCTCGATCTGGGGCTCCATGAAAGATCTCACCCCGTGTGGTCAAAATGATCACAAGAACGGTGAGCAAAAATCCCAGAACCACACGGGGGGACCTAGTGAATGACCTGCATAGAGCTGGGACCACCATAACAAAGGCTACCATCAGTAACACACTACGCCATCAGGGACTCAGATCCTGCAGTGCTAGATGTGTCCCCCTGCTTAAGCCAGTACATGTCCGGACACATCTGAAGTTTGCTAGAGAGCATTTGGATTATCCAGAAGAGTATTGGGAGGATGTCATATGGTCCGATAAAACCAAAGTTGAACTGTTTGGAAGAAACAAAAGTCGTCATGTTCGGAGGAGACAGAATGCTGAGTTGCATCCAAAGAACAACATACCTACTGTGAAGCATGGGGGTGACAACATCATGCTTTGGGGCTGTTTTTCTGCAAAATGACAAGGACGACTGATCCGTGAAACATGAAAGAATGAATGGGGCCATGTATCGTGAGATTTTGAGTGCAAACCTCCTTCCATCAGCAGGGGCATTGAAGATGAAACATGGATGGGTCTTTCTGCATGATAATGATCCTAAGCACACTGCAAGGGCAATAAAGGAGTGGCTTTGTAAGAAGCATATGAAGGTCCTAGAATGGCCTAGTCTCTAGATCTCAAACCCATAGAAAACCTTTGGAGGGATTTGAAAGTCCGTGTTGCCCAGTGACAGGCCCAAAACATCACTGCTCTGGAAGAGATATGCATGGAGGAATGGGCCAACATAGCACCAACAGTGTGTGGCAACTTTGTGAAGACTTACAGAAAACATTTGACCTCTGTCATTGCCAACAAAGGATATATAACAAAATATTGAGATGAACTTTTGTTAATGACCAAATACTTATTTTCCACCATAATTTGCACGCTCCCCCTCCCTACGCGATGCTTCCCTATGCCACCGGAATGCTGCGATATTGTTTGATCGCAGTGTTCCGGGGTTAAAGTGCTGGGAGCAGTCCGTCACTGCTCCTGGCACATAGTGCTGAGTGTCAGCTGTGATATTCAACTGACACCTGGCCGTGATCGGCCGCGCTCCCCCCGTGAGGTGATCGGCCGCGCTCCCCCCGTGAGCGCGGCAGATCGCGTATGACATACTATCCCGTCCTTGGAAATTAAGTCCCAGGGTACGTGGATGACATAGTACGTCAAATGGTAGAAAGCGGTTAAACTGTATTTACCCCTTTATGACCTATGATGTATAGGTACATCATAGGTTGCCTCCCCTCTTTGGTGCAAGCTCCGGCGCTGAGCCCGCACCTTTTCTGGCACATGACAGCAGATTTGGTCAAGTGATATCTGCCCCTAATAAACGCGGTTGGAATCGCGATCCACCCATGGCTGTTAACATGTTAAATGCAGCTGTCAAACTCTGACAGTGGCATTTAACTTGTGCAAAATGGATGTGAATGTTTAGCTCCTGTCACATGATCGCGGGGCACCAATGGGTTGGCATGACAACTTGGGATCTGCAGGAGACCCCTATGGTTGTCATTGCCGAACTCTTGTGAGCGCCACCCCGTGGCTGGCACTCATAGCAGATGAGCATTTTTGCTACACATAGCAGGGCTGCAGCCCTGCTATCTAAAAAATAATCTGTATCACAAGTAATCAGAAGATTGCAGCTTCAAGTCTCCTAAGGAGACTATTGAAACAAGTGAAAAGTAAAAATTAAAAAAAAAATAAAAAAAATATTAACCCCTTCACCCCCAAGGGTGGTTTGCACGTTAATGACCGGGCCAATTTTTACAATTCTGACCACTGTCTCTTTATGAGGTTATAACTCTGAAATGCTTCAACGGATCTTCGCGATTCTGAGAATGTTTTCTCGTGACATATTATACTTCATGACAGTGGTAAAATTTCTTCGATATAACTTGCGTCTATTTTTGAAAAAAACACAAATATGGTGAAAATTTTGAAAATTTAGCAATTTTCAAAATTTGAATTTTTATTCCCTTAAAACAGAGAAATTTGTCACACAAAATAGTTAATAAATAACATTTCCCACATGTCTACTTTACATCAGCACAATTTTGGAACCAAAATTTTTTTTTGTTAGGAAATTATAAGGGTTAAAAGTTGACCAGCGATTTCTCATTTTTACAACAAAATTTACAAAGCCATTTTTTTTAGGGACCACCTCATATTTGAAGTCACTTTGAGGGGTCTATATAGCAGAAAATACCCAAAAGTGACACCATTCTAAAAACTGCACCCCTCAAGATACTCAAAACCACATTCAAGAATTTTATTTACCCTTCAGGTGCTTCACAGGAGCTGAAGCAACGTGGAAGGAAAAAATGAATATTTAACTTTTTAGCCACAAAAATTATCTTTTACAAACTTTTTTTTATTTTTACAAGAGTAAAAGGAGAAAATGGACAGATAAAGTTGTTGTGCAATTTCTCCTGAGTACGCCAATACCCCATATGTGGGGCGAAACCACTGTTTGGGCACACGGCAGAGCTCGTAAGGGAAGGAGCGCCGTTTGACTTTTTCAAACTAAAATTGGCTGGAATTGAGATTGGACGCCATGTCGCGTTTGGAGAGCCCCTGATGCGCCTAAACAGTGGAAACCCCCCATAAGTGACACCATTTTGGAAACTAGACCCCCTAAGGAACTTATCTAGATCTGTTGTGAGCACTTTGAACCCCCAAGTGTTTCACAAAAGTTTATAATGCCTGGGAGTGAAAAAAAAACAAAACAATTTTCCACAAAAATAATTTTTTAGTCCCAAATTTTTGATTTTTCCCAAGGAAATTGGACCCCAAAAGTTGTTGTCCAATTTGTCCTGAGTACGCTGATACCCCATATGTGGGGGGGAACTGTTTGGGCGCACGGCAGGGCTTGTAAAGAAAGTAGTAACGTTTTGGAATGCAGACGTTGATGGGGGTCATGTTCCATTTGCAGTGCCCCAGATGAGCCTAAACAGTGGAAACCCCCCACAAGTGACCCCATTTTGGAAACTAGACCCCCTAAGGAACTTATCTAGATCTTTGGTGATCACTTTGCACCCCAAGTGCTTCACACAAGTTTATAATGCCCAGGCATGAAAATAAAAAATCCTATTTTTTTCCCACAAAAATTATCTTTTAGTCACTATTTTTTTATTTTCCCAAGGGTAACAGGAGAAATTGGACCACAAAAGTTGTTATCCAATTTGTCCTGAGTACGCTGATACCCCATATGTGGGGGGAACCACAGTTTGGGCGCACAGCAGAGCTTGGAATGGAAGAAGCACCATTTGACTTTTTCCAACCAAAATTGGCTGGAATTGAGATTGGACGCCATGTTGCATTTGGAGAGCCCCACAAGTGACCCCATTTTGGAAACTAGACCCCCTAAGGAACTTATCTAGATCTTTGGTGAGTAATTTGAACCCCCAAGTGCTTCACACAAGTTTATAACGTAGAGCCGTAAAATTAAAAAATCATATTTTTTCCACAAAAATGATCTTTTCACCCCAATTTTTATTTTCCCAAGAGTAACAAGACTCCAAAAGTTATTGTGCAATTTGTCCTGAGTACGCTGGTACCCCATATGTGGGGGTAAACAACTGTTTGGGTGCATAGCAGAGTTTGAAAGGGAAGGAGCGCCGTTTGACTTTTTCAACGCAGAATTGGCTGGATGCCATGTCGTGTTTGGAGAGCTCCTGATCTGCCTAAACAGTGGAAACACCCAACAAATGACACCATTTTGGAAAATAGACCCCACAAGGAACTTATCTAGATGTGTGGTGAGCATTTTGAACCCCAAAGTGCTTCACAGAAGTTTATAATGTACAGCCATAAAAATAAAAAATCCTTTTTTTTTACAAAAATGATTTTTTCGCCCCCAATATTTTATTTTCACAAGGGTAACAGGAGAAATTGGACCCAAAAGTTGTTGTCCAATTTGTCCTGAGTACGCTGATACCCAATATGTGGGAGAAAACTACTGTATGGGTACACGTTGGGGCTCGGAAAGGGAAGTAGTGACGTTTTGGATTGCAAACTTTGATGGAATGGTCTAGGGGCGTCATGTCGCATTTGGAGAGCCCCTGATGCGCCTAAACAGTGGAAACCCCCACAAGTGACCCCATTTTGGAAAATAGACCCCACAAGGAACTTATCTAGATGTGTGGTGAGCGCTATGAAGCCCCAAGTGCTTCACAGAAGTTTATAACGTACAGCCGTAAAAACAAAAAAAATCATTTTTTTTTTTTACAAAAATGATATTTTCGCCCACAGTTTTTTATTTTCCCAAGGGTAACAGAAGAAATAGGACAAATTGCACAATAACTCTTGGGGTGCAGAGTACGCTGATACCCCATATGTTTGGGCGCATGGCAGAGCTCAGAAGTGAAGGAGCACCGTTTGACTTTTTCAACGCAGAATTGGCTGGAATTGAGATCAGACGCCATGTGAAATTTGGAGAGCCCCTGATGTGCCTAAACAGCGGAAACCCCCCAATTCTAACTCCAACCCTAACCCCAACACACCCCTAACCCTAGTCCCAACCCTAACCACAAACCTAACCCTAACACACCCCTAACCCTAATCCTAACTTTAGCACCAACCCTTACCCTAACTTTAGCCGCAACCCTAACCCTAATATGGGAAAATGGAAATAAATACATTTTTTTAATTTATTATTTTTCCCTAACTAAGAGGGTGATAAAGGGGGGTTTGATTTACTATTTATAGCGGGTTTTTATGATTGGCAGCTGTCACGCTAAAATACGCTTTTTATTGCAAAAAATAGGTTTTGCATCACCACATTTTGAGAGCTATAATTTTTGCATATTTTGGCCCACCGAGTCATGTGAGGTCTTATTTTTTGCAGTACGAGTTGACGTTTTTATTGGTACCATATTTGAGCACGTGACATTTTTTGATCGCTTTTTATTTCGATGTTTGGGAGGTTAGAATGAACAAAAATCAGCAATTCATGAATTTCTTTTGGGGGATTTTATAACATTCCGCGTGTGGTAAAATTGATAAAGCAGTTTTATTCTTCGGGTCAGTACGATTACGGCGATACCTCATTTATATCATTTTTTATGTTTTGGTGCTTTTATAGAATAAAAACTATTTTATATAAAAAATTATTATTTTTGCATCGCTTTATTCTGCGAGCTATAACTTTTTTATTTTTTCGCTGATGATGCTGTATAGCAGCTCGTTTTTTGCGGGACAAGATGACGTTTTCAGCGGTACCATGTTTATTTATATCAGTCTTTTTGATCGCGTATTATTCCACATTTGTTCGGCAGTATGATGATAAAGCATTGATTTTTTGCTTTGTTTTTTTTTTTTAAGGGGTTCACTAAAGGGGTTAACTAGTGGGACAGTTTTATAGGGGGGTTCGTTATGGACGCGGCGATACCAAATATGTGTACTTTTATTGTTTTTTTTTTTTATTTACAGGAAAAAATGAATTTTTGGGGAATATTTTTTTTTTCTTTATTTTGGATTTTTTTTTTAAAACATGTTTACTTTTATTTTTTCACCTTTTTACTTTGTCCCAGGGTGGGACATCACTGTAAAATGTCAGATCGCTGGTGTGACAGTGTGCACTCTGTCACACCAGCGATCGCTATGGCACTGCTGCAGGCTTCTCAGTGCCTGCTCTCAGCAGGCACTGAGGAAGCCGCCTCCCTGCAGGACCCGGCGGTCATCTTGGATCCGGGTCCTTGGAGGGAGGAAGGCCTCAGAACAGCGCGATCACATTGCGCTGTTCTGAGGGTCTCAGGGGAGTGTGCAGGGAGCCCCCTCCCTGCGCGATGCTCCCCTGTGCCCCTGGTACACCGCGATCATGTTTGATCGCGGTGTGCCAGGGGTTAATGTGCCGGGAGTGGTCCGTGACCGCTCCTGACACACAGTCCCGCGTGTCAGCTGTGATTATCAGCTGACACCCGGCGTTGATTAGCTGCGCTCCTCCCGGGATCGCAGCTGATCGCCCTGGACGTACTATTCTGTCCATGGGAATGAGGTCCAGGGTCACATGGACGGAATATTACATCCGATGGAATAAAGGGGTTAAAAATGTTTTAAAAATCTAAAAGTTAAAAGTTTTTGCGCCATTCAAAATAAAACCATTCCAAAAAATACACATATTTGGTATCACTGGGTTCAGACACGCCTGATCTATCAAAATATAAAAAGAATTAATCCAAGTAGTAAACGGCGTAATGAGAAAAAAAAATAAAAATGCCGTAATTAAGTTTTTTGGTCACCGCAACATTGCAAAAAAATGCAACAAGGGGGTGATCAAAACATCATATCTATCCCAAGATGGTATTAATAAAAATGTCCGCTTGGTGCGCAAAACATTAGCCCTCACACGGCCCTAGATCCTGAAGAATGGAGACGCTATGAGTCTTGGAAAATAGCACCATTTTTTTGGGGGGGACGAACTTTGGATTTTTTTTTCTACCACGTAAATAAAAAAGAACCTATGCATGGCAAGGCAAGCCAGTTTTAGCATTTAGTGATGATGGTAAAAAACAAAAACAATTGTGGAATTGCACTTTTTTTGCAATTTCACCATTCTAGAATTTTTTTCCCATTTTCCAGTACACTATATGGTAAAATCAATGGAGTCATTCAAAAGTACAACTCGTCCCACATAAAACAAGCCCTCACATGGCCATATTGATGGAAAAATAAAAAAGTTATGGCTTTAGGAACAAGGGGATAAAAAATTAAAACACAAAAATCCAACGAGGTAAAGGGGTTAATTTATCCCACTTTGTCATTCAAGCATTTGGTTTATTTAGTGAATGACACATTCGAGTAGAGCTGGCTTCATTTCCAGGGGTGGTAGGGTAGGATTTCTCCAGGAACAAAAGCTGGGCACAATATATTGGGCGCTATAATGGTATGTTTGCAATTTTTGCTCTAAGGCCGGGGTCACACTTGCGAGTGCAATGCGAGAAACTTGCGCCTCAATACCCGGCACTGCCGTCAACACTCGGGACCGGAGTGTTCAGTTGCATAGAAATACATGCAGCCGCACACTCCGGTCCAAAATGTTGGCTGCAGTGGCGGGTATTGAGGCGAGAGATTCGCGCAAGTTTCTTGCATTGCACTCGCAAGTGTGACCCCGGCCTAAAACTTCCACTGCAAGTGTGACCCCGGCCTAAAACTTCCACTTCGTGCTTGTATCTGGAAATCATCCATGGAGCGAAAATGGTCACTACACCCATAGATGCATTCCCAGAGGGGTGTCATTTCCAATATGTGGTCACTTCAGGGGAGATTCTGGTGTTCTGGTATGTAGCAACTCTAAAAAATGCTAGAACTGCAGAATCCCCCTGGAGTGATCCCATTTTGGGAAATTACACTCCTCTGGGGATTCATCTATGGGTGTAGTGACCATTTACCTATCTACCTATTTTCAAATGTAAAAATGTAAAATCTAGGGTTAAAATAACATTTTAGCGGTAAAAATGAATGGTAATAATTTTTTATTCACCACTCAACAAAATAAAATTCTATGGAATAGCTGTGGTGTCAGCACTTCACCACTGGATGAATTAATTCCGGGGAGTAGGTTGTAAAATGAGGTCACTTATGGGGGGTCTGCTTTTCGGGCACCACAGAGGCTCTGTCAATGTGACATGTCACCCTACAAATCATTCCAGCAAAATCTGCTCTCAAATATGGCGCTCCTATCCTTCTCAGTTTTGCTCTCTGGCTGAAATGTAGTTTCCAACCACATACGGGGTATTGGTGTACAACAAATTTTGGGGTCCAGTTTTTCTTTCTACCCTTGTGAAAATGCAAAATATGGGGCTAAAGTAACATTTTGTGGGAAAAAGTAAAAGTTTCATTTTTTCCTTCCACATTGCTTTAGTTTCTGTGAAGCATTGAAGAGTTAGTAAACTTCTTGAACGTGATTTTAAGCACATCGAGGGGTGCAGTTTTTAGAATGTTGGTCCTTTCGGTATTTTATGTTATATAGGCTCCTCAAAGTCACTTCAAATGTGAGGTGGTCCTTAAAAAATAGTTTTGTAAATTTTGTTGGAAAAGTGAGAAATTGCTGGTCAAATTGTAACTCTTCTAACTTCGTAAAAAAAATGATGCTTCAAAAATGATAACCGAAGTGAAGTAGACATGTGGGAAATGTTGTTTGTTAACCATTTTATGTAGAATAACTGTTTTGGTTTAAAAGACATACAAATTCAAAGTTTAAACATTTTTTGTAAAATTTTCAATATTTTTATGTTTCAAAAATTGTGCTGTTATAAAGTAGACATGTGGGAAATGTTATTTATTTACTCCTTTGTGTGATATAACTGTGATTTAAGAGCATAAAAATGAAATATAAAAATTATAAATTTTCAAAATTTTTTGCCAAATTCCCGATATTTTCATAAATAAACAAAAGTTATATCGAAAATTTGTTACCACTATCATGAAGTACAATACGTCACAAAAAAACAATCTCAGAATTAGTGGGATCCATTGAAGCATTCCAGAGTGATTAGCTCATAAAGTGACACCGGTCAGAATTTAAAGAATTGGCCTGGTCACGAAGGCAAAAACAAGCTCTGTAGGTTAAACCTAATTTGCGAATTGATTGAGCAGTATAAATACTATGTACAAATATAACCCCACTGTTTTTAGTCAGAACCACAAGTTCTCACTATTACCAACTTCTTTATGCACATAAATATATGCGACATCTTGTGCATATATCCATTTGCTAGGTCCTCAAATTTACAGTTTACTATTAATTATCATGATAACTAATCAGCTGCTCTATCAGCAATTATTTGCTCACTGCAATAAAACATATTTCTAATTGTTATGTACATTATATGCCATTGTACTTCCAAGTGACTGCTATTCCACAATATATACAAGATTTTTCTTAAACAACATGCAGTTTTTAAGTTATAACCATAGATATATAGAAGAAAGCAGTGATCTTATGCGTAGACCGCTTACTCCACTTCATGTTAGCAATCCTCCTGTCAGCATTTCTCCAATCTGAGATGGTTTATAACTGATATCGAAAGGATTGCATCCATTTGTAAAAGTCATGTCAATTAGCTAGACTAAATTTACATTATCTTTAAAAGAAATCTATGAATGGTATAGCCTTCCTTAGAGTGTCTGTGTCAGACAGGTGTTCTTAACTTTGGACAAACCTTAAAAAGGTTGTCCACTATTTTTTAGTTGGTGATTTATTCTTAGGATAGATAATCAATGTCTAATCGTCCAGGGTCCGACACCCGACGCCCCCGCCAATCAGCTGTTCTATTGATTTCAATATGAAGTAGATGTGTAGTACCCTACCCCAGCCACTATCTGAAGATGTAGCAGCTCTTGTCCGCCGCCAGGAACAGCTGATCTGTAGGGGTGCCCGGTGTCGGACCCTGACCAATCAGACATTGATGGCCCATCCTAAGGATAAGTCATCAATGAAAAAAATAGTGTCCTGTTGTGAAAGCTCTGGATCTGACTTCTGAGTTTGGGCTCCCTCTGGTGGCTGCTGATAGTAATGAAGCTGCTTTGGCTGACAGAAGTCTATCAGCTGGGGACTATAATTGGCAATCAGGTGTTGCTGACTAGGGAGATATAAGTGAGCAACCTTCCCATGATCCTTGCCGGTGATTTGTTGCTTCCTGGTCTCTTTTGGAAGTCAGCTTGCTTCCTGCTTTGTCCTGCAACTTTCAGATAAGTTATTTGATGTTTATTTCTGCGACATTTGTTTTTGCCAATCTCAGTTTTCTGCCGTTTGATTTGTACAGCCAGGTTCCCCTGCGGGGGGCTGCACTGGACTCTGTTTCTCATTTGCCACTGTTTATGTATTTTCAGTTCCCTGTTATTTCAATATCTGCTGATTTGCTACCATTGCACACCAGAGTCTGATCTAGCAGGGGGAGATCATGTGGTCTCAGTATTTTTGCATATCAGACTGGTTGGAGTTTTTATTAGAGTTTTTGCTGGATTGCAGACAGTATTCTTTCCTGTCCTTTTCTATCTAGACAGTTTTGGCCCCAGCATTTGCTTGCTCTTTTTCCTGCCTGTGTTTGTATTTCATCTTCTCTCACTGCCAATATATGTTTGGGGGCTACCTATTCCTTTGGGGCTCTACTCCGGGGCAGTTAGCTTTCCCCTTTCTCTCTTTAGGCTTAGTTAGCTCTCCGGCTGTGTCGAGGTGTCTAGGTCACCGTAGGCATGTCCCACGGCTACTTCTAGTTGTGCTGTCAGTTTAGGGGTCTGCAATCTGCTAGTTACCAACCTCTCTGGGTGTCTGGTTGTTAAGCCTATTTTTGCTACTGTCCTCCTCGGCTATCAAATCATAACAGTGTCCCACTGCCTGGGACATCAGCTGTGGAGAAATCTTGCAGTGAACGCTCAATTTCTCTGCAGTGCAACTACAGGGGAAATGAAGCGTTACAAATTGCTGATTCAGATCATTGGTTTCTGTGTGTAATGTAGGACAAGGTACTCTAATCAAGACACACTCTCCATTCTGAACAAGAGATGAAGAACAGAGAATCATCTATTAGCTCTCATAGATGTAAAAGGAGATATGACAACAGGTTTTCTAAACTAGATTACTATTCCTAACTGGTAAAAGAGGATCTCAGAGGTGTTGACAGCTGCTATGTATGTCTCATAGAACCCTGTCATGCTACCCCTTCAAGGGCTATTTATCAGTCAAAATTGTACACAGTGTTTCAAGGGAACCTTTGGCATGAAAAACGCTATTGGCCTGCAGATATGGGGTTAATCTGCAGGTTAATAACATTCTGAACCTGCCCGGTGCCTGCACGTAGAGCCCCACTGCCGGGAAGAGATGACCTTTGTTCCCCGTGGCAGTGTTCAGGATCCAGCCATAGGGGCGGCGAATGTTGTGGGTTCAGTCACCACTCAGTGTACAGACAGCGGCGGCTGTAACCGCACCCCCGGCCCTGACTGACAGCTTGCCTCAATGCAGAGCCAGTATTAGTCACTGCCGGGGACGCGGTTACAGCCCCCTCTCTCTATACACAGAGCATTGCCTGATCCCGTGCCAACGACACCCCCATGACTGAACGCTGAATGCTGATGGGAGAAATAAAGTTAATTTCCTCTCGGCAGCAGGGCTCTGAGTGCGGTCACCGAACATGTTCAGAACACTATTAACCTGCAGATTAACCCCATATCTGCAGGTTCATATCTTTTTTCATGTGACAGTTTCCAACATTATTTTTTCTGCACAGGTCTTTTTTTAGGTTCCACATCAATGAACAGATTTCCTATTGATTTCACTATTAAAAAACAATATATCACAGCTTTTCTATAGAAACCATTTTGAATTTTTTTAAAATAACTATAAAAATATGGATAAATAAATCTAGCATTTCTAGAATTGAAAACAAATCCAGATCAAAAGTATGGCACTTAAGTTGCGTAAATGTAGTAATAAAAAATATAATTTAATATTGCCCTTAATAATACATTGCCCAGCAATGGTGGTGCCTTCATTCACTAAAGAGAAAACTATATTTATATATCTGTGTCCATGTACAAAAAAATGTATATTTTGTGTGGTTCAGTCCAGATTATTTGTCTATAATACATTGTAGAAAAGCAAAGTGGCAGACGTGAAAAATGAACACAATTTTTGTAATATCTTTATGGAATTGTGAGGACTGCTATTTCAGTGATGCAGTGTAACCACTGAATATGTGCAGGGCATTGATTATTTATTCATTTTCTATTATGATGGTTATATGCCCTTATTCTATTTCTAAGGTTTTATTCACACATCCGTATTTAAACACATATATGAAAAAAAATTGTATTGATGTCATCAATGTGTCTGTTTTTACCATTATTGTGTCCGGTTTTACCATCATTGTGTCATCTGTGTGTCCATTTTTACCATCAGTGTGTCTGTTTTTACCATCAGTGTGTAATCCATGTGTCCGTTTTTACCATCAGTGTGTTCATTTTTACCATCAGCGTCAGCCGTGTGTCCGTTTTTACCATCAGTGTGCCCATTTTTACCATCAGTGTCATCCGTGTGTCCGTTTTTACCATCAGTGTGCCCATTTTTACCATCAGTGTCATCCGTGTGTCCGTTTTTACCATCAGTGTGTAATCCATGTGTCCGTTTTTACCATCAGTGTGTCCATTTTTACAATCAGCGTCAGCTGTGTGTCCGTTTTTACCATCAGTGTGCCCATTTTTACCATCAGTGTCATCCGTGTGTCTGTTTTTACCATCAGTGTGCCCATTTTTACCTATCAGTGTCATCCGTGTGTCCGTTTTTACCATTAGTTTGTCATCCGTGTATCCGTTTTTACCATCAGTGTCATCCGTGTGTCGGTCTTTACCATTAGTGTGTCATCCGTGTGTCTGTTTTTTACCATCAGTGTGCCCATTTTTACCTGTCAGTGTCATCCGTGTGTCCGTTTTTACCATTAGTTTGTCATCCGTGTATCCGTTTTTACCATCAGTGTCATCCGTGTGTCGGTCTTTACCATTAGTGTGTCATCCGTGTGTCTGTTTTTACCATCAGTGTGTCATCACTGTGTCCGTCTTTACTATCAGTGTGTCATCCGTGTGTCTTTCTGCACCAAACCAAAGGATCCAGCTGTTGAAAGAGTGGGGTGGGCCCCATGTCAGACGATAATTAAGGCGTATGTATAGCTTTATTAATCTAGGATATGAAGTCAAGTAAAAGTGAAGAATTTCCTTACACTAAAGGAGTTGTCCCATCCAAATTGATAAGTCTGCAGTCACTCTGTGTGACTGCAGATTTATGAATCCCCTATGCACTTCAATGTGAGCTGCAAAGATTCAGCGATTTCTGAGCCGGGATCGAAGGTTATGTATGTGCTATACATACTCCCAGCCAGAGTCAAACTAGTAGGCACGGCCTCGCTCCATTTACTTGTATTGAGCGAGGTTACTCGCGGACTAGAGACGCGGCTGTCCAGTGGACGTGGCCCACTAGAGGGCGCAGCCTTGCTCAACACAAGTGTATGGAGCGAGGCAGCGCCCACAGTACTGGCTTTGGCCTGTAGTATGTTATAACGCATACATACCCTCGGTCCGGCTCAAATACCGTCGAATCCGCAGTACCT
Source organism: Oophaga sylvatica (assembly GCA_033576555.1). Classification (NCBI taxonomy): domain Eukaryota; kingdom Metazoa; phylum Chordata; class Amphibia; order Anura; family Dendrobatidae; genus Oophaga; species Oophaga sylvatica. The sequence continues at coordinate 318,233,934 of JARQOD010000002.1, forward strand.
AGTGCGTGCACTGGGGGAATTCATAATCTGCAGTCACACAGAGTGGCCCGCAATGGAAAACAGAAAATGCACCTCTACCCCTAAAATATAAGCACATAGATTCTGCTATAAAATTCTACGGTTAATACAGCAACAGGATAATAAATTCAGCTATAGCGTGAGAGCGTGAATGTGTAATAGGCAGAGTGAACTGCGCAGAGTAGAGTAAGCGGAATATGAGCCGAGCGGGGAGCTGTGGAGCCTTTCCTGCAGGATAGTCAGTGACGTCTGCTGTTGGCGTAGTAGTCAATAAAGGTGAACGCTAAGCACGCCGGATTGATTAAGCTTCACAGCAGCAGCTTTCTCCTTACATCTACGACAGTTTCTCCTGTACCTTAGTTTTATAATAAATATTCCCTTATTTCAATTTCTGTATTTTCCTTTTTCCTTCACTTTGTTTAGTACCCCATAAATGTGAATACTGTAAAAGAGGGACCATTTATAAGCATACACAAAAGTGAGTACACCCCCACATTTTTGTAAATATTTTATTATGTCTTTTCATGGGACAACACTAAACATATGACACTTTGATACAATGTAAAGTAGTCATCATACAGCTCATACAACAGTGTACGGCTAAGTTCACATTTGCGTATATGTGCGCAGCGTATCATCTGCATAGCGTTTTTTATCAGCATCATTTTACACATGACGCAAAAAAATGCTGTGTGTGTGTATGCGTTTTGTATGCGTTTGCGCTGTTTATGCGCATGCGTTCGATATTTCCAGGTGCTGTAATCAGTTCCTGGACATGCGCAGTCTGAAGTCCACATGCGAATCGAACGCATCCATGCACATGTCCTTGCCTTCCAATGCGTTCCCATAGACAGTAATGCCTTTTTTTTACGCACTCATCCGCATGAGCATATTTGATGGATTTTTGACGCTTAAAAAAAATGCAACATGTTGCGTTCGCCGCACACCGTGAAACGACGCATGCATACGCAAACGCATGTCCCTGCGTACACCATCTTAATGATATGTACGCATGATGCATGCAGATCTATGCGGATCAAACGCTGCACACACAGAGACAAATGTGAAAGCAGCCTTAATTTACTGTGTCCTCTAAATAACTCAACACACAGCCATTAATGTCTATATCTTCAATGTTGTCCCTTGAAAAGACATAAAATATTTGCAAAAATGTGAGGGGTGTACTCACTTTTGTGATATACTGCAGTAGAAAAATGTTACTTCATATGGCTGTATATTACCAGAGAACTGCATTTTATTAAATTTAGTGTGTAAATGATCAGAAAGCTGAAATGTTTGGTATTCAAAGTCTGAATTTTTACCAGAAAATGTCTTCTATACTGAACATCTGGATAACGGGCTATTTTAGAGATCTTATGAGGTCACCCATTTTGGAGTTGTGAACCTTGGTTGTTCTTAGATATTGAATTGTTATCGTTGCCATAACTCATTGGGATGTGGATGTGCGGTTTATAATCAAAAAATCATACAGTATAATGTTTGGCCATCAATGACAACTTATGTCAGGTGTCCATAAAATCCATAGTGAAGATGCAGAAGACCCAGATTGCTGGTCCAAATAACAAGTCCATATTTGAATAGTGACATCCATTGCTGCATTTCTGAAAAAAATACAAGACAAACTATTACTTTTTTTTGCCTTCAAGTTATTTTTTCACTTTGGGCTATGCTAAGGAAACAAACGATGGATCATTTGTCAGTAAGAAGAGCATATTATGTATGTGATTAAATGTTGAACCGAAGCAGTATTCTGTAGACCTGCAATGAGTCTATATGTTAAAGGGAATCTGTCATCAGGTTTTGCCACCTAATCTTAGAGCAGCATCATGATTCCAGTGATATGTCACTTACTAGGCTGTTTGCTGTAGTTTTGATAAAATTACTGTTTTGTCAGCTGGAGATTATTACTAGAGGACTAGTAAACCTGCTGCCAGGTAGTCCTCCATATTCATGAGCTCTTTATAATCCCGGCCGTCCCCACCACTAATTGGCAGCTTTCTGGGTACACTGTACATGGGCAAAAAGCTGCCAATCAGTGGTTTGGATGGGGTTATACAGATCTCCGCATTCAGAAAGCTGCTAGATAAAATCAGTGTTATCAAAATTACATCAAACTACTCAGTAAGTGACACATCACTGGAATCAAGGTCTCTGACCCTACATTATAATGCACTCAGATTACATACCAGAAACCTGGAGACAGATTCCCTTTAAATCCAAACATACATTTGAGCATAGCCTTAAATAAATTATTGTGTCTAGTTATGTAATATTAGTTATTGATTTAAGTGGGAACAAAGTGGGTGTACACCTGAGTTAAATAAACTATTTAGTAAAAGTGAGAAAAAAACATTTAATTGAATGGGTTGTCCACCTTCAGGGACAATTTTTTTGTCTGTAGTCATACATAAGCTGAGAGGAACTAAAAAGAAGACATAAAAAGAGATAGAAACGCTTCAGAATGAGCTCACTGACATATTTTTTCCCCATTAAATTGCATTTATTTTTGTCTGGGTTTGCAACTGGGTTTCTCGACAGTTCCGCGTCCTATTTCTTCCAGTAAAGGCACCCTGGATCTACCACTCAGCACTTCCGCTAGTCCCAGGAACTCAGTCCTGTTTAGGTCCATTAACTTCGGCATTTTGCAAGCTCAGAGTTTCTTGTGACACGTCATCCTATCCAAAGGAACCATTTTCCTGTGGAAGGCCACTGTCACTTCATTATTTCAAGGTCATTCTACTCCCGTGCCCCTCAGTCTCCTTTTCTGTAGTTTACCCACAATGACAGCACTTCTCACAGACATTTCCTACTGGAACGTGTCCCTATCTAATTAACTACAGAAAGCAGTCACTTGCCCTAGCACTAAGCCAATCATACTATGGGCTAGTCCCAAACATTGATTCTATCCTTACCCTATCGTCACATACAACACACTTACGGCACATACAACACACATAAATAACGGTCTCCTCTTCCAGGGGTATGTATAGTATTCTTCTTGGTGGGTCAGCATGACTCCAGTCCCACTTGATTGGGACCCCAGAACCGAGAGTCCAAGTTCTTTAGGCCCGTAGGCCAACATACAACCTGATAGTCCAGATGGCACATCCCAACTCCTTCGACCCGGTAACAGTACATCTGGGTCAGCACTGGGCCTGCTCTGCCAGGGCTCAAAAGCTTTCCATGAGGCTACAACCCGGTTGGAATGTGAGGTAGTTCTCCCCCTCCCTCCCTACAAACATTTGAACTTGTGGCAAGGGCACAGTCCACGAGGGGCATAGTCCCTTAAGTGTTTCCTCCCTTGTCTGCTGGAATTCAGTCCTTGGCTGAGGGTGTAGGACCCTCCAGAGGCTGCAGTATCTCTGCAATCAAGCAGGGGATGTGCAATGAACACAATCAAACTGGCAAAGGGGGGGAGAACTTCACTTCCTTGGCGATTCGCAGTCATAAACACAAGGGAGTCCGGAATCCTGTGGGTCACCTGACCCATTTGAGCTCTGTGCCAATGCACACACATGTAACCGGCACAACTAGGCCTGCTCGTCATTTGACTCCTCTTCTTTTCTCGCTCAAGTGTCCGTGCTCAGACCCAGATTTCATTGGCCTCTGTTCTCCTCACATACACGGATGAGTGTGCTCCCTGGGCCATGTACACCAAGACCGGATTGGTCGCTGTCTCCGACAGTCCTGAGACTGTATGATCACAAACCAGCCCCTCGGTCTATCTTCCTTCAAAAACTAGACATGTTTGCCTTCCTGTAAACTCGGCCCCTGCCAAAGGGATCAAGTATTGACATAGACCTTGTGCCCAGTGTTTTATTCCATGATAAAACTGTAGCCATGTGCATGGTTAAAGTGTCTCGCGATCCCCCAGGACATCTGCTACATCAATTTTTCTCTGCCAAGCTGGCCCAGCACACACGCTTTTTTGGCCTGAACCACCGACCTGGCCTGGATGGCGAGGGATTCATTCCTGGTGTTGAGCTCTGCCCCAAGCTTAGCGAAGGGGCTTTCAGAGGCGGTTCTTTTGGCATAGGTGGTGGACTCGCCTGTGTCCGGACCTGCAAGGCTTCCAGGCTTTTGGCCTATCCGCCCGCTGCAAACCAGGTTGCTGTTCATGGTCCCAACTCTGGCTTGGGCTCAGCCTGACTCTTTTTCAGCAGGCCGCCAGGCTTCACCTCCTCACTCACCATGTTAATGAGCTGCCATAGCTGACCTTGGCCGCCATTCTCCTCCATAAGTTGCGACTCTGCCATCTCTGTTTCCTTCTGCTTCCTTGTCAATGTACATCCCATGAATCGCGTCGTTTCTTCTGCAACTTGAGGCCTATCATGGCACCTCACCTTTCACTGGGTTGAGTCTGCCCTGACTCACCAGCCCATTTCTTGAATGTCCCTGCTCGTTTCTTGGGCCACACCTTGCTGGGCGGATCTTCTCTTTTCACGTCACTCTGAAACGATGGTCACTCCCTGATGTGGGCGAGTGCTTTCGGGTGTGGTATTCCCCTTGATAGGTGTGGCTGATGAAGTGTTAGACTCCGCCTCGCGCATTTTTGCATCTGGCTCATCCACAGTGGGCAGATTTGTCTCGCCCTTTTGCGACACTCACCGCCATCTTGTAGTCCTTGAACATTACCATCTCATACTGTCCAACAGTCGCATCTTGTTTTGTCACCTGAGTCTTCTTTTCACTGCATGGTCCTCGTAGATGCAAAACTCGATCCTGCTAATTACGCCCATTGTAGCTCCGTGAGGGCCCGTAGCTGCGGGCGAGGCGCTTGTCTTCTCCTGTTATGCATGGCACGCTACATGAAAGAGTGGATCCTGGCTGGGTGTTGATACTGGTGCTGTGAGGGTAGTGTTGGCCCGCCAGGACCATAGATTTCAGTGTTCAATAAAGGAGACTTAACGTTCTAAAACAATCTTTACTGAATGGTAACTTGGTAAGGGTTATGTACAAGGGATAGTAAGTACAAGGTCTTATGGATGTTTATTTCACAATGTAAAGCATTCTCACACATACAGTATCCAGGGGCGCACCTACCATGAGGCAAGTTGAGTACTCTGCCTTAGGCGGTGGCATGGGCGTACCCAGGATCAAAACTAGGGGGGGGGGGCAAGCCAATGTCGCATCTTATACAGGTTGCATCATATACACTGTACATTATCCTGCATATTAGGTATGGAGCATTAGATCTGTTGTATATTGTATAATACAGCAGTGTATGCGACACTACGCTGTATATACCATATATTATACATGGCAGTCGCGCTCATGTCAGGAGCGGTACCAGCAAGTCTGAAGATTGCAGTGCGATCCTCGCTTGAGTTATACGGCCGTCTGTCTATGCCCTTGTTATAATAATACTGAAATATCAATCTATTATTAAAGTATTAAGGAGCTCACAAGTAGAAAAAAGCCCCCTACATCCCTGTCCCCCATCCACACCCCAACAGCCCATCGTCTCACATGCACCCCTTAGTGTTCTGTCCCACTGACCCCACAATACCCCCATCCTCTCACATGCACCCCTCAGTGCTCTGTTGCCCCTCCCCACTTCAGTCCCCACAATACCCCCGTCCTCTCACAGTAAACCCCAGTGCCCTAACCCCACAATACCCCCATCCTCTTACATTCAACCCCAGTGACCTGTCCACCCTCCCTCACAATACCCCATCCTCTCACATCAACCCCTGTGCGCCAGCCCCACAATATCCCCATCCTCTCACATTCACCAACCAGTGCCCTGTATCCCCTCCCCCACAATACCCCATCCTCTCACATTCACTCTCTGTGTCCTGTTGCCCCTCCCCCACTTCAGCCCCACAATACCCCATCCTCTCACATTAACCCCCCAGTGCCCTAGCCCCCACAATACCCCATCCTCTCACATTAACCCCCGAGTGCCCTAGCCCCCACAATACCCCATACTCTTACATTCACCCCAGTGCCCTGTACCCCTCCGCCACAATACCCCCATCCTCTCAAATTAACCCCCCAGTGCCCTAGCCCCCCAATACCCCCATCCTCTTACATTCACCCAGTGCCCTGTACCCTCCCCCACAATACCTCCATCCTCTCACATTAATCCCCCAGTGCCCTAGCCCCACAATACCCCATCCTCTCACATTAACCCCCCAGTGCCCTAGCCCCCACAATACCCCATACTCTTACATTCACCCCAGTGCCCTGTACCCCTCCCACAATACCCCCATCCTCTCACATTAAGCCCCCAGTGCCCTAGCCCCACAATACCCCCATCCTCTTACATTCACCTCCAGTGCCCTGTAACCTCTCCCCACAATACCCCCATCCTCTCACATTCCCCCACAGTGACCATGACATGCCTGAGCAGAATGAATTTAATAAATTCCATCCCCTCTTACCATGAAGCTTGCAGGCAGTGACTGAGGCAGGAGCAGGAAGTGTCCAGTGTCTGCACACAGAGGGCACTAGGACCCAGTGTGGCTGAGAAACCAGAGCCTGCAGGGCAGAAAGTGAAACTACAGCTGCTGCAGCCAGGAAGAAGCTCCTCTGGTGAGACAGCAGCTCCGTGCACTGCGCACACAGACAGGCACTGCAACCTGTGGCAGAGGGAGCCGGCATTGTGCTGCTCTCTCCGCTCTCTTTCATTGTGTGCCCCTGCTTCTAGGGGGGGCAGCTGCCCCCCCCTGCCCCACGGTGGGTACGCCCATGGGCGGTGGTGCGTCCCTGAAGATAGGAGGTGGCAGATTCTCCTCTCCTGCATCTGCTCCTGTTGCTCATATATAGCTGTTCTGTGCGCACAGGACCTGTGATGAGGTCATAGGAGGGGAGGAGTCAGGTGTCACATGATCAGGGGCCTCAGTGTATGCAGGACTCTGCTGTGCTGGTTGTCATCGTGCTGGATGAGGGAAGTTTATGTGTGGGGTCAGGAGGGGTTTACAGGGTGGATGTAGCAGAGCTGTGTGTATGGGGTGTGCAGAGTGGAGCCGTGTATGTACGAGGTGTGCGGAGCGGTGCCGCATGTGTACGAGCTGTGTGGAGCAGAGCCGCGTGTGTTCAAGGTGTGCAGAGCGGAGCCGCGTGTGTACGAAGTGTGCGGAGCCGCATGTGTACGAGGTGTGCGAAGCAGAGCCGCGTGTGTACGAGGTGTGTGGAGCCGCATGTGTATGAGGTGAGCAGAGCGGAGGCGCGTGTGTACGAGGTGTGCGAAGCAGAGCCGCGTGTGTACGAGGTGTGTGGATCGGAGCCACGTGTGTACGAGGTGTGCGGAGCCGCGTGTGTACAAGGTGTGCGGAACGGAGCCACGTGTGAATGAATTGTGCAGAGCGAAGCCGCATGTGTGCGAGGTGAGGTGAGCGGAGCCGTGTGTGTACGAGGTGTGTGGATCGGAGCCACGTGTGTACGAGGTGTGCGGAGCCGCGTGTGTACAAGGTGTGCGGAGCGGAGCCATGTGTGAATGAATTGTGCAGAGCGAAGCCGCATGTGTGCGAGGTGAGGTGAGCGGAGCCGTGTGTGTACGAGGCATACAAAGCGGAACCGTGTGTGTTCAAGGTGTGCGGAGCGGAGCCGCGTGTGTAAGAGGTGAGCAGAGCGGAGGCGCGTGTGTACGAGGTGTGTGGATCGGAGCCATGTGTGTACGAGGTGTGCGGAGCCGCGTGTGTACAAGGTGTGCGGAGCGGAGCCACGTGTGAATGAATTGTGCAGAGCGAAGCCGCATGTGTGCGAGGTGAGGTGAGCGGAGCCGTGTGTGTACGAGGCATGCAAAGCGGAACCGCGTGTGTACAAGGTGTGCGGAGCGGAGCCACGTGTGAATGAATTGTGCAGAGCGAAGCCGCATGTGTACGAGGTGAGGTGAGCGGAGCCGTGTGTGTACGAGGCATACAAAGCGGAACCGTGTGTGTATGAGTTGTGCGGAGCAGTGCGTGTGTGAGGTTTGTGTATGGTGGGGAGCATTCATACCTCACAACGGTCCCAGATCCAGCGGGTAAGTTCTGACTTTGAGAGTCTGCCACGCTGTCCCGGCCAGGAGCTTACTTTTCCCGTGGACACAGGAGTACACGGCGGAGCCCCAAGGAGCACTTTAAAACTCGCACGTGACGTTCCACCAGAAGTGACGTGCTGGAAGCTAGCCGGAAATTAGGTAATTTCGATTGTGACGGAACCATGGAGGCACTTCAGGGAATGCTTCAGATCCATCACCGTGTCCTCCTCCGACAGCGCGGACAGCGGGATCGCCTTGGAATCGGGGATGTCGGCCATGTGAGCGGATCATGATATGTCCTGCAGCGGGAGGCTCAGGTGGGCACTACAATGGGAGCGGGCTGCTGTAGTATTTTATAGAATCTTTCTTTCTCTGTTTCTTTCTCTCTCGCTCTCTATTCTTTCTTTCCCACTCTAATCTTTCTTTCCCTCTCTAATCTTTCTTTCCCTCTCTGTTTCTTTCTCTCTATGTTCTTTCTTTCTCTCTCTGTTCTTTATTTTTTTCCCCTCTTTCTTTCTATGTTCTTTCTTTCCTCTCTTTCTTTCTCTGTGCTTTATTTCTCTCTCTCTGTTCTTCCTTTCTCTCTCTGTTCTTTCTTTCTCTCTCTGTTCTTCCTTTCTCTCTCTGTTCTTTCTTTCTCTTTCTGTTCTTTCTCTCTCTGTTCTTTCTTTCTCTTTCTGTTCTTTCTTTCTCTCTGTTCTTTCTTTCTCTCTCTGTTCTTTCTTTCTCTCTCTGTTCTTTCTTTCTCTTTCTGTTCTTTCTTTCTTTCCCTTTCTGTTCTTCCGTTCTCTTCTCTTTCTGTCTCTCTTTTTTCCCCTCTTTCTTTCTCTCCCTCTGTTCTTTCTTTCTCTCTCTCTGTTCTTTCTCTATTCTTTCTTTCTTTCTCCTCTTTCTTTCTCTCTCTGTTCTTTCTTTCTCCCTGTGTTCTTTTTCCCCTCTTTCTTTCTCGCTCTGTTCTTTCTTTCGCTCTCTGGTCTTTCTTTCCTCTCTGTTGTGAATGGGTTTGAGATGAGTTCTGAGCAGAGACTCCCTCTGGTGGTTACAAGCTGTACTGGTCTGTTCAGTGAAGATTGTGAGGACTGGAATCAGGTGTTACTGACTGGTCTTATATAAGGGAGTCACCTTCCCATCAGGGTTGCCGGTGATCAATTGTTCTGGTCTGAATCCTTCATTTCTGTTTCCCTTGTAGCCTGCTGTGTCGTGTCTGCATCTCCTGCTAACAGATAAGACATTTTCTTCTTTTTGTTTTTGTACTATATTTTTGCATTTTGTCCTGCACTTCTTTGGGGGCCTTCTGGGTCCCCTTCGGGGGCTTTTGCCCTCTCAGTTTAGTTCAGCCACTGATGTTTGTACTTTTGCTTTTTCCAGTTTTTTCAGTGGCTGCTGTTTTGATTTTGTTACACCAGAGAACTAATTTAGGTGGTGGAGGTCGTGTGATCTCAGGTGATTTTGAAATTAGTATAGTTGGTGCTTTTCAGGGTTTTCTGGGATTGCAGTAAGTACCCTTCCTATCCTTTTCTATTTAGTTAGTTTGGGCCCCAGCGTTTGCTCATACTATTTTCTTTCTGTGTCAGTATTTCTTCTTGTCTAACCGCCATTACTTGTTTGGGGGCTTTCTATTATCTTTGGGGTTCTGCTCGGGGCAGATAGCTTTCCTATTTCTATCTTTAGGTGTAGTTAGTTTCTCAGGCTGTGACGAGGCGTCTAGGACCAACGTAGGAACGCTCCACGGCTGCCTCTAGTTGTGGTGGTTAGTCAGGGTACTGCAATCTCATAGATTCCAACTGCTCTGGTGTATTGCCTTTTTTACCTGCACTCCTCAGCTACCGAAACAAAACAGTATCACCGGCCTAAAAATTTAAAATTGTATGGTACTCACAGAAGGGAAAAAATATTGTGAAAGAAAAAAGGTTGTCAGAGTTGTCAGAGATATTTTTCTATTTGTTGCATTTTTTTTTTCCCTCTGTATCTCTGGGTGCTGGGGAGGATCTTTTCTCTCAATGGAGTTTGCACGGTTGTCTGGCCGTGTGGATCAGCTTGCCACTGAGGTTCAGAGTATTGCTGCATATCTTGCTAGGTTGCCTGTTGTGGAACCTAGGATCCCCATGCCAGATTTGTTTTTGGGGGATCGAGCTAAGTTTCAGAATTTCAAAAATAATTGTAAATTGTTTTTTGCCTTAAAATCTAAGTCCTCAGGGAACGCAGCGCAGCAAGTTCAAATTATCATCTCTCTCCTGCGCGGCGATCCTCAGGATTGGGCTTTTTCCCTGACACCTGGGGATCCTGTTTTGAGTGATGTTGATGCATTTTTTCAGGCTTTGGGGTTATTGTACGATGAGCCTAATGTCACTGATCAAGCTGAAAAAGCCTTGTTGGCATTAAATCAGGGGCCTTATGACGCTGAGTTATACTGTCAGAGATTCCGTAGGTGGGCAGTCCTGACCAAATGGAATGACGACGCTTTGGCAGCCTTTTCCGGAAGGGTCTGTCAGATAATGTAAAGGATGTTATGGTGGGATTCCCTGTCCCCTCTGGTCTCAATGATTCTATGTCATTAGCGATTCAAATTGACAGACGTTTGCGTGAGCGGAGAAGTATGCGTGGAATAGTGTTGCCTTGTGAACCAGCTTCTGAACCCATGCAGTGTGATAGAGTGGTGTCTGGGGCACAGCGTCATGAGTTTCGAAAGCGCAATGGGTTATGTTTCTACTGTGGTGATGCCTCTCATGCTATTTTAGTCTGCCCTAAGCGGGGAAGACGTTTTGCACGCTCAGTTGTCTTGGGTAGTGTTCAGACTAAGTTTTTATTAACTGTCACTCTGATATGCTCTCTGTCCTCATTTTCTGCTCAGGCTTTCGTTGATTCTGGAGCAGCTATTAACCTGATGGATTATGATTTTGCTAAACGTTGTGGGTTTCCCTTGATACCCTACAGAAGTCTATTCCCCTACTGGGGATCGATTCTACCCCTTTGGCTGAGAATAAACCCCAGTTTTCTACTCAGGTGATAATGAGGGTTGAACCTGATCACCAGGAGTGCTGCAAATTTTTGGTTCTGTATAATCTGCATGACATTATCGTGCTGGGTTTCCCTTGGTTACAGTCTCATAATCCTGTTTTGGATTGGAAATCTGTGTCTGTAACCAGTTGGGGCTGCCAATGTGTTAATACCAACACTCCTGTTTTTTCTGCCTCCCCCAGGCTCAGGATGTTCCTGACTTTTTGATTGATTTTTCTGATGTGTTTAGCGAAAGTAAATCTGCATCCTTGCCTCCCCATAGGAGCTATGACTGCGCTATTGAATTAGTGCCTGGTAGTAAATTCCCTAAAGGTCGCCTTTTTAACTTGTCTGTACCTGAACATGACGCTATGCGGTCTTATATCAAGGAATCATTGGAGAAGGGTCATATCAGACCATCTTCTTCACCCTTAGGTGCCGGTTTTTTCTTTGTGGCCAAAAAGGATGGTTCATTAAGGCCGTTATTGATTATCGTCTTTTGAACAATATTACTGTGAAATATCAATACCCGTTACCCTTGATTTCTGACCTGTTTTCCAGGGTGAAAAACGCTACTTGGTTTACCAAGCTTGACCTCAGGGGGACTTGGTCTGGTTGTCCTCAAAGAATATTCCTATGAGAGTAGCATCTCCTAAATTTAAGCCTAGGTTCATTGGACCTTATAAGATCATTGAGATTCTTAATCCTGTTTCTTTTCGTTTGCTTCTTCCAGGGACATTTAAGATCCATAACGTGTTCCACAAGTCCTTGTTGAAGAGGTTTGTTGAGCCAGTGGTTCCTGCTGCTGTGCCTCCTGACCCTGTTTTGGTTGAGGGCAATCTGGAGTATGTGGTTGAGAAAATATTAGATTCTCGTTTTTCTAGACGGAAACTCCAGTATTTGGTTAAGTGGAGAGGTTATGGTCAGGAAGACAATTCTTGGGTGTTTGCTTCGGACATCCATGCTAGGAGACTCATCCGTGCGTATCATAGAACTCATCCTGAGTGACCTGGTTGCTCAAATGAGGGTTCGGTGACCCCTCCTCAAGGGGGGGGGTACTGTTGTGAATGGGTTTGAGATGAGTTCTGAGCAGAGACTCCCTCTGGTGGTTACAAGCGGTACTGGTCTGTTCAGTGAAGATTGTGAGGACTGGGAATCAGGTGTTACTGACTGGTCTTATATAAGGGAGTCACCTTCCCATCAGGGTTGCCGGTGATCAATTGTTCTGGTCTGAATCCTTCATTCCTGTTTCCCTTGTAGCCTGCTGTGTCGTGTCTGCATCTCCTGCTAACAGATAAGACATTTTCTTCTTTTTGTTTTTGTACTATATTTTTGCATTTTGTCCTGCACTTCTTTGGGGGCCTTCTGGGTCCCTTCGGGGGCTTTTGCCCTCTCAGTTTAGTTCAGCCACTGATGTTTGTACTTTTGCTTTTTCCAGTTTTTTCAGTGGCTGCTGTTTTGATTTTGTTACACCAGAGAACTAATTTAGGTGGTGGAGGTCGTGTGATCTCAGGTGATTTTGAAATTAGTAGAGTTGGTGCTTTTCAGGGTTTTCTGGGATTGCAGTAAGTACCCTTCCTATCCTTTTCTATTTAGTTAGTTTGGGCCCCAGCATTTGCTCATACTATTTTCTTTCTGTGTCAGTATTTCTTCTTGTCTAACCGCCATTACTTGTTTGGGGGCTTTCTATTATCTTTGGGGTTCTGCTCCGGGGCAGATAGCTTTCCTATTTCTATCTTTAGGTGTTGTTAGTTTCTCAGGCTGTGACGAGGCGTCTAGGACCAACGTAGGAACGCTCCACGGCTGCCTCTAGTTGTGGTGGTTAGTCAGGGTACTGCAATCTCATAGATTCCAACTGCTCTGGTGTATTGCCTTTTTTACCTGCACTCCTCAGCTACCGAAACATAACACCTCTCTTTCTCTCTGTTCTTCATTTCTCTTTCTGTTCTTTTTTTCTCTCTTTCTTTCTCTCTCT
>JARQOD010000002.1:318247010-318263392 GCA_033576555.1 Oophaga sylvatica
CCCACCTAGCCTGTCTAGGATTTAATCGTTTGGCTGATTCGAGATAGATCAAGTTCTTGTGGTCAGTGAGGACCACAATTTGATGTTTGGCTCCCTCCAACCAATGTCTCCACTCTTCAAACGCCCACTTCATAGCCAACAATTCCCAATTCCCCACATCATAATTATGTTCAGCTGGGGAAAATTTTCGAGAGAAGAAGGCACAAGGGTTAATATTAGAGGTTACAGGATCCCTTTGGGACAAAACGGCTCCTGCACCAATCTCAGAAGCATCTATTGCCACCTGAAATGAGAGAGAAACATCAGGTTGCCGTAGAACAGGAGCAGAAGTGAATCTCCGCTTAAACTCCTGAAACACCGAAACTGCCTCTGGAGACCAATTCACCACATCAGAGCCCTTTTTGGTCAAATCAGTCAGTGGTTTCACAATACCAGAAAAATTACTTATAAATTTACGATAAAAATTAGCAAAACCCAAAAATTTCTGAAGAGCCTTCAAGGAAGAGGGCTGAACCCAATCATAAATGGCCTGAACCTTGACCGGGTCCATTTCAATGGCAGACGGAGACAAAATGAATCCCAAAAACGAAACCTTCTGTATGCCAAAGAGACATTTTGATCCCCTAATATACAAAGCATTTTCTCTCAAAATCCAGAATACCATCCGAACATGTTCCACATGAGAATCCCAATCATTGGAAAAAATCAAAATATTGTCCAAATTAACGATCAAAAACTTGTCCACAAAATCCCGGAAAATATCATTCATGAAAGATTGGAAGACGGAAGGGGCATTAGTGAGCCCAAAAGGCATCACTAGGTACTCAAAATGCCCCTCAGGAGTATTAAACACCGTCTTCCATTCATCACCATGCTTAATACGTATAAGATTATATGCCCCCTAAGGTCAAGCTTGGTAAACCAACTAGCACCTTTCACTCTGGAGAATAAATCGGAAATCAGGGGTAACGGTTACTGATATTTAACAGTGATCTTATTAAGGAGACGATAGTCAATACATGGCTTCAATGAGCCATCCTTCTTGGCCAAAAAGAAAAAGCCGGCACACAAAGGTGAAGAGGACGGTCTGATATGCCCCTTCTCCAATGACTCTTTGATATAAGATTGCATAGCACCATGTTCAGGTACAGATAAATTGTAGAGTCGACCCTTGGGAAATTTACAACCGGCACCAATTCAATCACGCAATCATAACTCCTGTGAGGAGGTAAGGACACAGACTTACTCTCACTAAACACATCAGAAAAATCAGCCAAATAGTCAGGGACATCCTGAGACTGGGGAGAGGTAGAGAAAACAGGAGTGTCACTATGAACACATTGACAACCCCAACTAACCACAGACACAGACTTCCAACCCAAAACAGGATTATGGGTCTGCAGCCAAGGAAAACCCAGTACAATGGTGTCATATAAATTATGTAACACCAAAAATTTACAATTCTCTTGGTGGTCCGGGGCTACCCGCATTATCACCTGGGTCCAAAACTGGGGTTTATTCTCCGCCAAAGGGTAGCATCAATACCCTGCAAAGGAATAGGAGTCTGCAGGGGTACCATGGGAAACCACAACGTTTGGCAAAGTCAAAATCCATCAGGTTCAGGGCTGCTCCTGAATCAACAAAAGCCTTAGCAGAAAACACGGTATTACATGCTTGGTAATGTGTTTTTTCATGAGACATGACGGCACCTCGAGAGAGGGGATCAGCCCTTCAAGGACAGGAAACCTTCAAGATAAAAGGGGTGGCTCCTTTCTCCGCATCAGTTGTTTTACAGAGCACGAGAGGAACTCCGCAGGTTAGTATACATATAAAATAATACATCCTTTACATTTCTAATCACCAACATCCAAGGGAGTGTATAATACTAAAAATGCACCCAACTAATGACGTGATCAAAAGGGCGGGAATATAAGGGTGCCGTCATGTCTCATGAAAAACACATTACCAGGTATGTAATACCTGTGTTTTTCCATCATACATGATGGCACAACGAGAGAGTTACAGAGATTTGTATTCTCTTTAGGGAGGGATCACTGCTTGTAACACTCTTTTCCCAAATGTGAGATCAGAGGTAGCAGATAAGTCTAGTCTGTAATGTTTGAAAAAGGTTGACAGAGAGGACCAAGTGGCCGCCTTACAAATCTGGTCGATTGTGGCATCTGTCTCTCTGCCCAAGACGTCGCCATGGCTCTCGTGGAGTGGGCTTTTAGACCCTCTTGAACAGCCCTGCCTGCACTACTATACGCTAGCATAATGGCCTCTCTCAACCATCTAGCTATAGTGGCTTAGAGGCTTTCAGGCCCTTCCTTGCCCCCTGGTACGAGACAAATAAAACCCTCTGCTTTCTCCAAGGTTTTGTCACCTCTAAATACTGCAGGATACATCTCCTAACGTCTAGGCAGTGTAGTCTTTCTTCATTCTTGTTGATAGGGTTAGGGCAAAAGGATGGTAAAACTATTTCCTGAGCCCTGTGGAATTTTGACACTACTTTTGGAAGATATGCCTGGTCTAATTTCAACACCACCCTATCATCCATGACCTGAGTGTAGGGAGGGTCTGCCGATAACGCGTTTAAGTCTCCAACTCTATGGGCCGATGTGAGTGCCACTAACAAAGCTGTTTATAATGTTAGTACCTTATCTGATGTTGTGTTCAAAGGCTCAAAGGGGCTTTCAGTTAAGGCTGATAAGACTAAATTTAGGTCCCATGGTGGAGGAGCAGGGGATTGAACAGAATCAGCTCTATTACAGGCCCGGATAAAACTAGCCACCCATCTATTGTTTGCCAGGTTACAGTTGAACAATGCTGCCAGGGCTGAGACATGTACTTTGAGGGTACTAACGGCTAACCCCAACTCTAAACCCTTCTGCAGGAACTCCAGTGTCGCCACTATCGGTACCTCCCCTTCCCGTATTGGCCCTGAGACCCACAAAAACTTTTTCCATATCCTCCCATAAATTTTTCTAGTCACTGGCTTTCTACTACTGAGTGAGGTGTATATTAACCCAGCTGAGAACCCCTTTTTTCCTAACAGCGACCTTTCAAATTCCAGGCTGTCAAATGCAGCCCGGACTTCTGAGGGTGACTGAAGGGACCCTGTGTTAGAAGGTCCGGGTCTTCCGAGAGTACCCATGGGTCTGTTACCGACATCACTCTGATCCAGTAGAACCATGGCCTCTTCGGCCAGAAGGGGGCTATTACAATCACTCTGGCCTTGTCCTCCCTGATCATCCTCAGAACTGCTGGAATAAGGCATATCGGTGGGAAGGCGTACAGGAGTCCTGATGTCCAGTCTATCCTGAAAGTGTCCACTGCCAACTGTCTGTCTGCTGGACTCAGGGAACAGAATTTCTGCACTTTTTTGTTGGCTTTTGAGGCAAAGAGATCTATGCTGGGTTTTCCCCACATGAGCACTATTTGTTGAAAAATGGA
Source organism: Oophaga sylvatica (assembly GCA_033576555.1). Classification (NCBI taxonomy): domain Eukaryota; kingdom Metazoa; phylum Chordata; class Amphibia; order Anura; family Dendrobatidae; genus Oophaga; species Oophaga sylvatica. The sequence continues at coordinate 318,250,464 of JARQOD010000002.1, forward strand.
CTCTTTTAATGAGCATTCTCCTTGTCTCAAGTGGTTCCTGCTCAGAAAATCTGCCTGCCGGTTGTCTACCCCTCAGATATTCAGGGCCAATAATGAGCAGAAATGATGTTCTGCCAGATTCATAATCCTCTCTGTTATCCGCATCAGTGACCGAGTACGGGTGCCCCCCTGGTGGTTTACATATGCGATCGCTGTTCGGTTGTCCGATGGGACTCTCACATGATGCCCTGTTAGATGAGGTAGAAGTCTTTTTAGTGCTTTCTCGACTGCTAAGAGCTCCCAGTCGTTTGAGAATAGATTTATTTCCTCCTGGGCCCAGGGACTCTGGAGCAACAGTGTGTCTAGGTAGGATCCCCACCCCAAAGGGCTGGCGTCCGTTGTGACCACCTTGGAGGCTGTGAATGTCTATGGAACTTCCCTCCAAGATGACTCTATCTGTAACCACCACCTGAGTGATTGGAGTACAGAGACCGAGAGGGTGATCTTTCGATCTAGTTGTCCCTGAAGCTCCAGGTCTCCCTGTATCACACACCACTGTAGTTCCCTAGCATGGAATTGGGCCCATTTTACCGCTGGTATGCATGCGGTCAGAGACCCTAACACTGACATAGCTCTTCTTAGCGTGATTTCTGGCTTCTTTATTGTCATTATAATCATTTGTTTTATTTTTTCCTCCTTTTCCTCTGGGAGGCAACATTCCTTTTGCCACCGAGTCTATTGTTATCCCCAAGAAGTTCTGGGTTGTTGCTGGTTCCAGCCTGGATTTCTTGAGGTTGAGCTGCCATCCCAGTATCTGTAGTGTCTCCATTACTACTCTGACTTGTTCTTGACATTGACGAAAACTTTTCCCCACTATCAAGAAGTTGTCTAGGTACGGTATTATTAGAGTATCTCTTTCCCTGAGATGCGCTGTGACCTCTGCCACCAACTTTGTAAAGATTCGTGGGGCTATTGCTATCCAAAGGGCAGAGCCTTGTACTGAAGGTGACGTAACTGTGACCCCACTTGGATCGCCACCCTGAGATATTTGCGATCTTGCTGCCAAATTGAGACGTGGTAGTAGGCGTCCTTGAGGTCCAGGACCGCCATGTAACACTGTGGAAAGAGAAGCCTTACTGCTGTCTTTATTGTCTCCATCTTGAAGGATGGGATTATGAGATATTTGTTGAGGCCTTTAGATTTATAATTGTCCTCCAAGAATTGTCCGGCTTTTTCACAAGAAATAGAGGGGAGTAAAACCCCCCGTTTCTCTCCTCTACTGGAACCTCTTCTAGAACCTGTTTGTGTAGGAGCGACATTATCTCCCCTTCCAGACTCTTCTGCTTTTCCTGTGAGGACTGTACCGGAGTTTGCATGTACCTTCTCGGTGGCCAATGGTGGAACCTTAACTCCAGGCCTGATCCCACAATCTGCAGGATCCAAGCGCTGGATGAGATCCTCTCCCAGGCTGGAAGGAAGTGAGAGAGCCTTCCTCCCACCTGAGAGGGCCCGTCACTGGGAAGCTTTCTTGCCGTCCTTAGAAGGCCTACCAAAATAGAAGCCTCTCCCTCCTCTATTGGATCGCTTGTCCGAGTTGTTTGTCGCGCTCCCTGTACTGCTGCCTTCTGAACTTCCGGCCCCTTTGAAATGAACGCCGAAAGGACTGAAATGGCTGTCTCGGAAAATTCTTTTTCTTATCACCGGCCTTCTCCAGCACCTCGTCTAACGCCGGTCCGAACAGGAAATTCCCTTCGCATGGCAGAGAGCAAAGCTTCATTTTTGCTTGTGTGTCCCCTGGCCAGCATTTAAGCCTTACCTAACGGCGTCCTGCATTGGCCAGTGCTGCTGATTTTGAAACTAACCTTGCTGAGTCTGCTGAAGCCTCAGCTAGAAATACTGACGCAGCTCTTATGGTTGGTATTGCCTCTAGGAAAGCATCCCTGGGGACTCCTTGTTCTAGTTGGTCCTCTAAGTTATCTACCCACATTTTAAGGGATCTAGCCACACAAGTAGCCGCGATGGCTGGTCTTAGTGCCCCCACCGAGGCCTCCTAGGCTGTTTTCAGACAACTGTCCATCTTCCTATCCAGAGGTTCCCTTAAAGAACCTAGATCCTCAAAGGGCAGAGAGGACTTCCTAGCAACCTTCGAGACTGCAACATCAATTTTTGGGGCTCTATCCCAGGACGAGGATGCTTCCTCCTCAAAGGGGTACTTTCTCCTCAGGGAATTGACTATGTGGGATTTCTTTTCTGGCTTTTCCCATTTCCTTCTGATGAGCTCCTGTAACTGCTCGTTTATCAGGAAAGCTCTCCGCTTTTTCTTTTGTAAACCCACGAACATAAGTTCCTGGGTTGTTCTCTTCGCTTTTTCATCTACCAACCGCATGGTAGAACATACCGATTTAATGAGTCTATCTGTAGCTTCCACAGGAAATGTATCCTCTTCCTCCGAGCTACTCTCTGAATAACGGGACCTATCGGAGTCCTCTGCTCCTGAGGAGCCCTCTTGAGACCCTACTGAGGGACTGGACCTGTCTCTAGATCTGCCGTCTGTGTCAGCTGTCTGCAACGCTTTTACAGACTTTCCAACCTCTGCCTGAATTAAGGATTTCAGGCTCTCGGAAAAGGAGGGCGTTTCCTCCGCTAGTGTCCTATTGATACAGTCCTGACACAATTTCTTGTTCCAGGATGTTTTTAAGGGACCTTTGCATAAGGGACACTCCTTATTCTTAGATTTATCTTTATTTTTCTTATGAACCCCCTACACTCCACCCCACCAATGTGTGTGAGAGAGGGGAGGGTTGGAGACAAGAGAGAGAGAGAAAGAGAACAGACATTAGCGTGCTGGACTTTCTCGAAGCTCACTCACCACTCGGACAATTCAAAAGGACGGTACCGCTCGGAGGCTCTGGAGGCTGACCTCCTTGCGAAGATCCGTTCGCACGTTACCTGAGCGGCTACCGCTGCTGCTGCGACGCGTCTGGCTCTTCTCACTTGAGCGAGACCGCCGCCTCTCCTGCACCTCCTGGTGGGCTGTAAATGCTCTGGTGACAGGCTCTCCATCATACCCACTAGCACCTGATAAGAGGAGTCACGTCTGACCTGAACTGGCTTAGTGACCTACAATAATGTTTCAGCCAGACTTAAATAGCAGCTTTCCCCCTTTTTTTTTTCTCTGTAATTAATTAATTAATTAATTAATTAATTAATTAATTCACCTGGTTGATCCTGCACCTGCTGGCCGCTAGCGCCCCGACGCCTGCGCACTGTATTCAGGCCTGAGCGCTCCCCGGCAACCACATCCGGTGCGCGCTGTTCTACCCGGCCATGTTCTCCCGGGAATATTTGCACCATTATCCGGCCGTGCATGCGTACCCGGTCTCACCGCCGGTACGCGCTGCTGACTCTCTGCCCCGGCCTCCTCAGGAGCGCACCGGAGCACTTCCGGTTGGCGCTCCCTGCTGTCCTCCTGGCGCTCGCTGATGCTTCAGGTGCACGCGCTCCGTGCGCGTACCCGGGTTCTACTTCCGGTGCGTGCCCGGGTCACTTCCGGTGCTCGCTCCCAACTTGCATCCTCAGCATCTGACTAGGACTCTGGGTATACACGCCGCCCCCTGCGTGCACCCGGCTTTCACCCTGGAGCGTGCCTGCTCCCACGCCACCAACGCCATGACACCTGGGCATTCTAAGCTGTAGCTGCCATCGCCTCATACCTGCGGCTTTCCTGGACGAGACTTCCACGCTCTGCCACCACCGCAGGTACTTTCTCCTCAGCGTCCTCTATGTCAGGCTCCAACGCTCAACAGGGAGGGATATCCACGTGCCTCCAAGTAGCTGTAAACTCTGCCTGGGCACCGATGTGCCTCACAGGCTGCATGACAACACTCTGTCGACAGGGAGGGCACATAGATGTGACCTCCGAGGACTTCACATCTTGCAGGTTGTAGACATCAGGGGGAAACATGAACGTGGCCCCTGTGGCTCCCACTTCACCCGGACATCTGCCTTATGGGCTGTGACCATGCTTTGCCCCCGAGGCAACTACCGGCACCTGGTGACGGATGTAGCAGACCCATGCCTGCCAGTATTCATCTGTCCCTGGCCCGGGCATCCTCTTCATCCAGGAATCTTCATCTTGAGGGTTCCCCGTCAAGGACAGGAAACCAACGGATGCGGAGAGAGGAGCCGCCCTGTTGTGTTTTGGTAGCTGAGGATAATAAGCAAAAACAGCAATACACCAGAGAGGCTGGAACCTATTGGATTGCAATACCCTGAACTAACCACACAACTAGAGGTAGCTGTGGAGCGTTCCTACGTTGATCCTAGACGCCTTGTCACAGCCTGAGAGATAACTACACCTAAAGGCAGAAAGATGAAAGATATCTGCCCCGGAGCAGATCCCCAAAGAAAAAAGGAAGCCACCAAACATGTAATGGCGGTTAGACAAGAAGATGCACGGACACAGACAGAAAATAGAATGAGCAAACGCTGGGGCCCAATCTGTCTAGACAGAAAAGTAAAGGAAAGGATACTCACTGCAATCCAAAAAAAACCCCTAAAAAATACCAACTCTTCTGATTGCAAAAACACCTGAGATCACACAATCTCTACCACCTAAAATCAGATCTCTGGTGTAACAAAACTAAGCCGCAGCCACTGAAAAAACAGGAAAAAGCAAATGAACAAATAACAGTGGCTTCAGATAAACTGAGAGGAGCACAAGCCCCCGGAGGGGACCTGGCTGACCTCCACAGAAGTACAGGGAACAATGCAAAAAGCAAGCACAAAAATAAAAGCAGAAAATATCTTATCTGATAGCAGAAGATGCAGGCAAGACTCAGCAAACTTCCAAATGAACCAGGAACCACAATTAAGACAAGAACAATTGATCACCGGCAACAATCATGGGAGGGAACCTCCCTTATATCAGACCAGTCAGCGATCCCAGATTGCCATTCCTCGCTGAAAGGCTCAGTACTGTCTGTAACCACCAGAGGGAGCATCTGCTCAGAAACCATCTCTAGCATATTCATAACAGTACCCCCCTTGAGGAGGGGTCACCAAACCCTCACTTGTGCAACCAGGCCGATCAGGATGAGCTCGGTGATAGGCACGAATCAGTCTCCTAGCATGGATGTCCGAAGCAAACACCCAAGAATTGTCCTTCTGACCATAAAAGCCAAAGGCAAAAAAGAGACCCAGTCATCTTGATCAGCAGACACAAAACATCTCAAATAAGTCTCCAAGGTCTGGTTTGTTCTCTCGGTTTGTCCATTGGTCTGAGGATGAAAAGCAGAGGAGAAAGATAATTGAACACCAAGTTTAGAACAAAATGTCCTCCAAAATCTGGAAACAAACTGGACTCCTCTGTCAGACACAATGTTCTCCGGAATGCCATGTAACCGAACCACATGCTGAAGGAACAAAGGCACCAATTCGGAGGAGGAAGGTAACTTAGGTAATGGCACAAGATGTATCATCTTGGAAAACCTATCACAGATTACTCAGATAACGGTCATTCTCTGAGAAACAGGGAGGTCGGAAATAAAATCCATAGATATATGGGTCCATGGCCTATTGGGCACAGGTAATGGCATTAACAAACCACTAGAGTTAGAGCAAGGCTTGGAGCGAGAGCAAGTCCCGCAGGACTGCACAAATTCCCTGACGTCACGAGACAAAGTAGGCCACCAAAAGGACCGACTCACCAAGTCTCTGGTACCAAAAATCCCGGGATGACCAGCCAACGCGGAACAATGAATCTCAGACATCACACTCTTCTTCCACTGGTCTGGGACAAACAATTTCCCAATAGGGCTGCGCTCAGGTTTATCCTCCTGACACCCTTCCAGAGCCAGTCTCAAATTGGCCGAGATGGCGGAAAGAACTACACCCTCTTTCAAAATAACAGTAGGATCAGATAACTCAGGAGAGTCCGCAAAGAAACTCCTCGAGAGGGCATCTGCCTTAACATTCTTAGTGCCAGGAAGAAAAGAAACCACAAAATTAAAACGTGTGAAAACCAAGGCCCACCTGGCCTGTCTAGGATTAAGTCGCTTGGCTGATTCGAGAAAAAACAGATTCTTATGGTCCGTGAGGACCACCACCTGATGTTTGGCTCCTTCCAGCCAATGTATCCACTCTTCAAAAGCCCACTTCATGGCCAATAACTCCCGATTACCCACGTCATAATTACGTTCAGTTGGAGAAAATTTTCGAGAGAAAAAGGCACAAGGGTTACTCTTAGAGGTCTCTGGATCTCTTTGGGACAAAACGGCACCTACCCTAATTTCAGAGGCATCAACCTCCACCTGAAACGGTAGAGAAACATCAGGCTGCCGTAGAACAGGAGCAGAAGTGAATCTCTGCTTAAGTTCTTGAAACGCAGAGACTGCCTAAGGAGGCCAATTCACCACATCAGAAACCTTTTTGGTCAAATCAGTTAATGGTTTAACAATACCGGAGAAATTACCAATAAATTTACGATAAAAATTGGCAAAACCCAAAAATCTCTGAAGAGCCTTTAATGAAGTAGGTTGGACCCAATCACAAATGGCCTGAACCTTGACCGGGTCCATTTCAATAACAGACGGAGACAAAATGAATCCCAGAAATGAGACCTTCTTTACGCCAAAAAGACACTTTGATCCCTTCACATACAGTGCATTCTCTCTCAAAATCTGGAACACAGTCCGAACATGTTTCACATGAGAGTCCCAGTCATTGGAAAAAATCAAGATATCATCCAAATAAACATTCAGAAATTTATCCACAAAATCCCTGAAAATATCATTCATGAAGGATTGGAAGATGAAAGGAGCATTAGTGAGCCCAAAGGGCATCACTAGGTACTCAAAATGCCCCTCTGGGGTATTAAACGCCGTCTTCCATTCATCCCTGTGCTTAATGCGAATAAGGTTATACGCCCCCCGAGGTCAAGCTTGGTAAACCAACTAGCTCTTTTCACCCTGGAAAACAGGTCAGAAATCAAGGGTAACGGATATTGATACTTCACAGTGATCTTATTCAAGAGACGATAATCAATACACGGCCTCAATGAACCATCCTTTTTGGCCACAAAGATAAACCGGCACCCAAGGGTGAAGAGGATGGTCTGATATGACCCTTCTCCAATGACTCCTTGATATAAGATCGCATAGCATCGTGTTCAGGTACAGACAAGTTAAAAAGGCAACCTTTAGGAAATTTACCACCAGGCACTATTTCAATAGCGCAACCATAGCTTCTGTGAGGGGCAAGGATGCAGATTTACTTTCACCAAATACATCCGAAAAATCAGTCAAAAAGTCAGGAACATCTTGAGACTGGGGAGAGGCAGAAAAAACAGGAGTGTCGGCATTAACACATTGGCAGCCCCAACTGGTCACAGACACAGATTTCCAATCCAAAACAGTATTATGAGTCTGTAACCAAGGGAAACCCAGTACCATAATGTCATGCAGATTATGCAACACCAGAAATTTGCAACTCTCCTGATGGTCTGGTTCAACCCTCATTATCACCTGAGTAGAAAACTGGGGTTTATTCTCCGCCAAAGGGGTAGAATCAATGCCCAGTAGGGGAATAGACTTCGCAGGGGTATCATGGGAAACCCACAACGTTTGGCAAAGTCAAAATCCATCAGGTTAATAGCTGCTCCTGAGTCAACAAAAGCCTGAGCAGAAAATGTGGACAGGGAGCAAATCAGGGTAACAGTCAACAGAAATTTAGTCTGAACACTACCCAAGACAACTGAGCGCGCAAAACGTCTTCCCCGCTTAGGGCAGACTGAAATAGCATGAGAGGCGTCACAACAGTAGAAACATAACCCATTACGCTTTCGAAACTCATGACGCTGTGCCCCAGAAGTCACTCCATCACACTGCATGGGCTCAGAAGCTGGCTCACAAGGCAACACTATCTCACGCATACCTCTGCGCTCACGCAAACGTCTGTCAATTTTAGTAGCCAATGACATAGAATCATTGAGACCAGAGGGAGCAGGGAATCCCACCATACATCCTTTACATTCTCTGACAGCCCATTCCGAAAAAGGGCTGCCAAAGCATCATCATTCCATTTGGTCAGGACTGCCCACTTTCAGAATTTCTGACAGTACAACTCAGCGTCTTCAAGACTCTGATTTAATGCAAACAAGGTTTTTTCAGCTTGATCAGTGACATTAGGTTCATCGTACAATAACCCCAGAGCCTGAGGGTCACCGCGCAGGAGATAGATGACAATTTGAACCTGCTGTTCTGCGTTCCCTGAGGACTTAGGCTTTAAGGCAAAAAACAACTTACAGTTATTTTTGAAATTCAGAAATTTAGCCCGATCCCCCAAAAACAAATCTGGCATGGGAATCCTAGGTTCCACAACCGGCAACCCAGCAAGATAGGTAGCAATACTCCGAACCTCAGTGGCAAGCTGATCCACACGGCCAGACAACTGTGCAAACTCCATTGAGAGAGAGAAAAAAAAAATCCTCCTCAGCACCCAGAGAAAAAGAGGGAAAAAATGCAACAAACAGAGAAAAAAAAAATCTCTGACAACTCTGACAACTTTTTTTTTTTTCTTTCCACACTATTTTTCCCTTCTGTGAGTACCAAATAATTTTCAGTTTGGGCCGGTGATACTGTTGTGTTTTGGTAGCTGAGGAGAACAAGCAAAAACGGCAATACACCAGAGAGGCTGGAACCTATTGGATTGCAGTACCCTGAACTAACCACACAACTAGAGGTAGCCGTGGAGCGTTCCTACGTTGATCCTAGATGCCTCGTCACAGCCTGAGAGATAACTACACCTAAAGGCAGAAAGATGAAAGCTATCTGCCCCGGAGCAGATCCCCAAAGAAAATAGGAAGCCCCAAACATGTAATGGCAGTTAGACAAGAAGATGCACGGACACAGACAGAAAATAGAATGAGCAAAACGCTGGGGCCCAATCTGTCTAGACAGAAAAGTAAAGGAAAGGATACTCACTGCAATCCAAAAAAAACCCCTAAAAATACCAACTCTTCTGATTGCAAAAACACCTGAGATCACACGATCTCTACCACCTAAAATCAGATCTCTGGTGTAACAAAACTAAGCCGCAGCCACTGAAAAAACAGGAAAAAGCAAATGAACAAATAACAGTGGCTTCAGATAAACTGAGAGGAGCACAAGCCCCTGGAGGGGACCTGGCTGACCTCCACAAAAGGGCAGGGAACAATGCAAAAAGCAAGCACAAAAATAAAAGCAGAAAATATCTTATCTGATAGCAGAAGATGCAGGCAAGACTCAGCAAACTTCCAAATGAACCAGGAACCACAATTGAGACAAGAACAATTGATCACCGGCAACCATCATGGGAGGGAACCTCCCTTATATCAGACCAGTCAGCGATCCCAGATTGCCATTCCTCGCTGAAAGGCTCAGTACTGTCTGTAACCACCAGAGGGAGCCTCTGCTCAGAAACCATCTCTAGCACATTCATAACACCGCCCCTTTTATCTTGAAGGTTTCCTGTCCTTGAAGGGCGGATCCCCTCTCTCATGGTGCCGTCATGTATGATGGAAAAATGAAGATAAGGAGCAGATCAAGGTAACCGTTAAGAGGAATTTAGGCTGTACATTGCCCAAAACACAGGAGTGAGCCAAACGTCTTCCCCGCCTAGGGCAGACGGAAATAGCATGAGAGGCGTCCCCACAAAAGAAGCACAACTTATTATGCCTTCTAAACTCTTGACGCTGAGCCCTAGAAACAAGCCCATCACACTGCATGGGCTCAGAGGCCCGTTCGAAAGTCAACACCACCTCTCGCATAGTTTTACGTTAACGTAAGCGTCTGTCAATTTGAATGGCTAATGACATAGAATCGTTGAGACCCGAGGGGACAGGAAATCCTACCATAACATCTTTTACGGTCTCTGCCAGCCCTTTCCGAAAAAGAGCCGCTAGGGCATCATCGTTCCATTTAGTAAGGACTGCCCACTTTCGGAATTTCTGACAATATAACTCTGCCGCTTCCTGACCCTGGTTCAATGCCAATAAGGTTTTCTCAGCTTGCCCCAGGTGTCAGTGAAAACGCCCAATCCTGAGGGTCGCCGCTCAACAGGGAGATGACAATTTTAACCTGCTGCACCGATTTCCCTGAGGAATTAGGTTTCAAGGCAAAAAACAATTTACAATTATTCTTAAAGTTCAAAAATTTAGACCGATCCCCAAAAAATAAATCAAGAATAGGGATATTAGGTTCTACAGCAGACAACCGAGTGAGATAGGCAGAAATTCCCCGAACTTCAGCAGCGAGCTGCTCAACACGATCAGACAAATGCTTAGCCTCCATTGAAGAAAAAAAAATCCTCCTATGGCCCCCAGAGAAAAAGAGGAAACAATATACAAAAAAATTCCCTTCCCTTCTTTAGAGTACCCTAGAATCTACAGTCTGGCCGGTGATACTGTTATGATTTGGTAACCGAGGAGGATAACAGGAAAAATAGGCTAGGCAGCAAAACACCAGAGATGTTGGTAACTTAGCGGATTGCAGACACTTGAACTGACAACACAACTAGAATTAGCCGTGGGACGTACCTACGATGACATAGACGCCTCGTCACAGCCAAAGAGTTAACTAGCCTAAAGAGTGAAAGGGGAAAGCTAACTGCCCCGGAGTAGAGCCCCAAAGGAATAGATAGCCCCCAAACATATATTGTCGGTGAGTCAGATGAAGCACAAACACAGACAGAAAATAGTGTAAGCAAATGTTGGGGCCCAAACTGTCTAGATAGAACAGGACAGAAAAGATACTGTCTGCATTCCAGCAAAAAAACTAAGAAAAATTCCAACACGTCTGATATACAAAATTACTGAGGCCACTCGACCTCTCCCCCGCTAAATGAGAACTCTAGTGTGAACTAGCTGCAAACAGCAGATACTGAAATAACAGGGAACTATAAATGCATAAGCTATGGCAAAAGAGAACAGAGTCCTGCACAGGCCCCCGCAGGGGACCTGGCTGGACTGACTCCAACAAGGCAGAAAAACTGAGCAAAGCAAAAGGGTAAACAAATGCCACAGAAATAAACAGCAAAATAACTTATCTGAAAGTTGCAGGACACAGCAGGGAGCAAGCAGACTTCCAAATGGCTCAGGAAGAAAAACAATCACCGGCAAGAATCATGAGAAGGCTGCTCACTTAAATCTCCCCAGTCAGCAACACCTGACTGCCAATCATCCCTGTCAGGTGGGAGACTTCTGTTAGCCAGGGCAGCTTCATTACCAACAACACCCACCAGAGGGAGCCCAAACTCAGAAGTCAGATTAAAAGTGTTCACAACAGTATCCCCCCAGAGGAAGGGTCACCGAACCCTCACCTGAGCCACCAGGCCGATCAGGATGGGCCCGGTGAAAGGCGCGAACCAATTTCTCGGCATGAATGTCAGAAGCAAACACCCAAGAATTATCCTCCTGACCATAACCTTTCCACTTGACCAAGTACTGGAGTCTCTGTCTAGCCAGACGAGGATCCAATACCTTTTCTGCTTCATACTCCAGATTGCCCTCAATCAATACAGGATCAGGGGGAGCAGCCATAGGAACCACTGGCTCAACAAATCTTTTCAACAAAGACTTATGAAAAACGTTGTGAATCGGAAGAGCCAAACAAAAAGAAACGGGATTAAGGATTTCCAAAATCTTATAAGGTCCAATGAACCTTGGCTTAAATTTTGGAGACGCAACCTTCATAGGAATATTTTTTGAGGACAACCAAACCATGTCTAGACTACACTAGCCACTAAGGAGACTCAAGGTCTCCAAAAATTCAATACAAAGAGCACAAAAAAGGCAGCAAAACTCACCTGCCCAGATCTCAGAACAAATGCACTACAGGGTGCAGCCAGCCCATAAAGCAAGATGTTAGCAGCACAGGTGCAAAATACCAGATGAAACAGCCACTCTCCACATACCCATTCAAGGAGGGGATGACTGCTCAGTATACAATTGCACAATAGAGGCCCGCATAGGGTGCCGTTCACACAAGGATACTGCACAGTGTCCGGTTCACAGCCTATTAATTACGCCCCCACTATTCGACTAGGCGGTCTAGCCAGTACACTCTTAATGTGCACCAGTGTGAACACCCCTTATGCGAGACCAAACTTGCCTGGGCTCGGCTGCACCCCGAAAAATAAAGTGCAAAAAATTCAAAAATACTGGGGTATTAGTTAATATTTTGGCCAAAATACGTAAGCTTGTAACCTGTGCCAAAGGTCCCTACGCTTACAAGTACCTACACTACACTACACTAGCCACTAAGGAGACATCTTCCTTTATGGGTTGGCTGCACCCTGTAGTGCATTTGTTCTGAGATCTGGGCAGGTGAGTTTTGCTGCCTTTTTAGTGCTGTTTGTATTGACAACCAAACCATGTCACCTACTTTAAATCAGGGACATCAGTCCTATGCTGGTTGGTAAACCGTTGGGCCCTCTCCTGAGAGAGAGAGACAACTTATCCACTACTTGGACACTAAAATGTATTTTAGATTGTAGATAGATTGTAAGCTTGCTAGCAGGGTCCTCATTCCTCTTGGTATCTATTTTGATCTGTGTTTATTGTTATGCTGTAATGTCTATTGTCTGTACAAGTCCCCTCTATAATGTAAAGTGCTGCAGAATATGTTGGCGCTATAGAAATAAAATTATTATTATTATTATTGGCCACTACAATGGAAGATTTGCAATTTTTACTCGGCAACATCCACTGCTGCTTGTTTCTGGAAAACACCCATGGAATCAAAATAGTCACTACACCTGTAGATAAATTCCCAAAAGGCTAATTTCCAAAATCGGGTCACTTTAGGGGTGATTCTGCTCTTCTGGCACTTAGGGGCTTTGTATAAGGAGTCTACAAACTATTCTGCGATAATTTGTTCTCCAAGAGTCAAATAGCGCTCCTTTCCTCCCAAGCA